>CM060111.1:25224747-26424747 GCA_030522415.1 Channallabes apus | reverse complement strand
TAATGTGAACACTAATAGAAAGTTAACTCAAATAATGATTTTAAGTCAACAGTACTTAAGTAAACTTGTTAATCAAGTATCATTCATTCATTCATTTTCTATACCGCGTAATCCTGTGTTCAGGGTCGCATGGGACCTGGAGCCTATCCCAGGAGACTTCGGGCACTAGGCGGGGTACACCCTGGACAGGGTGCCAATCCATCGCAGGGCACAATGATATTTATAATTTAGATTAATTAAAATGAAATGGCAACACTTTTGTATGGAAAAATTAGGGTTCATTCTACTCATGAATAAAAAGTACTATAAAATTACATTTTGACAGCAAATTGAAAACTAAATTTTTGTTTAGATCAAATAAAGCAAGATGTACTTCAAACAGTTGGGGATAAAATTTTGTGCATATTTTCTTTGAGTCACAAAACCATTAAAAAGCACAAATGCCAAAATATTAACCTTGTTTGAGGGTTGCAACCAGATGTGCAGTGCATCCCCAATTTTGCTGGTGCATTTTGGAACATGAGACTTTCTTTCCTAAAATCCAGAAATGATCGTCCAACCTTTGGTAATTCTTTAAAGAAACACCTAATACATTGATGCACTGCGAACTGTGTCAAAGTGAAATGCACCACACACATGCCCAAGTACACACCGCACACGACCATCTCAAAAGAAATACCCAGTTAAAGAGTTTGTTGATGTTTAAATCTAAGTGACAGAGTTTGAAAAGGCTGCCTCTTACATGGAGTTTATGTTAAAATAAATGATACATGAGCCTATATTAGAGGAACACAGCTGATATTAAATTGTTTATTTAGTGTTATTTTGGGGCTCATGAAGAGGCAAATCTGTATTTACTTTTATACAGTGGTGTGAAAAACTATTTGCCCCCTTCCTGATTTTTTATTCTTTTGCATGTTTGTCACACTTAAATGTTTCTGCTCATCAAAAACCGTTAACTATTAGTCAAAGATAACATAATTGAACACAAAATGCAGTTTTTAAATGAAGGTTTACGTTATTAAGGGAGAAAAAAAACTCCAAATCTACATGGCCCTGTGTGAAAAAGTGATTGCCCCCCTTGTTAAAAAATAACTTAACTGTGGTTTATCACACCTGAGTTCAATTTCTGTAGTCACCCCCAGGCCTGATTACTGCCACACCTGTTTCAATCAAGAAATCACTTAAATAGGAGCTACCTGACACAGAGAAGTAGACCAAAAGCACCTCAAAAGCTAGACATCATGCCAAGATCCAAAGAAATTCAGGAACAAATGAGAACAAAAGTAATTGAGATCTATCAGTCTGGTAAAGGTTATGAAGCCATTTCGAAAGCTTTGGGACTCCAGCGAACCACAGTGAGAGCCATTATCCACAAATGGCAAAAACATGGAACAGTGGTGAACCTTCCCAGGAGTGGCTGGCTGACCAAAATTACCCCAAGAGCGCAGAGACAACTCATCCGAGAGGCCACAAAAGACCCCAGGACAACATCTAAAGAACTGCAGGCCTCACTTGCCTCAATTAAGGTCAGTGTTCATGACTCCACCATAAGAAAGAGACTGGGCAAAAATGGCCTTCATGGCAGATTTGCAAGGCGCAAACCACTTTTAAGCAAAAAGAACATTAAGGCTCGTCTCAATTTTACTAAAAAAACATCTCAATGACTGCCAAGACTTTTGGGAAAATACCTTGTGGACCGACGAGACAAAAGTTGAACTTTTTGGAAGGTGCGTGTCCCGTTACATCTGGCATAAAAGTAACACGGCATTTCAGAAAAAGAACATCATACCAACAGTAAAATATGGTGGTGGTAGTGTGATGGTCTGGGGTTGTTTTGCTGCTTCAAGGCCTGGAAGGCTTGCTCTGATAGATGGAACCATGAATTCTACTGTCTACCAAAAAATCCTGAAGGAGAATGTCCGGCCATCTGTTCGTCAACTCAAGCTGAAGCGATCTTGGGTGCTGCAGCAGGAAAATGATTCAAAACACACCAGCAAATCCACCTCTGAATGGCTGAAGAAAAACAAAATGAAGACTTTGGAGTGGCCTAGTCAAAGTCCTGACCTGAATCCTATTGAGATGTTGTGGTATGACCTTAAAAAGGCGGTTCATGCTAGAAAACCCTCAAATAAAGCTGAATTACAACAATTCTACAAAGATGAGTGGGCCAAAATTCCTCCAGAGCGCTGTAAAAGACTTGTTGCAAGTTATCGCAAACGCTTGATTGCAGTTATTGCTGCTAAGGGTGGCCCAACCAGTTATTAGGTTCAGGGGGCAATTACTTTTTCACACAGGGCCATGTAGGTTTGGATTTTTTTTCTCCCTAAATAATGAAACCCCTCATTTAAAAACTGCATTTTATGTTTACTTGTGTTATCTTTGACTAATAGTTAAATGTGTTTGATGATCAGAAACATTTTGTGTGACAAACATGCAAAAGAATAAGAAATCAGGAAGGGGGGCAAATAGTTTTTCACACCACTGTATAATCTGTAAGGGATCAAATACTTATATCCCGCAATGTACTGTATATATATATATATATATATATATATATATATATATATATATATATATATATATATATATATATATATATATACAGTGGGGGAAATAAGTATTTGATCCCCTACAGATTTTCTAAGTTTGCCCACTTACAAAGAAATGAAGGGTCTATAATTTTTATCATAGGTTTATGGTAAAGGATTGAGACAGAATATCAACCAAAAATCCAGAAAAAGCACATGATACAAATGTTATAAATTAAGTTGCATTTTAATGAGGGAAATAAGTATTTCATCCCCTACCAACCAACAATAATTCTGCCTCTCACAGACTGGTTATGTGCTCTTGTAGTACACATATTCATTTAAGAAGGTGCTCCTAACAACAATGTGGTATGTGTATAAAAGCCACCTGTCCACAAAATCTCTATCCATTCAAACCTCACCACCATCGGCAAGACGGTGGTGTCAAGTCAGAAACAAGATTTTAGACCTGAACTAGGCTGGAATGGGCTACAAGACCATCAGCTAGAAGCTTGGTGAGAAGGAGACAACTGCTGGAGCGATTATTTACAAATGGAAGAAATACAAAGTAACCATTAATGGCCCTATATGCAAAATTGCACGTCATGGAGTAAGAATAATCATGAGAAAAATGAGGGACCAGCCCAGGACTACATGAGAGGAGCTTGTGAATGATCTCAAGGCAGTTGGGAGCACAGTCACCCAACAAATCATTGGTAACACAATGCCCCTGTATGGATTGAAATCCTTCAGTGCAGCAAGGCTTCCCCTCCTCAAGAAGACACATGTACAGACCCGTCTGAGGTTTGTCAATGAACAGAGAAGGATTGGGATAAACTGCTGTGGTCAGATCAGACCAAAATTGAGCTCTTTGTCATCAACTCGACTTGCTGTTTTCAGAGGAAGAAAAATGCTGACTATGACACTAAGAACACCACAGTCCCTACAGTCAAGCACGGAGGTGGCATTATGCTTTGGGGTTGTTTCTCTGCTAAAGGTACAGATTGACTTTGCTGCACTGAGGGGCCAATGGATGAGGCCATGTGTTGTAAAAATTTTGGATGAGAACCTCCTGAAGATGGGTTATGGATGGGTCTTCCAGCATGAAAATGACCCCAAACATACTGCCAAGGCAACTAAGGAGTGGCTCAAGAACAAGCACATTAAGGTTATGGATTGGTCTATCCAGTCTTCAGACCTTAATCCAATAGAAAATTCACGGAGAGAGCTGTAACTTCGAGTTGCCAAGCAACAGGCAAGAAACATTAACACTAGAAGTGCCGAGTACCGGTCATTTGACCACAATGGGGGAAAAAAAAACTTCACACTCGATCAAATTCCAGGACACTCCTTTCATGACTTTGCCTATGGATCTGTGATCTTAATCACCCACCATGCTTACATTTTTAAAATCGCACCAGTAAAAGCAAGTATAAACCTGCATGCCGTTTCCTTGCCTTTTCCAACCTGCAATTTTCATTTCTCTCAGCAGATGGCACAAGGGGTCGCACATACTATCTATGCGTCATTAAGTGTGTATATGTAATTATTGTAAGCATATTTTAATTAAATATATTTGTGCATGCAGTAATATGACAGAAAACGATTAATCTTATCTTATAGAGGTGGGGCAAGGAGAACAGAGTTGAGTCAAGGACAAGGTGATGTCACAGTAGCAAGGACATCTTAGATTGTGTGCGGTATGAACTCAAATGAACTCTAGATAGGTTGCCATCTTAGGTCTGAGATGATTAGGTCGCCATCTTAGAAGTGAGATGCTTAGTGGACAGAGTGTACTTTAGAACATATGATGTAATCTTTGTACCCAAAAGCACCTGATAAGGCAAAGTCCCTGGACATGATGTAATGTCAGCTGACGAATGGGGTGATCTTAACTGTGAGGTCAAATTAAAGGAACACAGACAAATAACCAAAATGTATAAGAAAAATAAGCGCCACCCCTATATATTTAAAATAAACAAAGTGAAAAGATAGTGGAAAGTTATTT
This sequence comes from Channallabes apus, assembly GCA_030522415.1. Taxonomy (NCBI): domain Eukaryota; kingdom Metazoa; phylum Chordata; class Actinopteri; order Siluriformes; family Clariidae; genus Channallabes; species Channallabes apus. Next base: position 26,420,208 of record CM060111.1, on the reverse strand, counting down.
GCAATAAAAATAAGTTATAATGGGAAAAATATGGAGTCAGATGATGAGGTAAAAAAAAATGTAAAAATTTTAATTTTATTTGTCAGATACACAGTCATACACAGTACGAAATGCAGTTAAATGCTTATACGACCGACAGTGACCTTAACCCTCTGAGGTCCGAGGTGATTTTGGGGCCCTTGAGATGTTTGGACATGCTCTGATATTTGTGCTTTTTTCAACTACTTATAATATATTATTGACCAACCTGTATTTTTCTTGTAATCAGTACAAACTGTTCTACAATAATATGTGACCAAAATGAATGTATGTGTTTGCATTTTTAGGGAAAAATTTTTGCGTGGTTAGTAAGTTTTGTGAAGAAAAAAAGTAGCTGAAATAAGGCCATGAAACTCATACCAGACAATTTGTTCACAAGACATTGTTTCACAAGGGCTGGTGGACTAGTGTTTTTGCTTCAAAATGATGTGAAAATGATCTTGTTTACTTGTTCACAGAAAAGAATATCGTGATTAACACTTTTTAAGTCACTTTTTGATTGTAAAGGGTCTATGCGAGAAGGCGTGATCTATCATTACTAATGCAGAGATTCACACCTGAGAAGACAAAGGCCTGCATACTGATCTGCATAATGAGCCATCAGACAGTTATGTGACTGAGAGAGGAGAGTTACAAGAAAGAATCTGAGGATAAAATAAGTTTATATATTGTCAGTGTTTAGGTTATTTGAGAATGTATTGGACACAGAAAAAAATCTTGAGATTAATTTGCGAGTTCAGTTAAACAGTTTATTAGGATCAATCAAAGTTGACTTTTTAGCAGCATTACTGCAGTCACTATAACAGAAAATATAGCTAACAATATATAAAATTATATATATATATATATAAAACAACAACAGCTCTTTGTAATTACCAGAACAAATGACTTTACCAATACTGTACTAAATTTTTTCTACAATACACTACAGTTTACTATGATGAATATATTGTATCATATATTCATATAATATAGTTATATTTAACTAACATCTATGATATACTGAATGTGCACTTACTCGTGGTTCTCTAGTGAACTCGAAACTGAACGACACTCACGTGACTTTCTTGTGCACGGCGCCGGTGATGCAGCCACAGTCCTAAACAAAAAAGAAAATTGAAACTTGAAGAATGGACGCGCATACAATCATTCGCAAACAACAGCTGGTGAACAATTTGACCATTTGAAACTCGGTCTAAACAATACAAAACACGTCTATATATATCAATAAATAAATTAAACTTTAGACAGATCGTAATCAGATTTTATTGCGGGCTTGTAAGTAACGTGCACATTTCATATTTTAACCAATTTTACTCTCGCTGGCATTTAGTATTTTCCAAATGTACATATAAAATATAGAGCAGTGATGGTGAGAATAAAAGACTTACTCGTCAGGAATTACATCCTCCGTTGAGTCCAGACATTGTTCAAAATAAAGACGTTCCTCGTCTGAGTCTTGCTCTTCCTCTGATGAGAAAGTAAATTCTTCATCGCTGTCCAGAACCATCTGAAGCGCTTCTTCACCCATGTAGCGTGCCATCATTCAAACGCGCAGAAAAAGTAAGTAAGTCTATGATGAAGCTTATTGTTTTATGCCATGGGGGCGTGTAGATGATTACCTGGCTCACCTCAGTAAATTTCCATATGAACAGCACGCGCGCAGGGAGGCGGGAGCGCATTAGCTGTAATGAGCCGATACAGGAGAATCTGTACCACTCCTTACTTTCATCCGGATTACATAAAAACAGATTTTTTTTTTCCACTGTGACTTGCATCATTTAAAAGTAGACACTTTAAGCTTTCTACAGATATATTTCTCATGTCTGTGTGTGCAGTATTCGCTGAGATTCAGTTCATTTTAGTGACGTGTTGCAAAAAGATTTTCGCGGAGACTGAGACGGCTGAAAGCACACCCGGTTTATTTTATTTATTTTATTAATGCACAAAGTTTTATTTTTAACATGTGTGCATACAAATAAAAGTAGACACTTTACAGATTCGATTAATATATAGATCTTGTCTGTACGATCAAAACTGAAAGTGTAATTTAAGTTCTTATTGGCGTCATCAGGGGAAAACACCTCAAAACGCATATATGCATTCGCGGAACTCAGAGGGTTAAGAAATAAAATAAAAAAATTGTACGTAAGGAATAAATATGAATAAAAAGAAATACTAAAGAAGTTAAAAACGTAGAATTGTGAGTACATTGTACACCAATAGAAACAAGAGTGTCTCTATCATACCTAATGTACTCAATGGTGGTGATTTTGCCCGTTTAAAGCTACTGGAAATTACTTTAAAATACAAAAACAAAGAAAAGTAGGTCGGAGCAGTCGTTACGGCAGCCGACCTCACCGGCACCATCTTGGAATATGAGGTATATGATATAATGAAACAAGGTAGAGGAAAGTATGATTGTAATGGGTTTATAATTTGGTAACAGATGTTCAGAGGAGGGGACAAGATGAGCGCCCCTCCCCTTGAAAAAACTGTATAAAAAGGCATGTAGGCTCAGTCAGATCAGTCTGTCCTTGGTGATGGCTGGATTCATAACCTAGGCTGGCTCACTTTGTTTTTATTGCTGCAATAAAAACTTATCCTTACTTCATCTAGATCTGCACGGAGTCCGGAGACTTTCTTTGATTTCTTTTACTAAAAGTTACAATATTTGGTTAATGTTTTAAATTAGGGCAACTTCGGTGTGGGGAGAATAAAAAATCCATCACATTTATTGGTGACCCCCGACTGTGATTGCCTTCATGGAGGGCTCCTCCGGTGACCGGGACCAGCGCGACCTGACAGACCATCAACTGGCGCCATTATAAACAAAGGTAAGCAGAAACCTGTTTTAGCTAATTCTGCATTAGATGTTAATGGTCTGTTAGGAGTGTGTGCTTCCAGCTGGAGGAGGTAACTCCTAAGGTATATTGAACACAATTTTAAAGTTGCCAAAATAGATAAATTGAATTCATAAATTAATTGCTATATTTACATTAACTGCTACAAGTTTTATTTTTTGTGTGTAATTTTTGTTATATATTCTCTTTATTTTTTTTATATACGTTGTGTGATATCTGAGGTAATGCCACTTGTTGGGGCTAGAGCCCGTATACGAGGAATCGCCAACAAAGTGGGGCTGAACCCAGATGGTAAAAATTCCTGCGAATCACTAGGGGATGTAAGCAAATTCCCAGACGTGGCAGGTGGTAAAAAAAAAAAGTCCTGTAGCAAGACGCTGAATATAGAACTCACTGTTTTGTGAGCTGTTACTAAGCTGCGGAACTGGGCAGGTGCTTTTCAGGTGGTTTTTTGATATTGTGAAAAAGTCCTGTAGGTGGTTGTGCTGTAATCTCGAGTCCTAGTGCTATAACCCACTTGTGTGAGGTATCGCTAGGAGCAGTACTGCAATCAAGTTTCCTAGGGCTAGAACCCATATATATGAGGTATCGCTAGGGAACGAAAGGTGATTGCTATTTGAAAATTCCTACAGGTGGTATTGAAGTTTTCTGGGCCCAGGTTGTGTTGTGTGATAAATTGTTATATTGTTAAAAATTGTTTCGAGTACTCAAAATCTTTAGATTTTTGTAAAAGTGCGCTTGTGCCGTGTGGTTCGATTGTACATCTTGTATGTGTGTCTCTTAAATGTGTGTGTGTATTATACTTATGTGTAAAATCTTTTGTTGAATTTATGTGTATGTGTAAAATATAATGTATAAGAGAAACGGCATTAGAGATGGCCTAAGAAGTAGATAGATGAATCCAAAAACACCTTTTTTTGGATTTTCTGACTTGCCATAATTAATAATAAATATAAATAATGGTGTATAAAATAATAACATAAGTGATATCTTTTAATACTATAATATTATATATAGGCGGCGCGGTGGTGTAGTGGTTAGTACTGTCGCCTTGCACCTCCAGGGTCTGGGTTCGATTCCCCGGCCAGGCTCGATTCCTGTCTCTGTGTGCATGGAGTTTGCGTGTTCTCCCCGTGCTTGGTGGGTTTCCTCCGGGTACTCCGGTTTCCTCCCACAGTCCAAAGATATGCAGGTTAGGCTAATTGGCATTCCTAAATTGCCCGTAGTGTGTGAGTGTGTGCATGTGTGTGTGCCCTGCGATGGATTGGCACCCTGTCCAGGGTGTACCCCGCCTAGTGCCCGAAGTCTCCTGGGATGGGCTCCAGGTCCCCCCGCGACCCTGAATACAGGATTAAGCAATTTCCCTTTGGGATTAATAAAGTTCTTTGAATCTTGAATCTTGATTAAGCGGAATAGAAAATGAATGAATGAATGATATTATATATATGTGTGGTTATGGTACACGCCGTTAGACATAGAACTCACTGTGACATGAGCTTCCTCTGTGACACGAAAGTGGTACAGGTGTTGCATGTGCCAGCATAGTAGTATTATAATGATTAATGTACATATGCACAGCAACATATTGGTTATTGAACATAAGCTTCAGTAAGATATAAATGGTACTGTACCTTTACGTGTTGTGTAGTTGACGACACAATACTAATAACAATAAACATAGTGCTTAAAGTAATAAATGCACTTAGGTTACAAATATTAAATACAACAAATGGAGATGATCAGATGATAAGTGGAGTTAGAGAAATTAATTGAGATGAGCAGATAAGAGAAGGAGGAGTTTTATCTAAGCGCGAACGGGAGTTTAGAATTTTGGAGTCAGATCAGAGTGAAAGATATACAGTGGTGTGAAAAACTATTTGCCCCCCCCCCTCCTGATTTCTTGTTCTTTTGCATGTTTGTCAAACAAAATGTTTCTGATCATCAAACACATTTAACTATTAGTCAAAGATAACACAAGTAAACACAAAATGCAGTTTTTAAATGAGGGGTTTTATTATTTAGGGAGAAAAAAAATCCAAACCTACATGGCCCTGTGTGAAAAAGTAATTGCCCCCTGAACCTAATAACTGGTTTCTTTTTCTGAAATGCTGTGTTACTTTTACGCCAGATGTAACGGGACACGCACCTTCCAAAAAGTTTAACTTTTGTCTCGTCAGTCGACAAGGTATTTTCCCAAAGGTCTTGGCAATCATTGAGATGTTTTTTAGCAAAATTGAGACAAGCCTTAATGTTCTTTTTGCTTAAAAGTGGTTTGCACCTTGGAAATCTGCCATGCAGGCCGTTTTTGCCCAGTCTCATTCTTATGGTGGAGTCGTGAACACTGACCTTAATTGAGGCAAGTGAGGCCTGCAGTTCTTTAGATGTTGTCCTGGGGTCTTTTGTGGCCTCTGTCGTGGAAATTAATTGAAGACTCAGGCTTTGGTTTCAGAAGATAACGGCCTTTATTTATCATGCAATACCGGCCGGGCGAGGCTGACAGAGTCACACCGATCGCTAGCATTTCCCCATTATATAGGCATCCTAGACAAAGGAATACATTCTATAGGCAATGATGTCATTCCAAACATCTGGACCTTGTTAGGCCTATCCGTTCTTGGGGGACTCAACGTATATATCAAATTCCTTGTGCAAGCATATTTTCCAGACATGTCTAGCTTCGCACGCATACCCCTGATTATTTCCAACTGGAATACCTTCTATTTCTTAAGAGTAATTAAAGTATAAGTAAAATCACATAAAATCTAAACAAACTTAAACTTTCTTCCATACATCCCCCCTCTGGGGCTGACAAGTCCCATAATAAATGTTATCTGGAGTGCAAATCCATGTGCCAGCCCTTCTTACACTAATCTAGTGATTCAATTAAATCACTGGACTTTTATCAATGACCGACCCATGGATTCGCCCTCTAGTGGAGAATCGGCCAAACCTCTCCTTCCACCCTTGACTAGGAATAGGAGTAAAAGACTCGACCTCCATGACATCGTACTTCCCATTACTCAATGACATGAACATGTACTTAATACAGTGATTTTCTAGGATTACATCAATTGGATAATCATATAACCTACAATGGAACATACAATTACACAATAACATAACATGAATATGTAATTAATATAATGATTTTTCCTAGGATTACACTAACCTAAATAACCTGGACATCTTATACAGTCTAAAATGAAGCATGCATAATACAGTACAATGTTTAAAGCATATATAATGTTGAACAGCCGGGTCATAATGTAAGAACTTCAACCCAGATACTTTGCGTATCGTAGAGGGTCGCCTTTGGGGAGAGGCTAGGCCAGTGCTTTCACCCAAGGCATGGCTCATCATTAATCATCTTCTTCGTCCTCGTCCGAGGTGCCTGAATCTCCTCCTGATTCTTGGGAATCACAGTCTGAGCTGTAAATGTCTTTATCATAGGTTAGGGGTATTTTCTCATCTTGCCACTTTAACACCTCCATTTGTTGAACTGTAGCTTTTATGACCAAGGACTTTAATATAGGAAGTACACAAAAAAACAACAATCCTCCTATTAATATAGCAAATCCCAAGAACATACCAAATTTAGCAAACCATGCTCCCCAAGCTCCCAGTTTCAGATCTAGCCAGTCCCATATTTTATTATCCCTTCCAGCATTTTCAGTTACTTCCCGTCTCAGATTTCTAAGTTGATTCATGGCTTTAGTAAAAGTCCCATCAGGCGCTGTATTGTTAGGAATATAAGTACAACATTGATCACCAAACAGAATGCACACACCTCCTTTCTCAGCCAATAACCAGTTTAGTGCTTGTCTATTTTGCCAGGTCATTGTACTAGTAGCCACTAATTGCTCTCCTAATGCAGCCAAAGCATCTTCTGTGTAATTAATAAATCTCTGTTGATTATAGTAAATATAATTAATCCATTCAGCATTTTTGTTAGGTGTTATCCATATAAAAATTGACTCAAATCCAGATTTTACCTCATCTCTGGCTTTAAATTCATTAGGTATACCTCTGGGTTGTCCTACTGAGTCTATATACACATTGGGATCAGGTTGGTAAGCCCTTTTATCATGCCTTCTGGTTTCGTCCAATTGTATTATGTTTGTCTCCTGACGCAGTCTTACTCTAGTACAAATTCCTTTCCATCCTATCGGTAAGGAGGCCATTAGGCGCTCCTTCCCACAAAGCCAATAAAAATCTGCTACTACTATAGCTTGATCTTTAAATATTTCTATTGAAGGTGGTATTATAGTCTGGTTTTCGCAGGATTTTAAGGTGATATGTGTTCCATTTTTTACTCCTTGGGCTAGGAGGCCTGGTGCTCTTAAAGGTACCACGGATTCCCAAGCAGTCTTTTTGTCTAAAAACCAGGTGGTGGTACAGATTCCAGTAAAGTTTCCTAAATCCAGTGTCCCTTCTGGTTTATAAAAACACTCATATTCTTGGTTATGATCAATGGTATACCATTTGGGAATTTCTACTTTTCCTGGTTGTACTTTAATGTTTTTATTCATATCCCAATGCCCACACCAATCACCCAAATGTGGTCTCTCAAAATAGCTGGTATACTTGGAGTTTCCTAAAAATGACAAACATTCGGCAGCGCAATATGGCCTAAATATATCAGTTAAATGACAAAAGTTTCGATTGAAGTCAGCACATTTTTGATAGTCATGCGGATTTGGAACTACAGTTACTTTATTTAAGGGTGATTTGGAACATAATAGACAGTTATCCATACCCACCTCATTTGCTGTAAATGCTGCCCATAGGTACCACTCATTATGTCTGGCGGTGTCCCACAAAGAATCTAAATCATTATCTTTTACTGTACCATTACTCTTATTCTTAGTATGTCTACGTTGTTTCGATGGGTTAAATCTTTCAATTAAGTTTTGTACATTGGGGGTTATTGTTGTTATATCATTAGGCCTAGTCGACTGCTGTAAACTTAATTCTTGGGAAGTCTGATTGGAGCTGTGTACAGGTGAGCTGACCACGGCTTGGTGTGATACCTGAAAGATAATGATCATTAGATATGCTATCCACTTTATTTTCCCCATTTTTCTGCTTTATTTCCTCCACCCCTTTCACACAGATTTCAAGACCCTGTAGGTTTTCACTGTCGTTGGGTGGGTCCTCTTCTTCTGCACCTGTTCCCTTACTTACTTTAGGGACTCTTGTGCAATGGTTTAAATGATACCAGGTGGTTTTGCCTTCCACTTGGACTGCTGTAGGAGTGGCTGCTACAACATTGTAAGGACCCTCTCTCCTGGGCTCATGCCACTTTCTCCTGAACACTCGCAGATAGACCTGGTCTCCTGGATTGATGGGACACGGAGCGTCTTTCTCTTCCTCGGTCTCCTTGTTCTTTTCCTGCACAAAGATTGCTTTATGTATGGCAGTTAGTTTCTTCATATATGATCTGAGTTCCAGTTGCAATTGTTCTAGCGGTGGCCCTTTATATGGCCCTCTACAGAATGGCACAGGCATGGGTCGACCCGTAAGCATTTCATGCGGGGTTAAGTGAGTGTTTCTGTTAGTTTGCATGCGATAGCTCATTAGTGCAAGCGGTAAAGCATCAACCCAGTTAAGTTTTGTACTAGCACAAATCTTATTAAGCTTGGCTTTGAGGGTGCCGTTTATTCTCTCCACTATACCCTGGGACTGTGGATGATAGACACACCCAAATCTTTGCTTTATTCTTAACTGTTGTAGTACTTGCTTTACAGTTTTCTGAATGAACGCTGATCCATTGTCTGAACTGATTTCTGACGGAATTCCAAACCTAGGTATCACTTCCCTTGTGAGGAATTTGACAACTGTTCCTGACCCTTCATCTGCAGATGGTATTGCTTCTACCCATCTACTAAATCTGTCAATTATCACAAGCATATATCTTTTGCCTCGAGCATACTTTATCATGTCCACATAATCCATAACCAAATGCTTAAAAGGTCCTTCAGGTACCGGTATATGGCCAATAGGTGTCGCTGTTCCCTTTCTGACGTTATGTTTAGCACATATCTCACATGAAGCTAGGAACTCATCAACCATAGCATGCAGATATGGAGTCCAATACCCTTGTTGCTTGATTTTTCTCACAACCTCTCCTTTAGCACAATGGTCAAATCCATGAGCATCTGAAATCAAAATGTTCAACAAAGCTGTGGGTGCTATGATCAAACCTTCATGTGAACGCCAAATACCTTGTGCATCTTTCTGAGCTCCCCTCTGGAGCCACATAGAGTGTTCGTATGGACCTGTTTGATTTTGAATCCGAATAATATCCTCCAACTGTGGCTGCGGTTCTATAAGGACTACGGGCGCTTGCACAGCTAGTTGACACTTTGATGCACGCTTTGCTTCTAAGTCTGCTATGTTGTTACCCTTAGTAACATAGTCATTCCCCTTTTTATGGGCCTGACATTTAATGATAGCCAATCGTTTTGGTAGCATCATAGCAGACATTAGTTTACCTATTTTCTCAGCATGTTGAATGGGCGTTCCGTCACTCCTTTTAAACCCTCTTTGCTTCCATACTGCTCCAAACAGATGACATACACCATGCGAATAGGCTGAATCTGTAAAAATATTTGCCACTAGCCCTTTGGCTAATTGACAAGCAGCGGTGAGCGATTTCAACTCAGCTAACTGAGCAGAACACGGTTGTGAACAATGCTGAGATAGGATAGGTTTAAAATCTTCTCCATCCTTCATCACTACTGAATACCCTGTGTGACTTCCTACATGATCTCTAAAGCTAGATCCATCAACAAAATAAGTCACTTCCGCTTCAGCTATAGGCTTAGATTCAAGATCAGGTCGTAACCGAGTAAATGCCAGTGAATTCGCCACACAATCATGAGGCACTCCTTCGTACGCTAAAGGAACCAATTCAGCTGGGTTAACTGTGTCACATCTCTTTATGGTAATGTCGGGATATGTGAGCAGTGAAGAATATGCTAGAATACGTGCTTGAGTAAGAACAAATTTTCCCTGTTCTATTAATTCTACCACTTTATGATGCGTGTAGATGGTTACCGGGTAACCCATAGTCAATGTGGATGCTTTGTCATATGCATAATGTACTGCTGCTAGCCCCTGTTGGTAGCAAGGTGGGTAGCCTTGTGCTACATTATCTAGCTTAGTGCTGTAGTAAGCTAAGGGCTGTTTTCTTCTTCCACTGCAGGTTTCCTGCATCAACACAGCTGAGGCATATCCATCAGTTCGGTTAGCCACATACAGATGGAACGGTTTGGTATAATCCGGTATACCTAACGTAGGAGCTGTTTGCATTTCTTTCTTGATGGACTCAAATGCTAACCGTGCATCTGTGTTCCATTTTAATGGAGCACTTAAATTTTGCAGTCCTTCTTCTCTCATTATCTCCCTCATTGGAGCAGTTTTTACAGCATATTCCTCAATCCAGTCAGCACTGAAACCTGTTAGGCCTAGGAAAGTCATCAACTGTTTAACTGTTTGTGGTAACGGTGCTTTACTTATGCCTTCTAATTGAGTAGGTGCTATGGCTATTGTACCATGTGAAATTAGCCGGCCTAAATATTCAACTTGAGGCTTGCAGTATTGCAGTTTAGCTTTAGACACTTTATGACCCCCTTGCCCTAGCTTGCTGAGTACCTTAATGGAATCCTTGTGGCATGCATCTAATGATGACGAGCATATTAAAATGTCATCCATAAATTGCAATAGACTACTTTCTATCATTAAATCTGCCAAATCAGCTTTCAATACCTGATTAAATATATGTGGGGCATGACGATATCCTTGTGCCATGCGTCAGTACGTATATTGTTTACCAGCATATGTAAACGCAAACAAGTACCTACTCTCTTCCACCACTGGAATACTGAAAAAGGCTGAACAAAGATCGATCACAGTGAAATATCTGGCTTCGGGAGGGACATTGGTTAGCAGTGTGTGTGGATTTGGAACATCTGCTGGATAATCCTCTGTTATATTATTAATTGCACGCAAATCATGCACAAGACGCCATTTATTTGTACCTGGCTTGATCACCGGGAAAATTGGAGTATTACAACAACTCGTTGTCTCTTCCAGCACAGATGCTTTAACAAGACCTTCAATTGTGTTTTTTATTCCAGCTTCTGCCTCAGGTTGCAAAGGATATTGTCTTACTCTGGGCAGTTTTACATTTGGTTTAAGCTGTACATGAATTGGGCTGGCTGATTTAATTAGGCCTACATCTGTATCATGCCGTGACCATAATTCAGATGGGACTTGAATTTCCATTTGCCTATACAACTCATCTTCAGCCGTCTCAACTACCTCTGATGCTGATGCCATTTGTGCCTGTGACTTGCTGCTAACCACAACTTCCTGAGGAGTACCAATTAAACTATTACCACACAAGATCTTGATGTAGTTCTTATCTGCAGAATGAAAAATCAACGGGTTAATGGTTGACTCCCACTGGACTTCTGTAGCTTCCTTCATCATTGGTCCTAAGTCATTTGAACTGAAGTTTTGTCCTACATACAATGTCACATGAGGAACAGAATCAGTTACATTAAACCACGTCTTTACAAAATCACACTCATCTACACTGATAGCTGCTCCTTGCCTACCTATGATGATGTGTTGTGTAATTAATTCAACCTTGTTCCCTTTTGTCTCCTCCTGCCATTTCCGTTCTAATTCAGTATCCTTAGATTTGTCATACATCATTGTACAGTGAAAAGCCGAACAGGGTAGCTGTGCTTCAGGAATCTGTGCTTTAATGAATTTTCCCCACTTATGAATTATTTGACTAACATCTTTTTCCAGCTGTCCTATCCAATACACTTTTGCATGTGGCTCAGACATTACCATTTGATTTTTAATACCTGTCAAGTCGACGTACACCCCTTCTGGAGAACACCATATTTGCAGTCCTAATTTACATAATGCATCTCTTCCTAATAAATTAACCGGTGTCTGACTTGAGACTAATACAGGTATAGTCACACTTTTATTGTTTGTTTGTAGACGGACTGGAGCGGTCATAGGGATCAACTGCTTTTTACCCGAGAATCCTACTGTCTTGGCAAATTTTCCAGACATGGGGAGATGAGAGGCATGACTTAAATTTAAGCATGTATAAACCGCTCCTGTATCAACTAACATGGGTGTACTTTTACCGTCAACCTCAATATGTAACATGGGTTCTTGTTCTGCAGTAGTTGTCAAAATAGGCAATTGGTTCTCCCCGGTAGGATTCTCTGGGCACCTCTAACACCCCTGACTCGGGGCCCACGGATTAATGGGTTCAACTCTATCTCGAGGAGGCTGCTGCCTCCCGCCCACCGCCGCACCCCTTGGGTTCTGACGCCATGGATGTGAGAGGCAATTTGACCGGTTGTGTCCAGCTTGTCCACACCCCCAGCACACGCCTGGGGGGAAGTTAGACTGAGGGTTTCTTTGTCCTCTAGGTTGCTGATTGGCTCTCCACTCCCTCTGGACTGGCCTTGGTGTGAAAACGTTAACGACAGGCGCAGGCATCTGGTTTGAGTTTGGAGAAACTGCAGCTGGTGACATCATCGCAGTGGATGCAGCCTGCTGGACTGTGGGTGTTGGATTACTTAGGGCCCTCACAGACAATTCCTCTGCTTCCTCTGTTCTTAATGTAGCTTGGACCTTTTTCTTGTTCCTCTTTGTTAGTTCTTCAAGCTGTAATTGAGTCAATTTCCTTTGCAACTCTTTTTCTTGGGCTTTCAACTTCTGCTCATTTTTTCTATACTGTTCAACAGCATGTGAGACGTGATCACAGAACTCTTTGTGTGATTTAGAAGTTAAGCCAACCACATCTTCCAGTTTACTTTTCACTGGTTGAGGCATAGCATTTACTATGGTTTGTCTGAACAGCGTAGACAACAGTGCATCTCCCTCAGGATCACTTTCAGTCTCTTGCTTCCATTTCTTTAACTGCTTCTGAATGTACAGCGTTGGATTCTCTGTGTCTTCTAACTGTTCACCTTTTAATGCTTTTGGGTCAACCCTCGTTGGATACTCTGCACGCAAGGCATGCCACACAGACGGACGATAAGCATCAAAAACAGTTCCATCCATATGGTATGTATCCACGGCCTCACTCAGGTCAGAAGAATGGAGGACTTCTTCCAGTTTTCCTACCCCCACAATCCTTGCCAATAAAGCTTTAATGTCTCCCACCGACAAAAGTTTGCCAGATGTTTCTTCCTCTAAACATCTTATCCATTTACTCGCACCTTCCAGGATGCTTGGCAGGCGGTTGACAAGCCCCTCGAGATCTTGCGTTGCCCATGGAATGTATTGTCCCCGAGCACCTTTAATTAAAATTGGGAATTGTGGAGCTAGGTGTCTAAGTTTACCAGTGTTCCTTCCCTGTTTCCAACTGCCCATGTTAAATGACAGATCCTCCTCCTCCTCCTCTTCATCTTTTTCACTGCACAATGGTCTATGCCCAGTCCTTAATGTTGTACCTATCTGACTTCTTACTGGTGTTTTAACACTCCTGTCTATCTTCCCTCCACTCGCCTGCATCTTTTCCTGTTCCTCTATCGTATCTTCCTTCCCATACACCCTTTTCACTCTCTGTAGATCTGCCCTTACTTCCTTGTAACAATCTAATGGTGTGCTTTCCTCTCTATCCTCTTTCCTACCTTGCCTCTTTCTCAACTTCACACCCGACTCTTCATAATCTTCTTCTAATTCTACAGGACCTTCCAATTTCATCTCACCAGAAACTCCCACCATGCCCTTAAGCATCGGAAAATGACCCTCAGTTTGTACATACGGAGGTGGTGTAACCACAGCTTCAATCTCGCTACTACGGGCCTCGTTTCCTGACTTTTTAGACTTTCGTCTTACTTGCTTTTTCTGTTTTATCAATTCCTCCCCTTCTTGTTTAAACAAAGCTAGGACTTCTCTCTCCTGCTGTCTTTTTAACTCTCTCTGAACACGCTTTTTTTCTCTTGCCGCCGCTTTGTAATTTTTTATCAAGGTGTCCATCTCAGAACACAGTGCTAGATCAAATGTCCCCTCCTTTGGCCATTTTGTAATCATATCTTTAGTTCTCTTTTGCCATTTATTTGAGATCTTATTTATGAGTTCTGCACACAACGGATGCTTTAGCACTAAAGTCTCCACCGGAGAGGCGGCCATGATGCTTTAGCCTATGTCACCACTTAGATATTTATTTATTTATTCATTTATTTATTTTTTATTTTATGCCTGTGTACTTACTTAATGGCTAAATTTACTTACAACAATATACACTCTTTTAGAATCACAGAAGTATCCACCTCCACTTACCAAGGCTCATCAATGATAGTCACTCCTTAATCTACACCACTTCACTATTTTCAAATTAACATTTGCCAAAAAGCACAGTATTTTTTATTACACAGTGAACACTTTCATCAATTACCGATTAATACCATTTATTAATATAGAATCCAACCACATACACCACTCCACACTATTTATTTATTTCTTTATTCATAGGCATACGCATTCAGACTTTATCCCTCTTTTCCTAGAAAATTGGGCTTATTCTCTTCATACTTGTCCCCCTTGCTAATGAGGGCTCATTTCATCCACTCACACGTGTCCCTTTATTGATTATTATTTATCTATTTAATTATTAGGCTAGCTATTACTTAAATAGGGCTCATTCAGACACACGTCTCTGGTCTGGCAGCAAGCTGCCCCCCCTCTGAGGGTTGCACACACAATTCCCTCGGGAGGTCCAGCCTGTTCACAGCACACAGAGCTTATCTCATTCATCCAATTCTCTCTCTCTCTCTTTCTCACACACTAGGTGAACATAGAGCTCTCACACACTCAAACAGAAACAAATAGACACAAAATCACTTAGACACAAACAATTGCAATTGCGTTCAACTTAAATCAACTTAATGGCACAAATCGTGCTCCCCATACGAAGAGATATTAATTACCCCTGTCACTCATATCAATAAAACATAAGGGGTGATTTCTTATGATGTACAGTTGTACATTCCACATACGAAGGGTATTAATTAATTACCACACCACCCAGCTCATACCATATAACATTTACGGTGGCTACAAAAATTGCTTATGACATACAACAGTACGTTCCTCATACAAAGGGTATTTTTTTATTAATTGCTGGGTAACCTTACACAAGCAATATAACTAATTAAGCGCAATTCCTTATTAACTTGCTGCACTACTCATGCCATCCAATCAAGGCCCACTTGACAATGAGTACAAATTAATACCGAGATTATCTACCTTTTTCCTGTCCTGTTATCTATCAAAGCCCACTTAACAAAACAAATAGACACTCAAATGCGCTTCCTCATACCGTCTGTTACTGTTGCCATCAATCAATGCCCACTTGACAACACCCAGACCAATGCAATGCTTATTTTATCAATTTACTATCAGTACAACAGTTAGTAAGTTTGATGCATGCATTCTTTTCTGAAAACAAAGCCCATTTTAAATTACTTGAGTTGGAGAGGTCTTTATCAGTGTCCTTACCACCATGGGGTTTCCCAGCAAACAACACAAACTAAGTATATAAGCAAAAGTTGCTTACCTTTTTTAGGTGGCCACCTGTTTGTGCTGCTCGCCCAGGATGCCCACGGTGATCAGCCACACCTTTGCCCCTTCTCCACCCTT
This sequence comes from Channallabes apus, assembly GCA_030522415.1. Classification (NCBI taxonomy): domain Eukaryota; kingdom Metazoa; phylum Chordata; class Actinopteri; order Siluriformes; family Clariidae; genus Channallabes; species Channallabes apus. The sequence continues at coordinate 26,404,618 of CM060111.1, read as the reverse complement.
GCTCGCAGCGCCAAGATGTCGTGGAAATTAATTGAAGACTCAGGCTTTGGTTTCAGAAGATAACGGCCTTTATTTATCATGCAATACCGGCCGGGCGAGGCTGACAGAGTCACACCGATCGCTAGCATTCCCCCATTATATAGGCATCCTAGACAAAGGAATACATTCTATAGGCAATGATGTCATTCCAAACATCTGGACCTTGTTTGGCCTATCCGTTCTTGGGGGACTCAACGTATATATCAAATTCCTTGTGCAAGCATATTTTCCAGACATGTCTAGCTTCGCACGCATACCCCTGATTATTTCCAACTGGGATACCTTCTATTTCTTAAGAGTAATTAAAGTATAAGTAAAATCACATAAAATCTAAACAAACTTAAACTTTCTTCCATACCTCTCGGATGAGTTGTCTCTGCGCTCTTGGGGTAATTTTGGTCGGCCGGCCACTCCTGGGAAGATTCACCACTGTTCCATGTTTTTGCTATTTCTGGATAATGGCTCTCGCTGTGGTTCGCTGGAGTCCCAAAGCTTTAGAAATGGCTTTATAACCTTTACCAGACTGATAGATCTCAATTACTTTTGTTCTCATTTGTTCCTGAATTTCTTTGGATCTTGGCATGATGTCTAGCTTTTGAGGTGCTTTTGGTCTACTTCTCTGTGTCAGGTAGCTCCTACAGTGGTTACAAAATCGGAATAACCATCCCGCCGCGCATACCGCCGTTTAAAGGCAACAGCGGCCAAAATAAATCAGTTGCATTTCAAAGTCATTCGTAAAATGGCCGCCAGGTGGCGCAAAGTGGCATTTTCATTCATCGCAGTAAATACAACAGTGATGGTAATTTCCACAACAAACATGAAAAATCTGAACCAGAGCTATTGATATGTACTGTACAATAATGAGTAAAAAAAAATTATAGTAGATTTATTAACTGAAATAAATGACCATATTTTTCAAGAGAATTTTCAAGCCCCACTCATCAAACAAAATTATAACGAAATCGGCCAAGTTTACTATTTATTTAAATATAAATTTCTAAACCAATAAGATCAAATAACACCAAGTTATTATTATAACAGGCTTACTTCGTCACTTATCAAAGAAGTACACTTGCTTTCAAAGAAGTTGAGTGGCTTATTAACATCTCTCGTGTGCATTGTCTCTAAGTGGCCACTTGGTGTACTGGTTAGAACGCTCAGCCAGAGATCTGCAAAGCCCTGGTTCGAATCCCGAGTGATGATGTTTTAAAATTGTTTTATTTTAAAACTAAATAAAATGTTTTAAGTGCGCTTAAGATAGAGTCTTATAAAGGCTATGTAGACTTATATAGTTTTATTATATATTTTTGCACATTAATCTGAGTCCTCATCTGTTAGATCTGTTTAGTTTTTTTTTTTGCCGGCTTTGCGCGGCAGCGTGCGGGAAGCTGTGAAAATGCCCTTCATTACCTGTAGGCGGAAGTCGTGTTTCAGTCTGAAGTATTGAGTGTCTACTGAAGCCGAAAATGTGTCCAAATTAAACCGCGCAATGCGTGTTTGGAGACGCTGTGCCCGCGCTGTGTATCAGTCGTTTGGGAATCATCATGGAGGTACAACACGGCGTGGCTGGAGCTGGAGTTTGTCGTGTTCGAGGTAAGTTTAGCTTTCTTTTTTGGATGTGATTCTCGCTTTCATGACTCCCAATTAATGTTCATCTTAATCTCAGGACTTACAATTAGCAATATTTCAGTTTTTAATGGTGTGGAGATTCACAAAACACCGTTTTCGTGGAAAAACCTGAACCTACGGAGCCCCCCAGGGGTCCTGTGGTAAATAAATAAATAAATAACCGAGCACGCGGATTAATACACCGAGATGTGTGTTTCTTACCCCCACACCTCGTGAAAACGGCGTGTTAATAAGTTACAAGTTAAATTTCAACTGTAAAGAACCTGTACATATGTTCATACAGTATTGACAGCAGCTCTAATTTGTCTAAATCGCATTGCAGACAATAAAAATAAGTCGAGTCATCCTGTGACCCTGCATGCTTAATCTTTCCACACATGATTCTTGCTTCTCACTTTTTCCTTAATCCCTCGCTGTTCTATCTTGTATTTTTCTAACGGTGTCAGAAACTTTGTGTTAGTAGCACTGCTTGACATGCTTGATGCCTTCCTCTTTTGTAATTTGCTTTGGATAAAGGCAAAACTTACAAAAGATGAAGAAATGCCTAAATGTAGTTGTACGAATAAAAGATTATGTAATGATACAATGTAAATATTTTCACAGAAACAAAGCGTAAAGATGAGACATGAATCTGAAGAGGATCTCTTTGATGATTTCCTGGTAAAGCATTGTTTTCTTATTAATTATACAATTTATTAATACCTTGAATATAGTGTTTGTTGCATTGGACAGAAGCATATAAATGCAAATGAATATATAAATCTGAGTAATTATTGAACAAATTTTTATGTTTGGACTAACCCTTTAAATACAAACTCAGCATTCATCATAGGATTTCCTGACACTGTAAAGGTGCAGTAATCTATGGAGTGTAGCCATCTCATGCCATGTTTTACAATGTTTTATTGGTGCAAGATTATTGCTAAAGCAATTTAACCCAAGTTTATGAAGTATCTGAAGTATATGAAGTGATGGTTATTTTTTTATTATCAATTATTTTATTTTTTTTCTCTGTGAAATGAAGTCAGCACAGGTTGAAGCAATTCAGACTTTTTTTTTGTTTCTCAAAATAAATTGTTTATTTTCTTGTAAATTTTATGCAGGGGGACAGACGAAGTGATGCCAGTATGCACCTTCTTAAAATCCTTGTTGTCCGTGCTGTTGAAGGGGAAGAACCGGTTGGTGTATCCATAATCCTTGAAGAAGAGGAAATTTTGCAAGAATGTGGCAATAGCTCCGAGCACTGCGCTACACATTTGAGCTATTTTCAGAAAGTGCTTCTAGAACTTGATGGGATTAAGCTATCACCAAAAGTGCAAGTTTTAAAGATGAAGTTATCATCTTAAAACATTTGATTTGGCTTGACTACAAGTCTTTACATGTTGTGTTTACATGTTCAGCTTAAAATGTTTTAATGCGTTATGGTTTCAATGGCATACTTTTAAGTGCACTAGTCCAGAGTGCTAATTTGAATGTTGCAACTTCACTGCTTCAGACGGCTATTAAGTTTTAATGTTTATTCTACAGTTTGTTTAATGTATTTTCTGCTGTATTTTATTTCTAAATGAATGCTGTATTTTATTTATTTATTATTATTATTATTATTATTTTACAGACTTTTGTTTAAAACAAGTATTTCAGGCCCTGGTGCCGTGCAGTTGTTTCTATGGATGCAAAATTTAGCTGAATGCACTTTTATTAAAAAGACAACTTGTATCTAGACTGTGAATGTCACAAATATTTGGTAATGTTGGTGAATAAACTGTTTAATTATATTTTAGTTGTGTGATTTATGAAAGATGTTCCTAATGTTACGTCATAGGACATGCGCCGATGTTTATCACACATTCCAATAAGAGAGAGATTACTCACTCCCAAAGTTTTTTTTGCGCCGTATTTAGATTTTTAAAAAGTTGCTCATTTTCACCACGAACACGGATGAGCCTTCGGGTTTCCTCAGTCGTCCCTATAATATAAATTAAAAAACTGTGGTCACGTTGTAGTAAGTAAGAATAGTGTAAGCACCGTTCATTTACATGTACACATATGGCTGTAAGCAAAACAAACAATGCGTTATCAAATGCTCGTCAAACTGCCGTGCTACTGAACTTTCATATTTGTTTGTAGCATGCAGTAAAGTGTATGTGACATAAAAATATATATTTGTAATATCGTGCAATCTGTACTATCCGCTAGCAAACTTTAGCGATTTTTTTGCAAACGTTTCTTTACAGAACATCACCACAAACACAAGACTAAAGGTAATATACATATAATGAAAACTTGTCATAAAAATCTTTATTAATGGTAAAAATTAACATTTATGTCTCTGCTTGCTCGAGTGAGCAGCCATGTTGAAAATTTCGCTTAGCCCTTCGTTTGAAGTGAGGTCCCGAAAAATCTTCGTTTGGAGGGCTATCTGGCCCTTCCCCCTCCCCCTACCCCTCCAACCAAAAGAGAAATGAGACACGCCTACCCCTTCACGTGAACGCGCCAAGTGGAATGGTAGGGGGAAGGGTAGAATTGGTATTCAGCCTTAATATTGCAGCAATACAATTTACTTAAAATCTATGTGTCCAAATTGTTACGAGGATTTTATAAAGTAAATCTTACAAGTTCTTTTTTTCAGTGAATGGTGAACACGATGATTTAAGAATTTAATTAAACACGAATATATATATATATATATATATATATATATTTATTGTGTGTGTGTGTGTGTGTGTGTGTGTGTGACCGGTGCAAGGGCCATTGTCACTCATACTGTCGTAGTTTTTAGAGCCCTAAAAAAGCATTCGCTAGTAAGTAAGTAAATAAAATACAAATGAATAAATAGTTTTAAATTATGTATATATATATAATGGAAATATGTATAAAGAAAATATAATTCATATTTTCATGTTTAATTACAAAAAAAAAACATTTTAATGGTTAGTGACTGTTGCAGACATTTACACTATTTTTGAGAACTATTAAGTTCTCCTTCAACGTGTCATAGCCGATAACTGCCCCTTTGATCTGCTGGGTACGGCGGGGCGTCGAGTGCTGATCAGTGTGTGTAAAGTACGCTACTTTACACTGATCAGCAATCGACGCCCCGCCATACCCAGCAGATCAAAGGGGCACACACATAAACTCTCCGTGTGCACACACACAAACTCTCCGTGCACACACATAAACTCTCCGTGCACACACACACACACACACACACACACACACGATTTATAGAAAAAATGCAGAGATAAACACGCCACCCCCCAGGAAAACAACAAACACAAATATATAGACTACAGTACTCGCTTTTCCAACACGCTAGCGCGCTCCGATATGAGCCGATTTATTCAAGTCATAATTAGAGAATATAGAGAGATTAATAACAGAGAAAGCCTAATAAGATGTCTATACAGTAAATAAAAAGAAAAGTATCAAATCCAACTATTAAGTCTGATTTTATTGCTATCATTAACCATTTATGTTATATGTTTATTTTATATTATTTTATTTTATATTACATTATTTTTTATATATTATATTTACACAATGCTTGCTCTGAAGGACTTTATCTAAAAGCCAGACTGACCAAGTTTCTAATTCACTGCTGAAGTAGTTAAATATGCTTATACTGTATATACGTATAGGTTACATTTTAAAAGTACAATCGCAAGTAAATTACAAACTGAATGTAATGTAAAATATGAATAAACCAGTATTAGACACAGATATACGATATGGTAGTATATACAATGAAAAAGCTATTTACACGAGTGCTCAAATGTAAAGCAAACGCAATTATTAATTTATTGTGTATATTTAACTTCATTCAGCCATTTAAGTTATATGAAGAATAACGTTCCTAACCCACTATTATTTTAATCTTAAATAAAGTTGGCCTAATACAATATTGTTTGCAATGCTGAAGCAAACATGATTTTGTTTTAGTTTATTCGCTGAATACAACACGACCCACATCCCCTCTTGGTGAAGACCCACAGAAACCGTTACTGTAATCCCCCTTCTCACCTACAGTAAAAAGTTATCAAACCGGTTTCGCTGATGGGGTAATTCTGCTTCAAGCACTTTCCGATGCTGTTGCTAGGAAATTCCACCCCACAGCCCACAACAACAAGCAAATAAGAGACATAATTAACGAACTTCTTAGAAAGAAAAGATTGAGTTTTCTCTTTTCTAAAAAAAAATAATAATTAATGAATACTCTTGCTTTTGTAAAGATTTTGAGTGACCATTTGCCATATACAGTATGGCCTGCTTTATTATATATTTAATAAAACTTTATTGCAACTAAATTGTGTGTGTGCCTTATTGAATATTTAATAATGCTTCCGGAACATTGTTGTCCATATGTTTTACAGTATGTACAGTATATTGAAAACAGTGAAACATAAAACACAAACCGAAAGGACAAATTAAGGAATGTACAAAACATTAACACCTTCACCGTGTTCAAATAAATACTGTAGAGTTATTGCATTATGTTTCAAGACATCCTTAATTTAAAAAAAATTTCCCTAATTATATGTCCACAAATACTTTGACAACATACACTTATGTATGCACGCACACACAATCTCTAAAAAATTTATATTAATAACATACATATACAAATAAACAAAAATATAAACGTCTATATTGAAGTTTACGGTGAACGCAGAGTCGGCTAAGCAGACGTGATGACACGCACGCCCTCACCTCTGTTACGGCTGCCTACAGTATTTGGCCAAAAGAAGTATAATAATTGAACGATATGCCTGGTCCTGGAAAGAGACATCAACAGTCCGGCGCTGAGAAACGAAAGAAACGAAAGAAAAAAAAAAGCCTAAGATGAAGCCCGTGCATCAATTCCAGAAATAAAACTTTACTTTATTCTGTCAACGTTAATAATGTAATAACGTAACGTTAACGTAAAATAACGCAAATTTCATTTAACAGCAGGGGGGACAATAAATATATATTTTTATAAATTTATTGCATTATGTTGTTTACAGTCAAGCCATCAACATACAATAAAATGTAAACATGAGATATAAACTAAAAACTGTGCTCCCTGTGCTGGTGCTGGCAATATCATCTCTTTGTTCTGCTGTCTCCGACTCCCTCCCTGGTTCTGAATCTGCCCCTTCCTCTACTCTCACTGCAGGGATTAAAGTGAAAAAAAGTCTTCTGACTGAACTTTTTTCAGGCCGAGCCATAATCCTTTAACAAACACTTTATTTAAATAGTCGAGACCAATAGCTTTAGGGGAGATTAAACCGCTTTAATATTGCCAGTTTGCATGTTTTAAAAGCTATTTGTAATCTTTGAAAAAAAATACCGTGACAAATAATCAACCATCTACCACATTTCTTTTCAGTGCATGTTTTTATTTATCTTATAACACCAAACGATGTTTTGTGAAACTCTTAATAATTAACAGAAAAAAGTAATAGCACCACCATTAAATTCCAAAAAGTGCTTTTTCAGTGCATGTTTTATGTATCTTAAAGAAAACATCTTCGTTTTCAGCTTAGATGACAAATCGGATTTCCAGTAAGCAGCAATGCCATGTGTGCAAGTAGTAGGCATGTGCATTAGACATAGACAATCTTGAAAGTGCACTCTTGTCTTTGACAACTGATTGCATTAAATTAACTAGTGGTTGTGAGACTGTGACCGACAGGTCATGCTCCGCTATGAAAGAACATACGCGCACTTTTACATCGCGCACACTGTCGGCCACAGATGCGTGAATCTCCGTTGTGGTTCTTGTCGCACCAGACAGGGAGCATGTGTACTGTTAGAGCACGAACGGCAGCATTGTGACTAGCTGCTGACTGATGGCGAGCTCGCACTTTGTTTTGCCATTACTGCCATATTGAAGTTTCCTGTGGCATACTGTGCAAAGACACGTATCTGGATGTTAGATTTTTTTTAGTCCACGAACTAAAAGGCTTGCCATTCTCCCCAATTTCGCTAAGCCAAGCCCATCTCCATTTATTTATTTTTTTACACTTTTATCAATCTCCGAAACATCGGAGCCTTCCTGCATTAAGTGTGTCCATGCTATCTTAAATATAGTTATACCGTAGCCTGACACGTAGTTCTTCAAAACTAAACCAAAACCCGGAGTGGATCCATACCGGAGTGATAACAAAACGCTTAGAGTGGAGAGAGGAACGTGCATTCGCTCCACTCCAGGCTTTGATCACATCCTCCTCAGCAGGCTGAATACACCGTCTTTCCTTAATTTAAGAGCCATGTAAGCCTATATATACACACAGCATTAAAATTATGAAAAGTGAATTTTAAACATTAAGGACAGGCGGAACAGTGTGATTGATGGAAATCCGTCGATGACTCGCTACAATTAACGGAAATCCGTCGTAACGACGGAGAACTTTAATCCCTGTCACTGTCTCAGAACAGACTGAATCCTGAATCAGAAAAAAATGCAGGAAATGATGTTTTCTAACATGCGTTAGATAGTTTTTTTTTATCACTCTATACACAATACTTTGATATTTTTATAGATGTTGAGCATCGTGAGCAAGCCCGAGATCATATTAACGTTAATTATCACCAGCCGGCATGAATAGTAACGAGTAACGTGAGTTGGGAGCACACCAATCGATTCGACTATGGTTAATCGCTCACTCCGTAGGCTCCCTGAATAGGCGGGAAAGGGATGGAGCCGCACATTTGTGCCGGCTGGAAAAAAAAACTAAACAGATCTAACAGATGAGGACTCAGATTAATGTGCAAAAGTAATAAAACTATATAAGTCTACATAGCCTTTATAAGACTCTACCTTAAGCGCACTTAAAACATTTTATTTAGTTTTAAAATAAAACAATTTTAAAACATCATCACTCGGGATTCGAACTGGGGCTTTGTAGATCTCTGGTCGAGCGTTCTAACCGCTACACCAAGCGGCCACCTAGAAACAATGCACCCCAGAGACGTTAATAAGCCACTCGACTTCTTTGAAAGCAAGTGTACTTCTTTGATAAGTGACGAAGTAAGCCTGTTATAATAATAACTTGGTGTTATTTGATCTTATTGGTTTAGAAATTTATATTTAAATAAAACCCTACACACTTCTTTTCTAATTACATGTGATAAAGTCTAAAGGCTCACTGTGTTAATATTTATTGTGCTTAAATTTGATCTTAATAAGATTTGATTTAATTTGAATTCTACATTTGTACTGTAATTATAGTACTGTGATTATGAATTCGGTCAACTACAGTGTTTCACTTGATGTTATCGGCTACTACGTGTATTATTTAATGGGACGCGTCTCATTAGTGAGGCAGAGAATGAACTAAGGCATGAGGCGTCAGTCTGTAGTTATATAGCGCCACTCAATGGTAAAAGCCAGCAAATGCACAGCAAATGCACATCCCGTAATGCGGCGGCGACGTTAAATACGACGCTCCGATTTTGTAACGACTGTATTTAAGTGATTTCTTGATTGAAACAGGTGTGGCAGTAATCAGGCCTGGGGGTGACTACAGAAATTGAACTCAGGTGTGATAAACCATAGTTAAGTTATTTTTTAATAAGGGGGGCAATCACTTTTTCACACAGGGCCATGTAGATTTGGAGTTATTTTTCTCCCTTAATAATGTAAACCTTCATTTAAAAACTGCATTTTGTGTTCAATTATGTTATCTTTGACTAATACAGATGTCGCCATTAAAAACCCGCGTGTTTTCCCGCGGGATGCCGCAATTTAGCGCGCGGCTTGCCGCGACTTGCCGGAGGCAACATTCGGGAATTTAAAATAAATGTGTTGTGCTTCACTGAATATCCGCCAGATGGCGCATAGAAGGACTTTATCTAAAAGCCGGTGGTCCGGGAAAGACAGTTTCCCTATGTTTCCCCGGTGGCGCGCAGATTCAAATCATGACGTCACTCGCTACCTAACGCTGAGAAGGCGAACGAGGATTTTAACAGTTTTTCTCTCGTTTTAAAGTGTTTTTATGAACTTTTTGAATTAAACAAATAACCTATGCATAATAATCGAGTGTCTTTTCGCTTTTTTTTTTGTATATTTGAAGATAATTCATACGTTTTAAGCCGCTGCAAAAGGCTGGTTTGCTGGGCGAGTACTGACATCACGACTACTTTTATTACACCTACATTTGTTTATTTGTATATGTATGTTATTAATATTAATTTTTTAGAGATTGTGTGTGCGTGCACGGAGAGTTTGTGTTGATAAGTGTATGTGGATAAGTTGATAAGTGTATCAGAAAGCATTAAAATGTTCATTTGAATTAAAATGACACACACACGTCTGTATATACAGTATATCAATTACATATATATCAATTTCATTAGTTCGTTCATTCTATTTGAAGCTTCGGATGTTTTTTTTTTTTTTTTGGTTTGGTTAGATTAGTTCTGAACTCGCTTCCGTGAAACTATCGCTAAAACAATGTACTGAGCCCTCCTGAGGATATAAAGCTTTATTATTGTGTTTGAATAAATAATCAGATCTACCACAGCAGGTAATAAACTATGGTGTGTCATAACCGAAGCAAACACCACGATTATGCCTCGTTTCGTTCGACGGGAACGTGGTTCACTTGGCCGCGGTGTATTATAAACCTGTGGAATGTTTCACTGTTTATGCTCACATAAGAGGAATAAAAGCGAGGGAAATGTGGAAATGATGTGTGGAAACTCAATGAGGACTAAACCAAAGATTTCGGTAACTCCACTGAGTGTAACATCTGCATAGTGACACTGAACATCTTCAGCTGTATTTTGTTTGTTTATATTTAGAGTTTTTATAACAGTAGAACAAGTACCCGCGCGCACGCACACACAGACACACACACACACAGACACACACACTCCCCTGAGCCCTCGGGAAACATTCAATCACCGTCGGTATACAAATGAGTCAAGACGTAGCCTAACGTGGTGTCGTGTCGGATTTCAGTGGTCACGGAGTGGGAAGACTTTGAAGAAGCTGCAGTGACAGTAAACAGCTGAACAACTTCACTTTTCCGTTTACCTCTGAGGAAAAAAAGCTGTATTTTGTTTGTTTATATTTAGAATTTTTATAGTAGTATAAGAGAGAGTTATAGTTTGGTCTGTACTGTAGTTCGCACCCTTGTAGAGAATAAATAAATGAATAACACCTTCATATCCCCTCTCAAGAGTGTCATAGTCCATTGTTAGTTTTAATGATCTGGCTGAAACTAATTATCACTACATAAGTACCCTAACACCATTGATCATGAGTCTCAGCTGAACCTAATTCTATACTTGTAACAGAAAATGTAGATGCAGATTCCAAATGTGTATTTATATAATAGATAGATAGATAGATAGATAGATAGATAGATAGATGTGTGTGTGTGTGTAGGCTCTACGCAGGGGCAAGAGAGGGCAGCGCACCCTTAAATGTCTGCACATGTTAATATATTCCTAAAATGTATATATTACAAGTTGATAAACTGATCTGCGGTAGCGGAAAAATCCGCTGAAATAGGACAGGCACACTAACCCGCACACACACACACGCGCGCGCGCACACACACACACACACACAGACACACCTCCCTTGAGCCCTGCGTCTGTCGGATTTCAGCGGTCACGGGGTGGAAAGACTTTGAAGCAGTTTATATATGAATCTAAGCTTGAACTTATCAGCATTGTAAATATATAATACTTTTCAAATAAAATCGCTATTACTTTGACCCTGAAGTTTAGTTTAGCACACACAAAAAACAGAAAAGTCATTTCTGGTAAATCTACGGAATGTGTAGTTTATTTACAGTAATTCATTAAAAAATGAATATACATTGTACAGTACACGGTAAACACGGGAAAGATTACAAAATGAAAAAACAAACAGTGTCTACTTTATAAACAGCTTAGTATGTGCGTCGAGATGCTGAAATCCCTTGCATGTTTTTGCTTCCAAGTGGAGAGATATTTGATTGATAGCCTAGAACAAAAGATCTATAGGTGTGATCACAACCCCCTCCGACCGACCGTGCCATCAATCACTGACCACCTCAGAAGTTCCCTCCAATGTATGGCTGCAATACTTGTTTTGCAAGTATTTTTAACACCATTCAAAGGCTTACAAGTTCCACTCAACATATAATGATGTCTCCACATGTTAATATATTCCTAAAATTTATATATTGCAAGTTGATAAACTGATCTGCGGTAGCGGAAAAATCCGCTGAAAAAAGGACAGGCTACAGCGCACGCGCACACACACACACACACACACACACACACACACAGACACACCTCCCTTGAGCCCTCGGTAAACATCCAAGCACTGAGGCACGCAAATCCCCTGACCACAATAAGGTGGCAATCCCTCAGGGGGGAAGATGAAAAATACAAATTAAATAAATAAAACAAAATAAAATATCCTTAATCCAGATTTTATCAATCAACGTCATAATATTGATCTTAGCTGGATGGTCTAATTCTCAGAACCGTTTAACCTAAAGAAAAACTTAACACACTATAACTAGAATATTTACAAAACTGAAAGGTTGTCTTATGTATAATAAAAAAAAACCTCATAACTCAAAAAGATCATATTATGTTTTTATATATATTTTTTTAGATTTTTTTTTTATAGTAACTGAACAGCTCTCTTCTCTCCAATCCACTCCTAAACCCCATTATAAACAGCTTAGTATGTGCGTCGAGATGCTGAAATCCCTTGCATGTTTTTGCTTCCAAGTGGAGAGATATTTGACCGATAGCCTAGAACAAAAGATCTATAGGTGTGATCACAACCCCCTCCGACCGATCGTGCCATCAATCACTGACCACCTCAGAAGTTCCCTCCAATGTATGGCTGCAATACTTGTTTTGCAAGTATTTTTAACCCCATTCAAAGGGGCAGTTATCGGCTATGACACGTTGAAGGAGAACTTAATAGTTCTCAAAAATAGTGTAAATGTCTGCAACAATCACTAACCATTAAAATGTTTTTTTTTTGTAATTAAACACGAAAATATTAATTATATTTCCATATATACACACACATACATACACACACACACACACACACACACACAAGGGCGTAGGTTTGCTACCTATGACTCCAACTAATACCCCATCCCCCAATCCCCTTTTCCACCCACCAACCCCCTGCCCCATCCACCTACCAACCTCCCACCCCAACTATGTCCACTGAATACATGTTTTTCTTAATATGGTGCGAAATCACTTTACATTAATACTAGCAATGCTTCGATTGGTATTAATCCACTCGAAATGCAATTCATTAAGTTAAATTAAGGAATAGTGTAAAGTTAAAGGAATGTTTCATAACTGACAAAAAGATAGTCTTTAATAAAATAAAAACTATTCTTTATTGAGCCCTAGTGCAAATGAAACATCTCAATCATGTGTATACAGTGGTGTGAAAAACTATTTGCCCCTTCCTGATTTCTTATTCTTTTGCATGTTTGTCACACTTAAATGTTTCTGCTCATCAAAAACCGTTAACTATTAGTCAAAGATAACATAATTGAACACAAAATGCAGTTTTTAAATGAAGGTTTACGTTATTAAGGGAGAAAAAAAACTCCAAATCTACATGGCCCTGTGTGAAAAAGTTATTGCCCCCCTTGTTAAAAAATAACTTAACTGTGGTTTATCACACCTGAGTTCAATTTCTGTAGTCACCTCCAGGCCTGATTACTGCCACACCTGTTTCAATCAAGAAATCACTTAAATAGGAGCTACCTGACACAGAGAAGTAGACCAAAAGCACCTCAAAAGCTAGACATCATGCCAAGATCCAAAGAAATTCAGGAACAAATGAGAACAAAAGTAATTGAGATCTATCAGTCTGGTAAAGGTTATAAAGCCATTTCTAAAGCTTTGGGACTCCAGCGAACCACAGTGAGAGCCATTATCCACAAATGGCAAAAACATGGAACAGTGGTGAACCTTCCCAGGAGTGGCCGGCCGACCAAAATTACCCCAAGAGCGCAGAGACAACTCATCCGAGAGGCCACAAAAGACCCCAGGACAACATCTAAAGAACTGCAGGCCTCACTTGCCTCAATTAAGGTCAGTGTTCACGACTCCACCATAAGAAAGAGACTGGGCAAAAACGGCCTGCATGGCAGATTTCCAAGGCGCAAACCACTTTTAAGCAAAAAGAACATTAAGGCTCGTCTCAATTTTGCTAAAAAACATCTCAATGATTGCCAAGACTTTTGGGAAAATACCTTGTGGACCGACAAGACAAAAGTTGAACTTTTTGGAAGGTGCGTGTCCCGTTACATCTGGCGTAAAAGTAACACAGCATTTCAGAAAAAGAACATCATACCAACAGTAAAATATGGTGGTGGTAGTGTGATGGTCTGGGGTTGTTTTGCTGCTTCAGGACCTGGAAGGCTTGCTGTGATAGATGGAACCATGAATTCTACTGTCTACCAAAAAATCCTGAAGGAGAATGTCCGGCCATCTGTTTGTCAACTCAAGCTGAAGCGATCTTGGGTGCTGCAGCAGGACAATGACCCAAAACACACCAACAAATCCACCTCTGAATGGCTGAAGAAAAACAAAATGAAGACTTTGGAGTGGCCTAGTCAAAGTCCTGACCTGAATCCTATTGAGATGTTGTGGCATGACCTTAAAAAAGCGGTTCATGCTAGGAAACCTTCAAATAAAGCTGAATTACAACAAAAATTCCTCCAGAGCGCTGTAAAAGACTCATTGCAAGTTATCGCAAACGCTTGATTGCAATTATTGCTGCTAAGGGTGGCCCAACCAGTTATTAGGTCCAGGGGGCAATTACTTTTTCACACGGGGCCATGTAGGTTTGGATTTTTTTTCTCCCTAAATAATAAAACCCCTCATTTAAAAACTGCATTTTGTGTTTACTTGTGTTATCTTTGGCTAATAGTTAAATGTGTTTGATGATCAGAAACATTTTGTGTGACAAACATGCAAAAGAATAAGAAATCAGGAGGGGGGCAAATAGTTTTTCACACCACTGTATATATAAAAGTAGATTACATCTAAACATGAACTACTAGGTAGAGTACCACACAACAGCGCAATGCCTATTGCTCCTATATGAAGGAGACAAAAACATGCCTTCGCCTCTCGTTAACAAAAATAAACTGCTGGCATATTTGTTTGACATCAATATTGTCCAGGCTGTTCTTTTTTTCTTCTGATAAACACTAAAGATGATATTTTGTAGAATGATGAAAACCTGTAATCATTGATTTACATAGTATTTGTTTTTCCTGCTACGGAAGTCAATGTTTTCAGCTTTTTTCCCCAATATCTTATTTTGTATTCAACAAAATAAAGAAAATCATTAAAGTTTGGAACCACTTAAGGAGTAAATAGTGAGTAAAGTTTTTTTTGGGGGTGAACAATGGCTTTGACCCTAACTCTTCCCCTCTGACTGCACTAGGACCGGACAGCATTGCCACCTGATGAAATAGCGTGACAAAAAAGTGAAATGTCAGTTCAAAACTTTTTCCAAAAACACTAATGAATCACTTACATCCTCAGCCTATCACTCCTCATAATGTTAAATATTAGTATAATCAACATGTATAATACACGCACACATATTATATGTTATACAGTGGTTACAAAATTGGAATGGCGATCTCGCCGCGTATACCGCCGTTTAAAGGCAACAGCGGCCAAAATAAATCAGTTGCATTTCAAAGTCATTCGTAAAATGGCCGCCAGGTGGCGCAAAGTGACATTTTCATTCATCGCAGTAAATACAACAGTGATGGTAATTTCCACAACAAACATGAAAAATCTGAACCAGAGCTATTAATGTGTACTGTACCATAATGAGTAAAAAAAAAATTATAGTAGATTTATTAACTGAAATAAATGACCATATTTTTCAAGAGAGTTTTCAAGCCCCACTCATCAAACAAAATTATAACGAAATCGGCCAAGTTTACTATTTATTTAAATATAAAATTATAAACCAATAAGATCAAATAACACCAAGTTATTATTATAACAGGCTTACTTCGTCACTTATCCAGAGCTTGCTTTATTAACCTTGCCTTATTTAACGTTACTTGGGTGCATCGTCTTTAAGTGCTCGCTTGGTGTAGCGGTTAGAGCCCACGGTCAATGATACACAAAGCGCCAGTTCGGATCCCGAGGGATGATGTTTTAAATTTTTTTATTTTAATTATAGCAAAATTAAAATAAAAAAAAATGTTGTATTTTGATTTTGCTTCAGCATACTATAGAAAAAACAGCAAACTTGCACGCAACCAGTTTGTATTCTTTAAATTTAGGGGAGTGACGGCTCGGTCTGCTGCTGCTGTGTGTGTGTGTTCGTTACTTATTTAACGCTTGCTTTCAAAGAAGACAAACATCAAGACGAACAACATATAAAACTGAGACAATATTTTAAAAAGAATCGCAATCAACCTGAACAGGTAAGCTGGAATAAAATCAGTAGCAGCATTAACTAAAGTAATTAGTAATTATTAGCTGCTACTGATTTTATGGACTCATCACGGTTAAATACGTTGGTCAAATGCCAGCTGTATAAGCCGGTTACGGGACTCATTACGGTTGTATATCGTGCTCTGAATAATAAATTTTTTTGTTTGCTGTTTGTTTGCTGAGTAAAATTAAAATAGAACAATTTTTTAAAAGAGCATCATCCAGGATTTGAACCGACGCTTTGTAAATCCCTGACCGAGCGCTCTAACCGCTACACCAACCAGGCACTAAGGGACAACACACCTCCGTGACGTTAATAAGCCACTCGACTTCTTTGAAAGCAAGCGTTAAATAAGTAACGAAGTAAGCCTGTTATACAATTATACTATTTGCACGTGTATTTTATCTGTTTTAAACTTGGTGTCATTTGATCTTATTGGTTTAGAAATGTTTGTAAAAAAACTATTGTTATCAAAAATGTAACAGATGTAACACCGGACCTCATTACCCACAATGCATCTCCCGCACTGGACTACACTGCCGTAAACAGCTGTCGTAAATCAAAACTCCCGGTACTCCAGATGGCCAGCACTTTTCATCAGTATAATGACACACACACACACAGCAGCAGCAGCAGACCGAGCCGTCACTCCCCTAAATTTAAAGAATACAAACTGGTTGCGTGCGAGTTTGCTGTTTTTTCTATAGTATGCTGAAGCAAAATCAAAATACAACATTTTTTTTTATTTTAATTTTGCTATAATTAAAAAAAAAATAAATTAAAACATCACCCCTCAGGATTCGAACCGGCGCTTTATGTATCACTGACCGTGGGCTCTAACCGCTACACCAAGCGAGCACTTAAAGACAATGCACCCAAGTAACGTTAAATAAGGCAAGGTTAATAAAGCAAGCTCTGGATAAGTGACGAAGTAAGCCTGTTATAATAATAACTTGGTGTTATTTGATCTCATTGGTTTAGAAAATTATATTTAAATAAAACCATACACACTTCTTTTCTAATTACACGTGATAAAATCTAAAGGCTCACTGTGTTAATATTTATTCTGCTTAAATTTGATCTTAATAAGATTTGATTTAATTTGAATTCTACATTTGTACTGTAATTATAGTACTGTGATTATGAATTCGATCAACTATAGTGTTTCACTTGATGTTATTGGCTACTACGTGTATTATTTAATGGGACGCGTCTCATTAATGAGACAGAGAATGTAAGGCATGAGGCTGTAGTTATATAGCGCCACTCAGTGGTAAAAGGAAGCAAATGCACAGCAAATGCACATGCCGTAATGCGGCGGCGACGTTAAATACGACGCTCCGATTTTGTAACAACTGTATACTGTATAATCAACATTCAGATTGACCTCCTGTGAACTCGCCTCTTCACCTGAACTACAACATGGCTGATCTGCTTCTGTCCCCTAATTGAAAAACATTGAGGGATTCCTTATGAGCATGTACAGAGAATGCCTCAGCCTATTATTGGTAACAATGTTAAATCTCAGGACAACTACAGTGGCTTGCAAAAGTATTCGCCCCCCGTGAACTTTTCCACATTTTGTCACATTACAGCCACAAACATGAATCAATTTTATTGGAATTCCACGTGAAAGACCAATACAAAGTGGTGTACACGCGAGAAGTGGAACGAAAATCATACATGATTTCAAACTTTTTTTTTTTTACAAATAAATAACTGAAAAGTGGGGTGTGTGTAATTATTCAGCCCCCTTTGGTCTGAGTGCAGTCAGTTGGCCATAGACATTGCCTGATGAGTGCTAATGACTAGAGAGCACCTGTGTGTAATCTACACTCTCTCCATCGCTGTCTGATATACAGCACAGGTGTTTAGGTTCTGTTACCTGACAAAACAGGATAAACACATGCCATTTAAACAGCAATCATTTTATTTCACTTTTTCTGAGTCTTAGTGTGCAAACCTCGAATCAAATCATTAATGTTCGCCAAGTAAGTGAATACATTTTAAAAACTATTTTTCTGAAGTGGATTGTCTATTGGTGTCAACAAAATTCTAGCCATATGGCAATATTAGTATATTAGTTTATCAATTTCTTTCACAATACTGATTTCTGACAAACAGTCACTAGATTAGGAGACTGACAGGGATCATATTTATACTTTTACATTTAGCTGTTTAATCTGCTGTTAGTTTTACGTCCGTATTCACAGACTATATCCTGGCCTGCTGTACTGAATGTGAGTCCACTGCATTTGGCGCTGCTTGTGTCTGAACGCAGCCAATCGTCTATCACATGATGGCAGGGAAAGGCACAGCCAATCAAAATGTTCATATGTGTTTTGGGGGCGGGAGGACTCAAGGAGAGAACGTGATTTATCCCTTTCTGCGTGTCTAGGTTAATGTTGACAGAACGATTAAAAAAAAAGTGGATTAAATTATTGGTGGGGTATATATCTATATATAATTTAAAACTATTTATTCATTTGTCTTTTATTTACTTACTTACTAGCGAATGCTTTTTTAGGGCTCTAAAAACTACGGCAGTATGAATGACAATGGAATAGGACGTGTGAGTTGCACCGGTCACACACACACACACACAATAAATATATATACAGTGGTGTGAAAAACTATTTGCCCCCCCTCCTGATTTCTTATTCTTTTGCATGTTTGTCACACAAAATGTTTCTGATCATCAAACACATTTAACTATTAGTCAAAGATAACACAAGTAAACACAAAATGCAGTTTTTAAATGAGGGGTTTTATTATTTAGGGAGAAAAAAAATCCAAACCTACCTGGCCCTGTGTGAAAAAGTAATTGCCCCCTGAACCTAATAACTGGTTGGGCCACCCTTAGCAGCAATTTTGCGTTTGCGATAACTTGCAACGAGTCTTTTACAGCGCTCTGGAGGAATTTTGGCCCACTCATCTTTGCAGAATTGTTGTAATTCAGCTTTATTTGAGGGTTTTCTAGCATGAACCGCCTTTTTAAGGTTATGCCACAACATCTCAATAGGATTCAGGTCAGGACTTTGACTAGGCCACTCCAAAGTCTTCATTTTGTTTTTCTTCAGCCATTCAGAGGTGGATTTGCTGGTGTGTTTTGGATCATTGTCCTGCTGCAGCACCCAAGATCGCTTCAGCTTGAGTTGACGAACAGATGGCCGGACATTCTCCTTCAGGATTTTTTGGTAGACAGTAGAATTCATGGTTCCATCTATCACAGCAAGCCTTCCAGGTCCTGAAGCAGCCAAACAACCCCAGACCATCACACTACCACCACCATATTTTACTGTTGGTATGATGTTCTTTTTCTGAAATGCTGTGTTACTTTTACGCCAGATGTAACGGGACACGCACCTTCCAAAAAGTTAAACTTTTGTCTCGTCGGTCCACAAGGTATTTTCCCAAAAGTCTTGGCAATCATTGAGATGTTTTTTTAGCAAAATTGAGACGAGCCTTAATGTTCTTTTTGCTTAAAAGTGGTTTGCGCCTTGGAAATCTGCCATGCAGGCCGTTTTTGCCCAGTCTCTTTCTTATGGTGGAGTCATGAACACTGACCTAATTTAGGCATGTGAGGCCTGCAGTTCTTTAGATGTTGTCCTGGGGTCTTTTGTGGCCTCTCGGATGAGTTGTCTCTGCGCTCTTGGGGTAATTTTGGTCGGCTGGCCACTCCTGGGAAGGTTCACCACTGTTCCATGTTTTTGCCATTTGTGGATAATGGCTCTCACTGTGGTTCGCTGGAGTCCCAAAGCTTTAGAAATGGCTTTATAACCTTTACCAGGCTGATAGATCTCAATTACTTTTGTTCTCATTTGTTCCTGAATTTCTTTGGATCTTGGCATGATGTCTAGCTTTTGAGGTGCTTTTGGTCTACTTCTCTGTGTCAGGTAGCTCCTATTTAAGTGATTTCTTGATTGAAACAGGTGTGGCAGTAATCAGGCCTGGGGGTGACTACAGAAATTGAACTCAAGTGTGATAAACCACAGTTAAGTTATTTCTTAACAAGGGGGGCAATCACTTTTTCACACAGGGCCATGTAGATTTGGAATTTTTTTTTCTCCCTTAATAATGTAAACCTTCATTTAAAAACTGCATTTTGTGTTCAATTATGTTATCTTTGACTAATAGTTAACGGTTTTTGATGAGCAGAAACATTTAAGTGTGACAAACATGCAAAAGAATAAGAAATCAGGAAGGGGGCAAATAGTTTTTCACACCACTGTATATATATATAATTAAATTCTTAAAACATCGTGTTCACCCATGCACTGAAAAAAAGAACTTGTAAGATTTACTTGATAAAATCCTCATAACAATTTGGACACAGATTTTAAGTAAATTTTATTGCTCCAATATTAAGGCTGAATCCCAACCCTTCCCCCTACCCTTCCATTTGACGCGTTCACGTGCAGGGGTAGTGGTGTCTCATTTCTCTTTTGGTTGGGGGTGTAGGGGGAGGGGGGAAGGGCCAGATAGCCCTCCAAACGAAGATTTTTCAGGACCTCACTTCAAACGAAGGGCTAAGCGAAGTTTTCAACATGGCTGCTCACTCGAGCAAACAGACCCATAAATGTTAAGTAATTTTTGCCATTAATAAAGATTTTTATGACAAGTTTTCATTGTATGTATATTACCTTTAGTCTTGTGTCTGTGTTTATGGTGATGTTCTGTAAAGAAACGTTTGCAAAAAAAATCGCTAAAGTTTGCTAGCGGATAGCACATATTGCACAATATTACAAATATATATTTTTATGTCACATACACTTTACTGCATGCTACAAACAAATATGAAAGTTCAGTAGCACGGCATTTTGCCGAGCATTTGATAACGCATTGTTTGTTTTGCTTACGGCCATACACTATTGTTTTGCTTACACTATTCTTACTTATTGCAACATGACCACAGTTTTGTAATTTATATTCTGTATATGGACGGCTGAGGAAACCCGAAGACTCATCCGTGTTCGTGGTGAAAATGAGCAACTTTTTTAAAAATCGAAATACGGCGCAAAAAACCTTTGGGAGTGAGTAATCTCTCGTATTGGAATGTGTGATAAACATCGGCGCATGTCCTCTGACGTAACATTAGGAACCAGCGACAACGTATGATGACGTATAACAGTGTTGTCCCATTTCTTAGGGGAAATATTTATACCCTTCCCCTTTCCACTTCGTTTCAAGGGACATGGGGAAGAAAATAGAATTGTGATTCAGCCTAAGTAAAACTCACCTGTAATTGTCAGGTAAAATTTACTTAATTAAATTAACAATAAAAGAAATCAAGTAAAAGTTACATAATTATATTTAATGCACAAATTAGATTTATTTAAAATAATCAAGTAAAGTTGCAGGAACCTTAATTTTATGAAATTACTATCATTTTGTTTTGTGAGATTTTCCCTTAACTTGGTTTTATCAATTTATATTACTCCCTATAATAATGTAAACATTGCTAATTTATGTTTTGGAAAGAAACTTAAGTAATTATTTCATCTATATCTTTCATAAATCACACAACTAAAATATAATTAAACAGTTTATTCACCAACATTGCCAAATATTTGTGACATTCACAGTCTAGATCCAAGTTGTCTTTTTAATAAAGGTGCATTCAGCTAAATTTTGCATCCATAGAAAAAAACTGCACGGCACCAGGGCCTGAAATACTTGTTTTAAACAAAATTGTGTAAAATAATAAATAAATAAAATACAGCATTCATTTAGAAATAAAATACAGCAGAAAATACATTAAACAAACTGTAGAATAAACGTTAAAACGTAATAGCCCTCGGAAGCAGTGAAGTTGCAACATTCAAATCAGCACTCTGGACTAGTGCACTTAAAAGTATGCCATTGAAACCATAACGCATTAAAACATTAAGCTGAACATGTAAACACAACATGTAAAGACTTGTAGTCAAGCCAAATCAAATGTTTTAAGATAACTTCATCTTTAAAGCTTGCACTTTTGGTGATAGCTTAATCCCATCAAGTTCTAGAAGAACTTTCTGAAAATAGCTCAAATGTGTAGCGCAGTGCTCGGAGCTATTGCCACATTCTTGCAAAATTTCCTCTCCTTCAAGGATTATGGATACACCAACTGGTCCTTCCCCTTCAACAGCACAGACGACAAGGATTTTAAGAAGGTGCATACTGGCATCACTTCGTCTGTCCCCCTGCATAAAATGTACAAGAAAATAAATAATTTATTTTGAGAAACAAAAAAAAAATCTGAATTGCTTCAACCTGTGCTGACTTCATTTCACAGAGAAAAAAAAATAATACAAATAATTGATAATAAAAAATGACCATCACTTCATATACTTCAGATTGTTAAACTTGGGTTAAATTGCTTTAGCAATAATCTTGCATCACTAAAACATTGTAAAACATGGCATGAGATGGCTACACTCCATAGATTACTCTGCACCTTTACAGTGTCAGGAAATCCTATGATGAATGCTGAGTTTGTATTTAAAGGGTTAGTCCAAACATGAAAATTCGTTCAATAATTACTCATATTTATATATTCATTTGCATTTATATGCTTCTGTCCAATACAACAAACACTATATTCAAGGTATTAATAAATTGTATAATTACTAAGAAAACAATGCTTTACCAGGCAATCATCAAAGAGATCCTCTTCAGATTCACGTCTCATCTTTACGCTTTGTTTCTGTGAAAATATTTACATTGTATCATTACATAATCTTTTATTCATACAACTACATTTAGGCATTTCTTCATCTTTTGTAAGTTTGCCTTTATCCAAAGCAAATTACAAAAGAGGAAGGCATCAAGCATGTCAAGCAGTGCTACTAACACAAAGTTTCTGACACCGTTAGAAAAATACAAGATAGATCAGCGAGGGATTAAGGAAAAAGTAAGAAGCAAGAATCATGTGTGGAAAGATTAAGCATGCAGGGTCACAGGATGACTCGACTTATTTTTATTGTCTGCAATGCGATTTAGACAAATTAGAACTGCGGTCAAGTCAGCCGCGATTGATTTTAGTGTGCGCACATATTACAGTGATTACGGTAGTTTCAGGACCGACACAGAGACAACGCGCTTTCAGAGCGCTTTTCATTTAGACGCCCAGGACTGAGAGATAATACAACATGCTCGTCAATTTTTACTTGCTTATTTATTTGCATTTCTGCTTTAATATCCGTGTTATTCATTGGTGATTTTGACGGTTGTCTGTTACAATATTTTTCTTAAATATTCACCATTCAAATAATTGTTTTATGTAGATAAGTTACAGCAGAATTCGTAGAAAACAGACAAAATAATGTATTTAGTCTTTCTAAATACCAGAATTGATTTTTATTTTGTTTTACTGTTCAAAAGTAGCAGTTATTCTTCAATGAATGTTTTCTATAATGAGGATTAACGTCTGCTTTGGAAGAGAGGTCAAATAAACAAATGTTCACAATGGGGAAAAAAAGTTAAATAAAATGCCTTTATTTCACTTCAGAGACCTATGAAAAAATAAATTCTAGTAAGTATAAAACGCCATGGTCAGTTTTTATCCCATATAATGTACACACATTATATGATAAAAAAAAAATTAGAAAAAAACAATGATCTGTTCTTATTCAGGACGTCCCATACTATATACACACGAAATATGAAACAATTTTACTGCAGCATTTTTGAGATATTGGACATTATTACACTTTAAAGGGGTATAAAGACCCCATTTCTAATAAGTAGAAAAAAACAATGATCAGTTCTTATTCAGGACGTCCCATACTATATACACACCACATATGAAACTATTTTACTGCAGGATTTTTCAGATATGGGGCATTCTCTCTGTGTTGTTCATGAAACTACTGTAATCACTGTAATATGCGCGCGCACTAAAATCAATCGCGGCTGGCTTGACCGTGTTTTTCTGAACTGCGGCTGGCTTTACCGCAGTAAATTAGAGCTGCTGTCAATACTGTATGAACATATGTACAGGTTCTTTACTCGTAACTCATTAATAAAGTTCGGCTTCAGAAAAAAAAACGTTTATTGCTAGTGCTCTTTTACCATTTAATGCTTTAACACACACGACTCAGTTTGTTCAGAAATAGCATCTAACTGGCGAGCCTTTGTCTGAACACGCCGTTTTCACTCGGGGTGGGGGTAAGAAACACACATCTCGGTGTATTAATCCGCGCGCTCGGTTCGTTATTATTTTATTTATTTATTTATTTACCACAGGACCCATGGGGGCTCCGTAGGTTCAGGTTTTTACACGAAAACGGTGTTTTGTGAATCTCCACCCTATTAAAAACTGAAATTGCTAATTGTACGTCCTGAGATTAAGATGAACATTAATTGGGAGTCATGAAAGCGAGAATCACATCCAAAAAAGAAAGCTAAACTTACCTCGAACACGACAAACTCCAGCTGCAGCCACGCCGTGTTGTAACCTCCGTGATGATTCCCAACCGACTGATACACAGCGCGGGCACAGCGTCTCCAAACACGCATGCGCAGTTTAATTTGCACACATTTTCGGCTTCAGTAGACACACAATACTTCAGACTGAAACACGACTGCCCCCTACAGGTAATGAAGGGCATGTTCACAGCTTCCCGCACGCAGCCGCGCAAAGCCGCGGCAAGTCACGGGATCCCTTTTCTCGAAATGCGGGTTTTTAATGGCGACATCTGTAGATAACGGTTTTTAATGAGCAGAAATATTTAAGTGTGACAAACATGCAAAAGAATAAGAAATCAGGAAGGGTCAAATAGTTTATCACACCACTGTAGATGTTTATTGATTAATCCTGGAAAGGATTTACTTTCAGAAAAAGAGTGTGACAAGGGAGAGTGGAAGCTTAGGTGCTCACTAATACCCGACATGTTAGATCCGGACGGCAACACACACACACACACTTTATTACTTGCATCATATTTCATCCGTTTAACTCTGCTCATTTCACTGCTGCAAGCATACCCAGATTTTGATATATTGTGTTTAGAAGAGAGCGCGGGAGGTTGGAAAGTAAAAAGATAAAGACTAATAAGAGCAGACGCAGGTCCGGTAGTGCTGAGTATGTGGGTGGTTGATAACAATAGCGAATTCGCGTTAATAACTGTGGGACCAGACGGGAGCATAATTTTTCAGACCCTTGACAAAATAGTCACGCCTCTGATTCTTACATCACCAGAAAATTAATGTTTAAAAATATATAGAGAAAAACAGCTATTACAAATGGGTAGCAGCTATAAAGTACACAGTAACAGTGCTATAGGGAAGAGGCACAGGAATTCACACTATAAATCAAAACAGAAGTGTGTAATGGTGAAGCTATTCTGCTGTAAAAAAAAAAAAAAAGAAAACTGCATGGCCAAAGCCAGCAACACCTGCAGGCACAATTATGGTTAAACAAAGAGGATGAAAAAAAATATTACAAAGTGCATGATCAAATGGCATGACAGGACATGAGAAGAATTGCAATGGCTTAAAGACAGAACCTTTAAAGAAGAGTAAAAGAAGTAAAAAAAAATGCTCAGATACAAAACTAAAGAGAAGGGTAGAAAGGGAAGGATTAAATTAGGACCACAGCTAGAAATTGTAGAATGGTTTGAAAATAAAGGAAAAGAAAATAAGAAAAAGAGACAAACTGAAGAAGAATAACAAAAAACAGTCAGGAAAGAAGGATCAGAAGTCAGAAGGGAGTGAAGACAGGAAAATAAATAAATAAATAAATAAATAAATATTGTAATAATAATAATAATAGTAATTATTAATAATAAAATAATTAATAATAAGAAAAATTATAATAAAAAACTTAGAATTAGAGAGACCACCACCATACACTAAGGAACACATCCAACAGGAGGGTAAGGGGACTGTACCCACTACAGGAAGCTGCTGAGTCAATTGCAACCCAGTTATACAAAATACAACTGGGGAAAGAAAAAGGTAAAATGGAGGAATGAAAAGGCCAAGCTCAAGCAGCAGTAATGGTGCCTGAAAGTCAGACACCACCACCCCCTGCTGGACCAGTACAGCAAACACAACAACCAACAGCAGCTAAAGCCCCTCCAACTTATGTGCACCCTGGAAACCAACAAGTACAAAATCAACTTATGAGGTGGCAAGGACAGGGCCCCAGGCCTTATGGAGGCAGGGGACAAAAGGGAATCATACCAACAGCAACCAAGAGGACAACAATTCAGAATGAATGCCCCAGGACAAATGGGCCCGAATACTCAAGACATGCAGTGCTGGCAGTGTGGAGGAGCAGGACATGTTAGAAGATACTGCCCACAAGTGGCATGGGAAATTCAAAATGGATTACAACCCCAAAATCAATGGGCAGGTCCATGGATAGGACCACAGAACCACGAATTGAAGAGGCTCAGAGGAGCCAGAAAGGGAGCAGATGCAGTACGTCTCAACACTGCATTCACAACAAGAACCAAGTGTAATGGTGTCTATAAATAATTCACACCCAATTCCATTTATGATTGACACAGGTGCTACATACACATGTATAGGACGTGAAGGCTCACAGCTCCCTCTCTCAAGCAATATGATAAAAACCACAGGCTTTACGGGACTATCACAGATATTGCACTTCACAGAGCCCCGAATAATAACATTAGAAGACACCACTATAACAGCACCTTTACTATTTTCACCTACTACTCCAGTCAATTTGCTGGGAAGAGATTTGTTGTGTAAACTCAAGGCAACAAATTGAATGTAATACTAAAGGACTGTGTGTAATAATAGGACAGTTCTTACAGATTACAGAGAAAGAAAACAACTCAGATACAGTATACTGGCTACTGTGCGAGAGTTTATGGGAAGAATGGATTATGCAATGACAACCAGATTGCAAAAGAGTAACTTTACCATTGCACTGAACCATGCACTATGACCAAGGAAGTCAAGATGAAGAATATGCACAATTATGGTCAGATGTGATGGACATCAGTCTTTGATGTGAGACTTGGAGACATAATTGTAGGTGCTCCAGCCATCTCTGTACAACTGACTGAACAAATGGAACACTGGCATCAAGTATCCCCACATTTCTTTATTAGTGGGGGAAAAGACACAATCTAAAGAATTAGGACTGATGGTCAAACAAGCAGCTGAAGTAACTGATTGGGAACAAACCTCAGATCCTTCTGTACATATTTCACAAGATCGAAGATTTTTTTAATATAACTTTTTCAGGAATAGATAGAATGAGGGCTACACACACAGAAATAAATGGGAACATGATGTCAACACACCCTCAGAGGGGGATGTGTAACATGCCATTGTCATCGCACACACAAATGTCAGTTAAGATGTTAGAGCAGATAGATGAGAAAGAATTAACATTAGAGGAGGAATTACTGAAAACAAATCCCAGAAATACTATAGACAAAACATTCCACAGATGTAGGAGTAGTCAGGTCTGGAGGACAAGCTTTAATAAAAATAAGACCAAATGCAACATTGCTTTGTCAAAGATAATACCCATTGACACCTTAAGCTATAGCAGGGATTAAACCTACTATAGATGGCTTATTAGAAGCTGGAGTATTAACGCCTACTAAAAGTCCTTGCAGGACTCCTATATTTCCTGTCAAGAAGCCCAACTCAGATAAATGGAGACTTGTGTATGACTTACAAGCCATAAATCAAATTGTAGTAGCAGAATTGCCTATAGTACCGGATTCAGACACATCGTTGTCCAATACACCAGAAGATACACGGTAG
This sequence comes from Channallabes apus, assembly GCA_030522415.1. Taxonomy (NCBI): domain Eukaryota; kingdom Metazoa; phylum Chordata; class Actinopteri; order Siluriformes; family Clariidae; genus Channallabes; species Channallabes apus. The sequence continues at coordinate 26,376,765 of CM060111.1, read as the reverse complement.
TACACTTTTCCCTTTCAAGGCTACACTCGATGCTGCGTGAAAACGCTATGGGAACCATTTTGTCCAGTTGCCGGTTGTGAAGCATGTGTGCAAACACGCCAAAATTTGGCTATATATATAACCTCGGTCAGGTGACGTCATCTGATTAGATGCAGGTGGAGGTTATAAATACAAGTGAGCCGGCAACAAACCTCAGATCATTTGTCTTCAAAGCCTTGTTGTGAGCGTGTCTGTGTTTAAACCAGCAAAATAAGAAGGTGTTTAACTCACCAATATGGCGAGTTTAAACTAGATATCCCTCCGTGTGTGATAATCCATATCGGAGTGTGATCTCTACACTGCTTCGGTTAGTGCTGTGCGCGCCTTGCATTCCGTGAGAAGCTGCGAGCCGCCGCGCATTCCTGGCTTAAAACTCGTGCATTTGACAGAGCTGCGGCAGACGGAGGTAAGCTACTTTTCTTCCGCGTTCTCATCACGAGGATTCCTCTCTTGCTTAGCGGACATGAAAATAGCCTTAAGCACTAAAAAAAAAAAAAAAAAAAAAACAGTAGACGGCAGGCTCTGTCGGGTGGCCGGGGGGCGGAGCCTCAACAACGCTCTCCCCCCCCCCCCCCCCCTTAGCTCTCTCCATATGAGTTAACCCTTTCATGGAGTAAGCTGTATTCATCTCGTGTTTTTCCTGCCATCAACCTATTTATTTATTTAAATATAGTTGATGTGGAAGCACGGGGTTATATATGACGCCCAGATAGAAGAGAGAGAGAGTCTCTCCTGGGACATCATCCTTCCTGGAAAGCTTATACTTCCTTTTTAGCTGTGTAGACTTTCATCTTCCCTGGAGGCAAACGCTTTTCAGGCAGCTTGGTGCTCCACTGCACACCAGGGCGGTTTTGCAGGCCTACCAGGCTGACCTGCTGAGAGACTTGAGTACTGGCGGGGCTCTTCAAGATAAGGCATATTGGAATTATGCCGAGCTACAGACTTGTCTCTTTGTGCAACAAAGCAGACGGCTCATGTTATCGGCCGTTTTATGGCTGCTACGGTTTTCACAGGAGGCACCTGTGGCTAAATCTCAGGCGCATCAAGGATAGGATTGTGCATTTCTCCTTAATGCCCCTATCTCGCCTTCCGGCCTGTTTAGTGATGTCGTTAACTCAGCCGCCACTAGGTTCTGGGGCGAAGTTATACGAACAAGCTTTTGGGAAATTCCCTCCCCGCCATGCTCAAGAGTCGGGATTGTCGGCCACCCAGTCTCGACCGGGTCTGACTCTTGCGAGGCGTAAAACACTAGGAGGGTGTTTTTTTTTTTTGGACCCGGGCACCTCCTCGTAAAGATTGGGGTACTGCGTTGCACTATCTGCCCCAAAAGGTCAGACTGATAAATAAAATAAATGGGGGTGGCCCTGCTGACAAAGCGCATCTGCTGACAAAGCTGCTGGGGAAGGGGGCCATGGAACATTTTCCCCCATCAGACAGTGAGTCAGGCTACTACAGTCGGTATTCTTGGTTCCCAAGAGGAGCGGGGTCTGCGTCCAATTTTTCAGATTATGCGGGCTCTTCCGCTATCTGGAAATCTATTAATACAGTTCAAATGTTGACTGTCAATGTGATTGCTCTCAAATCCTACCAAGCGATTGATTTCTGATGATCGATTTGGGGACGCTTACTTTCATACAGAAACATTGCCATAACACAGGAAGATCCTGAGGTTCGCTTTCGGGGGCGAAGCTTACCAATATCGGGTCCTTCCATTGGTCTAGCTCACCCGCACATATACAAAATGCATGGATTTAGCCCTGGCTCTTACGGGAGTCCCAGGGCATCCGGGAGCTAGTGCTTCGACATCAGCATGTCGTCCTAGCTCATATCTGTTCTCAGGATTGAGACCCAACGCCACTAAAGCGTGCTCTTTCCTGTTCAGAGGACAACACATTGGGTGCCATATGGGATTCGATCGTAAGCGGGCACAGCTGTCTCCCGCTCGTGTCGAACCCATTCTCAACACCCTCAAGGAAAACAAGCTAGACCAGAAAGTGACCATCACTTTCAGACATCCTAGCTCTCATGGCAGCTGTATCCACGGTGACACCTTTGGGCCTTCTGCACATTAGAGCATTGCAAGTTGTGGCTAAGAACCAGGGGATTTCACTAGGGCCAATCCCCAATAAGGGTTACACGCCAGGTGCTTCGTACCCTTTCTATGTCGTTCAGACCCCGGTCTCTACTCTGGGTCCCACTCTAAGTTCATCTTGTCATCGCTGAGGCTAACGACAGATGCTTCCCTCACAGGCTGGGGTGCGGTCTCAGATGACCGTCCAGCCCAAGGGAGCTGGAGAGGCCATCTTCCCGCACGGCACATCAATTGCCTCGAGATGATGGCTCTATTTCTGGCCCATTCTGCCATGCCCTAGTGCGGGTGGACAACACTATGGCAGTCCCATATATTATTGCCAGGGCGGACTGTGCTCGCGCCGCTAATAGCTAGCACACCAGATTCCTGTCCCTCAGGGGGATTTACATTCCAGCATGGATGCGGGAGCAGTAGTACTGTCCAGTCTATCTCTGACACACGGGGAATGGAAACCCCACTCCGAAGTAGTCAGGGAGAGATTTCATGTAGCAAGGCTACAAGATATGCTTCGCCTTTTACTGTTCTTCAGACTTACGTCCACCGCATCAGCTAGTGGCGTAGGTCAGAGCAGCTTCTACATGTTTTGGATGAGAGATGCTATTGCCCTCTCCTATGAGGCACGTGGGCTCACTTCGCCTCTAGGAATCAGGGCTCTTTCAACCAAGGGGATTGCCTCATCTATTGCACTAGCAAAAGGTATTCCCCTGCAGCACGTGTCTGCTAAGCAGGTAAACCCAGTCCACTGCCGAATTGTTTCAGTCCTGGAGTTTCTGTCCTCGGGTCTGTGCCCTAGTACTCTCAGTAACTGCATCCTCTGTAACTATCTTCCGGAAGCTCTATAAACCCAACAGGCACCCAATTGCTCTTGAAGCCTTCTGTTCTCTGCGCTTACAGCTTCGGAGCAGGAGAGACATCACTTGCTGTGTCCAGCTTGTGCTCTTCAGATCTAGGTCCACCGCATCAGCTAGTGGCATAGGTCAGAGCAGCTTCTACATGCTCTGGATGAGAGATGCTATTGCCCTCTCCTATGAGGCGCGTGGGCTCACTTCGCCTCTAGGAATCAGGGCTCATTCAACCAGGGGATCGCCTCAGCTATTGGATTAGCAAGAGGTATTCCCCTGCAGCAAGTGTGTGTCAAGCAGGTAGACCCAGTTCACTGCCGAAATGTTTCAGTGCTGGAGCTTCTGCAGGAAAAGCTTGTCCTTGGGCTTGTGCCCTAGTACCCTCAGGATGTACTTAACTGCATTGTTTGAAGCCTTCTGTCCTCCGCCTTTTACAGCTTCGGAGCAGGAGAAACTTCACTTACTGTCCAGTATGTGCTCTTCAGATTTGCGTCCACCGCATCAGCTAGTGGCGTAAGTCAGAGCGCCACTATACTGGGTGAGAGATGCATATTGCCCTCTCCTATGAGGCGCGTGGGTTCACTTCACCTCTGGGAAGCAGGGCTCACCCAACCAGGGTGATTGTCCCAGTCTGCACCAGCAGGAGGTATCCCCTGCAGCAATTGTGTGGCGCGAAGGGTTGGTCCTCCCCGCACACATTTCTTACATTTATAATCTGGATGTTCATGCTACTCCGGGCTCACGGTCCCCAAGTTAGCTGCCCAGGCATAGTTTTGAGACCTTCTCGGCTTTGTGCGCACACGCTACACAACCTTGGGGTCCATACACCTGTAGTGCGGCGGCATTGGTATTCTCGTACCCATAGTGTTTTCACGCAGCATCGAGTGTAGCCTTGAAAGGGAACGTCTCGGGTTACTTTGCTGTAACCCTGTTCCCTGAAAGGCGGGAACGAGATGCTGCGTCCGAATGAGAGGCTGGAAAAAGTAAATTTGAGCATAACGAAGAGCTGGAAGACCAATTAACAGTAATTAGGTTAATTGGCAACATGATTGGGTATATAAAGAGCTTCTCAGAGTGGCAGTGTCTCTCAGAAGCCAAGATGGGTAGAGGATCACCAATTCCCACAATGTTGCGCAGAAAGATAGTGGAGCAATATCAGAAAGGTGTTACCCAGCGAAAAATTGCAAAGACTTTGCAGTTATCATCATCAACTGTGCATAATATCATCCGAAGATTCAGAGAATCTGGAACAATCTCTGTGCGTAAGGGTCAAGGGCGTAAAACCATACTGGATCCCCTGGATGGGCGTAAAACCATACTGGAGATCTCCGGGCCCTTAAACGACACTGCACCACAAACAGGAATGCTACTGTGAAGGAAATCACAGAATGGGCTCAGAAATACTTCCAGAAACCATTGTCCAAACCATCCGCCGTGCCATCCGCCGTTGCCAGCTGAAACTCTACAGTGCAAAGAAGAAGCCATTTCTAAGCAAGATCCACAAGCACAGGCGTTTTCATTGGGCCAGGGATCATTTAAAATGGAGCGTGGCAAAATGGAAGACTGTTCTGTGGTCAGACGAGTCACGATTCGAAGTTCTTGTTGGAAATGTGGGACGCCATGTCATCCGGACCAAAGAGGACAAGGACAACCCAAGTTGTTATCAACGCTCAGTTCAGAAGCCTGCATCTCTGATGGTATGGGGTTGCATGAGTGCGTGTGGCATGGGCAGCTTGCATGTCTGGAAAGGCACCATCAATGCAGAACAATATATTCAGGTTCTAGAACAACATCTAGTCATCTCTTTCAGGGAAGACCCTGCATTTTTCAACAGGATAATGCCAGACCACATTCTGCATCAATCACAACATCATCGCTGCGTAGGAGAAGGATCCGGGTACTGAAATGGCCAGTCTGCAGTCCAGATCTTTCCCCTATAGAGAACATTTGGCGCATCATAAAGAGGAAGGTGCGACAAAGAAGCCCCAAGACGATTGAACAGTTAGAGGCCTGTATTAGACAAGAATGGGAGAGCATTCCTATTTCTAAACTTGAGAAACTGGTGTCCTCGGTCCCCAGACGTCTGTTGCGTGTTGTAAGAAGAAGGGGAGATGCCACACAGTGGTGAAAATGGCCTTGTCCCAACTTTTTTGGGATTTGTTGACACCATGACATTTTGATTCACCATATTTTTCCCTTAAAATGATAAATTTTTTCAATTTAAACTTTTGATCTGTCATCTATGTTCTATTCTGAATAAAATATTGACATTTGCCATCTCCACATCATTGCATTCAGTTTTTATTCACAATTTGTTTAGTGTCCCAACTTTTTTGGAATCCGGTTCGTAATAATAATAAATAAATAAAATACAGCATTCATTTAGAAATAAAATACAGCAGAAAATACATTAAACAAACTGTAGAATAAACGTTAAAACTTAATAGCCCTCTGAAGCAGTGAAGTTGCAACATTCAAATTAGCACTCTGGACTAGTGCACTTAAAAGTATGCCATTGAAACCATAACGCATTAAAACATTTTAAGCTGAACATATAAACACAACATGTAAAGACTTGTAGTCAAGCCAAATCAAATGTTTTAAGATGATGACTTCATCTTTAAAGCTTGCACTTTTGGTGATAGCTTAATCCCATCAAGTTCTAGAAGCACTTTCTGAAAATAGCTCAAATGTGTAGCGCAGTGCTCGGTGCTATTGCCACATTCTTGCAAAATTTCCTCTCCTTCAAGGATTATGGATACACCAACTGGTCCTTCCCCTTCAACAGCACGGACGACAAGGATTTTAAGAAGGTGCATACTGGCATCACTTCGTCTGTCCCCCTGCATAAAATGTACAAGAAAATAAATAATTTATTTTGAGAAACAAAAAAAAAATCTGAATTGCTTCAACCTGTGCTGACTTCATTTCACAGAGAAAAAAATTTATAATAAAAATAATTGATAATAAAAAATGACCATCACTTCATATACTTCAGATACTTCATAAACTTGGGTTAAATTGCTTTAGCAATAATCTTGCATCAATAAAACATTGTAAAACATGGTATGAGATGGCTACACTCCATAGATTACTCTGCACCTTTACAGTGTCAGGAAATCCTATGATGAATGCTGAGTTTGTATTTAAAAGGGTTAGTCCAAACATGAAAATTCGTTCAATAATTACTCAGATTTATATACAGTGGTGTGAAAAACTATTTGCCCCCTTCCTGATTTCTTATTCTTTTGCATGTTTGTCACACTTACAGTGGGAGCCACGTCAAACAGCCGCCTGGAGCATGACCGCTCCGTGGCAGTTCCATGAAGGCTTCGTGCATGGAATGTGATCCCCCGCGATGACGCAGTTAACGATGCCCCGCCCCATAAACGCCCCCATGCGCTTTCTAAAAAGATGGTTGCAATGCCGTATAATTCCGCCAGATGGAGCATTGACTGGCACAGTTAACTGCAGTGTCCAGGAAGCCCAATACCGTATCTTTAATATACAGACAGTTCTTGTATTGTCAACATAGTTTCATAAATAGATGAAAAAACAACAACAACAAACCGATTAATAAAACAGATTTGTTAAATCACTCAATACACAGCCCATGATGATTATGCTATTTATTATTTAATAATGAATTAATAAAATTAGTTAGTGAAATATTTTTAAGACATCCTGAAATTATCCTTAAAGACACGGTAGCGGCTGTAATTTGTCTATACCGATCATTGTAGGTACGGAATAAAAGCGCGGGCTGTGTACAGTATTTTATATTACTGTGTATTTTACCTAGTTCCATTTAATATACTGATAGATAATATTTTGCTGCAAAGTAAAGCTCAAAATGTAACGTCTGCTTGGGTTTGTTTTCGTTATATTTTTGATGATGTTTTCGCTGATTTTTTCACTGATAGTCTACAAGTGGCATAAGAGGCAATTAATGCCGCATGCAACCTGGAACAAATATCTGCCCATATGGATCAGTATTTCTTTAGTCATTTAATCATGCATAATGCTCCCCCGTCAAAAGATCTGATGGGGCATTAATCACTTATCACAACTGTGAATGGATGCGGCCGTAGAGACAGATTAAATCCCCATAAACACTTGGAGACAATAGTAAAAAAGTTCCAGAGGGTTAGCGCCTGTTATACTAATGTATTTTTACTGATTTTTTTTTTACTGCTTATATTTCGTTGGTTTTTACGCAATTTCATGTGTGTGTGTGTGTGTGTGTGTGTGTGTGTGTGCGCACGAGAGAGAGAGAGGATACTCTGACAAGACCATCTTCCGTGTGGCTCACGTGGCGCAATCGGTTAGCGCGTGACACTTATAAAGCGGTCCAGGTGAAGCAGTGCCGAGTTCGAGTCTCACCTAAAGCACCCAAAGCATTTTACTGCATATCGCGCTGTGTATGTGACAAATAAAATTTGAATTTGAAAGTAAAGCTTAAAATGTAACTTCTGCTTTGGTTTGTTTTCGTTATATTTTTGATGTTTTCGCTGAAAGTCAAATTGGCATAACAAATTGATTAATGGCGCATAATATCTGGAACAAATATCTGTCCATACGGATCAGTGTGTCTTTAGTCATTTAACCAGCATAATGTCCCACATTAAAGATCTGATGGGGCATCAATCACTTATCACAACGGTGTATAGATGCAGCAGCAGAGACAGATTTAATCCCCATAAACATTCACACTTGAAAACAAAACTAACAGAAGTAAACAGTTCTAGAGTGTTAGTGCCTGTTATCACAGGACAGGAATCACCTACAGGATACTACTGTATTTTACTGCTCATATTTTTTACCCTAGTTTCATTTGGTTTTATGCGATTTCATGTATTATTTGTGTGTGTCTGTGTGTGTACAGTGTGTGTGTGTGTGTGTGTGAGTGCGAGAGACAGCGTGAGAGCGCGTGCGCGAGAGAGGGCTTTCATGCTGATTTATCCAAGGTTACTAAAACCTGGCTTACTACCTATAAAAAATATTTCAATTTAACTCATGGGTCTCAATCACAGATGACACGACAAATTATATACTCTGAAACGTTCATTTGAACATTTAAAAATATATACAAAAACACGAATACTAATGTTATCATGGTGTAAATTATTAACATTAGGTTAGGTCCTGCCCTTAATTAATTCATATTATAATTACTTTTACATAGTATAGTTACTGGACTGACATGACCAAAAACTAGCTATTTCATTTAGCCTTTCTAAAATCAACCCATCTATCATTTATAATCAGAAAACATAAAACATATGATCTGTTCAACAGCCCATCTGTTTTAATTTAGTTTGTATTTTTTATTATTCATAAGACAACCTTTCAGTTTTGTAAATATTTTAGTTATAGTGTGTTAAGTCTTACTTTAGGTTAAACATTTTTGAGAATTTTACCATCCAGCTTAGATAAATGTTATGTCATTGATTGATAAAATCTGGACTAAGGATATTTTATTATATATATATATATATATTTTTTTTTTTCCCCTGAGGGATTGCCACCTTATTGTGGTCTGGGGGTTTGCGTGCCTCAACACAATTCAGCAAATACAATACTGTTACTATACAGTAAGGTCAGGTAAAAACAGTGCTCGAACATGATGCCCCCCTCCCCCCACCCCGTGTTGTCTGGTCTAGAACGGCGCTGCCTCTGACCGTCTTTTGTCTTGTAAATGAGTATTCTCACTCACCTTCCAATCCCCCCAGCGCACACACTCTGTTTGTACTGTAAACTGTACTGTAACTGTGTTTGCTAGGGCACTTGGTTATACACAGTACTTTAATGTATGGAACACTTACTTAACTTACTGGTTTGGTTTAAACATTTTACCTTATTCAGCAAAATAAATTCATTATTAACGTATTGAAGTATTTTAGTTAAGGACAAAAACTGTGCTTGTGTTTAGAACTGCTGAACAGCCGAAAACACACACACACCCATCCCCCCACCAAAAACACACACACACACACACAGAGCAATTAACACCATGTCATACTCAGGAGCGGAAGGTGAGAAACCGCAATGGAGAATACCAAGTTTGTCGTTGCTCTTTTGGAGTTCTTAAAACCCAAAACATTTATTTATACTGAGAAAAAATTATTATGGGTCACAATCACAAACACATATAATCAAGTGTTTAACTGGTTTCATTTGTTTCTATGATCAATAATTATTATTATTATTATTTTCAGCCCAACTCTTTGACTATTTAAAACAAAGTTGTGTCCCATTTTTTGCCCATTGAAGTTGTTGGTTCAACTAAACAATTTTTAAATACCCAAACAATCCCCCAAAATTAAAACACGCAAAACATGACTTTAACAATTCAATTTATTCTTCCAAAACTAGTCAAAGTTAAAACAGTAATTTATATAAAACAGATGAATACATGTTGTCTTTTTGCTTAAAGTTCATTAAACTACCCGGATACACCAGCTGCTTATAAGTCTCTATCTATAGTCCTTTTACATTAAAGTATTAATTTTTCAAATATCAAAACTATTAAACATGGAACAGTTGAAGTCTTTGTTTCCCCCAAAGTACTGTATCAGACATTTTGCAGTTCTATGTTCAGAATATACAGTAGACCTGATCAAACATCATTCTAAAGCTGTCGGACTGTGACGTCATCCCTCCTACAGCTCCCTCAACAGCTTGTTCAGGCTCCTGCAGTCCTGTAGCTCCAAAAGTCCAGCCGTCAGCCGTCTGACCACCCAATCCTCCACAGCGGAGCTCTGCTTAAAGACAACAGGAGAATTTAGTCAGGACAAAGACAAATAAACTTCACAGAACATATAGTTCTAATAAAAATAAAATATATTAATAAACCTATTTACCACAGAGTGTGTAAAGTACTGCTTTGGGGATTCTGTAATGTAAATAAACTGCCTGTGCTAATGTTAACCAGTGAACAGTGTTAGTGTTAACCAGTGAACAGTGTTAGTGTTAACCAGTGAACAGTGTTAGTGTTAACCAGTGAACAGTGTTAGTGTTAACCAGTGAACAGTGTTAGTGTTAACCAGTGAACAGTGTTAGTGTTAACCAGTGAACAGTGTTAGTGTTAACCAGTGAACAGTGTTAGTGTTAACCAGTGAACAGTGTTAGTGTTAACCAGTGACTGTCTGTATTATCGTCTGCATTAAATTAACCCAGACTTTACTTAATGCGCTTCTCATACAAATAAGTTAAGCGATATAACACTCGTATATGAGCATTAGTTCATCCCTGAAGCCAAACTATAACTTACTGAAGCCCCTCACACACACACACACACCTCCCCCTCCTTAACTGATAAACACTTCTGTGTTGTTATTCAGCTCTTTAACTAAGCGCTCGCGCTACCGCGGAAAGTCCCGGACAAAGTGTATAAAATATAAACCGGGTTATGAGCGTTACTAGCTCCTGTACAGCTCCCCTCAGTCTGTGTCCCTCATCAACTGCATCACATTATATTACAGTCACAGAAATAACCTGCAGATTAACTCTTAACCAGAGAATAAATAACCGCTGAATTTATCCAGACAACACGCGGTGAGATTCTCTCAGTATTTACAGAGAACACAAACACTCTACATCGGGTAGTGCAGCTCTTGTAATAGGGACATTAATAGTATTGTCGAAGTTTGAGCATGTTTTTGAGTTAAAGTGGAGTGACATTGTGAGTGTGTGACACTGACAGTAAGCTGTAATATTAACTCCAGACTTGGTAAACAGAACATTAAGTTCTCTAAAGTCACATCTGACCGCTGCTGGTGCTGCCAGTGATATTTAAAACAGCCAATAAAAAACTAAACTGGGAAATAAACTGTAAACTACCCCAAACACATTTTATAAAATAAAACATCACTTACCACGAATAGTCCGTTAAGCCGCCATCTTCATCTCTGTAGTTTGGCAGCGTCAGTTCGGCGGGGGTGGAGGCGGGTTGTTAAAATCACGTGATTGCAACTCAGCGCAGCTGGCTTGTTTTAATGTGTTCTTGAGAACGAAGCGCCATCTAGTGGTGGCACCAGGTAAATGAATAAATAGGGCTTGAATGGGCGTGTTTACTGTGAAATCTTGACACGCCTTTCGGCCAGAAAAAGGAGGGGGGATTACGGCGTGCAAAGGCCATTCACACGCCATTCACACTTCAGCCACACTGTCGCGGCTATTTGGTGTGGCTCCCACTGTAAATGTTTCTGATCATCAAAAACCGTTAACTATTAGTCAAAGATAACATAATTGAACACAAAATGCAGTTTTTAAATGAAGGTTTACGTTATTAAGGGAGAAAAAAAACTCCAAATCTACATGGCCCTGTGTGAAAAAGTGATTGCCCCCCTTGTTAAAAAATAACTTAACTGTGGTTTATCACACCTGAGTTCAATTTCTGTAGTCACCCCCAGGCCTGATTACTGCCACACCTGTTTCAATCAAGAAATCACTTAAATAGGAGCTACCTGACACAGAGAAGTAGACCAAAAGCACCTCAAAAGCTAGACATCATGCCAAGATCCAAAGAAATTCAGGAACAAATGAGAACAAAAGTAATTGAGATCTATCAGTCTGGTAAAGGTTATAAAGCCATTTCTAAAGCTTTGGGACTCCAGCGAACCACAGTGAGAGCCATTATCCACAAATGGCAAAAACATGGAACAGTGGTGAACCTTCCCAGGAGTGGCCGGCCGACCAAAATTACCCCAAGAGCGCAGAGACAACTCATCCGAGAGGCCACAAAAGACCCCAGGACAACATCTAAAGAACTGCAGGCCTCACTTGCCTCAATTAAGGTCAGTGTTCACGACTCCACCATAAGAAAGAGACTGGGCAAAAACAGCCTGCATGGCAGATTTCCAAGGCGCAAACCACTTTTAAGCAAAAAGAACATTAAGGCTCGTCTCAGTCTTGCTAAAAAACATCTCAATGATTGCCAAGACTTTTGGGAAAATACCGTGTGGACCGACGAGACAAAAGTTGGACTTTTTGGAAGGTGCGTGTCCCGTTACATCTGGCGTAAAAGTAACACAGCATTTCAGAAAAAGAACATCATACCAACAGTAAAATATGGTGGTGGTAGTGTGATGGTCTGGGGTTGTTTTGCTGCTTCAGGACCTGGAAGGCTTGCTATGATAGATGGAACCATGAATTCTACTGTCTACCAAAAAATCCTGAAGGAGAATGTCCGGCCATCTGTTCGTCAACTCAAGCTGAAGCGATCTTGGGTGCTGCAGCAGGACAATGACCCAAAACACACCAGCAAATCCACCTCTGAATGGCTGAAGAAAAACAAAATGAAGACTTTGGAGTGGCCTAGTCAAAGTCCTGACCTGAATCCTTTTGAGATGTTGTGGCATGACCTTAAAAAGGCGGTTCATGCTAGAAAACCCTCAAATAAAGCTGAATTACAACAATTCTGCAAAGATGAGTGGGCCAAAATTCCTCCAGAGCGCTGTAAAAGACTCGTTGCAAGTTATCGCAAACGCTTGATTGCAGTTATTGCTGCTAAGGGTGGCCCAACCAGTTATTAGGTTCAGGGGGCAATTTCTTTTTCACACAGGGCCATGTAGGTTTGGATTTTTTTTCTCCCTAAATAATAAAACCCCTCATTTAAAAACTGCATTTTGTGTTTACTTGTGTTATCTTTGACTAATAGTTAAATGTGTTTGATGATCAGAAACATTTTGTGTGACAAACATGCAAAAGAATAAGAAATCAGGAGGGGGGCAAATAGTTTTTCACACCACTGTATTCATTTGCATTTATATGCTTCTGTCCAATGCAACAAACACTATATTCAAGGTATTAATAAATTGTATAATTAATAAGAATACAATGCTTTACCAGGAAATCATCAAAGAGATCCTCTTCAGATTCATGTCTCATCTTTACGCTTTGTTTCTGTGAAAATATTTACATTGTATCATTACATAATCTTTTATTCGTACACTTTTAACTACATTTAGGCATTTCTTCATCTTTTGTAAGTTTTGCCTTTATCCAAAGCAAATTACAAAAGAGAAAGGCATCAAGCATGTCAAGCAGTGCTACTAACACAAAGTTTCTGACACCGTTAGAAAAATACAAGATAGAACAGCGAGGGATTAAGGAAAAAGTGAGAAGCAAGAATCATGTGTGGAAAGATTAAGCATGCAAGGTCACAGGATGACTCGACTTATTTTTATTGTCTGCAATGCGATTTAGACAAATTAGAGCTGCTGTCAATACTGTATGAACATATGTACAGGTTCTTTACAGTTGAAATTTAACTTGTAACTTATTATTAAAAAAAACGTTTATTGCTAGTGCTCTTTTACCATTTAATGCTTTAACTCAGTTTGTTCAGAAATGGCATCTCACTGGCGAGCCTTTATCTGAACACGCCGTTTTCACGAGGTGTGGGGGTAAGAAACACACATCTCGGTGTATTAATCCGCGTGCTCGGTTCGTTATTTATTTACCACAGGACCCCTGGGGGGCTCCGTAGGTTCAGGTTTTTCCACGAAAACGGTGTTTTGTGAATCTCCACACCATTAAAAACTGAAATATTGCTAATTGTAAGTCCTGAGATTAAGATGAACATTAATTGGGAGTCATGAAAGTGAGAATCACATCCAAAACAGAAAGGTAAACTTACCTCGAACACGACAAACTCCAGCTCCAGCCATGCCGTGTAGTAACTCCGTGATGATTCCCAACCGACTGATACACAGCGCAGGCACAGCGTCTCCCAACACGCATGCGTGGTTTAATTTGGACACATTTTCGGCTTCAGTAGACACTCAATACTTCAGACTGAAACACGACTTCCCCCTACAGGTAATGAAGGGCATTTTCACAGCTTCCCGCACGCTGCTGCGCAAAGCCGGCAAAAAAAAACTAGACAGATCTAACAGATGAGGACTCAGATTAATGTGCAAAAAATATATAATAAAACTATATAAGTCTACATATCCTTTATAAGACTCTATCTTAAGCGCACTTAAAACATTTTATTTAGTTTTAAAATAAAACAATTTTAAAACATCATCACTCGGGATTCGAACCGGCGCTTTGTAATGGAGCGTTCTAACCGCTACACCAAGTGGCCACTTAGAGACAATGCACACCAGAGACGTTAATAAGCCACTCAACTTCTTTGAAAGCACGTGTACTTCTTTGATAAGTGACGAAGTAAGCCTGTTATAATAATAACTTGGTGTTATTTGATCTTATTGGTTTAGAAATTTTATATTTAAATAAATAGTAAATATAATTTTGTTTGATGATTGGGGCTCGAAAATTCTCTTGAAAAATATGGTCATTTATTTCAGTTAATAAATCTACTATAATTTTTTTTTACTCATTATTGTACAGTACACATCAATAGCTCTGGTTCAGATTTTTCATGTTTGTTGTGGAAATTACCATCACTGTTGTATTTACTGCGATGAATGAAAATGTCACTTTGCGCCACCTGGCGGCCATTTTACGAATGACTTTGAAATGCAACTGATTTATTTTGGCCGCTGTTGCCTTTAAACTGCGGTATGCGCGGCGGGATGGTTATTCCGATTGTGTAACCACTGTACATGCACTCCTGACCAGTCCATACTTTGTAATTACTAATGCTAGAAGAACAAGATACGATGTAATACTCTCTGCACCTGAATTGACCATACGAAGGTGTCAGACAGTAAATCCAGCAGATCGTATAATGACCCCAGTAGATGGAGATCCCCACGATTGTCAACTAGTGTCAGCAGAATATCTAAAGACACGGCAAGATTTAGGAGAACCAACCTCTGTCACACCCAGATTGCACATTTTTTGTAGATGGGTCATGTTTTAGAGATATGGACAGCAATAAATCAAGGCTAGCCATAGTTAAATGTACAGCAAATAAAAAAGACAGTACTTTCGTTAGAGACGGAGATGAAGCAGCAAAGAAAGCAGCAGTAAATCAGAATAAATATTATGCCAGAAAAAGTAGCGCAACCAGAACCTAGTCCGCAGAGAGATAATGAACCAAGGTCACCAGAATCGAGCACTGGTCCTGATGAAGAACCACGTCCAAGTCCAGAGCCAGAAGAAAGATTACTTGTACCTGAAGACCATGTGCCTCCCACACCAGATTTAGCCTCATTAGCAGACATGCAGGCAGCAGCATCAGGAGAAGAGATTTGTAAATGGCTCGCCAGAGGAGCAACAAAAAATAATGATACTAACGTGTGGCGAAGTGCAGATGGGTGTTTTGTAGCTCCACAAAATTTTCTTGTAACCCTGATAAGACAAGTTCATGGGAATGGTCACGTAGCAAGAGAGGAAGTGATAAAAAAGAATCCAAAAGGAATGGTGGACGCCTTATCTAGGTCCTATGGTTCATCGAACGTTATCACAGTTTTGCGACATCTGTGCTAGATTTAACATTAGAAAGCACTTCAAGACACATCCCAGAGCCAGATGGGCCGTTCAGGCATATAATGTTTGACTATGTGGACATGGGTGGACTTAGGATGCAAGGAAAACGATACATCTTAGTGGTCGAAGACAGGTTTAGCAGATGGGTAGAAGCTGTGGCGATGGCTAAGGAAGATGCAATGGCAGTAGCAAAATTCTTGTGTAGAGAAGTGATACCAAGATTTCCAATTCCAGACACAATCAGTTCAGACAATGGAAAACATTTCACAAATAACATAGTATAGAAAGTAACTCAATGGTTAAACATCAAACACGTTTGCATGTGTGTATCACCCCCAATCTCAGGGGATGGTAGAGAGAGCGAATGGAGTTCTAAAAATGAAATTGCCTAAAATATGTGCAGATACATGTATGAATTGGTTTCAAGCTTAGCCGTTAGCCTTAATGGGCATGAGATCGCAAACTAACCACAACACGCATTTAACCCCGCATGAAATGCTTACTGGCAGACCTATGCTTACTTCCTTTACTCGCGGGCCCTATAAAGGCCCCACACTCGAACAACTGCAAAGTGAACTTGATCATTATGTGAAACACTTATCTGAAATGCACAAAGTTATTTCCCCAACAGGTTAAGGGAGCAACATGGCAACACCAGACAGAGAGCAGCTGATCAAGCTGAGGACACCGAGGCAGAGGACATAGACGAGGGAACTGTACTGCCTGGTGATTGGGTGTTTATCCGAGTGTTCAAAAGAAGGTGGAACCAAGCCAGAAGGGAAGGACCATACAAGTTGGTGTTGGCAACTCCAACTGCTGTGAAAGTTAAAGGTAAAGACGTATGGTACCATTTCAATCATTGCTGCAAGGCGCCAAATCCAAACCAGGTAAGAGACAGGGCGCTCCAGGAGGACACCGAGTCTCCAAGAGCAGTACCCTAGGGTTTGCAATCAGATTCTCAGAGAGACGACGAAAGACCCAGACAACAAGCACCAGATCCATATGAACACACTGAAGGGTTGCCATGGATCGAACAGAACGAAGAACAAGGCTACTGGCCAGAGTGGCCTCAAGAAGATATACAAGAGTGGGAAGCTGAACTTGAAGAAGAGGAAGCAGAACTTGAAGAAGAGGAAGCAGAACAAGCCAGACCCTCTCACCGAACAAAAGCCCAAGTTAGACAGTGAGAAGACAAACGTACTAAAATAGAAACAGCACAGAGACAGTTAGAAGCTGATACTGGCTCAGATAGTGATTAAATTATTTAAACCAATGACAGTAGAAAGAACAAAAAAAAACACCCCAAGAAATATATTGTGTAGATTGTTTGGCCATCCAAATGGAGAAACCATCCTTTTATTGCCCCCTAAAAGACAGAAGTTATAATAATATTTCTAATGATTGGCCTAATTGATGGTAGGGCTGCCAGAAGTGAGAAGAGGAAATCAAAATGGAACACTGAAAAGAAACAAATACGTTGCGTACTAGCTACAGTAACTAGAGCAAGAATGGTAGCTGGCTTATCAATGTGGGAAAGAACAGGAAATTGGGAAGGAACTTTTCAGATAGAAGTAGACAAGTCTCGACCTCAAGAAGATAAAGTACGAATTTATGTAGAATTAGAGAAAACTCCTGGGAAAAAAAAAAAGATCACGCTAGATGGATTGATTGAGGCAATACCAAATTCCAATAAGTGGTGTGCATTTAATAAGTCAGCAAATGGCAAAATACAAGTAGTATGTCTACTACGACCGCATTTGCATGGTTGTACGGCAAAAATACCTGGCCAACCTTGCATATCAGCAACCTATGTAACGATAATTCCAGAAATCAGGTACCTGGAAACAAAAACGAATCTGACCAAACATGGAAAAATTATATGTTCTACCAATGGATGAAATTCACAGCTGACTCTTTAACAAATAAGGACTGCATAGTGTGTCATGATAGAAGTAATAAGCCCCAAAAATTGGTAATAAGACAAGGAACAAGGGAATGTATAGATGCATGCAGTAGATTATGGTCCAGAATGGATGCAGAATATAAGTAAATGCACGCCCACATGGAAAGAACCTATATGAGGATATATGCGCATATATGAAACCTATATGCATATATTTGATAACATATATGCTGTATATATGCCACATATAGGCAACATTGAGGTGCATATATGTGCATATACAGGTATTGCTTACATTTAGGCATTTAGCAGACACTCTTAACCAGAGCGACTTACATTTTCATCTCATTACACATCTGAGCAGTTGAGGGTTAAGGGTTAAGGGCCTTGCTCAAGGGCCCAACAGTGGCAACTTGGTGGTTGTGGGGTTTGAACCTGGGATCTTCCGAACCGTAGTCCAATGCCTTAACCACTGAGCTACCCCTGGCCCCAGGGACATTGCTTCTTTATATCCACATATAAGCCCTATATGTACATACAAGATATGTCTCCTATGGCAGGATCTGGTCATTTTAGCTCATATCTCACTTTGGCAACTGTCATACATGATGCCTAGCTCATATTTTCTATTATCAAGGCAATAACTAAGAACTAACTTAAAAAAAATGCAAAAAACTTATGTGCGAACACATGAAATTGGTATCCTAATTGCCCACATACAGTATACTGTATGAGGATATATGCACATATATGAAACCTCAGTCTCCGTGAAAATCTTTTTGAAACACGTCACTAAAATTAACTGAAATGAGAAATGAGAAATATATATATATATATCTTAAAGTGTCTACTTTTAAATGATGCAAGTCACATTGAAAACAAATATTCTCAGTTTATATAATCCGTATGAAACCAAGGAGAGGCACAGAATTTCTGTCGCACTTATCTGATAATAACTCGAGGCAGGACACGCCCACACGCCAATCACACGGAAATCAGTCCGGGTAATTTACATACTAGGCCACGCCCCCGGACACCGGCCTGATCAACACACACACAGAGACAGGACGCGCGGGAGGCGGCGGGCAGCAACTGGGCTGTGAATGGACAAAAGATGGCAGAAGGTAGGAATTATACAGGAAGTGAAATGGAAGAGAGTGAGGAAGGACAAGAGAAGGAGGAAGAGTGGAAAACAGTACAAAGAAACAGGAAAGGAATAAAACGCAAAAATCCAAAACAACAGATAAGTGAGGTGTCTAACTCGGACGAAACTGATGCAGGACAAGGGAAAACAGGAAATGTAGGACAAAAAGAAGAATATAAAGTAATCCTGAAACTAACACAGGAAGGAGCGTCATTTAGAGACTGGAACCCAATACAAATAACACAAACAATAACAACACTAATAGGAGATATTAAAAGCGGCAAAATATTAAGAAATGGCTCCCTACTAATAATGTGCAAGAACAAAGCTCAGCAAGCAAAAGCAAATAAAATTAATGAAATTAAGGGGAAAAGAGTCAAAAGTGTACAAATAGAAGCAAGAAGGACACGGGGAGTGATCACGGGGATACCAACAACAGTAACAATTGAAGAAATAAAGGAAAACATATCAGGAGGGAAAATAAATGAAATTAAAAGATTAAAAACCACAAGAAACGGGATGAGATGTGATAGCCTGTCAGTATTAATAATATTTGAGGAAAGTAAACTACCATATAGAGTATTTGTGGGGTACATGAGCTATGAGGTTAAGCCCTACATTCCGCCCCCACTAAGATGTTATAAATGCCAAAGATATGGGCATATTGCAGCGGTATGCAGAGGAAAACAAAGGTGTGGGAGATGTGCAGGAGAACACGAATATGGAAAATGCGAAACAGGAACCAAACTCAAATGCTGTAATTGCGGAGGCGAACACAGTGCAGCATACAGGGGATGTGAAGCTAGCAAAAAAGCAGCGGAAGTACAGAAGACTAGAACAGAACAAGGAATAACATATGCAGAGGCACTAAAAGTTACAAACAAGGAAAGAGAAACAAGAAAAAATGATAAGGTCGGGGAAAAGAGAGAAGAGGTACACACTAGATGTAGCCAAATTAAAGAAAACACTCTGATTGTAAACCAAAACAACTTTGTGCTCTTCATGGTAGACATAATCAACTGCACCGCACAGACAAGCAAGAAAACAGAGAAAATAAAGATCATAGTGAACGCAGCCAAAAAACACCTGGGGATAGATGGACTAAGCTGGGAAAAAGTCAATGAAAAATTAAATGAGAGTGCAATCAATATATAAACCAGAAATAAAGATAATACAATGGAATGCAAGAAGCTTAATAGCTAACGGACAAGAACTCAAAAAATTCATAGCAGATGAACCAGAAAAACCACAAATTATATGTATACAAGAAACATGGCTAAAAACTAAATGGGAATTCAAGATACTGGGTTATACAACAATTAGGAAAGATAGAGAAAAAGGGAATGGAGGAGGAGTAGCAATACTAATAGAAGAAGGAACTAAATATAAAATAGTGGAAACTAAAAATGAACATGAAACAATAACAGTCAAAGTATGGACAGAGGAAAACAACATAACAATAGTAAACTACTACAATCCATGTAAAAAATTAAATAACAATATACTGGAAGAAATAATAGGAAAATGGGAAGAACACATTATATGGTGTGGTGACTTTAATGCGCACAACACACTCTGGGGAAGCAGAGAAACAGACACAAATGGGGAGGTAGTAGAGGAATTCTTAATAAATAAAGGTCTAGTATGTATAAACAATAGCGAGGGAACCAGATACAACAGCACACATAACACAGAGAGTGCAATAGACTTAACAATAGTGTCAAAGGAAATTGCAGGAATATGTACTTGGAAAACCCAAAAGTACAATACAATGGGAAGTGACCATTATCCAATATTAATTAAAATAGGAGTAAGCAACAGACAAGAGCAGGAAAATAAAATACAGAGATGGATACTGGGGAAAGCTAAGTGGGAGAAATTTAAAGCAAATATAGACACGAGATATGAGGAAGAATCACTTAAAAGTATAACAGAAATAGAAGAACTTAAAAACAGAATAACTAATATTATTAACCAAACAGCATGTAAAACTATTCCAAAAAACAAAGGCGTAAGAAAAGGAAAATACGTACCATGGTGGAATGAAGACTGTAGCAAGGCAATCAAAAATAGAAATAAAGCATTCAAGCAACTTAAAAAACAACATACACTAGAAAAACTAATCCAATATAAGAAAGCACAGGCGATAGTCAGGAAAAACATAAGAACAGCAAAACGCACACACTGGAGACAGTACTGCAACACAATAGGAAGAGAGACACAACTAACAAACATCTGGAGAATGATAAGGAAAATGAACGGTTTAAATACTAAAAATGAAATTCCAGTGCTACAGTATAATAAAGAAACTGCAATAAGTAATAAAGAAAAAGCAGAGGCATTAGCCATGGCATTTGTCAACATACACAGTTCAGAAAACATACCCAGCGATATGAGAGAGAATATGAAAAACACAATAATTCAACACAAGGAAATAAGAAGAAAGGAAAGCAACACAGAAGAACTAGACCTCCCATTCTCAATATATGAGTTTAAAAAAGCAACAACAAGGGCACGGCAAACAACACCAGGAAGAGATAACATCTGCTACAAAATGCTTATGAACATGACTGAGAAATCAATTCAACAGATATTAAGACTCTTCAACTTAATATGGGAAACAGGCAATATCCCCAAAGACTGGAAACTAGCCACTATAATACCAGTACTAAAACCAGGTAAAGAAGCCTCAGACCCTACTAACTACAGGCCAAATGCACTCACATCGCAAATAGGAAAGACAATGGAAAGAATGGTAACAGAAAGACTAACACACTACCTAGAAATAAACAAACTTCTATCACCATTCCAAAATGGGTTTAGAAAAGGAAGAAGTACTATGGACGCAATATTAAATCTAGAATCTGAAATAAGAAAAGCACAAACAAATAAGGAGAAGGTAATTGCAGTCTTCTTTGATATTGAAAAGGCATATGATATGCTATGGAAAGAAGGTCTACTATGCAAACTAAACAAATTAGGAATAAGAGGCAAAATGCATGATTGGATAAAGAACTTTTTAGAAAATAGAACAATAGAAGTCAGAGTGGGTACTGAATACTCAAAAAAATACACAGTAGAAAACGGCACCCCGCAAGGAAGCGTGTGTAGCCCAATATTATTCAGCATCATGATAAACGACATATTTGATGGAGTAGAAGAAACAATAGGAAAATCACTATATGCAGATGACGGAGCACTGTGGATCAGAGGCAGGAACATAGAATACATTAACACCAAGATGCAGAAAGCAATAAAAGAGGTAGAAAAATGGGCAAATAAATGGGGATTTAAGATATCTCTAACAAAGACACACAGTATATGCTTTACAAAGAGACATAAGAATATCTCTCTAAAACTATACAAACAAGAACTAAAACAAGTACAGACAATCAAATACCTAGGAATGTACTTTGACGAAAAGCTAACCTGGAAAACACACATAAAGAAAATAAAAGAAAATGCAATAAAATCATAAATGTAATGCGGTGCCTTACAGGACAGTCATGGGGAGCTAACAGAGCCTCGTTAGTAAGCATATACAATGCATTCATGAGAGCTACAGTGGGAGCCACGCCAAATAGCCGCGACAGTGTGGCTGAAGTGTGAATGGCGTGTGAATGGCCTTTGCACGCCGTAATCCCCCCTCCCTTTTCTGGCTGAAAGGCGTGTCAAGATTTCACAGTAAACACGCCCATTCAAGCCCAATTTATTCATTTACCTGGTGCCACCACTAGATGGCGCTTCGTTCTCAAGAACACGTTAAAACAAGCCAGCTGCGCTGAGTTGCAATCACGTGATTTTAACAACCCGCCTCCACCCCCGCCGAACTGACGCTGCCAAACTACAGAGATGAAGATGGCGGCTTAACGGACTATTCGTGGTAAGTGATGTTTTATTTTATAAAATGTGTTTGGGGTAGTTTACAGTTTATTTCCCAGTTTAGTTTTTTTATTGGCCGTTTTAAATATCACTGGCAGCAGCAGCAGCGGTCAGATGTGACTTTAGAGAACTTAATGTTCTGTTTACCAAGTCTGGAGTTAATATTACAGATTACTGTCAGTGTCACACACTCACAATGTCACTCCACTTTAACTCAAAAACATGCTCAAGCTTCAACAATACTATTAATGTCCCTATTACAAGAGCTGCACTACCCGATGAAGAGTGTTTGTGTTCTCTGTAAATACTGAGAGAATCTCACCGCGTGTTGTCTGGATAAATTCAGCGCTTATTTATTCTCTGGTTAAGAGTTAATCAGCAGGTTATTTCTGTGACTGTAATATAATGTGATGCAGTTGATGAGGGACACAGACTGAGGGGAGCTGTACAGGAGCTAGTAACGCTCATAACCCGGTTTATATTTTATACACTTTGTCCGGGACTTTCCGCAGTAGCGCGAGCGCTTAGTTAAAGAGCTGAATAACAACACTGAAGTGTTTATCAGTTAAGGAGGAGGAGGGGGAGGTGTGTGTGTGTGTGTGTGTGTGAGGGGCTTCAGTAAGTTATAGTTTGGCTTCAGGGATGAACTAATGCTCATATACGAGTGTTATATCGCTTAACTTATTTGTATGAGAAGCGCATTAAGTAAAGTCTGGGTTAATTTAATGCAGACGATAATACAGACAGTCACTGGTTAACACTAACACTGTTCACTGGTTAACACTAACACTGTTCACTGGTTAACACTAACACTGTTCACTGGTTAACACTAACACTGTTCACTGGTTAACATTAGCACAGGCAGATTATTTACATTACAGAATCCCCAAAGCAGTACTTTACACACTCTGTGGTAAATAGGTTTATTAATATATTTTATTTTTATTAGAACTATATGTTCTGTAAAGTTTATTTATCTTTGTCTTGACTAAATTCTCCTGTTGTCTTTAAGCAGAGCTCCGCTGTGGAGGATTGGGGGGTCAGACGGCTGACGGCTGGACTTTTGGAGCTACAGGACTGGAGGAGTCTGAACAAGCTGTTGACGGAGCTGTAGGAGGGATGACGTCACAGTCCGACAGCTTTAGAATGATGTTTGATCAGGTCTACTGTATATTCTGAACATAGAACTGCAAAATGTCTGATACAGTACTTTGGGGGAAACAAAGACTTAAACTGTTAAGTAATAACATTATTAATAACAAATATGTAATAGTTTTGATATTTGAAAAATTAATATTTTAATGTAAAAGGACTATAGATAGAGACTTATAAGCAGCTGGTGTATCCGGGTTGTTTAATGAACTTTAAGCAAAAAGACAACATGTATTCATCTGTTTTATATAAATTACTGTTTTAACTTTGACTAGTTTTGGAAGAATAAATTGAATTGTTAAAGTGATGTTTTGCGTGTTTTAATTTTGGGGGATTATTTGGGTATTTAAAAATTGTTTAGTTGAACCAACAACTTCAATTGGCAAAAAATGGGACACAACTTTGTTTTAAATAGTCAAAGAGTTGGGCTGAAAATAATAATAATTATTGATCATAGAAACAAATGAAACCAGTTAAACACTTGATTATATGTATTTGTGTTTGTGATTGTGACCCATAATAATTTTTTCTCAGTATAAATAAATGTTTTGGGTTTTAAGAACTCCAAAAGAGCAACGACAAACTTGGTATTCTCCATTGCGGTTTCTCACCTTCCACTCCTGAGTATGACATGGTGTTAATTGCTCTGTGTGTGCGTGTGTGTTTTTGGCGGGGGGATGGGTGTGTGTGTGTTTTCGGCTGTTCAGCAGTTCTAAACACAAGCACAGTTTTTGTCCTTAACTAAAATACTTCAATACGTTAATAATGAATTTATTTTGCTGAATAAGGTAATAAGCGATGTTTAAACCAAACCAGTAAGTTAAGTAAGTGTTCCATACATTAGATAGATAGATAGTTTATTTCAGTTCAACACTGAAAAAAGGTGTAGGCTGAAGCCTTGCTTATTATGCCTACCCTTTGTACATCAACAAATGAGCGACACTTTACAGTAAATTGCACAAAATATTGTCAACAAATATTGTCACTTGTGCACATAAACAAAACATGTCAAAATTAATTATTCTTTCACTTGGGAAGAGAAGAGAAATTTGGAAAAGAAAATAATCATGTCTATATACAGTATATATATTACTTTATGTCATATATTCACTAAACACCTTGTCTTTAAACATTTTTTTAAATCTATGAAGTGAATTACATAATTTTAATTCCATATCACATTTATTCCGTAAATTAACCCCTTTAACGGAAATGCATTTATTCTTTAAATTTGTTCTGGCCCTTATTTTGCTAAACATGAACATTCCTCTTAGACAGTAGTACTGGCTGACTTTAATTTTGAACAGCCTCTGGATGCAGCTGGGAAGTAAATTATTATAGGCTTTATACATTATTTGTGCAGTATACAAATCAACTAGATCCACAAATTTCAAAACTTTAGATTTTATAAACAATTTATTTGTGTGTTCATAATAATCGGCCTTATTAACAATCCTTATTGCTTTTTTTTGTAACACAGATATTGGGTTTAAATAAGTTTTATAAGTATGCCCCCATACCTCCACACAATAAGTGATGTATGGAAATATGAGTGTACAATACAATATGCGTAATGTTTTATTATCCAATACATACTTTAATCTGTTAAGAATTCCAACTGATTTAGAGATTTTTGTCTTAATAAAATTAATATGTGGTTTCCAATTCAGTTTGTTGTCAATTATTACTCCCAAAAATTTTATTTCGGAGACTCTTTCTATTTCCTCATTATTAATTCTTATTTTCACATCATGATTAATTTTTTGATTACTAAAAATTATGAACTTAGTTTTAGTCAAATTCAATGAAAGCTTACTATCATCTAACCAACTTTTAAGCCTCAGCAATTCATTTTCCACTGTGTTCAGAAGCTGTTTCAAATTTTTACCTGATAAATATAAAGTAGTGTCATCAGCAAATAATAAAAATTTTAATACATTGGACACTTTATCAATATCATTAACATACAACACAAATAATTTAGGGCCCAATACTGAACCTTGTGGAACACCGCATGTAACTTCCAATAAGTCAGATTTGTCATTATTAATTTGTACATACTGATGTCTGCTTTCCAGGTAGCTTTTTATCCAGTCTAACGCTTTTCCTCTTATTCCATAATTTAACAATTTCTTCACTAATAAATCATAATCAATTGTATCAAATGCTTTCTTTAAATCTAAAAATACTCCCAATGTATATTCCTTGTTTTCTACTGCAGTTGAGATATCTTCAACCATTTTCATTACTGCCATTGAAGTCGACCTCTTAGTCCTAAATCCGAATTGATATTCACTCAGTAAATTATGTTTTTCTATAAATTTGTCAAGCCTCTGCACAAATACTTTCTCTAAGATTTTTGAAAACTGCGGCAGAAGAGCAATTGGTCTGTAATTAGAGAAGGAATACTGATCTCCTCCTTTAAAGATCGGAATAACTTTTGCCATTTTCATTTTACTAGGAAAGATACCGGTTAAGAAAGACAGATTACAAATGTAAGCAAAAGGTTTTGCTATACTCACAATTATATTTTTTAATAATGACATGTCTAGATCATCACAATCGGTGGAATATTTACTCTTGCAATTATTAACTGTTAGAAGTATTTCTTTTTCATCTACAGCCTGAATAAACATTGTATACTTATTACATAAGTTTTTTACTTCATTCACTGATCCATGTTTAGTAATTTTTTCTGCTAATTTAGATCCAACATTTACAAAATACTTATTAAATTCATTGACAATATCTTCCCCTTTATTTATACTTTGATTATCATCATTTACAAAACGATTTGGGTAATCAAAACTACATGTATTATTTTTAAGTATACCATTAAGTACCTTCCATGTTGCTTTTACATTGTTTTTATGGATATTCAATAACCTATTGTAATAGTCCTTCTTACTGAATCTTATTATATTTTGTAATTTATTTTTGTAAGTCTTATAATCAATTTCTGCTTGTTTTGATCTTGTTGTTAGAAATTTCGTGAATAGGACATTTTTCTTTTTACATGCCTTCTCTATTCCTTTAGAAATCCATGGTTTATATACATTCTTTTGCTTTATTATAATCCTCTTAGATGAACAATGTTTATTAATTTGCTCATTTAATATATTCAAGAACACTTCATACGCCTTACTGGGGTTGCTATATGCATAAACTTCATCCCAATTTTGTATTTTTAAATCTTCATTAAGAGCATCTATTGCCTCTTGTGTTCTATTGCGAATAATTTTATAACTATTAGTCCTTTTTTTGAGGGGGGGGATTTTTCAATAAATCATAGAAAATCACAAAAACTGGAAGATGGTCTGTGATATCATTGATAAGCAACCCTCCTAGTCTTTTTCCTTTTAATTCATTAGTATATATATGATCTATTAATGTTGCTGTATCTTTTGTCAATCTACTAGGTTTTGTTATCATTGGAATCAAACCATAACTGTACAGTGCATCAATAAAATTAGCAATTCTCTTACTTCCATGTGGATTTAGTAAATCAATGTTAAGATCACCACATATGATGTTTACCTTATTTTTAATTGATTGGTCGAACATATCAAATAACTCTTTTGTAAATTTATCAATGCATGTGCCTGGAGCTCTGTACACACAACTGATCATTATATTTTTTGTACTTTTTGTTTCAATTTCAATTGTTACACACTCCAAAACATTTTCTATGGCAAATTAAAGTACTGTGTATAACCAAGTGCCCTAGCAAACAGTTACAGTACAGTTTACAGTACAAACAGAGTGTGTGCGCTGGGGGGATTGGAAGGTGAGTGAGAATACTCATTTACAAGACAAAAGACGGTCAGAGGCAGCGCCGTTCTAGACCAGACAACACGGGGTGGGGGAGGGGCGCATCATGTTCAAGCACTGTTTTTACCTGGCCTTACTGTATAGTAACAGTATTGTATTTGCTGAATTGTGTTGAGGCACACAAACCCCCAGACCACAATAAGGTGGCAATCCCTCAGGGGGAAACTAAAAAATAAATATATATATATATATATATATATATATATATATATATATATATATATATATATATATATATATATATATATATATATATATATATCCTTAATCCAGATTTTATCAATCAATGACATAACATTTATCTAAGCTGGATGGTCAAATTCTAAAAAACGTTTAACCTAAAGTAAGACTTAACACACTATAACTAAAATATTTACAAAACTGAAAGGTTGTCTTATGAATAATAAAAAATACAAACTAAATTAAAACAGATGGGCTATTGAACAGATCATAATATGTTTTATGTTTTCTGATTATAAATGATATATGGGTTGATTTTAGAAAGGCTAAATGAAATAGCTAGTTTTTGGTCATGTCAGTCCAGTAACTATACTATGTAAAAGTAATTATAATATGAATTAATTAAGGGCAGGACCTAACCTAATGTTAATAATTTACACCATGATAACATTAGTATTCGTGTTTTTGTATATATTTTTAAATGTTAAAATGAACGTTTCAGAGTATATAATTTGTCGTGTCATCTGTGATTGAGACCCATGAGTTAAATTGAAATATTTTTTATAGGTAGTAAGCCAGGTTTTAGTAACCTTGGATAAATCAGCATGAAAGCCCTCTCTCGCGCACGCGCTCTCACGCTATCTCTCGCACTCACACACACACACACACACACACTGTGCACACACAGACACACACAAAAAATACATGAAATCGCGTAAAACCAAATGAAACTAGGGTAAAAATATGAGCAGTAAAATACAGTAGTATCCTGTAGGTGATTCCTGTCCTGTGATAACAGGCACTAACACTCTAGAACTGTTTACTTCTGTTAGTTTTGTTTTCAAGTGTGAATGTTTATGGGGATTAAATCTGTCTCTGCTGCTGCATCTATACACCGTTGTGAAAAGTGATTGATGCCCCATCAGATCTTTAATGTGGGACATTATGCTGGTTAAATGACTAAAGACACACTGATCCGTATGGACAGATATTTGTTCCAGATATTATGCGCCATTAATCAATTTGTTATGCCAATTTGACTTTCAGCGAAAACATAAAAAATATAACGAAAACAAACCCAAGCAGAAGTTACATTTTAAGCTTTACTTTCAAATTCAAATTTGATTTGTCACATACACAGCGCGATATGCAGTAAAAAGCTTTGGGTGCTTTAGGTGAGGCTCGAACTCTGCATTGCTTCACCTGGACCGCTTTATAAGTGTTACGCACTAACCGATTGCGCCACGGGAGCCACACGGTGGTTGGTCTTGTCAGAGTATCCTCTCTCTCGTGCGCGCGCACACACACACACACACACACACACACACACACACATGAAATTGCGTAAAACCCAACGAAATATAAGCAGTAAAAAAAAAATCAGTAAAAATACATTAGTATAACAGGCGCTAACCCTCTGGAACTTTTTTTTTTACTATTGTTTCCAAGTGTTTAAGTGATTAATGCCCCATCAGATCTTTTGACGGGGGAGCATTATGCATGATTAAATGACTAAAGAAATACTGATCCATATGGGCAGATATTTATTCCAGGTTGCATGCGGCATTAATTGCATTTCTTATGCCACTTGTAGACTATCAGTGAAAAAATCAGCGAAAACATCATCAAAAATATAACGAAAACAAACCCAAGCAGACGTTACATTTTGAGCTTTACTTTGCAGCAAAATATTATCTATCAGTATATTAAATGGAACGGGGTAAAATACACCGTAATGTAAAATACTGTACATAGCCTGCGTTTTTATTCCGTACCTACAATGATCGGTATAGACAAATTACAGCCGCTACCGTGTCTTTAAGGATCATTTCAGGATGTCTTAAAAAATATTTCACTAACTAATTTTATTAATTCATTATTAAATAATAAATAGCATAATCATCATGGGTTGTGTATTGAGTGATTTAACAAATCTGTTTTATTAATCGGTCTGTTGTTGTTTTTTCATCTATTTATGAAACTATGTTGACAATGCAAGAACTGTCTGTATATTAAAGATACGGTATTGGGCTTCCTGGACACTGCAGTTAACTGTGTCAGTCAATGCTCCATCTGGCGGAATTATACGGCATTGCAACCATCTTTTTAGAAAGCGCATGGGGGCGTTTATGGGGCGGGGCATCGTTAACTGCGTCATCGCGGGGGATCACATTCCATGCACGAAGCCTGCATTAACCCTTCAAGGATCTGCCACGGAGCAGTCATGCTCCAGGCGGCTGTTTGACGTGGCTCCCACTGTACTATAGACTATGGGTGCTTAGCATACATGTCAGCAGCAGAATCCAACCTAAAACAGTTAGACACTATGCAAGCTCAAGCCTTAAGAGTTTGTTGTGGGGCCTTCAAAACATCCCCAGTATCAGCTATGCAAGTAGAAATGGAAGTAATGCCGATAAGAATAAGAAGAATAAAACTACTGTTGGCATACTGGGTTAACCTACAAGGGCATAATAAAGAACATCCAACAAAGAATATTCTTAAAGAATGCTGGGAACACAGCAAAATGAACATATACAGCTTCGGATGGATAGGAGACACTAGAGCAAAAGGCCTAAGACTCCATAAACTCAACATCAGTCCCACAGTACCACTTCACAAAACCCCACCATGGAAACTGATAACCCCACCAGTAGATGTAAGCTTAAAACAAAAAATTAAGGACAACCCAACACACATTCCATGCTGGCTAATAGTGCAAAATCATATTAAAACAATAGGAAAAAAGAAATTAATAATATACACGGATGGTTCCAAAGACCCAGGTACGGGACGAACAGGGGCAGCGTTCTACATCCCGCAACACAAAATATCAGCTAAAAAAAGAATAACAGATCAACTATCAGTATACACCTCCGAACTAATAGGAATACAAATGGCACTTAAATGGGTGGAAAAGAATCACCAAGGAGAGACAATAATAGCATCTGACAACATGTCGGCCATAACCAGTCTAGAAACAGGAAACTCATGCAGACAGGACATCCTACATAATATATTACAATTAGTAACAGAATTATACCATAAAGATGTGAGGATTACTGTTCTATGGGTACCAGCACACGTAGGTGTAAAAGGAAACGAACAAGCAGATAAACTCGCCAAACAAGCACTCAAAAGTAAAAATGTCCAAATAAAAATCCCAATAAGCAGAGCAGAAGTTAAGAAAATAATTAAAGAACACACAAACAAAATATGGCAAGAAAGATGGGATGAAGGAGAAACAGGTAGACACATGCATCAAATCCAAAAAAAGATCAAAAGAGGGAAAGTATGGGGCAGAAACAGAAGAGAGGAGATCATCATAACTAGGCTAAGAATAGGACACACAGGACTAAACCAAAGTCTTAAGGTAATAGGCAAACACCCAACTGGTAAATGTGAATACTGTGGACAAGTAGAAACAGTAACACACATACTAACAAACTGTAAAAGATACGACAAAGAAAGACAGGAACTCAGAGAAACCATGCAGGAGGAAGGAGTAGAAACAACAATAGAAAACATACTAGGGAAGATGAACTGGAAAATATATAAAAGTCTGTTTAAGTACCTAAATGAAACTGGTCTAGTCAATAGAATCTAAGAGAATTTAATAAAGTAAAAAAGAGAAAAAAAGAAAAAATTAAAAAATTTTTTTTTTTTTTTCTCCCAATCTAATGATCCACACTCCAGCCCAGCAGGTGGCGGTAATGCACCTATAAGTTGGCTGCCAGCCGCCATAAAACAACAAAGAAGAAGAAGAACACACAGAGACAGCTTTGAAAACACTCAGATTCAGTGAGTTTTCTGCACGTTTTGGAAGATAGCACATGCTTACACATCCGAGGAAACTCTTCAGAATGTCCTGGAAAG
The DNA here is from genome assembly GCA_030522415.1 of Channallabes apus. Lineage (NCBI taxonomy): Eukaryota > Metazoa > Chordata > Actinopteri > Siluriformes > Clariidae > Channallabes > Channallabes apus. The sequence goes on along the minus strand of CM060111.1, from coordinate 26,345,422 downwards.
TGGGAGGAGTTTACATTTACCTCAGAAGAAGACTGTGTGACTCCGACGCCGAACAGGAGCATTTTGAACAGAGAATAGACCCATGCTACACTGGGTAAATTATTAAGTCTTATATAACTCTTATTCTGATAATATTAAACTAATATTAGTAAATATTTTCCTCACTACAGCTAGCTCTTGTCAGCTTGTGTGACATGTTGGCTTTCAATGCCATTTATATAGTTTAGGTAAATCATGCTAACATGCTGCCTCATGTAGCACAAACATGATATTACCCGATAGCTAAGCTAATGCCTTATGGAGTTTACAGATGTTTATAAATGTTCTAATGTATTTCACCTTGTTTTGGATAGCTTTAGATTATGGTTGCTAATATATATTTGGCTCTGTTTTGGTTAGCTTATAACACTGCTATCAGTAATATTATTTAGCACAAACAAGCTAGTTCCAGGTGGCTAAAATACAGCCTTATGTAGCTAAGTGATGCTTATGAATATTTCTTTGGTGTAAATGTATATAATCCCTTTTGTTTAGCATGTATTTACAAATGCCTGATAAGATGTAATTCTTTAGAATGTGTTCAATATGTGTGTAATGTCCAATGGATGGTGTTTGCTAATGTCTCAGTTGTAAATGTTTGAGATCCACTACATGGTCTGTTGTCCATCAACAGATATTTGCCCAGCCTATTGCCCATCAAAAATACAGAGGGGCACAAAAATGTATACACACTTTCACAATTGTTATCTATGGCCTTTTTTAAAACACAAATTGAATTATGTCAGCAGTGTGTAGTATTATCTATCACCATCATTGATGCTGTCATGTGACCTACAGAAGAGAGGTGTATATTTTTCATGTTGAAGTGTGGATAAATTTTTTGGTCATCTCTGTATATATTATGCATCCATATTAATTGCACATCCATTTACTCTGAACAGTATAGGCTAACATTTTTTTATTTATTTGTTTTTAGGAATGTGTCTGCATCACCCTTGCCTTCACCAACCCCTCACATCAGGACACGCAAGCTCCGTTCAGATGGACCTCTTGTATTTGTGAAGTGGATGGACACACGAGAAGTATCTACCTGTTCTACCATCCATTCTGCTTATACAGTAGACGCGGTGAAGATGAGGGTGAAATTACAAGGTACATGGACTACAAAAACATTTCCTGTGACTGCGTACAACCAGCACATGGGGAGTTGATCACTCTGATCAGCTATTACAATACTATACTACACAGCCCAAAACAATGAAGTCGTACAGAAATATTTCTCTACACTGCTTGGACATTGCTCCCACCAATGCTTACCCTGCGTATATGTTTTGTACAGTTTTTTTTTTATCTTGCACTGTTTTACTCTGAATGTCCATCTTTTTTCAGTTTTTATTTTGTACTGTTCCTGTTGCAGTTTTACCCTGCATGTATCTTTATCATTAATCTGCATTTATACATAAAATCCTATTAACTATTGGGAAGCTAAACATGAGAATCAGTATGAAACATGAAAAGTTTCTAAAAGTTGCCAATAAATTAATATTGTGATGTGAAATTATTTTTCAGATTGAAGTTATAAAGGGCTCTTGTGTGTTTTGCCAGGCAGAAGCGTGGAGAGCAGCCCGCCTTGCCACCTCTGCTACTGCCATGATACTGAATCTGCTGCTGGGCACCTTCGAATTGGAGCCTGGACCAAATTAAAAAGGTAGCCATTATTGGTGAGTAAATGCATAATGCGTTGAGAAGGGAAAAAAAAACATTTCAGACATTATAAGTTCACCACTTTAACCATAGCCTACTCGTATCAATGTTTATTAGCCATCAATGGAGACTGCATAAGGTAGGGCACCCATTATTGTTACTGTATCTGCTTGGTACCTATAATACTAATTCATCGCTTGCTCACTTCTTAATCCTACCCTTCCTCTTCTAAAGCCACATTTCTGGGGTATTGCGCTGTAGGGTGTGTAGTCCTCTATTTTGTAGAACATATAGTGTTGCAAATAACCTCGTGGCACTAATTGTTGTCTTCTGAAGTTTTAATAAATAATCATTTATTATTATTATACTGTCTTATTATTTTTGTCTTCTCTAGATGCTACATTGAAGAAGTGGCCGGCAGCCACCCGAAGGCAGATAGGCACATCTATCAACCGCATCACATTATATTACAGTCACAGAAATAACCTGCACATTAACTCTTAACCAGAGAATAAATAAGCTCTGAATTTATCCAGACAACACGCGGTGAGATTCTCTCAGTATTTTACAGTATTTCCGTTAAGCCACCATCTTCATCTCTGTAGTTTGGCAGCGTCAGTACGGCGGGGTGGAGGCGGGTTGTTAAAATCACGTGATTGCAACTCAGCGCAGCTGGCTTGTTTTAACGTGTTCTTGAGAACGAAGCGCCATCTAGTGGTGGCACCAGGTAAATGAATAAATAGGGCTTGAATGGGCGTGTTTACTGTGAAATCTTGACACGCCTTTCTGGCAGAAAAGGGAGGGGGGATTACAGCGTGCAAAGGGCATTCACACTTCAGCCACACGGTAGCGGCTATTTGGCGTGGCTCCCACTGTAGGTACATATATGTACGCATATATGCACACATATATGTACATATAATATAGGAAAACAGCCAATTTTATATATGTCTATATAGGTACATATATGCACGCATACTGTATATGCACGCATATATGTACATATATGTACATATAATATAGGAAAACGGCCAATTTTATATATGTCACATATATTAAAAACCTATATCAAAACCTATATTAAAACATATATGTTTATATAGGTTATTTCCGTGTGGGCGTTTCAACCTGTAGAAACAATAGATGCTGTCCAACGAGAAATAACACCTGTTTAACAGACCTATTCTCTATGCATCTGTTCAGATGGAAGTATAGAAGAAGGAGATCTATCATCAAGTTGCAACGAAACACAGCTAGCAGCAGGTTTTTCCATAGAAATGAGACAGATATGTGACAATAAAACAAACATGTAGTGAGATAGTCAAAGTACGACAACCAGACTTGAGAAACTAGGTACAATTGCTCTGATAGTGTTAGGAACCCTACTCATTGTATCTTGCTGTGTTATCCCCCTGGCTAGAGCAAGTATTCAGAAAATGGTAAGACAGTATACAGTTGTTGTGGAATATCACGACCAGGAGACGCCATATGAAGATGAGGAGGAGGAGTCCACTTGTATGCAAATGAAGTGAAAAATGACCAACCACTCCGCATGATGGACATTTGACTATATACATATTGATCACATGGAAATATATGGAAAAGTATCTAGTGTAACAGCATATTTTAAACCAACACATTTGATCCATGTTTTAAGTAACTAGATCAGAGAAAAAGTAGTATCAGTAGAAGAAGTATGTTTTGTATTTTGTGTTTTGTTTCTATGATTGTGTCTTGTTTCTGCTATACACGTATGTATTGCAGGAAGGAACCGGTACCTGACCCAAGGTGGATAGTTTCCTGTACAATCTGCTGTAATGCATGGAAAGAAGTGATGGAAAAGACCCCAACGAAAAGATGGGCAGAGTTGAGACATAATCTGGTTGATTGGCATGCCCAACGTGCTATAGGGGACAAGGAATTCATCACCAATGCCAACGTCTTGACAAAGGACTTCAAATGGATCAAAGCAAGGACACAGGAGACTTTCAATCTTGACATGAGCACAGGACTTCATCTAGTAACAACTTCATATCAGCTTGGGAGACATCAGAAGCTAAGCATCTATAGAGGAATTGGGATCGAAGAAGATTGGTCTGCATATGATACCAGTGGAATAGTTGAATTTGAAGATGTGTACATGGCAGCAACTAAGACCATAACCAAAGTAATGTTGGAGGATGACATCTTATAGAGAGATACACCGATATCCCTGCAACGTGCGCTGGATGCTCTTCTGAAAGTTGATGAACCGTGGTTAGACTTTTTGCATTTAGAGACGAGCAGAATAAACCAAATTCCAGTATCACAGCTGGGGAACTGTAAGGACTTGTATGTAATCAAATCAACTGTTGAGGATCGTAAGACATGGACTGAAAAGGGGACGGAAAATCTTGACACACCATCCTTAATCTACAGAGACCCTAACGGACTGCTTAAATGGCTTTGATGGCTTCAGATGTTTTTGTCACACGTGTTATATTAGTATAGGGGATGAGGTCCTGGTGATGAATACACTGTCGAGCAAAAAAGCTGGCAAGGTGTGGAATTTTTCCTTCTGAATTGGCTGTACTGAAGGTTTTTTTCGCCCACCTCTGGACTCATCATATTATAACCATTGCATGCTTATTATATTCCCATATATATGTTTATGCTTATATTTACTCATTTTTCGATTGTCTTTCCTAAATGGGTAGTTTGGTGAGGGGGTAATATGTAAGGTTTATGTTTAAAGGTAATATGTAAGGTTTATTTCATCTTTCTGTAGTAATATGTAAGGATAATGTTCATAAGTTAGTAAGTAAGCATTATTTTCTTTTCTTTATTTTTCTTTATGCTCTTTTATGTGACTTAAAAGTCACAGAAGGGGAAATATGTAAGCATATTTTAATTAAATATATTTGTGCATGCAGTAATATGACAGAAAATGATTAATCTTATCTTACAGAGGTGGGGCAAGGAGAACAGAGTTGAGTCAAGGACAAGGTGATGTCACAGTAGCAAGGACATCTTAGATCGTGTGCAGTATGAACTCAAATGAACTCTAGATAGTTTTCCATCTTAGGTCTGAGATGATTAGGTCACCATCTTAGAAGTGAGATGCTTAGTAGACAGAGTGTACTTTAGTACTTTAGAATGCTGTAATCATTGTACCCAAAAGCACCTGATAAGGTAAAGTCCCTGGACATGATGTAATGTCAGCTGACGCATGGGGTGATCTTAACTGTGAGGTCAAATTAAAGGAACACAGACAAATAACTAAAATGTATAAGAAAAATAAGCACCACCCCTATATATTTAAAATAAACAAAGTGAAAAGCTAATGGAAAGTTATTTGCAATAAAAATAAGTTATAATGGGAAAAATATGGAGTCAGATCTGCACGGAGTCTGGAGTCTTTCTTTGATTTCTTTTACTATATATATATATATATATATATCAGTGGCGGATGCTAGGTTTTGAAACAGGAGAAGCTCATATTAGGCCTTCATCATAAAATGTTTTATTATAATTACATTTTTCATCATAAAAAATGACCTGCAAATTTGCATGGGACTGAACTCGAATCTCTGTAGCGCTGATTTATACATAAGACATGCTGTCAATCATAAAAGGGGTTCTGACCTTTAAACAGCTCCTCCAATCATCATGCAGCAGCCCAGCGTCCTGGTCCGCGCACTTATCCATTCACTCCCAGGGAAGCTGAGCTTCCCTGGAAGTGACGATTTTGGTGCATTTATCCAATTACCGTCCAGCTTTTCTGCAGTGAAAAAAGCTCCTCTGTGCTTCGCCTTAGAGTTCCAGTGAAGCTGGGCTTCAGGAGGGTTTAACGCGCTGTGCTGCACGGAAATGTATGACAAGAAAATCGCGTCAACAATCTACAATAAATACCTGATTCTGAACGAGCCAGTCATGAAGTTGAATGCGTTCTAGCGCACTTTGATTAAAACCAATATAAATACGACAGTGCATATATGAGCATTTATTTTCTGACATAGTAGAGGAAGCAGAGCCTCCCTTGTAGTCTTAGAGCAGCCACCACTGATATACACTACCGTTCAAAAGTTTCGGGTCACTTGCAAATTTCTTTGTTTTTGTTCACTGATTTATTTTCTACATTCTACAATACTGGGGATTTCAAAACTATAAAATAACACGTATGGAATTAGGTAATTACGTAACAACAACAAAAACAACAGTTAGTTGTTATTTTAAGACACAGAGGTCAGCCTTTCTGTGAAAGTTCTTGCCAAAACAGTATTGTCAAGTGCATTTGCAAAATCCGTCAAGCACCATAATGAAACTGGCTCTCATGAAGACCATCTCAGGAGGGCGAGACCAGAACTTGCACCCAGACGAGAAGTTAATTTAGAGTTATCAGCCTGAATAATGACCAATTAACAGCACCTCAGATTAGAGGCGTTATGAAGTTTTTACAGAGCATAAGTAGAAGACACATCTCAATATCAACTGTTCAAAGGAGATTAATGCATTTTTTGATGGCTTCAGCAATCCTTTACAATGTAGAAAGAAATAAAAATCAAAAACGATCATGGATTATGATTACCCTCCTGGGATGGGTTTCATCAGTACAGTTTATTTTACTAGTTAAATTTATTTTCTTTAGTATTTCTTTTTATTGATATTTATTCCTTACGTATAAGCTTTTATTTTCTTTTTAAGGTCACTGGCTGTCGTATAATCATTTCACTGCATATCATACTGTGTATGACTGTGTATGTGACAAATAAAATTTCAATTTGAATCAAAGGATCGGAAGATAGATAGGTCGAAGGAGACAAAGGGGGAGAGTGATAAATATATATATATATATATATATATATATATATTTTTTTTTTTTTTTTTTTTTTTTTTGACTTCAGACCGGGAATCAAACTCGGGCCACTGCGCTAAGAGCGCTGTATCCTAAAAACTAGACCACAAGGGATTAATGGCTACCTCATGGAAATGCCGGGTATTCAACCCGCGACCTTATACACGCAAAGCATTATTTTTTCGGGATCTCACCAGGACATTTACAATGGTTCATTTGTAGTAACATATGTATATAGCACAGGCGTTTGGTCAAACATATATAAACCGATCTTTTGCTGTTAATAAACAGAGACCTTTCTGACAGACAACGTGTGTGTGTGTGACTGAGTCATGGAGATGCCAGCTATTCAACATAGGACATCATACACGCGAATCATTGTGTGTGTGTGTGTGTTTGACTGAGTCTCTCCTGGTGACAGAAAAGCTTACTGAAGCATAGCGCACTCGCCTCGTCTACTACGAAAAACTTTATAAATATGTAGTGCAAAAAAGCATGTGCATTGGGCGGGAATCGAACCCGGGGCTACCGCGTGAGAGCGCGGAATCCTAACCACTAGACCACCGGGTACTAATGTCTAGCTGATGGAGATGCCGGGGATTCAACCTAGGACATCATATACGCGAAGCATTGTGTGTGTGTGTGTTTGACTGAATCTCTCCTGGTGTCAGAAAAGCTTACCGAAGCATAGCGCACTCGCCTCGTCTACTACGAAAAACTTTATAAATATGTAGTGCAAAAACGCATGTACCTTGAGCGGGAATCAAACCCGGGTCTCCCACGTGAGAGCGCCGAATCCTAACTGTAGATGCGGTCATATTATTTCACTAGTTTTGACGCATAGCTTTGTCTTCAAGTTTCACTGACACGACAGAAGTCCGATCTCTTTGTCTCTTGTAGTTTATTTTGTCAGCATCAAAGAATCAACACTTCATACAGTCGTCTTGAGTAAATCCACTGTGATTACAGACACCAGTTGCTGCATCTTGCAACAACTTTTACAACTTTTTGACTTTTACAACAACCTGTTTGCTGTATCTTGTAAATTACAGTCTTACTGTAGCTTACAAATATAACAACACTCTTGCTGTATATATCCACTTACGGGAGCTTACGGTTACAACAACCTAGTTGTTGTATCTTACATTCCCAGCTTACGGTCAAAAGCTTGTGTTTCCGTAGCCTTCCGCATCTAAACTGAACTCTCAATCATATCACAGTCACACAAATGCATGTAATAGTAGAATGACATCACAGACCAACTTACGATTGCCAACTTATGGTGCATGACTAAGAAATATAAAGCTTATGGCTTATGTAACAAACTTAATGCTTAATGCTTTACTAATGAATAGAACAAGGTAGAATAAATGAAATAACAGCAAGTAAAATAAAATAAACACAACAAATTCATAACAAGTACGATATGGTTCTTACACTAACCACTAGACTACCGCACTACACCAAAAAACTGCACACTACACTCATGTAGGCGCCATTTTGCTCCAGCATAGAAAAACAATGGCCGACGGCTTTCTTTTCACTCAGGGCGGGTCTTTGCTAAAACACCAGTGTCAATCAACTATAGTGGGAGCGGCCTCTGTCGGTGTGACGTCACACCGACATGCTTTTGAAAACGGCCTGATTTCAGTAGGGGCATCTTATATTATTAAATTAAAAGAAAATCGCTGGGCGGCTCTTTATCATTGTAGAGTGGTTGTGTACACACTCTCCTAACACACAATGCAGTCCAAACAGCTTGAAAAAGTGCATGTAGCACCGTATGTCCCCTTTAACTTATTTGTATGAAAAGCGCATTTAGTAAATTCTGGGTTAATTTAATGCAGATGATAATACAGACAGACAGTGGTTAACACTAACAAAGTTCAATGGTTAACTTTAGCACAGGCAGTGTATTTACATTCCAGAATTACCCTAAATTGTATTTTACACACTCTGTGGTATAGGTTTACTAATATCTTTTATTTTTATTACAACTAGATATTCTGTAAAGTTTATTTATCTTTGTCTTCACTAAGTTTACCTGTTGTCTTTAAGCAGAGCTCAGCTGTGGAGAATTGGATCAAATGGGTGACAGCTGGACTTTTGAAGATAATGGAGGAGCCTGAACAAGCTGTTTGAGGGAGCTGTAGGAGGGATGAGATCACAGTGCAACAGCTTTAGAATGATGTTTGGTCAGGTCTATATTCTGAACATAAAAATGCAAAATGTCTGATACTTTGGGGGAAACAAAGAATTAAACTGTTCCATCTTTAATATTTTTTAAATCAATATTTTAACCCTTTCAGGCTCAAATTAAGTTTTAGTAACAGGAGACAACCAAGTCCTGCAGTAGTACTTCTGAGTAAAAAAAACGGTAGTTAGTTTTTAATTGTTGCAAATCAGCAACGCCTGCCTTGGGAGGGTTAATATAAAAGAACCAGATAGAGGCTGATAAGCATCTGGTGTATCCAGGTATTTTAATGACCTTTAAGCAAAAACTTTTATACAAATTACTGTTTTACCTTTGACTAGTTTTGGAAGAATAAATTTTATTTTTAAAGTCATGTGTGCGTGTTTTAATTGTTGGGGGATTGTTTTGGTATTTAAAAAAAACATTTACTTGAACCAACTACTTCAATGGGCAAAAAATGGGAGACGACTTTGTTTTAAAGAGTTGGGCTAATAATAATAATAATAATAATATTTTTACTGGTCATAGAAACAAATGAAAACAATAGTTAAACACTGGATCATATGTATCTGTGTTTATTTGTGTTTGTGATTATGTGACTCATAATCATTTTGGGGGGTTTTAAGAACTCCATCAAAAGAGCAAAGATAAACTTAAGAGGAGTGGAAGGTGAGAAACCTCAATGGAGAATACTGACTATGACATGGTGCTAATTGCTCTGTGTGTGTGTGTGTGTGTGTGTGTTTTGGCGGGGGCAGAGGTTCTTTAGACTTACTTGTCTTTGCGCAAATGTGTTTGTGTTAAAGCCAATGGAGAAATGGGGGAGCGCACACAGGCACCTCTCATCCACAAATGCTTAACTCAGTGGTTCTCAAACTTTTTCTGTCATTCCCCACTTAAGGGGGTGAGCAAATTTTCAAGCCCCACTTGTCAACAAAATAATAACGAAATCTGCCAAGTTTACTGTTTATTGAAATATCAATTTCTAAACCAATAAGATTAAACAACACCAAGTTAAAAACAGATAAAATACACGTGCAATTGTTATAAAAGTCTTACGTTGTCACTTATCTTTGCATAACTGACCCCATGTTTATTAGCTGCTCAGCAATCGTTTGTAGTTTTTTTTTGCACTGGCCAATTCTGTATGCAACTTTGAATGAAGCCATTTGTGCTTTGCTGTCCACTGATTCAGATTTTACCATGTGATTCTCCTGCTGTATTCTGCCAGATTTCTTTGAAAGAAGTCGAGTGGCTTATTAATGTGTGTTGTCTCTAAGTGTCTTCCTAATTTGTTGGGTCTCATGCGGTCTGCTGCCAGCGGTATAAGACACAAAGCACACACAGGTCTCTCCTCTGCCCCCACCATCCCCACCATGAAGCAAGTTAGGCTTCATTAGTGGTGGGCGATATAACCAAAATCTTCTATCACAGTAGAAGCTATTTTCTACCTCGGTAAAAAAATATATATAATCACAATATAGCAATTTGTATCTGAAAATGCATAAATAAAAATTCAAACACAAAGAAACTGTTTTACATAATGTAATTTTATATAAACTGTGAATTGTTGGGGTTTGCCGCATTTTTTTTTACTTTGGCCATATTCGTTTGGCTGCTTGGATTTCAGATGATAGAAGAGGTTTGACGTGTTTCCACCACTTGTTAAAACAGTGAACTTGCGTACCTTACAAATCAAATTCAAAAATTCTATTTAATTCAAACCTTAAAATAAAAGACTATGAATAGGAAATAAATATGAAAAATAAAATAGGGGGTAAATTTAACTAGGAATTAATAAAATAAAATATAAAAACTAAAGTTAAAATAAAATAACTGTACAACAATACACAATATAGAAAATATATGAAGAATATGTGAACAATAAGAGCAGCTGTACGAGTAGGAAAAGAATGGTAATGTTCAGGGTTGTGCAATCCACATGTTTAAAGTGGATCACGTTCATCTCATTCGTATCACTTTTCTTATATCCAAACTAATTCCACACCACAGACGAGGCAGCTTTTTTCTTTACAATCTCCTCGTTGTTGGTTTTGTCACATATAAGCAAGCTCACTGTTCGTCTTCTTCCATTGTCGAAGTGTATATGAAGCCAAACACATCAAAAGTGGGACGAAACCGTGGCACCCGATTGAACCAAATATCTGCGCAAATACAGCGCAGCTCGACTACCTGAATAGCGCAGTGATGATCTGGTTTATTTGCGCAGCCCGGTGGATCGCGCAGCGCCGCTCGAATGCGGCCCACTATGTTTTTATTTACAAACTATTTAAAATGTCAGGACTGTTTATTATTGTTTCCGCCTTGCCATGCCTGGTTTGTATGTGCGCATCCCAGAAAATGTAATTTGATGGTCGGCGCGGTATATTTCTGTCAGAGTCGCGCAGCGCTGCCCAGTGGCTCGCGCAGGTTTGTGATTCGAGCTGCGCTGCTCAAGTTTGTCCGACGTTAAACCGTTATTGTTCCACTATGGTTCCACTTTTTCTCCCGGCCCACAACTGATGTTATTTTAAATTTACTTGTATTAATGATCCATTTATTTGTGTGTGATTGTTTAGTTTTGAGCGTACGCTCTTCATTATCAATAAAGAAAAGCATGAATTAGAATAGGTACTTTCCTGTTATTTCCTCCCGTTCATTGCGCCCCACCTGTCATGTCTGTATTCCCCACTAGTGGGGCGCGCCCCACACTTTGAGAACCACTGGCTTAACTGATGTCTTGTAAATTGTTGATTAAACCTATGAACACAGCTGGTCAGCAGTCCTAAACACAAGCGCAGGGTTTGTTTTTGTCCTTAATTAAAAGACATCAATACGTTAATAATTTACACAATGATAACATTGTTTATTTTGCAGAATAAGGTAATAAGCAATATTTAAAATAAAAAAAACAAGAAGTACAGTGGTGTGAAAAACTATTTGCCCCCCTGCTGATTTCTTATTCTTTTGCATGTTTGTCACACAAAATGTTTCTGATCATCAAACACATTTAACTATTAGTCAAAGATAACACAAGTAAACACAAAATGCAGTTTTTAAATGAGGGGTTTTATTATTTAGGGAGAAAAAAAATCCAAACCTACATGGCCCTGTGTGAAAAAGTAATTGCCCCCTGAACCTAATAACTGGTTGGGCCACCCTTAGCAGCAATAACTGCAATCAAGCGTTTGCGATAACTTGCAACGAGTCTTTTACAGCGCTCTGGAGGAATTTTGGCCCGCTCATCTTTGCAGAATTGTTGTAATTCAGCTTTATTTGAGGGTTTTCTAGCATGAACCACCTTTTTAAGGTCATGCCACAACATCTCAATAGGATTCAGGTCAGGACTTTGACTCGGCCACTCCAAAGTCTTCATTTTGTTTTTCTTCAGCCATTCAGTGGTGGATTTGCTGGTGTGTTTTGGGTCATTGTCCTGCTGCAGCACCCAAGATCGCTTCAGCTTGAGTTGACGAACAGATGACCGGACATTCTCCTTCAGGATTTTTTGGTAGACAGTAGAATTCATGGTTCCATCTATCACAGCAAGCCTTCCAGGTCCTGAAGCAGCAAAACAACCCCAGACCATCACACTACCACCACCATATTTTACTGTTGGTATGATGTTCTTTTTCTGAAATGCTGTTATACTTTTACGCCAGATGTAACAGGACACGCACCTTCCAAAAAGTTCAACTTTTGTCTCGTCGGTCCACAAGGTATTTTCCCAAAAGTCTTAGCAATCATTGAGATGTTTTTTTAGCAAAATTGAGACGAGCCTCAATGTTCTTTTTGCTTAAAAGTGGTTTGCGCCTTGGAAATCTGCCATGCAGGCCGTTTTTGCCCAGTCTCTTTCTTATGGTGGAGTCGTGAACACTGACCTTAATTGAGGCAAGTGAGGCCTGCAGTTCTTTAGATGTTGTCCTGGAGTCTTTTGTGGCCTCTCGGATGAGTTGTCTCTGCGCTCTTGGGGTAATTTTGGTCGGCCGGCCGCTCCTGGGAAGGTTCACCACTGTTCCATGTTTTTGCCATTTGTGGATAATGGCTCTCACTGTGGTTCGCTGGAGTCCCAAAGCTTTAGAAATGGCTTTATAACCTTTACCAGACTGATAGATCTCAATTACTTTTGTTCTCATTTGTTCCTGAATTTCTTTGGATCTTGGCATGATGTCTAACTTTTGATGTGCTTTTGGTCTACTTCTCTGTGTCAGGTAGCTCCTATTTAAGTCATTTCTTGATTGAAACAGGTGTGGCAGTATTCAGGCCTGGGGGTGACTACAGAAATTGAACTCAGGTGTGATAAACCACAGTTAAGTTATTTTTTAACAAGGGGGGCAATCACTTTTTCACACAGGGCCATGTAGATTTTGAGTTTTTTTTTCTCCCTTAATAACGTAAACCTTCATTTAAAAACTGCATTTTGTGTCCAATTATGTTATCTTTGACTAATAGTTAACGTTTTTTGATGAGCAGAAACATTTTGTGTGACAAACATGCAAAAGAATAAGAAATCAGGAAGGGGGCAAATAGTTTTTCACACCACTGTAAGTGTTTCATACATTAAAGGGCTGTGTATAACCAAGTGCCCCAACAAACATACCAAGAGTGTAGAGAGTATGTGTGCTGTGGGGGATTGGAAGGTGAATGAGGATAATCATTTACAAGACAAAAGATGTTCAGAGGTGTGTTATGCCCTAAAATGCCCCCCTGCCATGGATCGCCCCCATTACACAATCGCTATCTTCAAAGAAAAGCCGCCGCCCCTTTTCATTCAAACGCGTTAGCGGGTGTTTTTCTCTCCCTACGGTCGGTTTTGTGAACACAGTTGCGTTCAGTTACACGATGGAACAAATTACTTAACAGCAGCAACAACAACCATTATGATCACACTTTGTTGATTTTATATACACCGTAATGTAAAATACTTTTATACGGTGTATCTATTTCCGTTTAATACACTGGTAGATAATATTTTGCTGCAACGTAAAGCTTAAAATTTAACTTCTGCTTGGGTTTGTTTTCGTTATATATATTTTTTTTCGCTGATGGTTTTTTCTCTGACAGTCAAATTGGCATAATAAATTGATTAATGGCGCATAATATCTGGAACAAATATCTGTCCATACGGATCAGTATGTCTTTAGTCATTTAACCAGCATAACGTCCCACATCAAAGATCTGATGGGGCATTAATCACTTATCACAACTGTGAATAGATGCGGCAGCAGAGACAGACTTAATCCTCATAAACATTCACGCTTGAAAACAATACTAAAAGAACTAAACAGTTCCAGAGGGTTAGCGCCTGTTATCGCAGAACAGAAATCACCTACAGGATACTACTGTATTTTTCACTGCTTATATATTTTTGCCCTAGTTTCATTTGGTTTTACACGATTGCATGTATTATTTGTGTGTGTGTATATGTGTGTGTGCGAGAGAGAATGAGAGAGAGAGAGCGCGTGCACGAGAAAGGGCTTACATTGTGATTTGTCCGAGGTTACTAATACCTGTCTTACTACTACTACTAATAAAAATTATTTCAATGTAACCCATGGGTCTCAATTCACAAAATCAGCCAAGGTCAAGTTTATTTATATAGCACATTTACAACAGTTTGTGCTGCCCAAAGTGCTGTACATGCAGAGAATAAATAATAGCAAACCACATAATCCACACAATAAAATACTAGATATAATACATCAAACTAGTTAAGGCAGGTAATACTAGAAGCAGTTAAAATAAAATAAAATAAACAAAATAAAATAGATAAAAACATCTAAGTCAACCTGTGCTAAAAGCCAGTCAATAAAAGTGTGTTTTTAATAATGATTTAAAATGCTCCCATGTTTGTGCAGATCTGACATTCAGAGGCAGGCTATTCCAAAGTCTGGGGCCTGCCACAGCAAATGCTCTGTCCCCTCTGGTTTTTAACTTTGTTCCTGGAATGGTTAAAATGAGCTGAGTGCTGGATCTCATGGTTCTGGCTGGAGTATGCATAGACAACAGCTCAGATAGATAAGAAGGAGCTAGACCATTCAAAGATTTAAATACAAGGAGTAGGATTTTAAATTGGATCCTGTATGCAACAGGAAGCCAATGAAGAGAGGCAAGCACCGGAGTTATATGCTCTTGCCGCTTGGTACCAGTCAGCAACCGAGCAGCTGCATTTTGAACGACTTGGAGACGCTGTAATGACAACTGGTCAAGGCCGTAATAAAGAGAGTTGCAGTAATCCAGTCGACAAGTAACAAAGAGGTGAATAACCTGTTCAAAAACGTGAGCTGGAAAGTATGGGTTTACCTTGGCTAACTGTCTAAGTTGAAAGAAAATTGACTGGACAACTGCACTAACTTGCTTTTGAAATTTAAAGACTTGTCAAAAAACACTCCCAGGTTTTTGACATACGGTTTACAATATAAGGATAATGTGCCCAAGGCACTATCCACTCCATTTGAAGCCGCAGGATCACCAAAAATTACTATTTCATTTTTTCTTTTAATTTAACTTAATAAAATGAATTGACATCCACTGTTTAATTTCAGTAAGGCAGTCCATTAGGTTGCTAAAAGATCCTGTGCCTGATCTTAACGGCAAATACATTTGTATGTCATCAGCAAAGCAATGAAAAGTAATATTGTACATGGAGAAGATTGATCCCAAGGGCAACAGATAAAGGCCAAAAAGACTTGGGCCAAGGATAGAACCTTGTGGCACACCACAATTAAGTTGGACTGGACTGAACTGTAAGGGCCCATATTGACAAAAAATTATCTTTGGGAAAGGTATGAATGAAACCACTGAAGAGCAGTGCCTTTAAGGCCAACACACAGTTCTAAGCGAGATAAAAGTATATTTTGGTCAACCGTATCAAAAGCTGCTGTTAGGTCTAACAATAAGAGGGCGGCAGAATTGCCAGAATCTATAGTTAAAAGGAGATCATTAAAAACTCTTAAAAGTACAGTCTCAGTGCTGTGCCATGATTTAAAACCAGATTGAAATTTTTCAGAAATGTCATTAATATCTAGATAAGCTTGCAACTGTGTATAGACAACGTTCTCTAAAATTTTTGAGAGAAAAGGCAGCTTCGAGATTGGTCTATAATTTGACATGACTGTCGGGTCAAGATTATGTTTTTAATAAGTGGTTGCACTGCGGCCTGTTTAAAACAGGATGGAACAAAACCTGTAGCAATGGAAGCATTAATTAATTTTATAATATAGGGCCCAATAGTGTTAAAAGTGGTTTTAAACAAGCTGGGTGGAAGACGGTGCAGTGGGCAATAAGAGCGTCTTAAAGAATGAATTAATTTCGATAATTCCTTCAGAGAAACAGGCTCAAACTGCTGAAGGACAGCTGTGCAGACTGGAACAGCACTAGGGTCTACAGCAGAAGTTAAAGAGACAGAGGACCTAATTAATAAAACCTTATCTATAAAAAATGCTAAGAATTGTTCACACATACAGATGTCGCCTTTAAGACTGCGTGTGTTTTCCCATGAGAGGCCGCAATTTAGCACGCGGCTAAATTGATGTCTTAAGATGTCTTAACAGGTACAAAATAATGAAAGACATGGCCATGCCGCGGTTTAAATGGTCTTGAAATTAATTTAATTTCCTGATAGTAGGCTATCTGATAGTGTTAACTATGCGAATGTCCTGATTCGTGAATATGCCAACATGTCTTATTTAAAACGTAAAAATGTGTCGCCATCATCAGAAGACATGAATTAACAATGTGTATGTGTTTGTATGTGCATATATTATATAAATATCTGTTTGTGTGCGTGTCTCATATGTAACATTCATATAAAATGCAATTCATGATAAGTGTATGTTGTTAAAGTATTTGTGGATATGTATGTAACAACGCGGCTCGCGCGAGGGGCGGAGCCGCGCATAAACTGTTCAGAACGGGCCGGGTCGTGATACCGCGACACTCCGTGTGATCATTCGGTCGCACCAGTAAAAGGTGTCAGTGCCAAAGACAAAGTGCGCTGGAGAAGACACAAGCAAAGCCCAAGCCTCTGTCTGTCTAAGACACTGGAGAGAGAGAGTAAAGGAGAGCAACACGCTTCAGTTTAGCGCGCGCTCTCGGGTTAAAGTGCACAAGGCACAAACTCTACTCTATCTCTTCCTATAAATCCTCAGTAAAGCCATAAGTCCCGAGAACATCTTTAGTTCCCTTTCAAGGCTACACTCGATGCTGTGTGAAAACGCTATGGGAACCATTTTGTCCAGGTTGTGAAGCATGTGTGCAAACACGCCAAAATTTGGCTATATATATAACCTCAGTCAGGTGACGTCATCTGATTAGATGCAGGTGGAGGTTATAAATACAAGTGCCGGCAACAAACCTCAGATCATTTGTCTTCAAAGCCTTGTTGTGAGCGTGTCTGTGTTTAAACCAGCAAAATAAGAAGGTGTTTAACTCACCAATATGGCGAGTTTAAACTAGATATCCCTCCGTGTGTGATAATCCATATCGGAGTGCGATCTTTACGCTGCTTCGGTCGGTGCTGCGCGCGCCTCGCATTCCATGAGAAGCGTCGAGCCGCCTCGCATTCCTGGCTTAAAACTCATGCATCTGACAGAGCTGCGGCAGACGGAGGTAAGCTCCTTTCTTCCGCGTTCTTATCACGAGGATTCCTCTCTTGCTTATCGGAGATGAAAATAGCCTTAAGCACTTAAAAAAAAAAACAAGTAGACGGCAGGCTCTGTCGGGTGGCCGGGGGGCGGAGCCTCAACGACGCTCCCCCCCCCCCCTTAGCTCTCTCCATATGAGTTAACCCTTTCATGGAGTAAGCTGTATTCATCCCGTGTTTTCCCCTGCCATCGACTTATTTATTTATTTAAATATCGTTGATGTGGAAGCGCGGGGTTATATGATGACGCCCAGATAGAAGAGACGCTTCACAGGCTATCTCTCTCCTGGGACATCATCCTTCCTGGTAAGCTCATTCTTCCTTTCTAGCTGTGTAGACTTTCATCTTCCCTGGAGGGGAAAGCTTTTCAGGCAGTAGGTCAGCTTGGTGCTCCTCTGCACACCAGGGCGGTTTTGCAGGCCTACCAGGCTGACCTGCTGAGAGAATCTAGGATAGGATTGTGCATTCCTCCTTAATGCCCCTATCTCGCCTTCCGGCCTGTTTAGCGATGTCGTTAACTCAGCTGCCACTAGGTTCTGGGGCGAAGTTATACGAACAAGCTTTTGGGAAATTCCCTCCCCGCCGTGCTCAAGAGTCGGGATTGTCGGCCACCCATCAGCAGGTCTGACTCTTGCGAGGCGTAAACACAAGGAGTGTGTTTTTTTTGGACCCTGGCACCTCCTCGTAAAGATTGGGGTGCGGCCCAGCAGGTCAGTCTGATTATATATATATATATATATATATATATATATATATATATATATATATATATATTTTTTTTTTTTTTATATAAAATAAATAAAAATAAATGGGGGTGGCCCCCCAATAGGGAGAGGCACCCAGAATTCCTTTCAAACGAATGAAGTGTTCTCTCTGGCACCCCCAGGAGGTCGGAGTTCTTGCTCCGCCACCACTGGTGTTTTGGGCAACACCAGTCTCCAATAGGCTGTTAGTTCTTCAGTCTTTCCTGCTTGTTTCAGGATGCCGAACATCTAACATCCATCCCCCCCCCCTCCCGGTTTAACCACGCCGCTGAAACTTTTCCCTTTTCTGAGAGACTGGCAGCGTGGAAGCTACTGCTAAGTATATCTCCTTGGGTACTAAGCACTGGAGAGAGGAAATACAGGATTCATTTCTCACTTCACCCTCTGTGTTTTCAATGGCGTGGTCTCCACTTCCATGAAACCCGGAAAGTGCGCATCTGCTGACAAAGCTGCTAGGGAAGGGGGCCATGGAACATGTTCCCCCACCAGACAGTCAGTCAGGCTACTACAGTCTGTATTCTTGGTTCCCAAGAGGAACGGGGGCTGCGTCCAATTTTTCAGATTTTGCGGGCTCTCCCGCTATCTGAAAATCAATGAATACAGTTCAAATGTTGACTATCAAAGTGAGTGCTCTCAATCCTACCAAGCGATTGATTTCTGACATCGATTTAAGGATGCTTACTTTCACACAGAAACATTGCCACAACACAGGAAGATCCTGAGGTTCGCTTTCGGGGGCGAAGCTTACCAGTATCGGGTCCTTCCATTCGTCTAGCTCACCCGCACACATACAAAATGCATGGATTTAGCCCTGGTCCTTACGGGAGTCCCAGGGCATCCGGTGGCTAATGCTTCGACATCAGCATGTCATCCTAGCTCATATCTGTTCTCAGGATTGAGACCCAACGCCACGAAAGCGTGCTCTTTCCTGTTCAGAGGACAACACATTGGGTATCATATGGGATTCGATCGTAAGTGGGCACAGCTGTCTCCCGCTCATGTCGAACCCATTCTCAACACCCTTAAGGAAAACAAGCTAGACCAGAAAGTGACCATCACTTTCAGACATCCTAGCTCTCATGGCAGCTGTATCCACGGTGACACCTTTGGGCCTTCTGCACATGAGAGCATTCCAAGTTGTGGCTAAGAACCAGGGGATTTCACTAGGGACAATCCCCAATAAGGGTTACGCGCCAGGTCCTTCGTACCCTTTCTATGTCGTTCAGACCCCGGTCTCTACTCTGAGTCCCACTCTAAGTTCATCTTGCCATCGCTGAGGCTAACGACAGATGCTTCCCTCACAGGCTGAGGTGTGGTCTCAGATGACCATCCAGCCCAAGGGAGCTGGAGAGGCTATCTTCTTACACGGCACATCAATTGCCTCGAGATGATGGCTCTATTTCTGGCCCTAAAGCACTTCCTCCAGCAGTTGAGAGGCTGCCATGTCCTAGTGCGGGTGGACAACACTATGGCAGTCTCATATATTATCGCCAGGGCGGACTGTGTTCGCGCCACTATAGCTAGTGCACCAGGTTCCTGTCCCTCAGGGCGAGTTACATTCCAGCATGGATGTGGGAGCAGTAGTACTGTCCAGTGTATCTCTGACACACGGGGAATGGGAACCCCACTCCGAAGTAGTCAGGGAGAGATTTCATGTAGCAAGGCGGACCTCTTGCCTTGCAAGATATGCTTCGCCTTTTACTGCTCTTCAGATTTACGTCCACCGCATCAGCTAGTGGCGTAGGTCAGAGCAGCTTCTACATGTTTTGGATGAGAGATGCTATTGCCCTCTCCTATGAGGCGCGTGGGCTCACTTCGCCTCTAGGAATCAGGGCTCTTTCAACCAAGGGGATTGCCTCATCTATTGCATTAGCAAGAGGTATTCCCCTGCAGCAAGTGTCTGCTAAGCAGGTAAACCCAGTCCACTGCCGAATTGTTTCAGTGCTGGAGTTTCCGTCCTCGGGTCTGTGCCCTAGTACTCTCAGGACGTACGTAACTGCATCCTCTCTCAACTATCTTCCGAAAGCTCTATAAACCCAACAGGCACCCTATTGCTTTTGAACCCTTCTGCCCTCCGCGCTTACAGCTTCAGAGCAGGAGAGACTTCACTTGCTGTGTCCAGCTTGTGCTCTTCAGATCTACGTCCACCGCATCAGCTAGTGGCGCTGGTCAGAGCACCTTCTACATGCTCCGGATGAGAGATGCTATTGCCCTCTCCTATGAGGCGCATGGGCTCACTTCGCCTCTAGGAATCAGGGCTCATTCAACCAGGGGATCGCCTAAGCTATTGGATTAGCAAGAGGTATTCCCCTGCAACAAGTGTGTGCCAAGCAGGTAGACCCAGTTCACTGCCGAAATGTTTCAGTGCTGGAGCTTCTGCAGGAAAAGCTTGTCCTTGGGCTTGTGCCCTAGTACCCTCAGGATGTTCTTAACTGCATTGTTTGAATCCTTCTGTCCTCCGCCTTTTACAGCTTCGGAGCAGGAGAAACTTCACTTACTGTCCAGTATGTGGTCTTCAGATTCACGTCCACCGCATCAGCTAGTAGCGTGAGTCAGAGCGCTACTATACTGGGTGAGAGATGCATATTGCCCTCTCCTATGAGGCGCGTGGGTTCACTTCGCCTCTGGGAAGCAGGGCTCACCCAACCAGGGTGATCGTCCCAGTCTCACCAGCAGGAGGTATCCCCTGCAGCAATTGTGTGGCGTGAAGGGTTGTTCCTCCCCGCACACATTTCTTACTGAATTTCTTTATGATCTGGATGCTCATGCTACTCCGGGCTCACTGTCCCCGAGTTAGCTGCCCAGGCATAATTCTGAGACCTTCTCCGCTTTGTGTGGACACGCTACACAACCTTGGGGTCCAGACACCTGTAGTGCGGCGGCGTTGGTATTCTCATTCCCATCGCGTTTTCACGCAGCATCGAGTGTATCCTTGAAAGGGAACGTCTCGGGTTACTTTGCAGTAACCCTGTTCCCTGAAAGGCGGGAACGAGATGCTGCGTCCGAATGCCGCACTAGCACGTGATCGGACGTCCATTCAGACAAATTAATCTGAGGTTTGTTGCCGGCTCACTTGTATTTATAACCTCCACCTGCATCTAATCAGATGACGTCACCTGACCGAGGTTATATATATATAGCCAAATTTTGGCCTGTTTGCACACATGCTTTACAACCGGCAACTGGACAAAATGGTTCCCATAGCGTTTTCACGCAGCATCTCATTCCCGCCTTTCAGGGAACAGGGTTACAGCAAAGTAACCCGAGACGTTTTCTGTTTTAGTTTCCAGAATCCCGTCCGTTCTCGCATAGACGGTGCACCTCTGGTTATTTTGTGTTTTCAGTTTTCTTTTGAAAAAAGATTACAAAACAATGAAAGACATGACAATGCCTTGTGGTCTTAAATGGTCTTGAAATTTATTTAATTTCCTGATAGTAGGCTATCTGATAGTGTTAACTATGCGTGAATATGCCAACATACTTTATTTAAAACGAAAAAATGTGTCATCATCATCAGAAGACATGAATGAACAATATGTGCAGAGACGTTTAAAGGGGCGGGTGCTCAAAGTTAAAAAAGATGCTGAATAACAACAACTCACATTCATAACGAATCTAATATGGAATTGCATCATACTGTATGACTGTCATCAGGTCGGGACAATGCAAAGCAAACGTAGCCTATGTTTTACCTGATGGCGTACAATGTTGCTGTTGATTATTATATTATTAGTAATAATTTTTAAGAATCTATA
The DNA here is from genome assembly GCA_030522415.1 of Channallabes apus. Taxonomy (NCBI): domain Eukaryota; kingdom Metazoa; phylum Chordata; class Actinopteri; order Siluriformes; family Clariidae; genus Channallabes; species Channallabes apus. The sequence goes on along the minus strand of CM060111.1, from coordinate 26,323,530 downwards.
CACATAAAACACACATAAAACATGCACATGCAGTGCTTATTAAATGTTTAAACTGTAGAGATACAATAATTTTACTGCTGTAAAATCAGCATTTTATCTAATTTGAAATATAAACCTAATAGTACTAATCTCCACAACAACATCATGCAATAGTGAGGACTTCATGAACTTTTTTAATAATAAAATTGTAAATATCAGGCATAAAATTGAGGCTTTGAAACCAAACAATGTAATTGTAATAAAAAATACAGATGTTAACCTAGCCATGTCAGATTCAAACCTAAAATACTTTACTCCTCTTGAAGAGAATGAACTAATTTCACTCATCTCTTCTGCAAATTCATCAACCTGTATATTAGATCCTATACCGACACATTTTCTTAAACAGATAGTACCAGTAATAACAGAACCGCTGTTGAGAATAATTAATTCCTCACTCAGCATTGGTTATGTTCCAAAATCTTTTAAAGTAGCAGTTATTAAACCAATAATTAAGAAACCTGACCTCGACCCCTGTCAGCTGTCCAATTACAGGCCAATATCAAACCTGCCCTTTATCTCTAAGATTCTGTAAAAAGATAGTAGCGGAGCAGCTATGCTCATATCTACATAGAAATGGCATACATGAACTGTATCAGTCAGGATTTAGGCCTCATCACAGCACAGAAACAGCACTCGTTAAAGTAGTAAATGACCTCCTATTGGCCTCTGATCAGGGTTGTGTAACTATGCTTGTATTACTCGACCTCAGTGCAGCTTTTGACACTATTGATCATGCTATTCTTCTTCACAGATTAGAAAATGTAGTAGGAATTAAGGGTACAGCCCTCTCCTGGCTCAGATCCTATTTGACCGATCGTTATCAGTATGTAGACTTAAATGGTGATTATTCTGCATGTTCTCTAGTGGAGTTTGGCGTTCCGCAGGGTTCAGTTTTAGGCCCACTGCTTTTTTCCCTTTACATGCTTCCTCTGGGCAACATAATCCGTAAGCATGGTATTAGTTTTCATTGTTATGCTGACGACACACAGCTATACGTCTCAACAAAACCTGATGAGAAAAACCATCTTACTAAAGTTGAGCAATGTGTGCATGAAATAAGAAATTGGATGCTAATTAACTTCCTTCTGCTTAATCCGGATAAGACAGAAGTTCTAGTCATAGGACCGCATACAGCTAGAAGTAAAATCTTAGATCACACCGTAACTTTAGATGGCCTTTCTGTTCCGTCAAGTGCAACAGTAAAAGACCTCGGCGTGATTATAGATTCCAGCCTTTCATTTGAAGTTCATGTAGATAATATCACCAGGATAGCATTCTTTCACCTCAGAAATATCACCAAAATAAGAAATATATTGTCGCTAAACGATGCAGAAAAACTAGTTCATGCTTTTATCACTTCTAGGTTGGACTATTGTAATGCCTTACTGTCTGGTTGTTCAGTTAGGTGCATAAACAAGCTTCAGCTAGTCCAGAATGCAGCAGCGAGAGTCCTCACTAGAACCAGAGGTTATGAGCACATCACCCCTATCCTATCTTCACTGCATTGGCTCCCTGTGAAATTTTGCATTGATTTTAAAATACTACTCTTGACATATAAGGCATTAAATGGTCTCGCCCCGCAGTATCTGAGCGAACTGCTAGTGTCTTACGATCCGCCACGCCTACTTCGGTCAAAGGATGCAGGCTGCTTATCAGTACCGCGTATTATGAAAACTACAGCTGGGGGCAGAGCTTTTTCTTACAAAGCCCCAAAATTATGGAATAGTCTTCCAAATAGTGTTCGGGACTCAGACACAGTCTCAGTGTTTAAGTCTAGGCTCAAAACCTATTTATTTAGCCAAGCATTTTTATAAATAGATTTGCCATAAGGTAAAGGAGCAGATCTGGGGGACTCATGGACGTAGAGTATTATGGTGAACTGTTATGTTTAGATGCTGTCTTCCTCAGTCTCATTTGATCACTCAGGTTTGTTGACGGTGAGGTGATTGTTTGCTTTACATCTCAGGGAGCCCTCATGTTTGTGTTTCCTTCTGGCTCTCCCTTTTAGTTATGCTGTCATAGTTAGTCCTGCCGGAGTCCCTGCTTGCACTCTACAGTAAATATACATTCACATTAGACATTGTGACTGTGACCATACCTAATTGCAATCTCTCCTCCTCTTCTCTTCCTCCCCCTCTTTCTCTTTCCTCTCTCACCCTGTCTCCCCCTTTCACTCTTTCTCTCTCTCTCTCTGTCGAGCTACACATGTGGTTCCTGAGCTGCCAGTGATCCAGACTCCCTCTGCCCTCCGGACCTGTCTGATCCATCCTGGTGCCCGGTTTCTGGTTGGAGGTCTCATCGCATGGATGCCCCGTGTGTCTCTTTAGGATGCGCCTGGTGTCTGGGGATGATTCTACAGTGGGAGCCACGTCAAACAGCCGCCTGGAGCATGACTGCTCCGTGGCAGTTCCATGAAGGGTTAATGCACGGTCCGTGCACGGAATGTGATCCCCCGCGATGACGCAGTTAACGATGCCCCGCCCCATAAACGCCCCCATGCGCTTTCTAAAAAGATGGTTGCAATGCCGTATAATTCCGCCAGATGGAGCATTGACTGGCACAGTTAATTGCAGTGTCCAGGAAGCCCAATACCGTATCTTTAATATACAGACAGTTCTTGCATTGTCAACATAGTTTCATAAATAGATGAAAAAACAACAACAACAGATCGATTAATAAAACAGATTTGTTAAATCACTCAATACACAACCCATGATGATTATGCTATTTATTATTTAATAATGAATTAATAAAATTAGTTAGTGAAATATTTTTTAAGACATCCTGAAATGATCCTTAAAGACACGGTAGCGGCTGTAATTTGTCTATACCGATCATTGTAGGTACGGAATAAAAACGCAGGCTACGTACAGTATTTTACATTACGGTGTATTTTACCCCGTTCCATTTAATATACTGATAGATAATATTTTGCTGCAAAGTAAAGCTCAAAATGTAACGTCTGCTTGGGTTTGTTTTCGTTATATTTTTGATGATGTTTTCGCTGATTTTTTCACTGATAGTCTACAAGTGGCATAAGAAATGCAATTAATGCCGCATGCAACCTGGAATAAATATCTGCCCATATGGAATCATGCATAATGCTCCCCCGTCAATAGATCTGATGGGGCATTAATCACTTAAACACTTGGAAACAATAGTAAAAAAAAAAGTTCCAGAGGGTTAGCGCCTGTTATACTAATGTATTTTTACTGATTTTTTTTTTACTGCTTATATTTCGTTGGGTTTTACGCAATTTCATGTGTGTGTGTGTGTGTGTGTGTGTGTATGTGTGTGCGCGCACGAGAGAGAGGATACTCTGACAAGACCAACCTCCGTGTGGCTCCAGTGGCGCAATCGGTTAGCGCGTGACACTTATAAAGCGGTCCAGGTGAAGCAGTGCCGAGTTCGAGTCTCACCTAAAGCACCCAAAGCTTTTTACTGCATATCGCGCTGTGTATGTGACAAATCAAATTTGAATTTGAAAGTAAAGCTTAAAATGTAACTTCTGCTTGGGTTTGTTTTCGTTATATTTTTGATGTTTTCGCTGAAAGTCAAATTGGCATAACAAATTGATTAATGGCGCATAATATCTGGAACAAATATCTGTCCATACGGATCAGTGTGTCTTTAGTCATTTAACCAGCATAATGTCCCACATTAAAGATCTGATGGGGCACAAATCACTTATCACAACGGTGTATAGATGCAGCAGCAGAGACAGATTTAATCCCCATAAACATTCACACTTGAAAACAAAACTAACAGAAGTAAACAGTTCTAGAGTGTTAGTGCCTGTTATCACAGGACAGGAATCACCTACAGGATACTACTGTATTTTACTGCTCATATTTTTACCCTAGTTTCATTTGGTTTTACGCGATTTCATGTATTATTTGTGTGCGTCTGTGTGTGTACAGTGTGTGTGTGTGTCTGTGTCTGTGTGTGTGTGTGAGTGCGAGAGATAGCGTGAGAGCGCGTGCGCGAGAGAGGGCTTTCATGCTGATTTATCCAAGGTTACTAAAACCTGGCTTACTACCTATAAAAAATATTTCAATTTAACTCATGGGTCTCAATCACAGATGACACGACAAATTATATACTCTGAAACGTTCATTTGAACATTTAGAAATATATACAAAAACATGAATACTAATGTTATCATGGTGTAAATTATTAACATTAGGTTAGGTCCTGCCCTTAATTAATTCATATTATAATTACTTTTACATAGTATAGTTACTGGACTGACATGACCAAAACTAGCTATTTGATTTAGCCTTTCTAAAATCAACCCATATATCATTTATAATCAGAAAACATAAAACATATTATGATCTGTTCAATAGCCCATCTGTTTTAATTTAGTTTGTATTTTTTATTATTCATAAGACAACCTTTCAGTTTTGTACATATTTTAGTTATAGTGTGTTAAGTCTTACTTTAGGTTAAACGTTTTTGAGAATTTGACCATCCAGCTTAGATAAATGTTATGTCATTGATTGATAAAATCTGGATTAAGGATATTATATAAATATATATATATATATATATATATATATATATATATATATATATATATATATATATATTTATATATATATATTTATTTTTTTTTGTTTCCCCCTGAGGGATTGCCACCTTATTGTGGTCAGGGGGTTTGCGTGCCTCAACACAATTCAGCAAATACAATACTGTTACTATACAGTAAGGCCAGGTAAAAACAGTGCTTGAACATGATGCCCCCCACCCCGTGTTGTCTGGTCTAGAACGGCCCTGCCTCTGACCGTCTTTTGTCTTGTAAATGAGTATTCTCACTCACCTTCCAATCCCCCCAGCGCACACACTCTGTTTGTACTGTAAACTGTACTGTAACTGTTTGCTAGGGCACTTGGTTATACACAGTACTTTAATTTGCCATAGAAAATGTTTTGGAGTGTGTAACAATTGAAATTGAAACAAAAAGTACAAAAAATATAATGATCAGTTGTGTGTACAGAGCTCCAGGCACATGCATTGATAAATTTACAAAAGAGTTATTTAATATGTTCGACCAATCAATTAAAAATAAGGTAAACATCATATGTGGTGATCTTAACATTGATTTACTAAATCCACATGGAAGTAAGAGAATTGCTAATTTTATTGATGCACTGTACAGTTATGGTTTGATTCCAATGATAACAAAACCTAGTAGATTGACAAAAGATACAGCAACATTAATAGATCATATATATACTAATGAATTAAAAGGAAAAAGACTAGGAGGGTTGCTTATCAATGATATCACAGACCATCTTCCAGTTTTTGTGATTTTCTATGATTTATTGAAAAATCCCCCCCTCAAAAAAAGGACTAATAGTTATAAAATTATTCGCAATAGAACACAAGAGGCAATAGATGCTCTTAATGAAGATTTAGTAATACAAAATTGGGATGAAGTTTATGCATATAGCAATCCCAGTAAGGCGTATGAAGTGTTCTTGAATATATTAAATGAGCAAATTAATAAACATTGTTCATCTAAGAGGATTATAATAAAGCAAAAGAATGTATATAAACCATGGATTTCTAAAGGAATAGAGAAGGCATGTAAAAAGAAAAATGTCCTATTCACGAAATTTCTAACAACAAGATCAAAACAAGCAGAAATTGATTATAAGACTTACAAAAATAAATTACAAAATATAATAAGATTCAGTAAGAAGGACTATTACAATAGGTTATTGAATATCCATAAAAACAATGTAAAAGCAACATGGAAGGTACTTAATGGTATACTTAAAAATAATACATGCAGTTTTGATTACCCAAATCGTTTTTTGTAAATGATGATAATCAAAGTATAAATAAAGGGGAAGATATTGTCAATGAATTTAATAAGTATTTTGTAAATGTTGGATCTAAATTAGCAGAAAAAATTACTAAACATGGATCAGTGAATGAAGTAAAAAACTTATGTAATAAGTATACAATGTTTATTCAGGCTGTAGATGAAAAAGAAATACTTCTAACAGTTAATAATTGCAAGAGTAAATATTCCACCGATTGTGATGATCTAGACATGTCATTATTAAAAAATATAATTGTGAGTATAGCAAAACCTTTTGCTTACATTTGTAGTCTGTCTTTCTTAACCGGTATCTTTCCTAGTAAAATGAAAATGGCAAAAGTTATTCCGATCTTTAAAGGAGGAGATCATTATTCCTTCTCTAATTACAGACCAATTGCTCTTCTGCCGCAGTTTTCAAAAATCTTAGAGAAAGTATTTGTGCAGAGGCTTGACAAATTTATAGAAAAACATAATTTACTGAGTGAATATCAATTCGGATTTAGGACTAAGAGGTCGACTTCAATGGCAGTAATGAAAATGGTTGAAGATATCTCAACTGCAGTAGAAAACAAGGAATATACATTGGGAGTATTTTTAGACTTAAAGAAAGCATTTGATACAATTGATTATGATTTATTAGTGAAGAAATTGTTAAATTATGGAATAAGAGGAAAAGCGTTAGACTGGATAAAAAGCTACCTGGAAAGCAGACATCAGTATGTACAAATTAATAATGACAAATCTGACTTATTGGAAGTTACATGCGGTGTTCCACAAGGTTCAGTATTGGGCCCTAAATTATTTGTGTTGTATGTTAATGATATTGATAAAGTGCCCAATGTATTAAAATTTTTATTATTTGCTGATGACACTACTTTATATTTATCAGGTAAAAATTTGAAACAGCTTCTGAACACAGTGGAAAATGAATTGCTGAGGCTTAAAAGTTGGTTAGATGATAGTAAGCTTTCATTGAATTTGACTAAAACTAAGTTCATAATTTTTAGTAATCAAAAAATTAATCATGATGTGAAAATAAGAATTAATAATGAGGAAATAGAAAGAGTCTCCAAAATTAAATTTTTGGGAGTAATAATTGACAACAAACTGAATTGGAAACCACATATTAATTTTATTAAGACAAAAATCTCTAAATCAGTTGGAATTCTTAACAGATTAAAGTATGTATTGGATAATAAAACATTACGCATATTGTATTGTACACTCATATTTCCATACATCACTTATTGTGTGGAGGTATGGGGGCATACTTATAAAACTTATTTAAACCCAATATCTGTGTTACAAAAAAAAGCAATAAGGATTGTTAATAAGGCCGATTATTATGAACACACAAATAAATTGTTTATAAAATCTAAAGTTTTGAAATTTGTGGATCTAGTTGATTTGTATACTGCACAAATAATGTATAAAGCCTATAATAATTTACTTCCCAGCTGCATCCAGAGGCTGTTCAAAATTAAAGTCAGCCAGTACTACTGTCTAAGAGGAATGTTCATGTTTAGCAAAATAAGGGCCAGAACAAATTTAAAGAATAAATGCATTTCCGTTAAAGGGGTTAATTTATGGAATAAATGTGATATGGAATTAAAATTATGTAATTCACTTCATAGATTTAAAAAAATGTTTAAAGACAAGGTGTTTAGTGAATATATGACAAAGTAATATATATACTGTATATAGACATGATTATTTTCTTTTCCAAATTTCTCTTCTCTTCCCAAGTGAAAGAATAATTAATTTTGACATGTTTTGTTTATGTGCACAAGTGACAATATTTGTTGACAATATTTTGTGCAATTTACTGTAAAGTGTCGCTCATCATTTGTTGATGTACAAAGGGTAGGCATAATAAGCAAGGCTTCAGCCTACACCTTTTTTCAGTGTTGAACTGAAATAAACTATCTATCTAATGTATGGAACACTTACTTAACTTACTGGTTTGGTTTAAACATCGCTTATTACCTTATTCAGCAAAATAAATTCATTATTAACGTATTGAAGTATTTTAGTTAAGGACAAAAACTGTGCTTGTGTTTAGAACTGCTGAACAGCCGAAAACACACACACACCCATCCCCCCGCCAAAAACACACACACAGAGCAATTAACACCATGTCATACTCAGGAGTGGAAGGTGAGAAACCGCAATGGAGAATACCAAGTTTGTCGTTGCTCTTTTGGAGTTCTTAAAACCCAAAACATTTATTTATACTGAGAAAAAATTATTATGGGTCACAATCACAAACACAAATACATATAATCAAGTGTTTAACTGGTTTCATTTGTTTCTATGATCAATAATTATTATTATTATTTTCAGCCCAACTCTTTGACTATTTAAAACAAAGTTGTGTCCCATTTTTTGCCAATTGAAGTTGTTGGTTCAACTAAACAATTTTTAAATACCCAAACAATCCCCCAAAATTAAAACACGCAAAACAAGACTTTAACAATTCAATTTATTCTTCCAAAACTAGTCAAAGTTAAAACAGTAATTTATATAAAACAGATGAATACATGTTGTCTTTTTGCTTAAAGTTCATTAAACAACCCGGATACACCAGCTGCTTATAAGTCTCTATCTATAGTCCTTTTACATTAAAATAAAACATTTTCAAATATCAAAACTATTACATATTTGTTATTAATAATGTTATTACTTAACAGTTTAAGTCTTTGTTTCCCCCAAAGTACTGTATCAGACATTTTGCAGTTCTATGTTCAGAATATACAGTAGACCTGATCAAACATCATTCTAAAGCTGTCGGACTGTGACGTCATCCCTCCTACAGCTCCCTCAACAGCTTGTTCAGGCTCCTCCAGTCCTGTAGCTCCAAAAGTCCAGCCGCCAGCCGTCTGACCCCCCGAATCCTCCACAGCGGGGCTCTGCTTAAAGAAAACAGGAGAATTTAGTCAAGACAAAGATAAATAAACTTTACAGAACATATAGTTCTAATAAAAATAAAATATATTAATAAACCTATTTACCACAGAGTGTGTAAAATACTGTTTTGGGGATTCTGTAATGTAAATAAACTGCCTGTGCTAATGTTAACCAGTGAACAGTGTTAGTGTTAACCAGTGAACAGTGTTAGTGTTAACCAGTGAACAGTGTTAGTGTTAACCAGTGAACAGTGTTAACCAGTGAACAGTGTTAGTGTTAACCAGTGAACAGTGTTAACCAGTGAACAGTGTTAGTGTTAACCAGTGAACAGTGTTAGTGTTAACCAGTGAACAGTGTTAGTGTTAACCAGTGACTGTCTGTATTATCGTCTGCATTAAATTAACCGGGAATTTACTTAATGCGCTTCTCATACAAATAAGTTAAGCGATATAACACTCGTATATGAGCATTAGTTCATCCCTGAAGCCAAACTATAACTTACTGAAGCCCCTCACACACACACACACACACACCTCCCCCCTCCTCCGCTGATAAACACTTCTGTGTTGTTATTCAGCTCGTTAACTAAGCGCTCGCGCTACTGCGGAAAGTCCTGGACAAAGTGTATAAAATATAAACCGGGTTATGAGCGTTACTAGCTCCTGTACAGCTCCCCTCAGTCTGTGTCCCTCATCAACTGCATCACATTATATTACAGTCACAGAAATAACCTGCAGATTAACTCTTAACCAGAGAATAAATAAGCGCTGAATTTATCCAGACAACACGCGGTGAGATTCTCTCAGTATTTACAGAGAACACAAACACTCTTCATCGGGTAGTGCAGCTCTTGTAATAGGGACATTAATAGTATTGTCGAAGCTTGAGCATGTTTTTGAGTTAAAGTGGAGTGACATTGTGAGTGTGTGACACTGACAGTAAGCTGTAATATTAACTCCAGACTTGGTAAACAGAACATTAAGTTCTCTAAAGTCACATCTGACCGCTGCTGGTGCTGCCAGTGATATTTAAAACGGCCAATAAAAAACTAAACTGGGGAAATAAACTGTAAACTACCCCAAACACATTTTATAAAATAAAATATCACTTACCACGAATAGTCCGTTAAGCCGCCATCTTCATCTCTGTAGTTTGGCAGCGTCAGTTCGGCGGGGGTGGAGGCGGGTTGTTAAAATCACGTGATTGCAACTCAGCGCAGCTGGCTTGTTTTAACGTGTTCTTGAGAACGAAGCGCCATCTAGTGGTGGCACCAGGTAAATGAATAAATTGGGCTTGAATGGGCGTGTTTACTGTGAAATCTTGACACGCCTTTCAGCCAGAAAAGGGAGGGGGGATTACGGCGTGCAAAGGCCATTCACACGCCATTCACACTTCAGCCACACTGTCGCGGCTATTTGGCGTGGCTCCCACTGTATCTACTTAGAAGATGGTTCTGGCCTCGACTGGTGATGTCAGCTGTTTCTCTGAGGACTTGACAATTCGATAGTTCAGGACCTTTCAGCTGTTTCTCTGAGGACTTGACAATTCGATAGTTCAGGAACTTTCTACAAGTCTATCTGAGTCTCGAATAACTACTGGACTCCATTTTACATCAACTATTATAACATCAATTAACATCAACTATTATAGCTGAACCTAACACTGTATGAATGCAGATCATTTCCTGCTATCTGTTTCACCCAGATGAGGATGGGTTCCCTGTCGTGTGTGGTTCCTCTCAAGGTTTCTTCCTATTACCATCTCAGGGAGTTTTTCCTTGCCACTGTCGCCCTCGGGCTTGCTCACCAGGGAATATCTGAACATTTTGATTCATACACATTCACATTTCATACAAACTTAAATAATTATTTTAATTGTGTAAAGCTGTTTTGAGACAATGTCAATTGTTAAAAGTGCTATACAAATAAAACTGAATTGAATTGAATTGAATAGTATCTGTTACTTAATATATTTTCTTTAAAAACAGTGTTTTTTTTATATCATAAATATAATAATCCATAATTATGTGGATATCCATATTAGCTGGCTTTTAGTGAAATAAAACTGTAACTTACTTTAAAACTAAACATGTTCCCTAAAACGGTGGACACAGAGCTACAGACCCCCCTGTAACCCCCTTGCCCAGTTAGCTAGCAGTTAATGACCACCACTATTTGTGCAGTTCATAAAAGGACAGGTAATGTTTGTCGCGCTTTGCACAAACAGCACGCTCATTTATTTCAATTCATTTGTTGTTATAGACTATAGTGTGCACTGTACACCCTATTTAATGTTTTGCTACACTCTGCACCTTCCAGTTAATTTGCCTGCTTCTCCTCCAGCTCCGCACCGCCCAGCCTGCAGAAAATGCACGTGCACTTTGCGTGCTCGTACCTGGCTCATAACGAGCGCGCTCTGCCCTCAAGGGCGAGCAGTGGTTAATGGCAGGCATGTGACTGATGCAAGCCAGATCCTTTTATTTAGCAAAATTGAGATTAATAGTTACATTTTATTGTTGAGGGGCAAAGACAGGGGCTCCATACGCAAATACACAGAAAAAAGGGCACTTGAGGCATCATGGAGGAAAGGGGCGGGTGCTCAAGCACCCGCCGCCCTCTCCCTTCTGCACGTGCCTGTATATGTGTGTGTGTGTGTACAGTATGTACAACGTGAAAGCGTGCTCAGTCACAGCTCAGTCCCTCTTCTCACCTTTGATAGGTGAGAAGCTATCAAACCGGTTTCGGATGGGGGAATTGGCACAATTGAGGGGTTTAAAACTATTTAACAAGACCGAGACGCCTCTGCCTAAAATGTATTTCTCCAGCAAAACATAGAATAAATAGAAATAAAATGTTTAATATTAATAATATTGATCTTAGCTAGATGGTCTAATTCTCAAAACCGTTTAAGAAAGACTTAACACACTATAACTAGAATATTTACAAAACTGAAAGGTTGTCTTATGAATAATAAAAAACAACAACACATAACTCAAAAAGATCATATGTTTTTATATATTTTTTTAGATCATAAATAGACATGAATTAACTATATATACTGTATATATACAGTGGGAGCCACACCAAATAGCCGCGACAGTGTGGCTGAAGTGTGAATGGCGTGTGAATGGCCTTTGCACGCCGTAATCCCACTATAATTCTATAAGTTATAGTTTGGCTTCAGGGATGAACTAATGCTCATATACGAGTGTTATATCGCTTAACTTATTTGTATGAGAAGCGCATTAAGTAAAGTCTGGGTTAATTTAATGCAGACGATAATACAGACAGTCACTGGTTAACACTAACACTGTTCACTGGTTAACACTAACACTGTTCACTGGTTAACACTAACACTGTTCACTGGTTAACACTAACACTGTCCACTGGTTAACACTAACACTGTTCACTGGTTAACATTAGCACAGGCAGTTTATTTACATTACAGAATCCCCAAAACAGTATTTTACACACTCTGTGGTAAATAGGTTTATTAATATATTTTATTTTATTAGAACTATATGTTCTGTGAAGTTTATTTGTCTTTGTCTTGATTAAATTCTCCTGTTGTCTTTAAGCAGAGCTCCGCTGTGGAGGATTGGGGGGTCAGACGGCTGACGGCTGGACTTTTGGAGCTACAGGACTGGAGGAGCCTGAACAAGCTGTTGAGGGAGCTGTAGGAGGGATGACGTCACAGTCCGACAGCTTTAGAATGATGTTTGATCAGGTCTACTGTATATTCTGAACATAGAACTGCAAAATGTCTGATACAGTACTTTGGGGGAAACAAAGACTTCAACTGTTCCATGTTTAATAGTTTTGATATTTGAAAAATTAATATTTTAATGTAAAAGGACTATAGATAGAGACTTATAAGCAGCTGGTGTATCCGGGTAGTTTAATGAACTTTAAGCAAAAAGACAACATGTATTCATCTGTTTTATATAAATTACTGTTTTAACTTTGACTAGTTTTGGAAGAATAAATTGAATTGTTAAAGTCATGTTTTGCGTGTTTTAATTTTGGGGGATTGTTTGGGTATTTAAAAATTGTTTAGTTGAACCAACAACTTCAATGGGCAAAAAATGGGACACAACTTTGTTTTAAATAGTCAAAGAGTTGGGCTGAAAATAATAATAATAATTATTGATCATAGAAACAAATGAAACCAGTTAAACACTTGATTATATGTATTTGTGTTTGTGATTGTGACCCATAATAATTTTTTCTCAGTATAAATAAATGTTTTGGGTTTTAAGAACTCCAAAAGAGCAACGACAAACTTGGTATTCTCCATTGAGGTTTCTCACCTTCCACTCCTGAGTATGACATGGTGTTAATTGCTGTGTGTGTGTGTTTTTGGCGGGGGGATGGGTGTGTGTGTGTTTTCGGCTGTTCAGCAGTTCTAAACACAAGCACAGTTTTTGTCCTTAACTAAAATACTTCAATACGTTAATAATGAATTTATTTTGCTGAATAAGGTAATAAGCGATGTTTAAACCAAACCAGTAAGTTAAGTAAGTGTTCCATACATTAAAGTACTGTGTATAACCAAGTGCCCTAGCAAACACAGTTCCAGTACAGTTTACAGTACAAACAGAGTGTGCGCGCTGGGGGGATTGGAAGGTGAGTGAGAATACTCATTTACAAGACAAAAGACGGTCAGAGGCAGGGCTGTTCTAGACCAGACAACACGGGGTGGGGGGAGGGGGGCATCATGTTCGAGCACTGTTTTTACCTGGCCTTACTGTATAGTAACAGTATTGTATTTGCTGAATTGTGTTGAGGCACGCAAACCCCCTGACCACAATAAGGTGGCAATCCCTCAGGGGGAAACTAAAAAAAAAAAAAAAAAAAATATATATATATATATATATATATATATATATATATATATATATATATATATATATAATAAAATATCCTTAATCCAGATTTTATCAATCAATGACATAACATTTATCTAAGCTGGATGGTAAAATTCTCAAAAACGTTTAACCTAAAGTAAGACTTAACACACTATAACTAAAATATTTACAAAACTGAAAGGTTGTCTTATGAATAATAAAAAATACAAACTAAATGAAAACAGATGGGCTATTGAACAGATCATAATATGTTTTATGTTTTCTGATTATAAATGATAGATGGGTTGATTTTAGAAAGGCTAAATGAAATAGCTAGTTTTTGGTCATGTCAGTCCAGTAACTATACTATGTAAAAGTAATTATAATATGAATTAATTAAGGGCAGGACCTAACCTAATGTTAATAATTTACACCATGATAACATTAGTATTCGTGTTTTTGTATATATTTTTAAATGTTCAAATGAACGTTTCAGAGTATATAATTTGTCGTGTCATCTGTGATTGAGACCCATGAGTTAAATTGAAATATTTTTTATAGGTAGTAAGCCAGGTTTTAGTAACCTTGGATAAATCAGCATGAAAGCCCTCTCTCGCGCACGCGCTCTCACGCTATCTCTCGCACTCACACACACACACACACACACACTGTGCACACACAGACACACACAAATAATACATGAAATCGCATAAAACCAAATGAAACTAGGGTTAAAAATATGAGCAGTAAAATACAGTAGTATCCTGTAGGTGATTCCTGTCCTGTGATAACAGGCACTAACACTCTAGAACTGTTTACTTCTGTTAGTTTTGTTTTCAAGTGTGAATGTTTATGGGGATTAAATCTGTCTCTGCTGCTGCATCTATACACCATTGTGATAAGTGATTGATGCCCCATCAGATCTTTAATGTGGGACATTATGCTGGTTAAATGACTAAAGACACACTGATCCGTATGGACAGATATTTGTTCCAGATATTATGCGCCATTAATCAATTTGTTATGCCAATTTGACTTTCAGCGAAAACATCAAAAATATAACGAAAACAAACCAAAGCAGAAGTTACATTTTAAGCTTTACTTTCAAATTCAAATTTTATTTGTCACATACACAGTGCGATATGCAGTAAAATGCTTTGGGTGCTTTAGGTGAGGCTCGAACTCGGCATTCCTTCACCTGGACTGCTTTATAAGTGTCAGGCGCTAACCGATTGCGCCACTGGAGCGACACGGAAGTTGGTCTTGTCAGAGTATCCTCTCTCTCGTGCGCACACACAACACATGAAATTGCGTAAAAACCAACGAAATATAAGCAGTAAAAAAAAAAAAATCTGTAAAAATACATTAGTATAACAGGCGCTAACCCTCTGGAACTTTTTTTTACTATTGTCTCCAAGTGTTTATGGGGATTTAATCTGTCTCTGCTGCCGCATCCATTCACAGTTGTGATAAGTGATTAATGCCCCATCAGATCTTTTGACGGGGGAGCATTATGCATGATTAAATGACTAAAGAAATACTGATCCATATGGGCAGATATTTGTTCCAGGTTGCATGCGGCATTAATTGCATTTCTTATGCCACTTGTAGACTATCAGTGAAAAAATCAGCGAAAACATCATCAAAAATATAACGAAAACAAACCCAAGCAGACGTTACATTTTGAGCTTTACTTTGCAGCAAAATATTATCTATCAGTATATTAAATGGAACTAGGTAAAATACACAGTAATTCACTGTACGTAGCCTGCATTCACTGTACGTAGCCTGCGTTTTTATTCCGTACCTACAATGATCGGTATAGACAAATTACAGCCGCTACCGTGTCTTTAAGGATCATTTCAGGATGTCTTAAAAATATTTCACTAACTAATTTTATTAATTCATTATTAAATAATAAATAGCATAATCATCATGGGTTGTGTATTGAGTGATTTAACAAATCTGTTTTATTAATCGGTTTGTTGTTGTTGTTTTTTCATCTATTTATGAAACTATGTTGACAATACAAGAACTGTCTGTATATTAAAGATACGGTATTGGGCTTCCTGGACACTGCAGTTAACTGTGCCAGTCAATGCTCCATCTGGCGGAATTATACGGCATTGCAACCATCTTTTTAGAAAGCGCATGGGGGCGTTTATGGGGCGGGGCATCGTTAACTGCGTCATCGCGGGGGATCACATTCCATGCACGAAGCCTGCATTAACCCTTCATGGAACTGCCACGGAGCAGTCATGCTCCAGGCGGCTGTTTGACGTGGCTCCCACTGTATATATATATATATATATATATATATATATATATATATATATGCTGGACACAAACAGCAAAAAAACATGATGAAAAGCAATATAGTGCTTAGGGCTTTTCATGTTTTTTGCTGTTTGTGTCCAGCATTGAATAATTATTTCATCCATTATTTGATCACGGCTGGGAATAAGAGCTGGAATGTGATTGTATGTAGAGAGAGAGAGAGAGAGAGAGAGAGAGGTGTTTTGCTGGCGAAAAACATTTTTTTGTTTTTAAAACCCCCAATTCTACGAATTCCCCCATCAGCGAAACCTATCGGCATTATAATACAGTGGAGGTTCTGTGGGTCTCCAAACTCAGATGGCTACGTGTCAGCCGATAACTGCTCCTTTCATCTGCTGGTTACAGCGGGACGCCGACTGCTGATGAGCACATAGTAGCCTGTACAAGCCAAGCTCTTCCCCAAAAAATAATGTGAATGTCTGCAACAATCACTAACCATTAAAATGTTTTTTTTTGTAATTAAACACGAATATATAAATTATATTTTCTTTACACATAATATTTTCATTATATATACACGGGCATCGCTAGGCCATTTTTAGGGGGGCTTTAGCCCATCGTCCCCTTTATATTTATTTAAAGTTTTTTTCATATTTTTTATGTCTCCCAGTTTCCAACAAAAAGCAGCAGTATTGTCAAAGAATTAACAGATAAATATTTTATATTATTGGCACCCACACAGTTTATTCCATTGTCCAGCCTCATAGGTGTGTTGTTTATATTGCTCATCAATGTAAGTTTAAAGTTATATGCTGTTCCCTAGCAAGGCTACACTCGATGCTGTGTGAAAACGCTATGGTAACCAGTTTGTCGCATTGCCGGTCGTTGAAGCATGCTGTGAAAACACGCCAAAGTTTTTGGCTATATATAACCTCGACAGGTGACGTCATCTGATTAGATGTAGGTGGAGGTTATAAAAACAGGTGAGCCGGCAACGACCTCAGATCATTTGTCTTCAGCCTTGTTGTGAAGCGTGCTTGTGATAAACCAGCAAAATAATAAGGTGTTTAACTCACCAATTTGATGAGTTTAAATCCCTCCATGTGTGATAATCCATATCGGAGTGCGATCTCTACACTGCTTCAACTAGTGCTGCGCGCGCCGCGCATTCCGTGAGAAGCTGCGAGCCGCCGCACGTTCCTGGCTTAAAACTCGTGCATCTGACAGAGCTGCGGCAGACGGAGGTAAGAAAACTCCTTTCTTCCGCGTTGTCATCACGAGGATTTCTCTCTTGTTTACCGGAGATGGAAATAGCCTTAAGCACTAAAAAAAAAAAAAAAAAACTCCAAGCAGTAGACGGAAGCAGCTTCTGTTGGGTGGCCGGGGGGCGGAGCCTCAATGACGCTCTCCCCCCCCCACCCCCTCTTAGCTCTCTTCATATGAGTTAACCCTTTCATGGAGTAGGCTGTATTCATGCTGTGTTTTTCCTGCCATCGACTTATTTGTTTATTTAAATATAGTCGATGTGGAAACGCAGGATTGTATGATGACACCCAGATAGCAGATCTCTCTCCTGGGACATCATCCTCCCTGGTAAGCTTATACGTCCTTTCTAGCTGTGTAGATTTTTGTCTTCCCTAGAGGGAAAAGCTTTTCAGGCAGTGGGTCAGCTTGGTGCTCCACTGCACACAGGAGGTCAGACTGAATTAAAAAAAATATATACATATATATATATATATGTGTGTGTGTGTGTGTAAAATAAAATAAATGGGGGTGGCCCCCCAATAGGGAGAGTCACCCAGAATTCCTTTTTAACGAATAAGTGTTCTCCCTGGCACCCCCAGGAGGTCGGTGTTTTGCTCCGCCACCACTGGTGTTTCGGGCAACATCAGTCTCCAATGGGCTGTTAGTTCTTGGTTTTTCCTGCCATGCTTCAGAATGCCGAACATCTAACACCCCCCCCCCCCCCCCATTTAACCAAGCAGCCGAAACTTTTGCCCTTTTATGAGAAACTGGCAGCGTGGAAGCTACTGCCAAGTATATCTCCTTGGGTACTAAGCACTGGAGAGAGGAACTACAGGATTCAGTTCTCACTTCACCTTCTGTGTTTTCAATGGCGTGGCCTCCACTTCCATGAAACCGGAAGGTGCACATCTCCTGACAGAAGTTGCTGGGTATGGGGTCATGGAACATGTTCCCCTACCAGACAGTGAGTCAGACTACTATAATCAGTATTCCTGGCAGAGGAACGGGGGGCTGCGCCCAAATTTTTAGATCTCGCGGGCTGTACCGCTATCTAAAATAAACAATACAGTTCAATGTTGACTGTTAAAGTGATTGCTCTCAATCCTACCAAGCGATTGATTTGTGACAATCGATTGAAGGACGCTTACTTTCATATAGAAATACTCCCCAACACAGGAAAGACCTGAGGTTCGCTTTTGGGGGCCAAGCTTACCAGTATCGGGTCCTTTCAGTCGGTCTAGCTTTCTCACCAGCACATATTAAAATGCATGGATGTAGTTCTGGCTCTTACGACTACCAGGGCATCCATATTTGAATTACATAGACGACTGGCTGGCCCAGTCTCATTAGCTAGCGCTTCGACATCAGCATGTCGTCCTAGCTCATCTTGTCTCTTAGGATTGAGACCCAACGCCACGAAAGCGTGCTCTTTCCTGTTCTGAGGATTGGGTGTCACATGAGATTCGATCCTAAGCGGGCACAGCTGTCTCCCGCTCGTGTCGAATCCATTAACAACACCCTCAAGGAAATCAAGCTAGACCAAGAAAGTGACCATCACTTTCAGAGATCTTAGCTCTTATGGCAGCCGTATCCACGGTGACCCTTGGGCCTGCCCATGAGAGCATTTCAGTTGTGGCTAAGACAGGGGATTTCACTCTAGGGCCAATCCCCAACAGGGGTTACGCGCCAGGTGCTTCGTACCCGTCCTATGTGGTTCAGACCCCGGGTTCTGACTCTGGGTCCCACTCTAAGTTCGTCTTGTCGTCGCAGATGCTAACGACAGATGCTTCCCTCACGGGTGGGGGTCTTAGGTGACCGTCCCAGCCCAAGGGTGCTGGAGAGGCCTTCTTCTCGCACGGCACATCAATTGCCTCGAAATGATGGCTCTATTTCTCGCCCTAAAGCACTTCCTCCAGCGGTTGAGAGTGCCATGTCCCATTGTGGGTGGACATCACTATGGCAAGTCTCATATATTAATCGCCAGGGCGGACTGTGCTCGCGCCGCTGAATAGCTAGCGCACCAGGTTCCTGTCCCTCAGCGCGATTTACGGTCCAGGGCATATGAATGTGAGAGCAGTTGTAACTGCCCAGTCAATCGCTGACACACGGGGAATGGAAACCCCACCCCGAAGTGGTCAGTCAATCTCGGTGAGATTTCATGCAGCAGAGGTGGACCGCTTTGCCTCGCAAGATCAGCAAATGTCCCCTTTGCTACTCCCTGACTCTGGATCTATTATCCCTCTTCAAGAGCTTATGCCTCAAATGGAATGTTTTTTAAAAGTGGAGAGGCCTTCTTCTCGTACGGCACATCAATTGCCTCGAAATGATGGCTCTATTTCTCGCCCTAAAGCACTTCCTCCAGCGGTTGAGAGTGCCATGTCCCATTGTGGGTGGACATCACTATGGCAAGTCTCATATATTAATCGCCAGGGCGGACTGTGCTCGCGCCGCTGAATAGCTAGCGCACCAGGTTCCTGTCCCTCAGCGCGATTTACATTCCAGGGCATATGAATGTGAGAGCAGTTGTAACTGTCCAGTCAATCTCTGACACACGGGGAATGGAAACCCCACCCCGAAGTAGTCAGTCAATCTCGGTGAGATTTCATGCAGCAGAGGTGGACCGCTTTGCCTCGCAAGATCAGCAAATGTCCCCTTTTGCTACTCCCTGACTCTGGATCTAGGATCGCCTCGTTTATTGCACTAGCAATAGAGGTATTCCCCTGCAGCAAGTGTGTGATAAGCAGGCAGACCCAGTCCACTGCCGAAACGTTTCAGTGCTGGAGTTTCGGCAAGAAAAGCTTGTCCTCAGGCTTGTGCCCTAGTACTCTCAAGATGTACTTATCCGTGTCCTCACTGAACTATTTTCCCGAAAAGTTCCATTTGTAACGAGCAGGAGAAACTTCACTTACTGTCCAGTATGTGCTCTTCAGATTTACAGTACGTCCACCGCATGAGCCAGTGGCGTAAGTCAGAGCACCACTATACTGGGTGAGAGATGCCATTGTCCTCTCCTATGAGGCGCGTGGGCTCACTTCGCCTCTAGGAATCAGGGTTCATTCAACCTGGGGGATCGCCTCGTCTATTGCACTAGCAAGAGGTATTCCCCTGCAGCAAGTGTGTGTGCAAAGCAGGTAGACCCAGTCCACTCCTGAATTGTTTCAGTGCTGGAGTCCCTGCAGGAAAGTTGTCCTCGGGCCTGTGCCCAAGTACTCTCACGATGCATGTAACTGCATCCTCACTGAGCTATCGGCCTAAGTCCATAAACAACATCACCCTATTGTTTTGAAGCATTCCATCCTCCGCCTTTACAGCTTCGGAGCAGGAGAGACTTCACTTACTGTGTCCAGCAGGTGCTCTTCAGATTTACGTCTAACGCATCAGCCGGTGGTGTAGGTCAGAGCAGCCTTTACATGTCTTGGGGCCGCTGGAGCGGCCACCACTACACTGGGTGAGAGATGCATATTGCCCTCTCCTATGAGGCGCGTGGGTTCACTTCGCCTCTAGGAAGCAGGGCTCATTCAACCAGGGAGATCGCCTCCTTTTGCACCAGCAAGAGGTATTCCCCTGCAGCAAATTGTGTGACACGGAGGGTTGCTCCTCCCCGCACACATTACATTTACGTTACATTATAATCTGGATGTTCATGCTACTCCGGGCTCAGGCAAAGCCCCGAGTTAGCTGCCCAGGCATGGTTCTGAGACCTTCTCGGCTTTGTGTCACATGCTACACAACCTTGGGGTCCAGACACCTGTAGTGCGGCGGCGTTGGTATTCTCATTCCCCTAGCGTTTTCACGCAGCATCGAGTGTAGCCTTGCTAGGGAACGTCTCGGATTACATTTCTGTAACCCTGTTCCCTGAAAGGCGGGAAGGAGATGCTGCGTCGCAATGCCGCACTACCACGTGACCGGACGGCTGTTCAGACAAATTAATCTGAGGTCGTTGCCGGCTCACCTGTTTTTATAACCTCCAAGTACATCTAATCAGATGACGTCACCTGTCGAGGTTATATATAGCCAAAAACTTTGGCGTGTTTTCACAGCATGCTTCAACGACCGGCAACGCGACAAACTGGTTCCCATAGCGTTTTCACGCAGCATCTCGTTCCCGCCTTTCAGGGAACAGGGTTACAGAAATGTAACCCGAGACGTTTTCTGGTTACATTTTTTCTGATTGTACCTTTACATAGAAAAAAGTTTATACGGTAAACAAACATATTCATATATATATATATATATATATATATATATATATATATATATATATATATATATGTGTGCTTAATTAAATTCTTAAATCATCGTGTTCACCCATGCACTGAAAAAAAGGACTTGTAAGATTTACTTGATAAAATCCTCTTAACAATTTGCACACATAGATTTTAAGTAAATTGTATTGCTCCAATATTAAGTAAAACTCACCCGTAATTGTCAGGTAACATCTACTTAATAATTAAATTAACAATCAAAGAAATCAAGTAAAAGTTACATAATTATATTTAATGCACAAATTAGATTTATTTAAAATAATCAAGTAAAGGTAATTCATTCCCAGATAGCACACACACGTCGCAGAGATAATGCTCCCTAATGCATGTTACAATGACCAAATATGATAATAAATAAACAAAACATTCTCAGCTAATAATAAAACAGATTCGTTAATTTTTTTATAAAAAATACATTTAATAACAAGCAAACATTTGATTAATTTATACAAAAACGAGAAAACGAGATAACAGTAACTTACAAATGAGGTCTCAATTTGAAAAGATGTACAAAACATAAACCACAAATAAGTATTAATCATAGAAACAAAATTAAACACCAACAGAAACGTTTTGTACTTTATAACTGTACGTTATGATTTTTAAATATGACCGTTAGATACGTTGGTCAGGAAACTCCTGAAGTCAGATGCAGACACACTTTCAGTCACAAACTGCTGTGAAAAAATACAGAGATAGATATTCAATTAAAATTCATGATACTTAATTTAGCAAATGAACAATATTTATACTTTGTTCCTCTCGCTTCACAACTCATGAGAATAGACCGAAACCAGAACCGAACTGGAGATTAAGGAAAAAGTGAGAAGCAAGAATCATGTTTGGAAAGATTAAGCATGCAAGGTCACAGGATGACTCTACTTCTTTTTCTTGTCTGCAATGCGATTTAGACAAATTAGAGCTTCTGTCAATACCTTATGAACATATGTACAGGTTCTTTACAGTTGAAATTTAACTTGTAACTTATTAATAAAATTCGGATTCAGAAAAAAACGTTTATTGCTAGTAACCATTTAATTCTTTAACACACACGACTCAGTTTGTTCAGAAATGGCATCTCACTGGCGAGCATTTCTCTGAACACGACGTTTTCACGAAGGGTGGGGGTAAGAAACACACATCTCGGTTTATTAATCCGCGCGCTCGGTTCGTTATTTATTTATTTACCACAGGACCCCTGCGGGGCTCCGTAGGTTGGGTTTTCACACGAAAATGGTGTTTTGTGAATCTCCACACGATTAAAAACTGAAATATTGCTAATTGTACGTCCTGAGATTAAGATGAACATTAATTGGGAGTCATGAAAGCGAGAATCACATCCAAAACAGAAAGGTAAACCTACCTCAAACACGACAAACTCCAGCTCCAGCCACGCCGTGTAGTACCTCCGTGATGATCCCCAACCGACTGATCCACAGCGCGGGCACAGCGTCTCCAAACACGCATGCACGGTTTAATTTGGACACATTTTCGGCTTCAGTAGACACACAATACTTCAGACTGAAACACGACTGCCCCCTACATGTAATGAAGGGCATGTTCACAGCTTCCCGCACGCAGCCGCGCAAAGCCGCGGCAAGTCACGGGATCCCTTTTCTTGAAACGTGCGTTTTTAATGTCGACAATTAAGTAAAATCTACTTAATTTAATTAAGTAGATTTTGCGGGTGAGTTTTACTTAATATTGGAGCAATAAAATCTACTTAAAATCTATGTGTGAAAATTGTTACGAGGATCATGTAAATCTTACAAGTTCTTTTTTTCAGTGCATGGGTGAACATGATGATTTAAGAGTTGAATTAAACATGAATGAATACATATATATATATAATGGAAATATTATGTATGAAGAAAATATCATTTATATATTCGTGTTTAATTAAAAAAAAAACATTTTAATGTAAAACGATCAGCAGTCGACGCCCCACTGTACCCCGCAGATCAAAGGGGCAGTTATCGGCTATGACACGTTGAAGGAGGCGATAACGTCACAAACACACTCATAACCTCGCGTGTGCACACACACACACAATTTATAGATAAAATGTAGACATAAACACCCCCCCCCCACTAAGGGAACAATAAACACAAATTTATAGACAAAGAGATGATGACCCACAGAAAACATTACTGTAATCCCGCATCTCACCTTTCATTCAGGATAGGTGTAAAGTTATCAAACCGGTTTCGCTGATGGGGGAATTCACAGAATTGAGAGGTTTCGCCAGCAAAACATAAACAGAAAAATAAACATAAGTAAATATAAAATGTTTAATTGGGACAATTAAATCAGACTTCATAGTTGGATTTGATACTTTGAGTGTAATTCATAAATTTACTGAATATATTCAAATAAACACAACATACGGCAAATATATTATCTCAAAGCTTTTATTTGTGGGGTCATAACTGCAGTGTTCAGTTACATTCCTGTGTGTCCACCCTGATTTTTAACCACTACTGGAAGGTCTTTAAACAACTTATTTATGTATTTATTACATGCATCTTCTGTAAGTATACTCAAAACAGAATTTATTAATGGCAGTAATTAAATCAGATTTTGTATTCGGTTTAGCTTCTTTTCGATTATAGTCTTTCAGAGCATGCCATTTCAATGGGATTCATGTCGGGAGACTCGGTGGCGAGGCCGGCTCTACATGGGGCAAGAGGGGGCAGCACCCCCTCAAATAAACGTCTTGCCCCCTCAAATCTAATTTTTTTAAATGTTGAGAAAGCACATGTTAATATACACATAAAATGAATATATTACAAGTTGATAAAATGATCTGCGGTAGCGGAAAAATCCCGCAAAAAAGGGACACTACACAATACGGTATTAGATTTCCCTCAAGTATCGGTCTCTTCGCTATTCATTCACAGGCTGCAGCGCGCGCACGCACACAAACAAACGCGCGCACACACTCTCCTCCCCTGAGCCCTCGGTAAACATCCAATCACATTTTTAAAAATATTTTTTTTTAAAACATAATATGAATTGTTCTATAGCCCATCTGCTATAACTTTTTTTTTATTATTCATAAGAAAACCTTTCAGTTTTGTAAATATTATGGTTATAGTGTGTTAAGTCTTACTTTAGGTTAAACATTTTTAAGAATTAGACCATCCAGCTAAGATAAATATTATGTCGTTCTGAACAGTTTATGCGCGGCTCTGCCCCTCGGGAGAGCCGCGTCATTACATACATATCCACAAATACTTTAAAAACATACACTTATCATGAATTGCATTTTATATGAATATTACAGATGAGACGCGCACACAAACACATACTTATATAATATATTCACATACAAACACATACTGTATACACATAAAAACATAATATATTCAGTAAATTTGTGAATTACACTCAAGGTAATTATGAAGTCTGATTTGATTGGTAGCATTTGTCACGTTCTGCTATGGTGTTGGACTGTGGGCTTGGTGTTGAGGCATAGATGCAGAGGGGATGCAGTGAAACAAAAGAGTCTTTAATGATAATCTAACAAACATGAACTAAGAGAGTTGGCTTGGAGCATAAGAAACATAACCCAAATACTTAGACGTAAGACTAGGGATTACATACATTGATTCACAATACAGACATGGGATACAAACTGGACAAGACAAGACACACGAAACAGTCTAACGGACTAAACATTAGGGACTATGCATGCAAGGGATAAACAAACACAAGACAGGCTTGGCTAGGTCTATTGGCTGAGCTGCACATTAGCTGCTAAGCTAGCTCATAGCTAATCAGACTAATGGCTACACCAGCCAGTAGCCTGAGACACAAGGGAATGAACAGACAAGGTACACAGCAGACTAGGTTATGAAACAGACTAAGAACTCTAAAGGTTAGTGGCTAAAGATGTTAGTACCTAAACAGACTAAGAGCTAAGCAGACAATGAGACTAGACAGACACGAAGACTAGACAGACTAAGATCTAGACATGTTAGTATCACCCTCATTAGTATTGAAACAGACTACTAGCTAAACATGCAATGGGGGTTACTTACACAAAAGGGTAAACAAAAGGCTAATTCTCCTAGAGGCTAATCCTGCTAGGAGACACAGAGACAAAGAGACATAAACTAAATCAAAGCAAATACAAACTTAACTTAAAGTGCTCCTGAAACCAAAAGCCAACTATCATGAAATCAAACTAAAACAAGGAAACAAAACCCACATAACAGAAATTAATGCTCGACCCAGTTTCCCAGAACAAACAGGTATTTATAAAAGTGCTAATGAGCCTCCTCAGTTCAGGTGAGTATCCATGTCACCTGACCGAGGAGGCTTCTGGGAAACTGAGTCTAGGAACCAAAACTACAAAGTAAAAACACTGCCCTCTAGTGGGCAACCCTCACAGTACCCCCCCCTTAAAAACGCTCCTCCGGAGCGCTAACGGAGGTCCGGGGTACCCTTCCCCATGTCCCGGGTCATTCCACCCGACTGCGACGCCGACGAGCTGGCTCCCCAAGGTGGGTGGGAGGGTGGGCGAGCTTGAATTGCCGCCGAAGCCAGGCACCGGGTGCAGCAGCGGCCTGCACCCGAGGCTGGGTGGCGGAGGCAGCAATGGCTCGTCCTCGGGGCTGAGCGGCGGTGAGCTCATGACGTCGTCGGGTGGCGGAGGCAGCACTGGGCCGATGCCGTAGGCCGGGCGGCGGAGGCAGTGCCGGATCGCTGGTGTAGGCCGGGCGTTGGAGGCAGTGCTGTGTCGCTCTTGCCGGTGGAGCGATGGCTGCAGCACTGAATCGCCCTCCAAGTCGGGCGGCCGATGCAGCACTGTGTTGTCCTCACGCCGGGCAGCCTCTGCAGTACTCTGGCCTCCTTTGACACCGGGTGGCGATGGAAGCACGCTCTCGAAGTCTGGCGGTGGCGGGTCGCTGTCACCGCTGTGAACGAAGCTAGAGAGCGTGGTGAGGGTTTTCCCTGGCGAGGTCCTGGCTGGGCTCTGGGGACATGGAGACTCCCTTGCGGCACGCTGGCGGAACTGGAGCCTCCCCTGAGGCGCGCTGGCGGAACTGGAGCCTCCACTGAGGCGCGCTGGCGGAACTGGAGCCTCCACTGAGGCGCGCTGGCGGAAATGGAGCCTCCACTGAGGCGCGCTGGCGGAACTGGAGCCTCCACTGAGGCCCGCTGGCGGAACTGGAGCCTCCACTGAGGCCCGCTGGCGGAACTGGAGCCTCCACTGAGGCCCGCTGGCGGAACTGGAGCCTCCACTGAGGCCCGCTGGCGGAACTGGAGCCTCCACTGAGGCCCGCTGGCGAAACTGGAGCCTCCCCTGAGGCCCGCTGGCGAAACTGGAGCCTCCCCTGAGGCCCCCTCACGTCCAGTTCAGTCCCCTGTTTTGACGTGGGGCAAGCTGATTATTCCTGGTCAGCTTGCCCAGGTGTTATAGTCCCAGCCCCCCCCCCAAAATTTTCTCCCGGGGGGGCCCCTCTGCTATGCCTCTTGTATGGTCGAGCATTCTGTCACGTTCTGCTATGGTGTTGGACTGTGGGCTTGGTGTTGAGGCATAGATGCAGAGGGGATGCAGTGAAACAAAAGAGTCTTTAATGATAATCTAACAAACATGAACAAAACATGAACTAAGAGAGTTGGCTTGGAGCATAAGAAACATAACCCAAATACTTAGACGTAAGACTAGGGATTACATACATTGATTCACAATACAGACATGGGATACAAACTGGACAAGACAAGACACACGAAACAGTCTAACGGACTAAACATTAGGGACTATGCATGCAAGGGATAAACAAACACAAGACAGGCTTGGCTAGGTCTATTGGCTGAGCTGCACATTAGCTGCTAAGCTAGCTCATAGCTAATCAGACTAATGGCTACACCAGCCAGTAGCCTGAGACACAAGGGAATGAACAGACAAGGTACACAGCAGACTAGGTTATGAAACAGACTAAGAACTCTAAAGGTTAGTGGCTAAAGATGTTAGTACCTAAACAGACTAAGAGCTAAGCAGACAATGAGACTAGACAGACACGAAGACTAGACAGACTAAGATCTAGACATGTTAGTATCACCCTCATTAGTATTGAAACAGACTACTAGCTAAACATGCAATGGGGGTTACTTACACAAAAGGGTAAACACAAAAGGCTAATTCTCCTAGAGGCTAATCCTGCTAGGAGACACAGAGACAAAGAGACATAAACTAAATCAAAGCAAATACAAACTTAACTTAAAGTGCTCCTGAAACCAAAAGCCAACTATCATGAAATCAAACTAAAACAAGGAAACAAAACCCACA
Source organism: Channallabes apus (assembly GCA_030522415.1). NCBI lineage: Eukaryota > Metazoa > Chordata > Actinopteri > Siluriformes > Clariidae > Channallabes > Channallabes apus. The sequence continues at coordinate 26,295,817 of CM060111.1, read as the reverse complement.
TAACAGAAATTAATGCTCGACCCAGTTTCCCAGAACAAACAGGTATTTATAAAAGTGCTAATGAGCCTCCTCAGTTCAGGTGAGTATCCATGTCACCTGACCGAGGAGGCTTCTGGGAAACTGAGTCTAGGAACCAAAACTACAAAGTAAAAACACTGCCCTCTAGTGGGCAACCCTCACAGCATTAAACATTTTATTTCTATTTATTCTATGTTTTGCTGGCGAAATACATTTTGGGCAGAGACATCTTGCTCGGTCTTGTTAAATAGTTTTATACCCCTCAATTCTGCCAATTCCCCCATCTGCGAAACCGGTTTGATAACTTCACACCTACATCAAAGGTGAGAAGAGGGACTGAGCTGTAACTGAGCGCGTTGTTGTGTTGTATATACTGTACACACACACACACACATATATATATATATATATATATATATATATATATATATATATATATATATATATATATATATATATATATACTCTGCAAAAAAAAGAAGCATCCTCTGAATTTCAACTGTTTTTACTTTCAGTAAACTTAATGTGTAAATATTTGTATGAACACTAAAAGAGTCAACACCATAAGACATAAACTAAAAATGTTTCACAATGTGTCCCTGAATGAAGGGAGGGTCAAAATCAAAAGTACCAGTCAGTATCTGGTGTGGCCACCAGCTGCTTGAAGTACTGCAGTGCATCTCCTCCTCATGGACTGGACCAGATTTGTCAGTTCTTGCTGTGAGATGGAGGGATTGTGTGTTCCTGGTGTGACTCGGGCAACTGTTGTGGCTATCCTGTTCCTGTCACGCAGGTGTGATATTCGGATGTACCCATCCTGTGCAGGTGTTGTTACACGTGGTCTTCCACTGCGAGGATGATCAGCTGTCCTTCCTGTCTCCCTGTAGCGCTGTCTTAGGTGTCTCATAGTGCGGACATGTCAATTTATTGCCCTAGCTTCATCAGCAGTCCTCATGCCTCCCTGCAGCATGCCTAATGCACGTTCACGCAGATGAGCAGGGACCCTGGGCATCTTTCTTTGGGTATTTTTCACAGGCGGTAGACAAGTCTCTTTAGTGTCCTGCGTTTTTAGAACTGTGACCTTAAATGCCCACTTTCTGTAAGCTGTTAATCTCTTAACGACCATTCCACAGGTGCATGTTAATTAATTGATTATGGTTAATTGAACATGCATGGAAAACATTGCTTAAACACTTTTCAATGAAGATCTATATATATTGTTCATTCATGTTTTCTGATGATGGTGACACATTTTTACGTTTTAAATAATGTATGTTGGCATATTCACGAATCAGGACATTCGCATAGTTAACACAATCAGATAGCCTACTATCAGGAAACTAAATTAATTTCAATACCATTTAAACCGAGGCATTGCCATGTCTTTCATTGTTTTGTCCCTGTTAAGACATTACAAAAACTATATAAGAAACTTTTAAAGCACGAATTTGGACATCTCATTTCATCATTATGAAAATAACATGAAGCACATATACACACGTTCATTATGAAATATCTGTTGTAAAACAAAATAAAATTCATGTTTGCTTCAGCATTGGAAACAATGTTGTTTTAGGTTAACTTTATACACAATTCAGTTGGACTTGGTCCAGCTTTTAGATAAAGTCCTTCCATGCGCCATCTGGTGGATATTCAGTGAAGCACAACACATTTATTTTAAATTCTCGAATGTCCCGGCACGCCGCACGCAAAATTGCGGCTTCTCGCGGGAAAACACGTGCAGTCTTAATGGCGACATCTGTAGCGATCTACCATTGAATAAAGCCATCCGAATGGAACCGTCCTGAATGCCTGAAGGCCATCGATCCACGCCACGTCCGTGGGTTCGAGGCCGCTTGGGAAGGCCGACCGGAGGAAACTGATCGAGGCCTCCAGGGACAATAGGCAGGATCCAACGATGACTGTAGTCCACTATCTTTACATGACCGGAGGCACGAAGGTAAGCCCTGGCTCTGACACGCACACTGGCGCGCCTTCCGCGTTTTCTCAGGCGTCTTTTTCCCAGGTATGGCATAATGGATGCGGCGCAAGTAAGCCAGTACAGCTGATTCAAAAGGTGGAGGAGGGAAACTATACCCTTGTCCTCTAGCAACTTGTTTCAGAAATAGTTATAAGACGCTTTGATGCTAAGAAGTGACTGGCGATCATACACAAGTAGTTCTGAGACAGTTCTAAAAATTCCACAATATAATATAGTAAAACAAACAATATCCAGATCCTGACCGACAGACGTGTCGCCATCTTTCTGTTGTTAGCCAACGCTGTAAACAGATGACATGACAAATTATATACTCTGAAATGTTCATTTGAACATTTAAAAATATATACAAAAAGCATAAATATAAAAAACAATCAACTGTTATTGTTAAGGTCAGCCCGTGGCTGTTCAGGATCAAGTTTACGGGGCTTCGCAGTCTTTTGTTAATTTTACTTCTGACTCGAAACCAATATGGCTTATTAAAGATGCACTGTTTTATTAAACATGACTGTTTTTTTAATGCTCAGCAAAATAAACACTGTCTACATTTGAATATATTGTGGACATCTCAAAATCATGATGTAATAGAGACATGTCTCTTCAGATCCTTCTGCACTAATGTTATCATGGTGTAAATTATTAACGTATTGATGTATTTCATTTGCGGACAAAATAGACCATGTGTCTGTTTAGTATTTCTTTTGAACAGCTGTGTTCATAGGTTTAATCAGCTATTTACAAGACAATGTTGATGCACTAATGGTTAAAGCAACACAAGGTGTGTGTGTGTGTGTGTGTGTGTGTGCTCCTGCATTCGTCAGGTTTGCAGTGGGCAGAGTCAGTACATTCTCCATCGAGGTTACTCACATTCCACTTCTCCTACGTTTGTCTTTTAATGAAGTTCTTTAAACCGAAAGCATTTTTTACACTAAGAAAAAATAAATACGGGTCACTTAAGCACAAAATAACACAGACGCAAATGATCAAGTGTTTAATTGTTGTTGTCGTTTTCTCAAACATGATTTTCCCAACTTGGCGTTTATAAAGATTCAGACAGACTGAATTTAAGAATGCACCCCTAGGAACCTAAAACACAAATACACACACACACCGAAGAGCAAAGCGAAGATGCGCATTCACACCTCTGACCATCTTTTGTCTTGTAAATGAGAATCCACATTCACCTTCCAATCCACCCAGTGCACACTGTGAGGGTTGCCCACTAGAGGGCAGTGTTTTGATTTGTAGTTTTTGGTTGTAGACCCAGTTTCCCAGAAGGCTCCTCGGTCAGCTGACGCGGATGCCCAGCTGAACCGAGGAGGCTCATTAGCATTAGTATAAATACCTGTTTGTTCTGGGAAACTGGGTCGAGCATTAATTTCAGTTCTGTTAAGTGGGCTTTTGTTTTGTTCTGTTTTAGTTTGTTTAAATAACAGTATTGTTGGCCTTTTGGTTTCAGGAGCACTTTAAGTTAAGTTTGTATTTGTCTAGATTTAGTTTATGTCTCTTTGTCTCTGTGTCTCCTAGCAGGATTAGCTTCTAGGAGAATTAGCCTTTTGTCTAATTAGCCTCATGTGTGAGTAACTTCCTTTGCTTGTCTAGATCTTAATCTGTATAAATACTAATGAGGGCACTACTAACCTGTTTAGATCATAGTCTGTCTAGTCTTCGAGTCTGTCTAGTCTCCAAAAACAGAGTTCTTAGTCTGTTTTATACCTAGTCTGCTGTGTACCTTGTCTGTTCATCCCTTGGTTCTTAGGCTACTAGCCTGTTTAGCAATTGGTCTGTTTAGCTACTAGCTAGCTTAGCAGCCAATGGGCGTAACAGCTAGTCGACCTAGCCAAGCCTGTGTTAACCAGGTCTTGTTTGTTTATCCCTTGCATGCATAGTCCCTAGTGTTTAGTCCGTTAGGCTGTTTAATGTGTCTTATCTTGTCTGGTTCATATCCCCTGTCTGTATTGTATTAGTGTGTGTAATCCCCAGTCTGTGTTTGTGTTTTGAGTTCTCTTTTTATAGCCTGCTCCAAGTTCATGCCAACTGCCTTTGTTCATGTTTGTTTGGATTATTGTTTATGAAAGACTTTTTTGTTTCACTGCATCCACTCTGCGCCTATTCAATTCAATTATTTATATAGCGTGTAAGAGCCATATCGTACTTATGAGTTTGTTGTTGTGTTTATTTTATTTTGTTTTACTTGTTGTTATTTCATTTATTCTACCTTGATCTATTCATTAGTTAAGCATTAAGTTTGTTACAGATGTCGCCTTTAAGACTGCGCGTGTTTTCCCGCGGGATGCCGCAATTTAGCGCGCGGCATGCGACTTGCCGGAGGCAACATTCGGGAATTTTAAATAAATGTGTTGCGCTTCACTGAATATCCGCCAGATGGTGCATGGAAGGACTTTATCTAAAATCCGGACCAAGTACAACAATGAATGTAAGGACGCAGATAAACAGTGCTGAAGCGAACATGAATTTTATTTTGTTTTATAATAGATCTTTCATGATGAATGAGTGTATATGTGCTTCACATTATCAAACACAGGCAAAGGAGACAGAAATTATTGAGGGATCCTCTGAAAAAAGTAAACCTAGCTATCGTTCGTTTAATGTGGTTTTTTTTCCTCATTCCATTAGTAAAAAAAATTATTTGCTCTTTTTAACTAAAGTGTCTAATTTATGCTTATGGGTGAATCTTTTTTTTTTTTTTTTTACTTTAGTATAATTCTGTTTACAGCAGTGAAATATTTCATTTTGATCAAGGTACTTTTATTAGGTTGAGTGTGATTTGCGCATGTGCAGTCTTTAGACCATAGTTTTGCCGGTATAATTTTATTTCCGCCTCAAACCGGAGCATGACATTGAAACAAGGAAGGATATCAGAACCTGTATTTCAGTTACTGTTAGTTAAAGACCCTGATTAAACTTAAATCTAATCCATTCACAAAGGACATTTCTGCTTCAAACCGGGTCACATGACCTCATGACGCAGCATTATGACAGACTGAGTCACCTTCTGCTGCGGGCGGAGATTCTCAAAGAAAACTCCTTTAAACCAGGTAAGAAAGCAAACTCGTGTCATTTCTATGTTAAATGTATCTCTTATATGAGCAAATTCATGACTTATGTCAGGAACAACTTTGTAGATTGAGTTTTGTGTCCGTGTTTGCTACTGTAGCTAAAACCACCTATATTACCTGCATTAGCATTAGCTAACTAACGTGGTGATTTTCAAAAACACCGGAGTTTCTACAGTAAGTCAGCGGCGCCGAAGAAAATAATTATATTTAAGTACCGTTGGTTAACGATGTAAAAATTAATAGGAAAGTGACGTAAACATAGAACAAGCTAATTTGGAGTGAGTGCTGTTTGTAGTGTACTGCTTTCTATACTTTATACACACTGTAATTAAGATTTGCTAACATAAGAACTTGAGCCAGTCCAATCTTTGTTTTTACTTTTTTTTTTTTTTTTTAAGATCAGTAATGAGTTTCTGAGAATTATATCTGCTCCACTTCAAGCAAGATTACTGGTTTCCTTGGACAAGCAACACTACAAACTAATTGAGATCATCAGAAACTAGGGAGGAACCCGTCAGAGAAGACCAGAGATATAATCTTCATCTTCAAGTTCTTGACCTGGTATGTACTCGCTCAAAAGCAGAAATTAGCTTGGTGTCAAATGTAATCTTGTGAATGGAGGCCACAGGACCTGAGCAAGGCATCCACATCAAGTTGGCTGTGATGCACTAAATTAAAACATAACTAGCAGAATAAAACTTTAGTTTAACTTGTTCACAGGTTAGTGTATGCTGTCTGAATACAGGTTTCAATGTCTGCCATGTTCATTTTTTCACGCTTTACAAGCCTAACATAACCAACAATACTATGTTTGTTTTTATGACCCTAGAGCCTGGAGGTGATTACCTCCTGAAATTAATACTTAAAATAATAAACTTTATCATTAATACATAGTGTGTGTATATGTATGTCAGTTATTTTCGCCTATTTATTGAGCTAATTACATTTATCATGCTGCACCATAATCCTAGGTGTTTTTTTTTTCACTCATAAGGAGCATTAAGTGATTTTACATGCATACATCAGACACTGTTTTGCCAAATAGAGCAATTGTCTAACAAATGTCCTTTCTTTTATTAGGTTGTTCAGGAAGATGAAGCTCAGGCAGAACTTGTGAGGTGCACAATGGCCCTGTTTGTCCTCAGGTAGGAAGAGGACTGTCTTCAGCCTCCACAGGAAATCGGGATTGTGACTTATTGAGTTTCCATCAGTCGCACATGAATGTTCCATGTTTTACCTCTGCTGATTTTGTTTCAGGAACATTTTCTAATTTTCTTTTCAGTCCAATTAATAAATGTATGTTGCAAAGTTGAGTGTTACTATTTGTAATTTTATTCATTCATTCATTTTCTATACCGCTTAATCCTGTGTTCAGGGTTGCGGGGGACCTGGAGCCTATCCCAGGAGACTTCGGGCACTAGGCGGGGTACACCCTGGACAGGGTGCCAATCCATCGCAGGGCACACATACATTTATGGAGTAATTTATTTTAGTCGCAGAGTATTTAATTTGGTTCTTCTTCAGCAGGTTTGACAAGGACAAAATGTACCCATTGCAAAATTAAATTTGTGGATAAATGCAGACATCTTTTTTTTTTTTTTTTTTTTTTTCCCCTCTCAATTTCAAATTCAGTTAACAGTGTTGAATGACTGTTAGTGTTTATACATTTTGAAAAAAAAAAAAAAATCTTATTGTTAACATTTTGGATGAAAATATGTTCATTCCACAATAAATGTTTATATAAAGAAATGTGTTTTGAGTGTAAATCAATATGTAATTAAGTTTTTTATGCTTTTATATTTAAATTATGAATGCCTTAAATCTTTTTGATGCAACTTAAAAAAAGGTAATTTGCTCAACCATTCAAAAGTGGTTTATATCAAGTTTATAATTTCAGGTTAGATTTAGTAGAATATTTACATTAAGTAATATAGCCAACTCATTTATTTCTGGAATTGATGCACAGGCTTCATCTTAGGCCTTTTTTTTCTTCCGGTTCTTTCGTTTCTCAGCGCCGGACTGTTGATGTCTCTTTCCAGGACCAGGCATATCGTTCAATTATTATAATTCTTTTGGCCAAATACTGTAGGCAGTTGTAACAGAGGTGAGGGCGCGCGCGTCATCACGTCTGCTTAGCCGACTCTGCGTTCACCGTAAACTTCAATATAGACGTGTATATGTATGTTGTTAATATACATTTTTTTAGAGATTGTGTGTGTGCATGGAGAGTTTATGTGGATAAGTTTATAAGTGTATGTTGTCAAAGTATTTGTGGACATAATTAGGGAATTTTTTTTTAAATTAAGGATGTCTTGAAACATAATGCAGTAATTCTACAGTATTTATTTGAACACGGTAAAGGTGTTAATGTTTCGTACATTCCTTAATTTGTCCTTTCGGTTTGTGTTTTATGCTTCACTGTTTTCAATATACTGTAAAACGTATGGACAACAATGTTCCGGAAGCATTATTAAATATTCAATAAGGCACGCACACACACACAATTTAGTTGCAATAAAGTTTTATTAAATTTATAATAAAGCAGGCAGTACTGTATATGGCAAATGGTCACTCAATCTTTACAAAAGTAAGAGTATTCATTATTATTATTTTTTTTTTTTAGAAAAGAGGAAAACTCAATCTTTTCTTTCTAAGAAGTTCGTTAATTATGTCTCTTATTTGCTTGTTGTTGTGGGCTGTGGGGTGGAATTTCCTCGCAACAGCATCGGAAAGTGCTTGAAGCAGAATTACCCCATCAGCGAAACCGGTTTGATAACTTCACACCAAGGATACAGTAGGTGAGAAGGGGGATTACAGTAACGGTTTCTGTGGGTCTTCACCAAGAGGTGATGTGGGTCGCGTTGTATTCAGCGAATAAACTAAAACAAAATCATGTTTGCTTCAGCATTGGAAACAATATTGTATTAGGCCAACTTTATTTAAGATTAAAATAATAGTATATAATTATATATATAATAGTTTATAATATATAAAACATAATGTAAAATAATATAAAATAAATAAATATATAACATAAATGGTTAATGATAGCAATAAAATCAGACTTTAATAGTTGGATTTGATACTTTTCTTTTTATTTACTGTATAGACATCTTATGCTTTATCTGTTATTAATCTCTTCTTCTTCTTCTTTGTCTTTCGGCTGTTCCCTTTCAGGGGTCGCCACAGCGAATCATCTGCCTCCATCTAACCCTATCCTCTGCATCCTCTTCTCTCACACCAACTAACTTCATGTCCTCTCTCACTGCATCCATAAATCTCCTCTTTGGTCTTCCTCTGTTATTAATCTCTCTATTCTCTAATTATGACTTGAATAAATCGGCTCACATCGGAGCGCGCACGGAGCGAGTACTGTAGTCTATATATTTGTGTTTGTTGTTTTCCTGGGGGGGGCGTTTTTATGTCTGCATTTTATCTATAAATCGTGTGTGTGTGTGTACGGAGAGTTTGTGAGTGTGCCCCTTTGATGTGCTGGGTATGGCGGGGCGTCGACGGCTGATCAGTGTAAAGTAGCGTACTTTACACACACTGATCAGCAGTTGACGCCCCGCCGTACCCAGCAGATCAAAGGGGCAGTTATCGGCTATGACACGTTGAAGGAGAACTTAATAGTGTAAATGTCTGCAACAATCACTGACCATTAAAATTTTTATTTTTTTTGTAATTAAACACGAAAAAAAAATATTAATTATATTTCCATATATATATATATATATATATATATATATATATATATATATATATATATATATATACACACACACAAGGGCGTAGGTTTGCTACCTATGACTCCAACTAATACCCCATCCCCCAATCCCCTTTTCCACCCACCAACCTCCCACCCCAACTATGTCCACTGAATACATGTTTTTCTTAATATGGTGCGAAATCACTTTACATTAATACTAGCAATGCTTCGATTGATATTAATCCACTCGAAATGCAATTCATTAAGTTAAATTAAGGAATAGTGTAAAGTTAAAGGAATGTTTCATAACTGACAAAAAGATAGTCTTTAATAAAATAAAAACTATTCTTTATTGAGCCCTAGTGCAAATGAAACATCTCAATCATCTGTATATATATATATATATATATAAAAGTAGATTACATCTAAACATGAACTACTACTGTAGGTACAGTACCACACAACAGCTCAATGCCTATTGCTCCTATATGAAGGAGACAAAAACATGCCTTCGCCTCTCGTTAACAGAAATAAACTGCTGGCATATTTGTTTGACATCAATACGGTCCAGGCTGTTCTTTTTTCTTCTGATAAACACTAAAGATGATATTTTGTATAATGCTGAAAACCTGTAATCATTGATTTACATAGTATTTGTTTTTCCTGCTACGGAAGTCAATGTTGTCAGCTTTTTTCCCCAATATCTTATTTTGTATTCAACAAAATAAAGGAAATCATTAAAGTTTGGAACCACTTAAGGAGTAAATAGTGAGTAAAGTTTTTTTGGGGGTGAACAATGGCTTTGACCCTAACTCTTCCCCTCTGACTGCACTAGGACCGGACAGCATTGCCACCTGATGAAATAGCGTGACAAAAAAGTGAAATGTCAGTTCAAAACTTTTGCCAAAAACACTAATGAATCACTTACATCCTCAGCCTATCACTCCTCATAATGCTAAATATTAGTATAATCAACATGTATAATACACGCACACATATTATATGTTATATATATAATCAACATTCAGATTGACCTCCTGTGACCTCGCCTCTTCACCTGAACTACAACATGGCTGATCTGCTTCTGTCCCCTAATTGAAAAACATTGAGGGATTCCTTATGAGCATGGACAGAGAATGCCTCAGCCTATTATTGGTAACAATGTTAAATCTCAGGACAACTACAGTGGCTTGCAAAAGTATTCGCCCCCCGTGAACTTTTCCACATTTTGTCACATTACAGCCACAAACATGAATCAATTTTATTGGAATTCCACGTGAAAGACCAATACAAAGTAGTGTACACGCGAGAAGTGGAACGAAAATCATACATGATTTAAAACATTTTTTTTTTTTTACAAATAAATAACTGAAAAGTGGGGTGTGTGTAATTATTCAGCCCCCTTGGGTCTGAGTGCAGTCAGTTGCCCATAGACATTGCCTGATGAGTGCTGATGACTAAATAGAGAGCACCTGTGTGTAATCTACACTCTCTCCATATATAGCATATACAGCACAGGTGTTTAGGTTCTGTTACCTGACAAAACAGGATAAACACATGGCATTTAAACAGCAATCATTTTATTTCACTTTTTCTGAGTCTTAGTGTGCAAACCTCGAATCAAATCATTAATGTTCGCCAAGTAAGTTAATGCATTTTAAAAACTATTTTTCTGAAGAGGATTTTCTATTGGTGTCAACAAAATTCTAGCCATATGGCAATATTAGTATATTAGCTTATCAATTTCTTTCCCAATACTGATTTCTGACAAACAGTCACTAGATTAGGAGACTGACAGGGATCATATTTATACTTTTACATTTAGCTGTTTAATCTGCTGTTAGTTTTAAGTCCGTATTCACAGACTATATCCTGGCCTGCTGTAATGAATGTGAGTCCACTACATTTGGCGCTGCTTGTGTCTGAACGCAGCCATAGTCTATCACATGATGGCAGGGAAAGGCACAGCCAATCAAAATGTTCATATTTGTTTTGGGGGCAGGAGGACTCAAGGAGAGAACGTGATTTATCCCTTTCTGCGTGTCTAGGTTAATGTTGACAGAACGATTTAAAAAAAAAGTGGATTAAATTATTGGTGGGGACATTTCAATGGTCGGAGGATATTGGTGGGGACACATCCCCTCCGTCCACCCTAAATCTACGCCCCTGTATATATATAATTTCAAACTATTTATTCATTTGTCTTTTATTTACTTACTTACTAGCGAATGCTTTTTTAGGGCTCTAAAAACTACGGCAGTATGAGTGACAATGGAATAGGACATTTGAGTTGCACCGGTCTCACACACACACACACACACAATAAATAAATATATATATAAAATTAAATTCTTAAATCATCGTGTTCACCCATGCACTGAAAAAAAAAGAACTTGTAAGATTTACTTGATAAAATCCTCATAACAATTTGGACACAGATTTTAAGTAAATTTTATTGCTCCAATATAAGGCTGAATTCTACCCCTTCCCCCTACCCTTCCATTTGGCGCGTTCACGTGCAGGGGTAGTGGTGTCTCATTTCTCTTTTGGTTGGAGGTGTAGGGGGAGGGGGGAAGGGCCAGATAGCCCTCCAAACGAAGATTTTTCAGGACCTCACTTCAAACGAAGGGCTAAGCGAAGTTTTCAACATGGCTGCTCACTCGAGCAAGCAGACCCATAAATGTTGTCATTTTTGCCATTAATAAAGATTTTTTATGACAAGTTTTCATTATATGTATATTACCTTTAGTCTTGTGTTTGTGTTTATGGTGATGTTCTGTAAAGAAACGTTTGCAAAAAAAATCGCTAAAGTTTGCTAGCGGATAGCACATATTGCACAATATTACAAATATATATTTTTATGTCACATACACTTTACTGCATGCTACAAACAAATATGAAAGTTCAGTAGCACGGCAGTTTGCCGAGCATTTGATAACGCATTGTTTGTTTTGCTTACGGCCATGTGTGTACATGTAAATGAACGGTGCTTACACTATTCTTACTTATTGCAACGTGACCACAGTTTTGTAATTTATATTCTGTATATGGACGGCTGAGGACACCCGAAGACGCATCCATGTTCGTGGTGAAAATGAGCAACTTTTTTTAAAAATCGAAATACGGCGCAAAAAACCTACCTTTAGGAGTGAGTAATCTCTCTTATTGGAATGTGTGATAAACATCGGCGCATGTCCTCTGACGTAACATTAGGAACCAGCGACAACGTATGATGACGTATAACAGTGCTGTCCCATTTCTTAGGGGAAATATTTATACCCTTCCCCTTTCCACTTCGTTTCAAGGGACAAGGGGAAGAAAATAGAATTGTGATTCAGCCTAAGTAAAACTCACCCGTAATTGTCAGGTAAAATTTACTTAATTAAATTAACAATAAAAGAAATCAAGTAAAAGTTACATAATTATATTTAATGCACAAATTAGATTTATTTAAAATAATCAAGTAAAGTTAATTCATTATTGTATCAGCAGGAACCTTAATTTTATGAAATTACTACCTTTTTGTTTTGTGAGATTTTCCCTTAACTTGGTTTTATCAATTTATATTACTCCCTATAATAATGTAAACATTGCTAATTTATGATTTGGAAAGAAACTTAAGTAATTATTTCATCTATATCTTTCATAAATCACACAACTAAAATATAATTAAACAGTTTATTCACCAACATTACCAAATATTTGTGACGTTCACAGTCTAGATCCAAGTTGTCTTTTTAATAAAAGTGCATTCAGCTAAATTTTGCATCCATAGAAAAAACTGCACGGCACCAGGGCCTGAAATACTTGTTTTAAACAAAATTGTGTAAAATAATAATAAATAAAATACAGCATTCATTTAGAAATAAAATACAGCAGAAAATACATTAAACAAACTGTAGAATAAACGTTAAAACTTAATAGCCCTCGGAAGCAGTGAAGTTGCAACATTCAAATCAGCACTCTGGACTAGTGCACTTAAAAGTATGCCATTGAAACCATAACGCATTAAAACATTAAGCTGAACATGTAAACACAACATGTAAAGACTTGTAGTCAAGCCAAATCAAATGTTTTAAGATAACTTCATCTTTAAAGCTTGCACTTTTGGTGATAGCTTAATCCCATCAAGTTCTAGAAGAACTTTCTGAAAATAGCTCAAATGTGTAGCGCAGTGCTCGGAGCTATTGCCACATTCTTGCAAAATTTCCTCTCCTTCAAGGATTATGGATACACCAACCGGTTCTTCCCCTTCAACAGCACAGACGACAAGGGTTTTAAGAAGGTGCATACTGGCATCACTTCGTCTGTCCCCCTGCATAAAATGTACAAGAAAATAAATAATTTATTTTGAGAAACAAACAAAAAAAAAATCTGAATTGCTTCAACCTGTGCTGACTTCATTTCACAGAGGAAAAAATAAATAAAAATAATTGATAATAAAAAATGACCATCACTTCATATACTTCAGATTGTTAAACTTGGGTTAAATTGCTTTAGCAATAATCTTGCATCACTAAAACATTGTAAAACATGGCATGAGATGGCTACTCTCCATAGATTACTCTGCACCTTTACAGTGTCAGGAAATCCTATGATGAATGCTGAGTTTGTATTTAAAGGGTTAGTCCAAACATGAAAATTCGTTCAATAATTACTCATTTATATATTCATTTGCATTTATATGCTTCTGTCCAATACAACAAACACTATATTCAAGGTATTAATAAATTGTATAATTAATAAGAAAACAATGCTTTACCAGGCAATCATCAAAGAGAACCTCTTCAGATTCATGTCTCATCTTTACACTTTGTTTCTGTGAAAATATTTACATTGTATCATTACATAATCTTTTATTCGTACAACTACATTTAGGCATTTCTTCATCTTTTGTAAGTTTGCCTTTATCCAAAGCAAATTACAAAAGAGGAAGGCCTCAAGCATGTAAAGCAGTGCTACTAACACAAAGTTTCTGACACCGTTAGAAAAATACAAGATAGAACAGTGAGGGATTAAGGAAAAAGTGAGAAGCAAGAATCATGTGTGCAAAGATTAAGCATGCAGGGTCACAGGATGACTCGACTTATTTTTATTGTCTGCAATGCGATTTAGACAAATTAGAGCTGCTGTCAATACTGTATGAACATATGTACAGGTTCTTTACTCGTAACTCATTAATAAAGTTCGGCTTCAGAAAAAAACGTTTATTGCTAGTGCTCTTTTACCATTTAATGCTTTAACACACACGACTCAGTTTGTTCAGAAATGGCATCTAACTGGCGAGGCTTTGTCTGAACACGCCGTTTTCACGAGGTGTGGGGGGTAAGAAATACACATCTCGGTTTGTTAATCCGCGCTCGGTTTGTTATTATTTTATTTATTTATTTATTTACCACAGGACCCATGGGGGCTCCGTAGGTTCAGGTTTTTACACGAAAACGGTGTTTTCTGAATCTCCACACTATTAAAAACTGAAATATTGCAAATTGTATGTCCTGAGATTAAGATGAACATTAATTGGGAGTCATGAAAGCGAGAATCACATCCAAAAAAGAAAGCTAAACTTACCTCGAACACGACAAGCTCCAGCTGCAGCCACGCCATGTTGTAACCTCCATGATGATCCACAACCGACTGATACACAGCGCGGGCACAGCGTCTCCAAACACGCATGCGCAGTTTAATTTGCACACATTTTCGGCTTCAGTAGACACACAATACTTCAGACTGAAACACGACTGCCCCCTACAGGTAATGAAGGGCATGTTCACAGCTTCCCGCACGCTGCTGCGTAAAGCCGCGGCAAGTCACGGGATCCCTTTTCTCGAAACGCACGTTTTTAATGGCGACATCTGTACATAAGCCATAAGCTTTAAATTTCTAAGTTATGCATCCATTTTGACAATCGTAAGTTGGTCTGTGATGTCATTCCACTATTACATGCATTTGTATGATTGTCATATGATCGAGAGTTCAGTTTAGATGCGGAAGGCTTCGGAAACACAAGCTTTTGATCGTAAGCTCGTGAGCTCCCGGTAAGCTAAGAATGTAAGATACAGCAACTAGGTTGTTGTAACCGTAAGCTCCCGTAAGTAGGTATATACAACAAGAGTGTTGTTATATACGTAATCTAAGACGTAATCTGTATTAATGATCCATTTATTTGTGTGTGATTGTTTAGTTTTGAGTGTACTCTCCATTATCAATAAAGAAAAGCATGAATTAGAACAGGTACTTTCCTATTATTTTCCACTAATTTCCTCCCGTTCATTGCGCCCCACCTGTCATGTCTGTATTCCCCACTAGTGGGGCGTGCCCCACACTTTGAGAACCACTGCGTTAAGCTAAGAATGTAAGATACAGCAACTAGGTTGTTGTAACCGTAAGCTCCCGTAAGTAGGTATATATAACAAGAGTGTTGTTATATATGTAATCTAAGACTGTAATTTATAAGATACAGCAAATAGGTTGTAGTAAAAGTCAGAGATTTGCAAGATGCAGCAACTGGTGTTGTAATCACAGTGGATTTACTCAAGACGACTGTATGAAGTGTTGTTTCTTTGATGCAGACAAAATAAACTACAAGAGACAAAGAGATCGGACTTCTGTCGTGTGAGTGAAATTTTAAACCAAAGCTACGCGTCAAAATTAGTGAAATAATATGACCGCATCTACATAGCGCTTTTAACAATGGTCATTGTGTCAAAGCAGCTTCACAAAAAATTAAGATTTTGTTAGAAAAGAAAATATTTGGAAGTGTGTATGTGTGAAAAAAATGTGTATAGGTAATAATGAGATGAATGAATGAATGAAATGTCTTTGATGAGCAAGCCAAGGGGGACAGTGACGGTGGCAAGGAAAAACTCCCTGAGATGGCAATAGGAAGAAACCTTGAGAGGAACCAGACTCAACAGGGAACCCATCCTCATTTGGGTGATAACAGATAGAAATGATAACGTCATGTATTTTGAAGGTAATTTAAAATGATTTAAATTAACATGAAGACCAGTTCAGCATAGGGATGAGCCAGTGGACAGGTGCAGAGGGCAGATGAGGTCTGGATGACTGGAAGCACAGGAGCACCATGTGTAGCTCGAAACCGTCATGAAGCAGAATTCAGCTGGAGCTGGTCCTTCTCTGGATGCCTCAGGAACGTCGCAGGGTCGGTCTTTGTCTACTGGAGCTGGCACAATCTCCCGATGCCTCGGCATGGGTAGAAGGATACAGAATAGATGGGGAGAATTAGCGTAGTTGCCATTCAGTATAGGTGTACTAGAGTATGAGGTTATGGGATGAGTTACGTGTATGCCAGATTAAAAAGATGCGTCTTGAGTCTACTTTTGAACTGGGAAACCGTGTCTGCTCCCCGAACACTGTCTGGAAGGCTATTCCAAAGCGTTGGAGCTAAATATGAAAACGCCCTACACCCTTTTGTAGATTTTGAAATTCTGGGAACTACCAGAAGTCCGGAGTTTTGTGATCTTAAAGCGCGTGGTGGATTATAGCGTATCAGAAGACTGGTTAGGTATGTGGGAGCTAAACTATTTAAGGCTTTGTATGTAAGTAACACTATTTTGTAATTTATTCTAAACTGAACAGGTAGCCAGTGCAGGGATGATAATATAGGGGTTATGTGATCATATTTTCTGGATCTAGTGAGAAACCTGGCGGCTGCATTTTGGACTAACTGAAGCTTGTTTATTGAGGATGCAGGACAACCACCTAGTAATGCATTACAATAGTCCAGTCTGGAGGTCATGAATGCATGAACTAGCTTTTCTGCATCAGATACAGATAAGATGTTCCTCAGTTTTGGAATAATTCTAAGATGGAAAAAGGCTTTTTTTGTTATATTTGAAATGTGATTTTCAAAGGACAAATTACTGTCTAATATTATCCCCAGGTTTTTCACTGTCGAGCTGGTAGTAACAGTACATCCTTCTAAACGCAGGCTGAATTGTGAAAGCTGTTGTGTGCTGGTTTTTGGGCCGATAAGTAATATCTCAGTCTTATCTGAATTGATCATCCAATCTTTAATGTCCTGGACACACTCAGTTAGTCCAGACAACTTAGATATTTCATCTGGTTTGGTTGAGATATATAATTGGGTATCATCAGCATAACAATGGAAACTAATCCCATGTCTTCTAATGATGTTACCCAAGGGAAGCATGTATATTGAGAACAGCAGAGGTCCTAAAACTGACCCTTGTGGGACCCCATATTTCACTGGCATTACACCAGACGGTTCTCCATTCAGATCTACAAAATGGTATCGATCAGACAGGTATGATCTAAACCGTTTTAATGCCTGTCCCTGAATACCTATGTGATTTTGTAAGCAATCTATGAGAATATTATGATCTACAGTGTCGAATGCAGCTCTAAGATCGAGCAGGACTAGCAATGAGATGCAGCCTTGGTCTGAAGCTAAAGGCAAGTCCTTTGCAATTTTAACTAGTGCAGTTTCTGTACTATGATGGGGCCTGAAACCTGACTGAAATTCTTCAAGGATGTTGTTTTCCTGCAAGAATGTGCATATTTGAGCTGATACTACTTTTTCTAATATTTTTGATATGAACTCACTTTCTTGCCCACAGTCCAACAGTTAGCAGAACGTGACACACACACACTTTATTTGTACTGTAAACTGTAGCTGTGTTTGCTAGGGCACTTGGTTATACACAGTACTTTAATGTATGGAACACTTAACTTACTGGTTACTGGTTCGTTTTATTTTAAATATTGCTTATTACCTTATTCAATTATAATAAGGTAATAAGCAATATTTATAATTATTAACGTATTGAAGTATTTTAGTTAAGGGCAAAAACAGACCCTGTGCTTGTGTTTAGAACTGAACAGCTGTGTTAATAGGTTTAATCAACGATTTATGAGACAACAGTTAAAGCATTTGTGGATGGAGAGGGGGGTGTGTGCACGCCCGCTCCTACATTTCTCCGTTGGCTTTTTAACACGCGCACATAAGTTGTAGTGCGGACTGGATATTGCGCTGTGGCGACCACTTGTCGTGAGCAGCCGAAAGACCAACAACAACATTTGCGCAGACAAGTCTAAAGAACTCCTCCCCCTGCCAAAAACACACACACACAGAGCAATTAGCACCATGTCATACTCAGTATTCTCCACTGAGGTTTCTCACCTTCCACTCCTTCTAAGTTTGCCTTTGCTCTTTTGATGGAGTTCTTAAAACCCAAAACATTTATTTATACTGAGAAAAATGATTATGGGTCACATAATCACAAACACAAATACATATACAGATACCTATGATCAAGTGTTTAACTGTTGTTTTCATTTGTTTCTATGACCAATAATAATAATTATTATTAATAATTATGATTTTCAGTCCAACTCTTTGACTATTTAAACCAAAGTTATGTCCCATTTTTTGCCCATTGAAGTTGTTGGTTCAATTAAACGGCCACCTCTACTCATTAACATCAACAGAGATGCAGGCGATGGAAGAATACATAACCAACGCCCTCCGCCAGGGGACCATCAGACCCTCCTCCTTGCCTGCTGCCCCGGAGTTCTTTTTCGTAAAGAAGAGGGTTGGCGAACTTTGCCCATGTGTCGACTATCGGGGGCTCAACAACATCACAATAAAAAACCGGCACCCTCTGCCTCTTACCAACTCCGCCCTGGACGCCCTCTCTGGTGCCACCATCTTTACTAAGTTGGACCTCCGGAGCGCCTACAACTTGGTGCGCATCAGAGAGGGCGATGAGTGGAAGACGGCCTTCATTACCCCGACCGGACACTATGAGAGCCTTGTCATCCCCTTTGGACTGTGCAATGCCCCTGCCGCCTTTCAACACCTTAATAATGATGTTCTTCGAGACATGTTAGGGCAGTGGGCATTTGCTTATCTGGACGACATCCTCATTTACTCCCGTACCGCTGAGGAACATACCCAGCACGTCAGGGCGGTTCTAAAGAGATTACTCGCCCATCAGCTGTACTGTAAGTTGGAAAAGTGTGCTTTTCACGAGCGCTCCACAATGTTCCTGGGTTTTGTCATCTCGCCCCAGGATGTGGCCATGGACCCGCAGAAGCTGGAAGTTGTGCGTCATTGGCCCCTACCCAAGACCCTCAAGCAAATTCAACGGTTTCTCGGGTTTGCAAATTTCTACCGTCGCTTTATACAGGACTACAGTACAGTTGCCGCCCCCCTAACTGCCCTGACTCATCCCTCCTCTCTCCCTTTCCGCCTCAACTCTACTGCCATCTCGGCCTTCGAAAGGCTTTGTGACCGCTTTACCAACGCTCCCATCCTTCTCCATCCTGACACCAGTAAACCATTTGTTGTGGAGGTGGACGCTTCAGATGTGGGCGCTGGAGCTGTTCTCTCACAACGAGGTCCAGATCAGAACCTACACCCATGTAGTTTCTTCTCCAAAAAATTTGACACCACTCAGCAGCGATATGGGGTAGGGGACCGCAAGCTGCTGGCCATAAAGTGGGCTTTGGAGGAATGGCATCACTGGCTCCAGAGCGCCAGGGAGCCATTCATCATCTGGACGGACCATCAAAATCTCATCACCACCAAGTTTGAAACAGCTTAATCCCAGACAGGCGCTATGGGCATTGTTCTTCGAACATTATAACTTCCACCTTTCATACTGCCTGGGGTCGAAGAACACCAAGGCAGATGCTCTCTCATGACAACTCGAGATGGAGCCACCCCGGGCAGACCCGGCGCCTGTCCTACCCTCGTCCAGAATCATCGCACCACTTCACCTGGATCTGGAAATGAGGGTCCGCCAGGCATAGACCTTAGAGACCGAACCGGCAGGTGTGCCACCTGGATGACTCTACGTCCCCAACGTCATGAAGTCCGAGGTTCTTCACTGGGGTCATTCTGCCACCATTGCAGGACATCAAGGCACTAAACGTACCCTTCAGTTCCTCCAACGGGACTTCTGGTGGCCATCAATGGCGAATGACGTCAAAGAGTTAGTTCAGGCGTGCCCAGTGTGTGCCAGGGCCAAAAACCTCAATCAACCACCCTCAGGAGACCTTCAACCTCTCCCGGTTCCTCGTCTGCCCTGAGCGCACATTGCCGTCGACTTTGTCATAGGCCTGCTGGCCTCGGAGGGAAAGGACACCATCATGACCATCATAGATCGGTTCTTTAAGGCCGTGCACTTGGTGGCCCTCCCTGGACTCCCGTCAGCCAAGGAAACAGCTGAGCTGATATTAGAGCACGTAGTCCGTCTGCATGGGTTCCCCAAGGACATCGTCTCGGACAGAGGGCCCCAGTTCACTGCCAGGTTCTGGAAAGCCTTCTGCAGTCTGATCGATTCAACCTGCAGTCTCTCATCTAACCCGGGACGATTGTTCCACGTAGGTGACAAGGTATGGCTTTCCACCAAAAATCTTCATCTCCACACTGAGTCAAGGAAACTTTCACCCAGATTCATCGGCCCATACCGTATCACCCACCGGATAAATCCTGCCACCTACCGGCTCCAGCTGCCTGCGGCGCTCTGAATCCACCCAGTCTTTCACATCTCACAACTAAAGCCCTTCATCACATCCTCCATGAATCCACCCTCCCCCCCTGCTCCTCCTCCCCGGATCATCAACAGTGGTCTCGCCTACACCGTGCGCCGGATCCTGGATTCGCGCCCTCGGGGCAGAGCTACTCAGTACCTGGTCGATTGGGAGGGTTACGGTCCAGAGGAGCGGTCTTGGAGTCCGGCCCGGTTCATTCTCGTCCCCGAACAAAACCAAGACTACCGTCGTAGGGTATCCTCGACCCCAGGACCGTCAGGAGTCCTAGGACCCGGAAGTAAGACGGTCGCCTACCAGGAAGTATAAGAGGAGTAAACAAATGATGGCTTACCGGTCAGTCATTGAGTTTGGCCCATGTCGGTTCAGGTTGGCTTTCTTCAAACCGTGTGTAGATGCGGACATATTTTTTCACTAGTTTTGACACGTAGCTTTGGTTTGATCATTTACTCACAAGAACTGAAGTCCGATGATTTCTTTGTCTTGGTACTTTATTTTCGGCATCAAAGATTCAACACTTCATACAGTCGTCTTGAGTAAATCCACTGTGGTTACAACACCTGTTGCTGTATCTTGTAAATTTCTGACTTTTACAACAACCTATGTTATATCTATCTCATTGCGTTCAGCTCACGCATCTAACAACAACTTTGTTGTATATATCTGCTTACGGGTATCTCCCGGTCAAAAGCTTGTGTTTCCATAGCCTTCCGCATCTAAACTGAACTTTCTATCATACGACAGTCATACAAAGGCATGTAATAGTGGAATGACATCACAGACCAACTTACAATTGTCAAAATGAATGCTTAACTAACACATTCAGAGCTTATGGCTTATGGAATAAACTTAATGTTTAATTCTTAACTAATGAATAGAATAAGGTAGAATGAAATTAATTAAAACAAATAAAATAAACACAACAAATAATTCTGCAGATCCATCTTACATAACAAATGTGATATGGCTCTTACATTCCAGCCCCTAATTGACAGGCAGGAAGACTGACAATTACAATTTTTTATTTATTTTTTTGTAACAACATGGCATTAAACATTCTTAACCTTCTACAACATTTAAATCTTTTAAGTGTGTAATATTTATCTCAGATGTTTATGTTTGCATATCAAATTTCATAACATATTAGCACACATTTAACAGTCCATTTCACATATGAGGCACAGCTTGTCGATGGAAAACACACTTTCTAGAGTGTTGGTCTTAGTTTTGACTAACACACGTCTCACAAGTCCCCTTTTGTCGGGGAACACTTTCGTGATTCTTCCCATGACCCATGAACTTCTTGGAGAAGACTCATCAATCATTAAAACTATGTCTCCAATCGAGAGGTTTTTTTCTCTCTTGAAACCATTTTTGCCATTCCTGGAGCAAGGGCAAGTATTCACACACCCATCGCTTCCAGAGCAGGTCTGATAGGTACTGAATCTGCTTCCACCTGCGACGTGCATAGTTGTCTTCTTTTTTGAAAGATCCAGGGGGCAGGTTTGGCTGTTTTTTCATCAGCAGCAGGTTGTTTGGTGTCAGAGGTTCCAGTTTGGACGAGCAGCTGTTTCTTTTCACAGATGCCTTTTGTTTTTGCTGTGTGGTAATTCCCTGTTTGAATTCTGCTGCTGCTTTACCCTTTTGCAATGTGAGAATTTCTTCCTTAAAATTTTGTCTTTGAGTGAACTTAATGATTTCGTTTTCTGCTCTTGTTAGGTCTTGAGCTATTAGAGACTTGTGATTTTCTGTCTTTGGGTTATCCACTTGTGTTTTAACCCTTTCTGTTTTTTGTTTGAGCATGTCTCTGATGCGAAGGATCCAGGCAACGGATCGTTTTAACTTGTGCCAGTCGGAGTGATGATTAATTAATTTACTCACTGCGTCTGTGCTTTCTGCAATGCTCATAATGTTCACTAAAGCTGAGAGCTTAATCTCATCATCATTTTCTTTTATTGACGTGTCCTAAATATTTTCGGGCCATTTGCACTCTGCTTCTTTGAGAAAGGAAGGACCATGGATCCAGTTAACATTTTTCATAAACTTTTCACATGATGCCCCCCTGGAGGCAGAGTCAGCTGGGTTTTTTGAGGTATTAACATACCTCCATTGCTGTGACTTGGTTGACTCTCTTATAATGGCGATTCTGTTGGCTACAAAGGTTTTAAAACGAAGTGTTTCGTTGTCAATGTATCTCAAAACAGTTATACTGTCAGTCCAAAACATAGAGTCCAGCAATTTCAATTCTAGCTGTTCTTTCAACATTGTCATTTTTTACAGCGATCACTCCCGCCGTCAGTTCCATTCGTGGAATGATGGTTTGTTTCAGGGGTGCTACACGGGAGTTCCCCATCATGAATGTGCAGTGTGTGAGTCCATCAGCATTTACTAACCTGAGGTATGAGACAGCTCCATATCCCAGTGGTGGAGTTGTGCTGTAGCTGTAACTCCAAAGTCGGCTGGTTTCACACACCTTGCTACGCTGAACTCGGACAGTTGGGGCAGCTCTTGCAGCCAGGTTTTCCATGCTTTAGCAAACTGCTCGGGAATGTCGTCATCCCATGCGAGTTTTTCATTACATAACTGTTGCATTAGAGTTTTAGCTGGCAGTGTGACAGATGCGAGAAAACCTAAGGGGTCGTATATTGAGCTACTGATTTGACAGGATTCCTGGTCTTGTCACAGGTCGTTCCTTTAAACTAATCTTAAACTTGAACATGTCTGAATTAGTGCACCACAGCACACCCAGAGCTCTCTCAATGAGCAGTGCATCTTTACTCAAGTCAAGTCTATCATGTCTTTGATCCTTTCGCTCTCGGGAATGAAAGTCAGTAGGGCATGGCTATTGCGTTTTGAGTTGGAAAGGTGAGAGTGCGCGCTCCTCGGACGCAGGCTGCTGGCTGCATTTCGGTTGTTGGGCGTTTGAACGGATGCTTTCTTAAAGGGGACATACAGTCTCAATTTTGCATAGGTTAATATGATTCTTTAGGGTCCTAATGAATAGTTTGGAATATACTTTAATTAAAAATTCTCAATTGTTGTGTAAAAAAATCATTACCTGGTAAAAAGTAGCTCTGTTCTCAGCAACCTATTTCAGTACGTGCTCCTTTAAATGTTAATGACCTCTACTGAACCGGCCCCCCAGTTCTGTGGGGCGTGTCTTCACAATACAAGTGGGGTATAGCTTTGACAACATTCATTCATTTTCTATACCGCTTAATCCTGTGTTCAGGGTCGTGGGGGGCCTGGAGCCTATCCCAGGATACTTTGGGCACTAGGCGGGGTACACCCTGGACAGGGTGCCAATCCATCTCAGGGCACACTCACATACACACACTCACACACCCAATCACACAATTTGGGCAATTTGGGAACGCCAATTAGCCTAACCTGGACTGTGGGAGGAACAGCCTGGCCGGGGAATCGAACCCAGACCCTGGAGGTGCAAGGCGACAGTGCTAACCACTACACCACCTGCTTTGACAACAGTTAAAAATATTTAAAAAACAGTTAAAAATTATTTTACATGATGTTAGAATTATTTTATATATAAAAGAGTTATTTCTACTCTCTTGCTCTCTTCCTCATAGATCTCATATTAACGTGTTAAATCTTCCCTGCTGCTATCTTCCTGTCTCCTCTTGCATCTGTTCATTCACGCTCACCTTCCCATACTCTCCCTCTCTCTCTCTCTCTCTCTCCCTCTCTCTCTCCCCCTCTGTCTCCTTCCACCTATCTATCTTCCTCTCCTTTGATTCAAATTCAAATTTTATTTGTCACATGCAGTACACAGTCATACACAGTATGATATGCAGTGAAATGCTTATACGACAGCCAGTGACCTTAAAAAGAAAATAAAAGCTTATACTTAAGGAATAAATATCAATAAAAAGAAATACTAAAGAAAATAAATTTAACTAGTAAAATAAACTGTACAAATAAGGGCATAATAAAAATATTACAAAATATTTGTTCCTCTTTGCTTCCTATGAGAATTTCAACTCCGGCGCTAATCTGGGGCAACTTTACATCGCTAAGGTAGGACCACTGGTCGATGTCGTGCTGTTGTGGAATGGTTTCCACTGTAGCTGGGATATTCTTTTGTGTATATACATTGGGAAGTTCAATAAAGGTGTTTTCTTCCAGGCTACTGATCTCCAAATCATTGATCATGTAACTTTCTACAAGTTTTGTTGAGTTCATGGTGCTCAGCAGTAGTTTAACTCTTCTGCCTTGTACATTTAATCGCCTTGCTAATGACTCTGTACAAAATGTGGCGGTACTACCTTGGTCTATGAATGCATACACTTCTGCAACCTTGTCATCCTTTTTGGACTTTATTTTAACGGGTACTATGGGGAGGATGCAATTACTTCCAGCCCCAGTGAGAGCATTTGATTCGTTACTCACTGAAGGTGGTGTATTTTTTGTTTCACCTTCAGTTTCGTTTCCGTGGGCGCTTGTGGCTAACTGCGCCGTGTCGTGCACTGCTATGTGTAGCATGCGAGGATGTGGCTTTGAACACAATGAACATATAATTTTTCTGGTACAGTCTTTCCACAAATTACCCTTTCTTAAACATATGAAACAGAATCCATTCTTTTTTATGAATTCTACTTTGTCTTTGTGTGTCTGATCATTAAACTTTATGCAGTCGTCTAAGATGTGGCAGTTTTTACAATATGCGCACGGCTTAGTGAAAGCGCTAACAGCTAATGTACCGGCATTCTTCATTGTAATCGGGTCTTTGTGGGTTTTCCTTGGCCCTTTTGTTTGGGTCCTTGAAGGGATGTGTGACTGGGTTTTCTGTCGCTGGTTGCGGCGTCCAGGTCAGCGAAGGACGGGTTGGAGTACAGTCTAGCTTGTTGATCGATGAAGTCCACCAGCTGGGCGAACTTGGCTCTTGTTCCGTGGAGCTCGTAGTGCTGGTGTGAGCGAAGCATCCACCTGTCGATCAGCTTGTGGGGCAGCTTTGTGAGAATGTCATTCATGCGCTGGCTGCTATTCAACTCGTCCATGGATTCATGGTTCTCCATGGCATTTTGGCAGGTTGTCAGGAACGAGGAGAGGGCACTTAATGCCCTTCCATCGTCTGGCTTTATTTTTGGCCACTTAGCTGCCTTTTGCTTATATGCTGCTGCAATTCTTAGTTCGTTACCAAACCTGTTGTGCAGCAATTTCTTTGCTCTTGCGTAGCCATCTGTCATCTTCATGCAGCTCACTACAAGTTCTTTGGGTTCACCTGTGGTGAACAGTTCGAGATAGCCTTTCAACGTCGTTATCAACTTTGGATTCAACGAAACGCTCAAAGGATAGCATGAAGGATGAAAATTTAAACGGGTCCCCGTCGTACGGAGGAATGTTGCGCTGGGGCAAGGTTGACAGCATGTGGCTTCTCGCGAGCAGTTCTGTGAGCTCTGCTTGACGTTGCACCTGGAACCCTACTGTGTCGAGGCTCTGACGTAAGTATTCATTGTCTTGAGTAGTGCATTCTGTCATACTAAATGGGTTTCTTAAGGTGTTTATCGGTTGCTGATTTGTGTTTGCAAGCGAGCCTAGGGAATCTGCCTGGCGTGGCTGACGACATGCTGCATCATGACCCTGCATTGGATGTTCGTTGTTGAGGGTAGAACGTTTCTTCGGAGTCCTTGTCATTTGTGGGTTTGAGCTCGTGGGCATGCCTGACTGGGCTGGCCCGTAGGGCGTTGGCATTCGATAATGTGCTTTATCGAAGCTCTGACATAACTGTTCGTTGTCCAGGATGGGACATTCATTTTGGGTACTTGCCATTGTAGGTCTTGCACTGATGGGCTCGCTTGAACGGGCTGCCTCGAAACGTGACTCTTGAACAGGCTGCCACGAGGCGTGTTTGTGTTCCGTGGGAACGCTGTACTCGTAAAGCTCATTGTGTTCTAAGTCTGTAGCTTGAGCTCTACTCAGGTGCGCGTTACTCAATTCGGTGAATGCGCTCTCCTCTACAGGCTGCGCTCGGCTGTTGCATTTTGAGTTGAACGGGTGAGAGTGCGCACTGCTCGGGCGCGCGCTGCTCGGATGCGCGCTGTTCGGATGCGCGCTGCTCGATTCAATGAGTGCGCTCTTTCTCGCGGGCGATCGGCTGTCGTATTTTGAGTAAACATTTATTTCAGCTGCAGCCTTTGCGAGCTCCGTGTCAAGTCTCAGCCTTACCTTCTGTGTCTTTAGTTTTACCTTTTCCATTTCTAGTTGTGCCTCCTGCTCTTCCAGCTGCTGCCGTTGGTCTAAGGGTGCTGCTTCAGCTAGCAGAGCTGCTCTAATAGCTTCTGCCCTTTTTAGCTGAGCTAATGATGCTGTAGATGATGAGGAGGACCTCTTGGATGCTGCCGTTATCTGAGACACGCTGTCGCCTGGCGAGACATCGTCTTCGCGTGTTCGCGACGTCATAGAGTGGCCCTTGGTGTCATTGGCGTCCGCTATCCAGCGATCCACCGTTTCCTTAAATTCTGTAATGCGCAGTGATTTGGGCCTGTGCCAATTCTGCTGGTCCAGTTCGCGTTCGCTTTCGTTTAAACGCAATCGCACTTCTCTATTGCTCTGAGTAAAGTTCTTTAGCAGCTCTTTGTAGTCTGTATGGTACCTAATTTCAACGTTGTACAAGTTACAGACATCGTACATGAGCAATCTTATTTCGTTGGATAATGCAGTTACTTGACTCCACTTTTCTTCTCGAATTCTCATTAATTCTTGAAGCTTCCTTATTGGGTCTTCTTCCTCGAGCGCCGTCTCACGCTCAGACTCAACTGTAACTGTGTCGGTCTCGCCGTCAGACATAGTGAAGCACAGAGCACTCAAATCCTCTTTCATTTTCAATTTCAACAGTCACGCTTCGCGCTTAAAACAACGGATAAGCTTTTGACTTTAATGTAGATGCGGACATATTTTTTCACTAGTTTTGACGCGTAGCTTTGTTTTGATCATTTACTCACAAGAACCTGAAGTCCGATGATTACTTTGTCTTGGTACTTTATTTTCAGCATCAAACAGCATTCAACACTTCATACAATTGTCAAAATGGATGCCTAACTAACACATTCAGAGCTTATGGCTTATGGAATAAACTTAATGCTTAATTTTTAACTAATGAATAGAATAAGGTAGAATGAAATTAATTAAAACAAATAAAATAAACATAACAAATTCTGCAGATCCATCTTACATAACAAATGTGATATGGTTCTTACACCGTGAGTACTCACTGTATTTTGGTTGTTGCTTCCGACCGTTGTGTGTGTATTTATAGGACGCGGGTTAAATTTGTGTTTTTCCCTTGCTCCCCTTTCGTGAGAGTCCTTAAACTAAATCGCGTGGTTATCCTGCCTACTCGTTATTACTCCGCGTTTGGGTTTACCATCCACGCTACATTGGGCTAACCACTAAAGCTACGTCTTCTGGTCACCTCAGGTTAGTTTATCTCTGACAGTTGGACTGTGACGTCATCCCTCCTACAGCTCCCTCAACAGCTTGTTCAGGCTCCTCCAGTACTGTAGCTCCAAAAGTCCAGCCGTCACCCGTCTGACCCCCCAATCCTCCACAGCGGAGCTCTGCTTAAAGACAACAGGAGAATTTAGTGAAGACAAAGATAAATAAACTTTACAGAACATCTAAGATATTAGTAAACCTACACCACAGAGTGTGTAAAATACTGTTTTGGGAATTCTGGAATGTAAATAAACCGCCTGTGCTAATGTTAACCAGTGAACTTTGTTAGTGTTGACCAAGTATCTGTCTGTATTATCGTCTAAATTAAATTAACCGAGAATTTACTTAATGCGGTTTTCATACAAATAAGTTAAGCAATATAACACTCGTATATGAGCCAAATATACGCGTATACTCAAATATACAAACTCGTATCTCTGAAGCCAAATTATAACTTCCTGAAGCCCCCCTCTACACAAGCACACCTCCCCCCTCCTCCTCCTTAACTGATAAACACTTCAGGGTTTTATCCAGCTCGTTAACTAAGTGCTCGCGCTACCGCGGAAAGTCACGGCCAAAGTGGATAAAATATAAACCTGGTTATGAGCGTTACTAGCTCCTGTACAGCTATCCTCATCTTGTGTCCCTCATGAACTGCATCACATTATATTGCAGTCACAGAAATAACATGCAGATTAACGCTTACCCAAAGAATAAATAAACGCTGAATTTATCCAGACAACACGCGGTCAGATTCTCTCAGTATTTTCAGAGAGCACAAACTGTAGTGCAGCTTTTGTAATAGGGACATTTATAGTATTTTCTAAGTTTTAGCATCTTTTTGAGTTAAAGAGGAGTGACTCTGTGAGTTTGTGAAACTGACAGTAAGCTGTAATGTTAACTGCAGACTTGGTAAACACACCATTAAGTTATCTATTCAATTCAATTTTATATGTATAGCGCTTTTAACAATTGACATTGTCTCAAAACAGCTTTACACAATCAAAAGAATTATTTAAGTTTGTATGTAATGTGAGTGTGTATGAATCAAAATGGTCAGATAGCCCCTGGTGAGCAAGCCGAGGGCGACAGTGGCAAGGAAAAACTCACTGAGATGGTAATAGGAAGAAACCTTGAGAGGAACCAGACTCAACAGGGAACCCATCCTCATCTGGGTGAAACAGATAGCAGGAAATTATCTGCATTTATACAATGTCTTAGGTGGCAGGCAGTTCAGCTATAATAGTTGATGTTAAAATGGAGTCCAGGTAGTTATTGGGGACTCAGATAGACCTTTAGAAAGTTCCAGTCCTGAACTATCGACTTGTCAAGTCCTCAGAGAAACATCTGCTAACACCAGTCGAGGCCAGAACCGTCTTCTAAGTAGAGAGAATCATCGCCAGACACCAGACGCATCCCAAAGAGGCACACAGGGCATCGATGCGACGAGACCTCCTACATTAAGCGGAGCACCAGGATGGATCAGACAGGTCTGGAGGGCAGAGGGAGTCTGGATCACTGGCAGCTCAGGGATGACATGTATAGCCCGACAGAGAGAGAGAGAGAAAGAGTGAAATGGGGAGACAGGGGGAGAGAGGGAAGAGAAAGAGGGGGAGAAAGAGAAGAAGAGGAGAGATGGCAGTTAGGTATGGTCACAGTCACATAATGTATAATGTGAACGTATATTTACTGTAGAGTGCAAGCAGAGACTCCGGCAGGACTAACTATGACAGCATAACTAAAAGGGAGAGCCAGAAGGAAACAAACATGAGGGCTCCCTGAGATGTAAAGCAAACAATCACCTCATCGTCAACAAACCTGAGTGATCAATGAGAGTGGGGAAGACAGCATCTAAACATACCAGTTCACCGTAATACTCTACATCCATGAGTCGCCCAGATCTGCTCCTTTACCTAAGGCAAATCTATTTATAAAAATGCGTGGCTAAATAAATAGGTTTTTAGTCTAGACTTAAACACTGAGACTGTGTCTGAGTCCTGAACACTATTTGGAAGACTATTCCATAATTTTGGGGCTTTGTAAGAAAAAGCTCTGCCCCCAGCTGTAGTTTTCATATTACATTGTACTGACAAGCAGCCTGCATCCTTTGATCGAAGTTGGCGTGGCGGATCGTAAGACACTAGCAGTTGCCTTTCAAGGCTACACTCGATGCTGCGTGAAAACGCTATGGGAACCATTTTGTCCAGTTGCCGGTTGTGAAGCATGTGTGCAAACACGCCAAAATTTGGCTATATATATAACCTCGGTCAGGTGAAGTCATCTGATTAGATGCAGGTGGAGGTTATAAATACAAGTGAGCCGGCAACAAACCTCAGATCATTTGTCTTCACTTTCACCTTGCTGTGAGCGTGTCTGTGTTTAAAGCAGCAAAATAAGAAGTGTTTAACTCACCGATATCGGAGTTTTAAACAAGATGTCCCTCTGTGTGTGATAATCCATTTCGGAGGGCGATCTTTACTGCTTCGATTAAAAAGTGCTCACGCGCCTCGCATTCCTTGAGAAGCTCAGAGCCGCGACGCATTTTGGTGCTTAAAACTCGCTTCCTCGTTGGATCGGGAAATCTCTCTGTCCGCTCTCAAGTGCGCCATGGGCTTCCTGTGAATGGGTAAGGATAAACATCCTATCTTGCTTAAACCGCGGAGATGGAATAATCTCCGAGCACTAGGAAAACAACAACAACAACAACAAAAAAAAAGAAACCGGTAGTTTCTGTCGGGTAGCCGGGGGCGGCGGAGCCTCAACGACGCGCTCTTCCCCCCCCCCCCCCCCCAGCTTTCTCCATATGAGTTAACCCTTTCATGGAGTAAGCTGTATTAATCCTGTGTTTTCCTGCCATTGACTTATTTAGTTGTTTAAATATAGTTAATGTGGAATCGCAGAGTTATATGATGTAGCCCAGATAGAAGAGACGCTTCAAAAGCTATCTCTCTCTTGGGACATCATCCTTCCAGAAAAGCTAATGCTTCCTTTCAAGCTATGTAGACTTTCATCTTCCCTGAAGGGAAAAGCTTTTCAGGCAGCAGGTCAGGTTGGTGCTCCTTTGCACACCATGGCGGTTTTGCAGGCCTACCATGCTACCTGCTGAGAGACTTGAGCACTGGTGAGGCTCTTCAGATAGGGCGTATTGGAATTACGCCGGGCCACAGACTTGTTTCTGCGTGCAACAAAAGCAGATGGCTCGTGCTATCGGCCGTTTTATGGCTGCGATGGGTTTCGCGTGGAGGCACTTGTGGTTGAATCTTAGGCGCATCAAGGATAAGTATCGTGCATTCCTCCTGGATGACCCTATCTCACCTTCCGGCCTGTTTGGTGATATTGTTAACTCGGTCGCCACTAGGTTAATGAGGCGAAGTTATATGAACAAGCCTTCGGGAAATTCCTTCCCCGCCGTACTCAAAAGTCGGGACTGTCGGCCACCCTGTCTCGACTGGGTCTGACACTTGCGAGGCGTGAAACACAAGGAGTGTGTTTTTGAGCATGCCACCCCTTTTGGGGTACGACGCGCCTCACTATCAGCCTCAAAAAGGGTCAGACTGGCATATTGTCTTCTTCACAAAGAAGCCCTGAGGTTCATGTGCCCAGGACCATGGGGGGGCCGCCCCAATGGGGAGATGCACGCAGAATTTCTTTCTAGAACGAAGTGGTCTCCCTGACACCCCCAGGAGGTTGGTGTTTTTGCTCCGCCACCGCTGGTGTTTCGGGCAACACCAGTCACCAATAAAGTGTTAGTTCTTCGGTTTTTCCTGCCATGTTTCAGGATGTACCGCTATCTAAAATAAACAATACAGTTTCAATGTTGACTGTTAAAGTGATTGCTCTCAAATCCTACCAAGCGATTGATTTGTGACAATTGATTGAAGGACGCTTACTTTCATATAGAAATATTCCCACAACACAAGGAAAGACCTGAGGTTCGCTTTTGGGGGCCAAGCTTACCAGTATCGGGTCCTTTCAGTTGGTATAGCTTTCTCACCCGCACATATTAAAATGCATGGATGTAGTTCTGGCTCTTACGACTACCAGGGCATCCATATTTGAATTACATAGACGACTGGCTGGCCCAGTCTCATTAGCTAGCGCTTCGACATCAGCATGTCGCCCTAGCTCATCTTGTTTCTTAGGTGCTCTTTCCTGTTCTGAGGATTGGGTGTCACATGAGATTCGATCGTAAGCGGGCACAGCTGTCTCCCGCTCGTGTCGAATCCATTATCAACACCCTCAAGGAAATCAAGCTAGACAAAGAAAGTGACCATCACTTTCAGAGATCTTAGCTCTCATGGCAGCCGTATCCACGGTGACCCTTGGGCCTGCACATGAGAGCATTTCAGTTGTGGCTAAGACAGGGGATTTCACTCTAGGGCCGATCCCCAACAAGGGTTACGCGCCAGGTGCTTCGTACCCGTCCTATGTGGTTCAGACCCCGATTTCTGACTCTGGCTCCCACTCTAAGTTCGTCTTGTCATCACAGATGCTAACAATCACGCTTCCCTCACAGGCGGGGGTGCGGTCTTAGGTGACCGTCCCAGCCCAAGGGTGCTGGAGAGGCCTTCTTCTCGCACGGCACATCAATTGCCTCGAAATGATTGCTCTATTTCTCGCCCTAAAGCATTTCCTCCAGCGGTTGAGAGTGCCATGTCCCATTGCGGGTGGACAACACAATGGCAAGTCTCATATATTAATCGCCAGGGCAGACTGTGCTCGCGCCGCTGAATAGCTAGCGCACCAGGTTCCTGTCCCTCAGCGCGATTTACGTTCCAGGGCATATGAATGTGAGAGCAGTTGTAATTTTCCAGTCAATCTCTGATGCACGGGGAATGGAAACCCCACCTCGAAGTAGTCAGTCAATCTCGGTGAGATTTCATGCAGCAGAGGTGGACCGCTTTGCCTCGCAAGATCAGCAAATGTCCCATTTGCTACTCCCTGACTCTGGATCTAGTATCCCTCTTCAAGAGCTTATGCCCTCAAATGGAATGTTTTTAAAGGGTGACACTGGGTGAGAGATGCTATTGCCCTCTCCTATGAGGCGCGTGAGCTCACTTCACCTCTAGGAAGCAGGGCCCACTCAACCAGAGGGATCGCCTCATTTATTGCACTAGCAAGAGGTATTGCACTGCAGCATGTGTGTGCTAAGCAGGTAGACCCAGTCCACTGCCGAAATGTTTCAGTGCTGGAGTTTCAGCAGGAAAAGCTTGTCCTCAGGCTTGTGCCCTAGTACTCTCAAGATGTACTTAACCGCGTCCTCACTGAACTATCTTCCGTAAGTTCCATTTGTAACAAGCACCCTACTGTTCCGAAGCCTTCTGCCCTCCACCTTTTACAGCTTTGGAGCAGGAGAAACTTCACTTACTGTGTCCAGTACGTGCTCTTCAGATTTGCGTCCACCGCATGAGCCAGTGGCGTAAGTCAGAGTGCCACTATACTAGGTGAGAGAGGCCATTGCCCTCTCCTATGAGGCGCGTGGGATCACTTCGCCTCTAGGAATCAGGGTTCATTCAACCTGAGGGATCGTCTCATCTATTGAACTAGCAAGTGGTATTCCCCTGCAGCAAGTGTGTGTGAAGCAGGTGGACCCAGTCCACTGCTGAATTGCTTCAGTGCTGGAGTCCCTGCAGGAAAGTTGTCCTCGGGCCTGTGCCCAAGTACTCTCAGGACGCACGTAACTGCATCCTCACTGAGCTATCGGCCTAAGTCCATAAACAACATCACCCTATTGTTTTGAAGCATTTCGTCCTCCGCCTTTACAGCTTCGGAGCAGGAGAAACTTCACTTACTGTCCAGTACGTGCTCTTCAGATTTACAGTACGTCCACCGCATGAGCCAGTGGTGTAGGTCAGAGCAGCCTTTACATGTCTTGGGGCCGCTGGAGCGGCCGCCACTACACTGGGTGAGAGATGCATATTGCCCTCCCCTATGAGGCGCGTGGGTTCACTTCGCCTCTAGGAAGCAGGGCTCATTCAACCAGGGAGATCGCCTCCCTTTGCACCAGCAAGAGATATTCCCATGCAGCAATTGTGTGACACGGAGGGTTGCTCCTTCCCGCATGCATTTGTTACATTATAATCTGGATGTTCATGCTACTCCGGGCACAGGGAAAGCCCCGAGTTAGCTGCCCAGGCATAGTTCTGAGACCTTCTCGGATTTGTGCCGCACGCTACACAACTTTGGGGTCCAGACACCTGCAGTGCGTCGGCGTTGGTATTCTCGTTCCCATAGCGTTTTCATGCAGCATCGAGTGTAGCCTTGAAAGGGAACGTCTCGGGTTACTTTGCTGTAACCCTGTTTCCTGAAAGGCGGGAACGAGATGCTGCGTCCGAATGCCACACTACCACGTGACCGGACGTCCGTTCAGACAAATTAATCTGAGGTTTGTTGCCGGCTCACTTGTATTTATAACCTCTAATCAGCATCTAATCAGATGACGTCACCTGACCGAGGTTATATATATAGCCAAATTTTGGCGTGTTTGCACACATGCTTCACAACCGGCAACTGGACAAAATGGTTCCCATAGCGTTTTCACGCAGCATCTCGTTCCCGCCTTTCAGGGAACAGGGTTACAGCAAAGTAACCCGAGACGTTTGCTCATATACTGCGGCGTGAGACGATTTAATGCTTTATAAGTCAAGAGTAGTATTTTAAAATCAATGCGAAATTTCACAGGGAGCCAATGCAGTGAAGATAAGATACGGGTGGTGTGCTCACATCTTCTGGTTCTAGTGAGGATACCATTCAAATGTTTTAGATCACTTTCTAACTCCATGATGGTTCCTGATTTTTATTTCTTTCTACACTGTAAAGGAATGCTGAAGGCGTCCAAAAAATGCATTAATCTCCTTTGGACAGTTGATATTGAGATGTTTCTGCTACTTCTGCTCTGTAAAGACTTCATAACGCCTCTAATCTGAGGTGCTGTTAATTTGGTCATTTTTCAGGCTGATAACTCTAAATGAACTCTGCAGCAGAGGTAGGTTTTGGTCTCGCCCTCCTGGGATGGCCTTCATGAGAGTCAGTTTCATTATGGTGCTTGACAGATTTTGCAAATGCACTTGACAATACTGTTCTTGCAAGAAGTATTGCAGAAAGGCTGACCTCTGTGTCTTAAAATAACAACTGTTGTTTTTGTTGTTGTTACGTAATTACCTAATTCCATATGTGTTATTTTATAGTTTTGAAATCCCCAGTTTTGTTGTAGAATGTAGAAAATAAATCACTAAACAAAAACAATGAAATTTGCAAGTGACCCCAAACTTTTGAACGGTAGTGTATATATATATACTCAGCAAAAAAAAGAAACGTCCCTTTTTCAGGACTGTGTATTTCAACAATAATGTTGTACAAATCCAAATAATTGACAGATCTTCATTGTAAAGGGTTTAAACAATGTTTTCCATGCATGTTCAGTTAACCATAATCAATTAATTAACATGCACCTGTTGAATGGTCGTTAAGACCTTAACAACTTAAAGAAAGTAGGCATTTAAGGCCACAGTTCTAAAAACGAGGGACACTAAAGAGACTTGTATACCGACTGTGAAAAACACCCAAAGAAAGATGCCCAGGGTCCCTGCTCATCTGCGTGAACATGCATTAGGCATGCTGCAGGGAGGCATGAGGACTGCTGATGTGGCTAGGGCAATAAATTGCCATGTCCGCACTGTGAGATGCCTAAGACAGCGCTACAGGGAGACAGGAAGGACAGCTGATCATCCTCGCAGTGGAAGACCACGTGTAACAACACCTGCACAGGATGGGTACATCCGAATATCACACCTGCGTGACAGGAACAGGATAGCCACAACAGCTGCCCGAGTCACACCAGGAACACACAATCCCTCCATCTCACAGCAAGAACTGACAAATCTGGTCCAGTCCATGAGGAGGAGATGCACTGCAGTACTTCAAGCAGCTGGTGGCCACACCAGATACTGACTGGTACTTTTGATTTTGACCCTCCCTTCATTCAGGGACACATTGTCAAACATTTTTAGTTCATGTATTATGGTGTTGACTCTTTTAGTGTTCATACAAATATTTACACATTAAGTTTACTGAAAGTAAAAACAGTTGAAAGTCAGAGGACGTTTCTTTTTTTGCTGAGTATATATGCTTTTTTATTTGAACACGCACTGCTAACTGAAAATCTCCAAAGAGACCTCACAAACTGCCAATCCCATGTACACTTGTGTCAGCAACTGGGATTTGAGAACAGTTTGACCTGTGAAATAAAAACAACAAGCTGAGATCCAGAGAGTGTAGATTGCTGCATGGTGTAAATGAGCACTTTTCAGATCTGGTCAGTTTGTGAGTATTATGAGGCTGTGGAATTTTCAGTGAATTAGTCCTCAACAAACTTATTCTTGATATATATTTTTTTCAGGGTTTAACGTTCCAAAGGCAGGAAGGGAGACATGTCTCAAAATAATTCAGCATGTTTTATGGTCACTCTGACCTTGGAATCAATGGACATACCACCATCTGGTGGCATTGCTATATTATTTTTTGGCATAATTGCATACTGTCTAATCTTGTTGTTTCAGTCAATGCTACTTGTAACTATTGTTGTAAAAAGGGATCTGCATAAGCCTATGTACATACTGCTCTTTAATTTGTTTATATGTGACATTACAGGAGCTACAGCTTTTTATCCTCAACTCATTTGTAGTATATTGTCTCAGAGTAGAGAAATCTCTTATCCTGCCTGTGCATTACAGGGATTCCTCATTCACATGTATGGCACTGGATCTCCTTTATTTCTCACTGTTATGGCCGTCGACAGATATATTGCCATTTGCGAGCCTTTGAGATACCACACTATGATGAGAAGAGTTACCTTAGTGAAACTTATTTTTATGGTGTGGGCACTAAGTTTTGCTATGGTTTTGTGTTTATTTATGCTTACAACGAGCAAAGAAATCTGCAGGACAAACATAGTGGACACGTTCTGCAATAATCCCTCTTTAATGAAGTTAAGCTGTGAGGATACAAGTGTGGTTAACTATTATGGCTTGTTTACTATAGCTCTTGTACAAGGCTCTTCCATATTCATAATATCATTAACATATATCAAAATCCTAATTACTTGTTTTTCTACTAAACAGGCAAAATCTATAAGTAAGGCAATACATACTTGTGGCACACATTTAGTTGTGTATCTGAGTTTTGAGGTTAATGTATTATGTTCACTGATTTCTCACAGGTTTGAATCAGCATCGCCACACTTAAGAAGGATCTTTGCTGTATCAGTTGTTATATTTCCTCCAATTATCAACCCTCTAATATATGGGTTGCAAACAAGGCAAATTCGACAAACAAGTTTAACATTTATACAACGAAAGATTTCTTCTATGTAACAAAAAACAGAAAGCTACAATAAAAAACTTTTATATGTAATTAAGATGTAAATGCATTATTAGGTCATTTATTATGTAAATACATTTGTGGTCATGCAGTCAACTTGAACATAAATGTCATGGCAATATTTGGCTTTTTCTGGGGTGGAAGCAGTGTACCACATGCACTCTTAATAAAACAAATTATGTAGTTATATGTATATGTAGCCTTGTGATTTGCAAATACAAAATATTTAAGAATACCACTGAATTATTAATAATCTGTAGGTATTGTAGGTATATTTTTGACCATATATGTTCTATTTTGACCCTGTGTTTATATCAGGAAACCCAAAATACTGTAAATGAAACCTTGTGCTCTTCAAAAAGTATGCTATACAATCATTCTTCACCAGAATGAAGCCCATTCAAAAAAAATTTTAAGTGCATTATTGCCATGATATTTATGCACTGTAAAACCCGATGAGTTATTTCAACTTAAACTGTTTGAGGAAACCATTAAAGTTTATTAACTCGTACTATTTAAGCATTTAAAAAAAATTAGATGTGAGTACAAATAACTAACACTCCGAAATAATTTGGACTCAGCTAAAACATTTTTCTTCCTTGTCTTTCGGCTGTTCCCTTTCAGGTCTTCCAGTTGTCTATGTAGCCCACATTATTTTCGAGCACCACCTGTTTATGAGCTCTGTCGCTTGCTGTCAATGGGTGCCTAAGAGACATAACACATTTTCGGCTTCAGTAGACACACAATACTCCAGACTGAAACACGACTGCCCCCTACAGGTAATGAAGAGCATTTTCACAGCTTCCCGCAGGAAGCCGCGGCAAGTAGCGGGATCCCTTTTCTGAAAACGTTGCATTTTTAAAAGGCCATATCTGTACTTTCACTTTACAAAAGGCAGCGTTTTTATCAAAATGCTGATAAACACGTGTTGTACAGTACATACAACGTGACAGCGTGCTCAGTTACTGTAATCCCTCTTCTCACCTTTGATGTAGGTGTGAAATTATCAAACCGGTTTCGTGGATTTCACTTCGTGTGATCATTAGGTCACACCGGTAAAAGGTATCACCGGTTTCAGTTCGTGTGATCATTAGGTCACACCGGTAAAAGGTATCAGGGCCAAGACAAAGCGTGCTGAAGAAGACACAAGCAAAGCCCAAGCCTCTGTCTGTCTAAGAAGCCAGAGAGAGAGCGGGGAAGTGAGGGAGAGCGACACGCATCAGAGATCCCGAGAGGATCTTTAGTTTTTTGTTTTAGTTTCCAGAATCCCGTCCGTTCTCGTGTAGACAGCAGAGTTCTGTTTATTTTGTGTTTTCACTTTTCTTTTGGTTTCCTTTTAAGTTTCTTAATTAATAATCCGACGCTATCTCCAAACGGAAAGGGCTTCCTGTGTCTGACATAAGCTCTCACAACTCCTATTTCACTGAAACCTTCTAAGCCCTGCATCAGGGCTCTTATAATCAGTAAAACATCTTGTGGTGCGGCTCTCCATACCGCACCCCGTAACAATATAATTAGGACAAAAATGTAAATTAAGGATGTCTTGGAACATAATGCAATAACTCTTTATTCATTTGAACATGGTAAAGGTGTTAATGTTTCGTACTTTCCTTTATTCATCCTTTCTGTTTGTGTTTAGGTTTCACTGTTTTCCATATACATAAAACGTATGGACAACAATGTTCCGGACGTGATATTAAATAAGGAAAATAGACAATTTTGTTTTTTGTACAGATTTATTACAGTGGTTACTCAATCGGAAAAACCTTCCCGCCGCGCATACCGCCGTTTAAAGGCAACAGCAGCCAAAATAAATCAGTTGCATTTCAAAGTCATTCGTAAAATGGCCGCCAGGTGGCGCAAAGTGACATTTTCATTCATCGCAGTAAATACAACAATGATGGTAATTTCCACAACAAACATGAAAAATCTGAACCAGAGCTATTGATGTGTACTGTACAATAATGAGTAAAAAAAAATTTATAGTAGATTTATTAACTGAAATAAATGACCATATTTTTCAAGAGAATTTTCAAGCCCCACTCATCAAACAAAATTATAACGAAATTGGCCAAGTTTACTATTTATTTAAATGTAAATTTCTAAACCAATAAGATCAAATAACACCAAGTTATTATTATAACAGGCTTACTTCGTCACTTACCTAGAGCTTGTTTTCAAAGAAGTCGAGTGGTTTATTAACATCTCTGGGGTGCATTGTCTCTAAGTGCCCGCTCGGTGTAGCAGTTAGAGCACTCGGCCAGAGATCTACAAAGTGCCGGTTCGAATCCCGAGTAATGATGTTTTAAAATTGTTTTATTTTAAAACTAAATAAAATGTTTTAAGTGCGCTTAAGGTAGAGTCTTATAAAGGCTATGTAGACTTGTATAGTTTTATTATCTATTTTTTGCACATTAATCTGAGTCCTCATCTGTTAGATCTGTTTAGTTTTTTTTTTTTTTCCTGCCGGCACGAATACGTGGCTCCATCCCTTTCCCACCTATTCAGGGAGCCTACGCAGTGAGCGATTAACCATAGTCGAGTCGATTGGTGTGCTCCCAACTCACGTTACTCGTGAATCAGCCTATTCATGCCGGCTGGTGATAATTAACGTTAATATGATCTCGGGCTTGCTCACGATGCTCAACATCTATAAAAATAGCAAAGTATTGTGTATAGAGTGATAAAAAAAACTATCTAACGCATGTTATGATAAGGAAAATCTGTAAAGAATCTCTGGCCGAGTGCTCTAACCGCTACACCAAGCAGGCACTTAGAGACAATGCACCCCAGAGACGTTAATAAACCACTCAACTTCTTTGAAAGCAAGCTCTAGGTAAGTGACGAAGTAGGCCTGTTATAATAATAACTTGGTGTTATTTGATCTTATTGGTTTAGAAATTTATATTTAAATAAAACCCTACACACTTCTTTTCTAATTACACGTGATAAAATCTAAAGGCTCACTGTGTTAATATTTATTGTGCTTAAATTTGATCTTAAGATTTGATTTAATTTGAATTCTACATTTGTACTGTAATTTTAGTACTGTGATTGAGTTCGGTCAACTACAGTGTTTCACTTGATGTTATCGGCTACTACGTGTATTATTTAATGGAACGCGTCTCATTAATGCGGCAGAGAATGAACTAAGGCATGAGGTGTCAGTCTGTAGTTATATAGCGCCACTCAGTGGTCAAAGCCAGCAAATGCACATGCCGTAATGCGGCGGCGACGTTAAATACGACGCTCTGATTAGGTGACCACTGTAAATATAGAATATAGCAGACAGAATATGGCAAATGGTCACTGGAATACCTGGAATGTGATTGTGAATTTATGACTGAAATAAAGCTGTTCACCGGCATGCGTGAACCCGTGGCTCGTACTTTCACTTTACAAAAAGCAGCGTTTTTATATAAACGCGTGCAATTTATCGATAAAATGCAGACATATTCCACCAGAAAGTCATCGTCTCTCGCAATAATGCAGATCAAACACAATACACCTGTCCATAAATAAAATGGAATATTTAAGCATATACACAAAATGTATTCCACTTAAACATTACAGATTAAAACATGGAAAGTACAGAAGACATGCTGAGCTTTAGTTCATTGTGATGCGGACAAAAGGTCTATGAAAGAAACAGGTTTCGTTATTTTACAAAATCTGAATATATTTAGTACATTTATGAATTACACTCAAAGTATCAAATCCAACTATGAAGTCTGATTTAATTGGTACCATTAAACATTTTATTTCTATTTATATTTGTTTTTCTGGCGAAATATATTTTAGCCAGAGGTGTCTGCTCGGTCTTGTTAACACTAGAAGCGCCGGCCCAGTGTGACCTACTTATAACGCGGTTCACGGTCGTTTTGACCGCCTATTGTTTTGAATGGGAAGCTGTTGCTGACACACACAATGATCGCTAGATGGCGCTTTCACCCAAAGCAAATAGTTTAGCTCCAAGATCAACTTGCACTTGGGCAATGCGCCATTCATTCCCGCGTTGATAATCAGCGGTAATTTTTTTTTTCATATTCAACTGAGAAAACCTACTACAGAGTCTCAAAGAGGAGTCACTAAGTCTCTACTTAATTTTATAACGTTTTAAGAAAATTAATTACTTTGTTCATTATATTTGAAGCTTCTGAACTTTTCGGATGTTTTTTTTAGTGTGACAGTGCTTTAGATTAGTTCTGAACTCGCTTCTGTGAAATTATCACTAAAACAAT
The DNA here is from genome assembly GCA_030522415.1 of Channallabes apus. Lineage (NCBI taxonomy): Eukaryota > Metazoa > Chordata > Actinopteri > Siluriformes > Clariidae > Channallabes > Channallabes apus. The sequence continues at coordinate 26,254,396 of CM060111.1, read as the reverse complement.
GTAATGACCCTCCTGAGGATATAAAACTTTATTATTGTGTTTGAATAAATCAGATCTACCACAAACTGAACAACTTCACTTTTCCGGTATGGTAACATAAGCACCTCGGATACCTGTCGCTGCTGCTGTGGAAATATTACCCTACTGATATTAAATATAGAATATTTATTGAAACAAAAACTAATACCATTAAAAAATATATATATAACTTATTGAAACGTTTATAACTTATCGAAAATTATTCGAATTGATTTACATGATGTATGCTATATAATACTAAGGGTTTCCGGGTCACTGGTGGCTCATTGGTATGTGTTTCGTCTGCCGTGTGGGAGACCCGGGTTCAATTCCCAGCCAGTGACCAACAACAATAATGCTGAGGGTTTCTAAATTAAGTTGAAATGTAAATTATTGTGTCCTACTTATATGATGTCCTTGATAAGGATTATAATAAATATAAAAATAATTTTTCAAGTTACATTTTTTTCACAGCGCAACAGTCCGCTACTCTGTGCAGTTGTGTGTCCACGGAGAGGTGGATATGTATAACTCATAGGTGTATGTACGCGCATTTCATATGTAGTGGTTTGAGCAGTAAGTAGTATACTTAGTATAATAAACACTGCCTTTTGCAAAGTGAGTGCCGTTGATCAAAGGGCTGATAAACGCGCGCAGATATGAGCAGATTTATCGATAAAACTGCAAACATACTCCCCCTGAAATGCAACAAACAAATACAGTATATAGTCTATTCGCTGAAAACAACGCGACAGTGCGAGCCGAACACCCGCAGACCCCCATTACTGTAATGCTTTCATTCACAATAGGTGTTTTGTTATCAAACCGGTTTCGCTGATGGGTGATGGTTTCACTGATGGGTGAATAAGTTATTGTCCTGTTGACAGGAATCCACTATAGTAAAAGCATATCCATTTACTTATAGCTGTTCATTTACGAAAAAAAAAAGAATAAATAAATATAAAAAAACATCTGTTCTATAGCCCATCTTTTTTATTGTAAATGAACAGCTCTCTCTCTCTCTCTCTCTCTCTCTCTATATATATATATATATATATATATATATATATATATATATATATATATATAAGACTATATATAGTTACAGTGTGAGTTGCGAATTAGAACATCCAGCTAAGATAAATGTTATGTTGTTGAATTAAATAAGTAAATGAGTAACACATTCCATAGCCCATTGTTAGTTTTAGTGATTTGGCTGAAACTAATTATCACTATATAAGTACCCTAACACCATTGATCATGAGTTTCAGCTGAACCTAATTATATACATGTAACGGAAATTGTAGATACAGATTCCAAATGTATAAATATGCAGCGCCGCCTCAATTAAATTTCTGTACATGTTAATATACTAATATATATATATATACTGTATATAGCATGCATATTTATACATTTGGAATCTGCATCTACACTTTCTGTTACATGATCAATGTTGTTGGGTTAGTTATGTTGTGATAATTAGTTTAATAATAATAATTTTTTTAAAAACTAACCTGGAAGTTCTAATTCTCAAAAACGTTGAAAAACAATTCTCAAAAAAGGGAAGTTGTTCAGCTGTTTAGTATCACTATGTCATAAACAGTGAAACATAAATAAAACAAAATAAAACATCCTTAATCCAGATTTTATCAATCAAAGACATAACATGTATCTTAGCTGGATGGTCCAATACTTAAAAACGTTTACCCTAAAGTAAGACTTGTCACACAGTAACTAGAATATTTACAAAACTGAAAGGTTGTCTCATGAATAATAATAAAAAAAACATAAGGTAAAGCAGATAATTAGATTTTTTTTTTTTTTTGTATTTTCTTTTTATCGTAAATGAACAGCTCTAAGTAGATGGATATTGTCAAATTTACTATAGGCTTTTACTATAGTGGATTCCTGCCAACAGGACAAGAATGTAAAAATTTAACGATTACCTTAAATTTGGTTTATGATAATCTTATAGTAGAAAACACGAGGTAAATTAGACTATATTCATTTACTTAGGCATTTACGTATAGGGGTCTGTCAGACAACGGTAATTTGTCTTCAGTCTGTCGAATTCAGTGGACCTGGACTCATCGCTGTGCTTGTTGTAACTGAAAAAAGTGGAGGTGTGTGTGCGTGCGTGCACGTACTTTTTGTACTGTTATAAAAATTAAAAATGTAAGCAAACAAAATACAGCTTTTTTTTCTCAGAGGTGAACGAAAAAGTGAACCACGTTCCCGCCGATTAGGCGCGTGGTCCGTTGTCTAGCAACACTGAACAAAACGAGGCATAATCATGGTGTTTGCTTCAGTTATGACATAGCATAGTTTATTATAGATAGATAATAAACTATGCTATCTGATTTATTCAAATTTAATATTGTTTTAGCGATAATTTCGCGGAAGCGTGTTCAGAACTAAATCGCTGCTCATGCTCCATCGGCACTCACTTTCACTTTGCAAAAGGCAGTGTTTATTGTTTACTGTATTATTTATATATTTATTATAATCATTATCGAGGACATCATATAAATAGGACACAATAATTTACATTTCAACTTAATTTAGAAACCCAATTAACATTATTGTTGTTGGTCACCGGCTGGGAATCGAACCCGGGTCTCCCACATGGCAGGCGAAACACATACCCCCGGAAACCCTTAGTATTATATAGCATACATCTTGTAAATCAATCGAATCATTTTCAATAAGTTATAAACGTTTCAATAAGTTATATATTTTATAATGTTATTAATTTTTATTTCAATATATATTCAATATTTAATATCAGTAGCGTAATATTTCCACTGCAGCAGCGACAGGTATCCGAGGTGCTTATGTTTCCATACCGGAAAAGTAAAGTTGTTCAGTTTCTGGTAGATCTGATTTATTCAAACACAATAATAAAGCTTTATATCCTCAGGCACTGTCACACACACAAAAAAAAAAACATCCGGGATGTTCAGAAGCTTCAAATTGTAAAGGGGTGTATGTACAGGCTAAGCAGAGTACATGCTAGGCATAGTACAGGCTAGGCTAAATACTGGCTAGGTCAAGTGCAGGCTAGGCTAAGCACAGGACAGGAGACAATACAGAACAGACAAGAAACTAAACATTACAGAATATACACCGAATCGAACTAAGGTCAGAACCAACCAGGAACTAAGGAAGTGGCACGACACCAAGAGCTAGGAACTTTCATGGAAATGGTTTGACACCGAAGTCAGGCAGAGGAGCGAGCAGCACTGGCGCAGGGTCGTCGCCGAAGCCGGGCGGCGGAGCGAGGAGCACTGGAGCAGGGTCGTCGCCGAAGCCGGGCGGCGGCGCGAGGAGCACTGGAGCAGGGTCGTCGCCGAAGTCGGGCGGCGGAGGACGCAGCACGACGTCCTCGAGGTCGACGAAGCTGGGCAGAGGCGGAGGTTCGTCGACGTAGGGCAGCGGCTTGTCGTCATCGAGGTCGGCGAAGCAGGGCAGCGCCGGAAGTTCGCTGTCGTTGACGGAGCAGGGCAGAGGCGGTAGCTCTACATAGTAGAGGCTGTCTGGGAGATCAGAGCCCTCCATTGGGCTGTCTGGGAGATCAGAGCCCTCTACTGGGCTGTCTGGGGGATCAGAGCCCTCCACTGGGCTGTCTGGGAGATCAGAGCCCTCCACTGGGCTGTCTGGGAGATCAGAGCCCTCCACTGGGCTGTCTGGGAGATCAGAGCCCTCCACTGGGCTGTCTGGGCCGGCTGGGCCCATCACGGGGCTCTCTGGGACGGCTGGGTCCATCACGGGGCTCTCTGGGATGGCTGGGCCTATCACAGGGCTCCCTGGAGGTACTGGGCACTTACGGTCAAGCTGAACGAGCTGGTCCTGGAGCCGTGCCCCCAGCTCCAGCAGGGTTTGCATGCGTTCTTTCTCGTTGGCTGCCCGGCACGCATTGACCTGCTGGATGAGCTCTCCAGCCAGCTGTTGGAGCACTCGCCTCTGCTGCTGGTGCTCCATGCCGTGCCCCGTCTGTTGACACTCCAACTGGGGTTTTTCCCTACCCCTGGTTTCGTCATTCTGTGTGCTTGGGGACATGCGTCTAATCGCCAGCCGTGTCCCTCTCCAGTCCAGCTGTTTTGCTCGCTTGTCCTCTCCAGTTTCTTGTTGGGCTCCGGCGCGCTCTACGTTGCTCCGTCGGTTGGCAAGCCGGCTACCCACGGGGTCTGCTTGCCCCGACGTCACGATAATAGCCACCCCCCAAAAAATATCCAGGGGAGGCCCCTCCGCTATACTACTTATTGGGTAGGGCATTCTCTAACGGGGTGTACGTGTGGGCTTTGGGAAATGAGGCATGTATGCAGAGGGATGAACGTAAAGTCTTTTAATAAGGAATAATAGAACATAAACACCTTCACACAAAGAACTAATCTAAACAGGGAATGCACCACGACAAAGGACTAAACAAGACTAGGAGGAATACATAACAAAACAGGCTAGGGTATGACACAGGCTACACATGAACTCAACACAATAGGCAGACATGAACTAAAGACCAGACGGAACTATGGGCTAAACAGAGTAAGGACTAAACAGAGTTAAGAGCTAGACAAAGTTAAGGGTTAAACAGAACTAAAGGATAGACAGAGCTAAGAGCTAGATTTAGAAAATTTAAGCATGCAGGGTGATTAAGCTCACAGATCTAGGAAAAGTCATGAAAGGAGGGTCCTGGATTTTGATCGAGTGTGAAGTTTTTTTTTTTTTCCCCTTGCGGTCAAAATGACCGTGCTCGGCGCTTCTAATGTTAATTGGTTTTAAACCCCCCAATTCTGCGAATTCCTCCATCAGCGAAACCGGTAACTTCACACCTATCATGAATGAAAGGTGAGAAGAGGGATTATAGTAACTGGGCTTCTGTGCGGGTCACCTCGGAGCGCGCTGTCGCGTTGTATTCAGCAAATAGACTAAAACAAAATCATGTTTGCTTCATCATTGGAAACAATATTGTATAACTTTATTTAAGATTATTCACTTTTGCATTCTTTGTTGTACTTTGTCTTTTTGTACATATGCGCAGGCATCTTTTGAACAGAAAATTATAGTAGGCTGGTAGGCACGTTATTTTTCATATAACTTAAACGGCTGAATGAAGTTAAATATACACAATAAATTAATAATTGCGTTTGTTTTGGGCACTCATGTGTAAATAGCTTTTTCATTTTACATACTACCATATCATATATTTGTGTCTAATACTGTTTTATTCATATTTTACATTACCAGCAGTTTGTAATTTACTTGCAATTGTACTTTTAAAATGTAACCTACATATCTAAAGTATAAGCATATTTACCTACTTCAGCAGTGAATGAGAAATTTGGTCTGTCTGACTTAGATAAAGTCCTTACATAATATAATTTCATTATTTAATTAATTATCTTATTATAAATATGATTCTTATTCTCTATATTCCTGTCGAGTATAGTCCTTCAGAGCAAACATTGTGTCAGAAGAATCTTTCAGTCACGATAGGTGTGAATTTATCAAACTGTGTGTGCTGTCGGTAAATACTGTGGGGGGGGGGGGGGGGGAGGTTTAGATGAATTAAGAAGACAGAGGAGACGCATCTGCCTAAATAAAATTTCCCTAGAGAACATAAAATAGTAAAAAAAATATATATAAATTTAAATGATTAAAGATAGCAATTAAATCAGACTTAATAGTTGGATTTGTTACTTCTCTTTTTATCTACTGTATGGACAGTTGTATTATGCTTCCTCTGGAGAATAATCCAACCAGGTAGATTGTCTTGAACAGTGGGGGGGAGGGGTGTGTGTGTGTGCATGTCTGCATTTTTATTGATAAATAGCATGCTTCTTTCATCCTTTTGATCAAAACGGTACCTTTTGTTAAGGCTGCAGGTTTATGCACGCTGATGAATGAATTTAAGATTAATTTTAAAGCATCTTTTTTAGGCCTAAATATTTTTTATTTATGGCCAGGCGTATTACAAAGTGAAGACCTGTTATTCAGTTGTTCCCTGCACGGTGTACTGTATCTGCATGGAGAGATTATGTGTGTGCACGGAGAGTTTGTGTGTGGCCGCCCATGCGTTTCAAACTGTATTGTAGGTGCGTATGCACGGAGAGTTTGTGTGTGTGTTTGTCACATTGTCTTCTCCTTCAAACATGCTTCCAACCAACCAACCCTGGCCTCCAAACTCAGAAGGCTGCGTGTCATAGCCGATAACTGCTCCTTTGATCTGCTGGTTACAGCGACTGTTGATCACTTTAAAGTAGCCTGTAAAAGCCAACATCAAATTAATTTTAATACCTTTAGCACACCACTAACATGTATAGATTGTTTAATGTTGTTTCAAGAAAAATACATACAGTTTTCTTTTTTATGAGCCTGGTGTTCAGAATTTTTTTTGTGCTTTGAGGCGACTTGTTCTCTTTTCCAGAATGCTGTACAGACAGTAAAGAGTTAGAATACAAGTAAAATAAAATCAGCATGTCAAATAAAGTCAGTGCAAAAATCGGTAACTGAATAACTACTATATATTATTAAAAGGCTTTCTTACCCTTCGTTTTTTGCAGGCACAAACGGCAATATTCTTCGAGGAATAAAATGTCTTTGCCTCCATGTCTGTTGCTACTAATATCTGTAGGAACTGCAAATGCCTACAGTTGTTTCGTTCAATTTCCTTTATAGCTCAGGACCCTCGCTACCCCCAAAATAGTGTGTATGTCAGCACCAATCACTAACCATTAAAGTTGAATTTAATTATATATATATATACACGCTGAAGTACCATTTAAAGCTATTTATTCATTTCTTTTATTTGCTTACTTACAGTACTTAATAACTAGCGAATGCTTTAGTAAAGGGGTCTACAACAATGGCAATATGAATGACAGTGGAATATTACAGAATGTGCGAGTTGATGCCCATGCACCAATCACTAACCATTAAAATGTTGGATTTGACTAGTTTTTAACAAGATCTTGGAGAGTGAAAGGATTCCAGAAGAATGGAGAAGTGTATTGGTGCTGATTTTAAAGAACAAGGCAGATGTGCAGAGCTGTGGCAATTACAGAGGCATAAAGCTAATGAGCCATACAATGAAGCTGTGGGAAAGAGTAGTGGAAGCTAGGTTAAGGGCAGCATTGGTGAGCATTTGTGAGCAGCAATATGGTTTCATGCCTAGAAAGAGTACATCAGATGCAGTATTTGCTTTGAGGATGCTGGTGGAGAAGTACAGAGAAGGTAATAAAGAGTTGCATTGTGTCTTTGTAGATTTAGAGAAGGCATACGACAGGGTGCCGAGAGAGGAGCTGTGGTGTTGTATGAGGAAGTCTGGAGTGACAGAGAAGAATGTTGGAGTGGTGCAGGACATGTATGAGAGCTGTAAAACAGTGGTGAGATGTGCTATAGGTGTGACAGAAGAGTTCAAGGTGGAGGTGGGTCTGCATCAAGGATTGGCTCTAAGCCCCTTTTTGTTTGCCCTGGTGATGGACAGGTTGACAGATGAGGTTAGACAGGAGTCTCCATGGACTATGATGTATGCGGATGACATTGTGCTTTGTAGCGAGAGCAGGGAACAGGTGGAAGAAAATTTGGAAAGGTATGCTCTGGAAAGCAGAGGAATGAAGGTTAGCGGCAGCAAGACGGAATACATGTGTGTGAATGAGAGGAACCCAAGAGGAACGGTGAGGCTACAGGGAGCAGAGGTAAAGAAGGTGCAGGATTTTAAGTACTTAGGGTCAACGGTCCAGAGCAACAGAGAGTGTGGAAAGGAGGTGAAGAGGCGGGTACAGGCAGGTTGGAATGGGTGGAGAAAAGTTTCAGGTGTGTTGTGCGATAAAACAGTATCAGCAAGAATGAAGGGAAAGGTGTACAGGACAGTGGTGAGACCAGCGATGCTCTACAGCTTAGAGACAGTGGCACTGAAGAAAAGACAGGAGGCAGAGTTGGAGATAGCAGAGCTGAAGATGTTGAGGTTCTCCTTGGGAGTGACAAGGATCGATGGCATCAAGAATGAGTTCATCAGAGGGACAACCCATGTGAGATGTTTTGGAGATAAAGTCAGAGAGGCCAGATTGAGGTGGTTTGGACATGGTGAAGATGGTGAATATATCGGTAGAAGGATGCTGAGGTTGGAACTGCCAGGAGGTCTAGAGGAAGACCAAAGAAGAGATTTATGGATGCAGTGAGAATGCATGAAGTTAGTTGGTGTGAGAGAAGACGATGCAGAGGATAGGGTTAGATGGAGACAGATGATTCGCTGTGGCGACCCCTGAAAGGGAACAGCCGAAAGACAAAGAAGAAGTTTTGAATTAAAATGCCACTTCTATGTACAGATGTTGCCATTAAAAACGCGCGTTTTTAGGGATCCCGTGACTTGCCGCGGCTTTGCGCGGCTGCGTGCGGGAAGCTGCGAACATGCCCTTCATTACCTGTAGGGGGCAGTCGTGTTTCAGTCTGAAGTATTGTGTGTCTACTGAAGCCGAAAACGTGTGCAAATTAAACTGCGCATGCGTGTTTGGAGACGCTGTGCCCCACTGTGGATCAGTCGGTTGTGGATCATCACGGAGGTTACAACATGGCATGGCTGCAGCTGGAGTTTGTCGTGTTCGAGGTAAGTTTAGCTTTCTTTTTTGGATGTGATTCTCGCTTTCATGACTCCCAATTAATGTTCATCTTAATCTCAGGACGTACAATTAGCAATTTCAGTTTTTAATAGTGTGGAGATTCACAAAACACCATTTTCGTGTAAAAACCTGAACCTACAGAGCCCCCCAGGGGTCCTGTGGTAAATAAATAAATAAATAAATAAATAAAATAATAACGAACCGAGCGCGCGGATTAATACACCGAGATGTGTGTTTCTTACCCCCACCCCGAGTGAAAACGGCGTGTTCAGACAAAGGCTCGCCAGTTAGATGCCATTTCTGAACAAACTGAGTCGTGTGTGTTAAAGCATTAAATGGTAAAAGAGCACTAGCAATAAACGTTTTTTTTTTCTGAAGCCGAACTTTATTAATGAGTTACGAGTAAAGAACCTGTACATATGTTCATACAGTATTGACAGCAGCCAGAGGTGGAAAGAGTAATAAAATTTTGTACTCAAGTACAAGTACTGTTCCTTCAGTGAAATTTTACTTAAGTACAAGTAAAGTTACCATTATAAAAATCTACTCAAGTAAAAGTAAAAAGTAGCTCATTAAAAAATTTACTCAGAGTAAAAGTTACCGAGTTACTTTTTTATTTAAATTTTTTTTAACAGCGGCGGTGGGTTGAGGTATTCTAGCATAGTTCAAAAAAAGATGAGCAGATATAAATCTCAAACTAGTTGTTTTTAACTGAAGGAACACCTTTGCATAATAAAGCTGTTGTCTTTCTTGTGCTTGAAAATCAAAGTGATCACTTAAATATGGTGTTACGTCCCAGTCTAGGGTCATAGAGCAAAAGAATGGTTCAGGGTTCTATTTTAAACTGTATGGAAATGGTGGCATATGGCAGAAAGAACTAGATCCAATCATTAACTGATGAAATAATGTTTGTATATATATATATATATATATATATATATATATATATATATAGATAGATAGATAGATAGATATATCTATCTATCTATCTATCTATCTATCTATCTATATATATATATATATATATATATATAGATATCTATCTATCTATCTATCTATCTATCTATATATATATATAGATAGATAGATAGATATCTATATATATATATATATATATATATATATATATATATATATATATATACACAAGGAGGAGGAGGAGGAGGATCAGATTCAGCGTGGACCCAGGCCAAAATGGTACATTATATACATTATAACAAAATGGTATTTATATTTAGTTATTTAGTAATATTTAGTTATATATATTTTTTTTTGCAGATTACCTGCAAAAAAAAATAAATAAAAAATACAGGTACCTTCCCGGACTCCCTAAACCAAAAACAGTCAAATTATCTATAAATATATACAAAGACCAACCAAACCAAAGGAACAAAGCAATAATCAAAGTCAATGGGAGGCAAAAAGTAAAAACTAGAATACACAACCAAATACCAAAACGCCAAAATCACAACCTCTTTCATCTTTCCCGCGTCTCTCTCCGGTTAATAAATAGTCGCGCTAGTCGAAGACGTCACTCAGGGCGGAAGCGACCGTGTGGAAGGTCAGGTAGATGCCGATGTCAGAAAACCTGGAGTGGAGTCTGGAGTGGCGCGCGACCAGGACATGATACACACACGCGGCGCAACGGAGCATTTATACAAAGCATAATATTTTTATTATTTTAGCATTTTCATTCATTTATTTTTTACTCAGTAGCGAATATGATTTAAAATGTAGCGAATTACAATACTTCAAACAAAACGTACTTAAGTAAAAGTAAAATTACAGATTTTTAAAAATACTTAAAAAAGTAGAAATACACAAAAAAGCTACTCAATTACAGTAACGCGAGTAAATGTAATTCGTTACTTTCCACCTCTGACAGCAGCTCTAATTTGTCTAAATCTCATTGCAGACAATAAAAATAAGTAGAGTCATCCTGTGACCCTGCATGCTTAATCTTTCCACACATGATTCTTGCTTCTCACTTTTTCCTTAATCCCTCGCTGATCTATCTTGTATTTTTTCTAACGGTGTCAGAAACTTTGTGTTAGTAGCACTGCTTGAAATGCTTGATGCCTTCCTCTTTTGTAATTTGCTTTGGATAAAGGCAAACTTACAAATGATGAAGAAATGCCTAAATGTAGTTGTACGAATAAAAGATTATGTAATGATACAATGTAAATATTTTCACAGAAACAAAGCGTAAAGATGAGACATGAATCTGAAGAAGATCTCTTTGATGATTGCCTCGTAAAGCATTGTTTTCTTATTAATTATACAATTTATTAATACCTTTAATATAGTGTTTGTTGTATTGGACAGAAGCATATAAATGCAAATGAATATATAAATCTGAGTAATTATTGAACGAATTTTCATGTTTGGACTAACCCTTTAAATACAAACTCAGCATTCATCATAGGATTTCCTGACACTGTAAAGGTGCAGAGTAATCTATGGAGTGTAGCCATCTCATGCCATGTTTTACAATGTTTTAGTGATGCAAGACTATTGCTAAAGCAATTTAACCCAAGTTTAACAAACTGAAGTATATGAAGTGATGGTCATTTTTTATTATCAATTATTTTTATTTTTTTTTCTCTGTGAAATGAAGTCAGCACAGGTTGAAGCAATTCAGATTTTTTTTTTGTTTCTCAAAATAAATTATTTATTTTCTTGTACATTTTATGCAGGGGGACAGACGAAGTGATGCCAGTATGCACCTTCTTAAAATCCTTGTCGTCTGTGCTGTTGAAGGGGAAGAACCGGTTGGTGTATCCATAATCCTTGAAGGAGAGGAAATTTTGCAAGAATGTGGCAATAGCTCCGAGCACTGCGCTACACATTTGAGCTATTTTCAGAAAGTTCTTCTAGAACTTGATGGGATTAAGCTATCACCAAAAGTGCAAGCTTTAAAGATGAAGTTATCTTAAAACATTTGATTTGGCTTGACTACAAGTCTTTACATGTTGTGTTTACATGTTCAGCTTAATGTTTTAATGCGTTATGGTTTCAATGGCATACTTTTAAGTGCACTAGTCCAGAGTGCTGATTTGAATGTTGCAACTTCACTGCTTCCGAGGGCTATTAAGTTTTAACGTTTATTCTACAGTTTGTTTAATGTATTTTCTGCTGTATTTTATTTCTAAATGAATGCTGTATTTTATTTATTTATTATTTTACACAATTTTGTTTAAAACAAGTATTTCAGGCCCTGGTGCCGTGCAGTTTTTTTCTATGGATGCAAAATTTAGCTGAATGCACTTTTATTAAAAAGCCAACTTGGATCTAGACTGTGAATGTCACAAATATTTGTTAATGTTGGTGAATAAACTGTTTAATTATATTTTAGTTGTGTGATTTATGAAAGATATAGATGAAATAATTACTTAAGTTTCTTTCCAAAACATAAATTAGCAATGTTTACATTCTTATAGGGAGTAATATAAATTGATAAAACCAAGTTAAGGGAAAATCTCACAAAACAAAATGATAGTAATTTCTTAAAATTAAGGTTCCTGCTGATACAATAATGAATTAACTTTACTTGATTATTTTAAATAAATCTAATTTGTGCATTAAATATAATTATGTAACTTTTACTTGATTTCTTTTATTGTTAATTTAATTAAAGTCAATTTTACCTGACAATTACGGGTGAGTTTTACTTAGGCTGAATCACAATTCTATTTTCTTCCCCTTGTCCCTTGAAACGAAGTGGAAAGGGGAAGGGTATAAATATTTCCCCTAAGAAATGGGACAACACTGTTATACGTCATCATACGTTGTCGCTGGTTCCTAATGTTACGTCAGAGGACATGCGCCGATGTTTATCACACATTCCAATAAGAGAGATTACTCACTCTCAAAGGTTTTTTGCGCCGTATTTCGATTTTTTAAAAAGTTGCTCATTTTCACCACGAACACGGATGAGTCTTCGGGTTTCTTCAGCCGTCCATATACAGAATATAAATTACAAAACTGTGGTCACGTTGCAATAAGTAAGAATAGTGTAAGCAAAACAATAGTGTATGGCCGTAAGCAAAACAAACAATGCGTTATCAAATGCTCGGCAAACTGCCGTGCTACTGAACTTTCATATTTGTTTGTAGCATGCAGTAAAGTGTATGTGACATAAAAATATATATTTGTAATATTGTGCAATATGTGCTATCCGCTAGCAAACTTTAGCGATTTTTTTTGCAAACATTTCTTTACAGAACATCACCATAAACACAAACACAAGACTAGAGGTAATATACATATAATGAAAACTTGTCATAAAAATCTTTATTAATGGCAAAAATGACTTAACATTTATGGATCTGCTTGCTCGAGTGAGCAGCCATGTTGAAAACTTCGCTTAGCCCTTCGTTTGAAGTGAGGTCCTGAAAAATCTTCGTTTGGAGGGCTATCTGGCCCTTCCCCCCTCCCCCTACACCTCCAACCAAAAGAGAAATGAGACACCACTACCCCTGCACGTGAACGCGTCAAATGGAAGGGTAGGGGGTAGAAATGGGATTCAGCCTTATATTGGAGCAATAAAATTTACTTAAAATCTGTGTCCAAATTGTTATGAGGATTTTATCAAGTAAATCTTACAAGTTCTTTTTTTCAGTGCATGGGTGAACACGATGTTTTAAGAATTTAATTATATATATATATATATTTATTGTGTGCGTGTGTGTGTGTGACCGGTGCAACTCACACGTCCTATTCCATTGTCACTCATACTGCCGTAGTTTTTAGAGCCCTAAAAAAAGCATTCGCTAGTAAGTAAGTAAATAAAAGACAAATGAATAAATAGTTTTAAATTATATATATATACAGGGGCGTAGATTTAGGGTGGACGGAGGGGATGTGTCCCCACCAATATCCCCCGACCATTGAAATGTCCCCACCAATAATTTAATCCACTTTTTTTTTTAATCGTTCTGTCAACATTAACCTAGACACGCAGAAAGGGATAAATCACGTTCCCTCCTTGAGTCCTCCCGAAATATGAAATTTTCATTGGCTGTGCCTTTCCCTGCCATCATGTGATAGACTATTGGCTGCGTTCAGACACAAGCAGCGCCAAATGCAGTGGACTCACATTCAGTACAGCAGGCCAGGTTATAGTCTGTGAATACGGACGTAAAACTAACAGCAGATTAAACAGCTAAATGTAAAAGTATAAATATGATCCCTGTCAGTCTCCTAATCTAGTGACTGTTTGTCAGAAATCAGTATTGTGAAAGAAATTGATAAGCTAATATACTAATATTGCCATATGGCTAGAATTTTGTTGACACCAATAGAAAATCCTCTTCAGAAAAATAGTTTTTAAAATGCATTCACTTACTTGGCGAACATTAATGATTTGATTCGAGGTTTGCACACTAAGACTCAGAAAAAGTTAAATAAAATGATTGCTGTTTAAATGGCATGTGTTTATCCTGTTTTGTCAGGTGACAGAACCTAAACACCTGTGCTGTATATCAGACAGCGATGGAGAGAGTGTAGATTACACACAGGTGCTCTCTATTTAGTCATTAGCACTCATCAGGCAATGTCTATGGGCAACTGACTGCACTCAGACCAAAGAATTATGTATATATGAATATATATACATATATAATAATAATTGCACACTGAATAATTACACACACCCCACTTTTCAGTTATTTATTTGTAAAAAAAAAAATTTTGAAATCATGTATGATTTTCGTTCCACTTCTCGCGTGTACACCACTTTGTATTGGTCTTTCACGTGGAATTCCAATAAAATTGATTCATGTTTGTGGCTGTAATGTGACAAAATGTGGAAAAGTTCACGGGGGCAAATACTTTTGCAAGCCACTGTAGTTGTCCTGAGATTTAACATTGTTACCAATAATAGGCTGAGGCATTCTCTGTCCATGCTCATAAGGAATCCCTCAATGTTTTTCAATTAGGAGACAGAAGCAGATCAGCCATGTTGTAGTTCAGGTGAAGAGGCGAGGTCACAGGAGGTCAATCTGAATGTTGTTTATATATATAACATATAATATGTGTGCGTGTATTATACATGTTGATTATACTAATATTTAGCATTATGAGGAGTGATAGGCTGAGGATGTAAGTGATTCATTAGTGTTTTTGGCAAAAGTTTTGAACTGACATTTCACTTTTTTGTCAGGCTATTTCATCAGGTGGCAATGCTGTCCGGTCCTAGTGCAGTCAGAGGGGAAGAGTTAGGGTCAAAGCCATTGTTCACCCCCAAAAAAACTTTACTCACTATTTACTCCTTAAGTGGTTCCAAACTTTAATGATTTCCTTTATTTTGTTGAATACAAAATAAGATATTGGGGAAAAAAGCTGAAAACATTGACTTCCATAGCAGGAAAAACAAATACTATGTAAATCAATGATTACAGGTTTTCAGCATTCTACAAAATATCATCTTTAGTGTTTATCAGAAGAAAAAAAGAACAGCCTGGACAATATTGATGTCAAACAAATATGCCAGCAGTTTATTTTTGTTAACGACAGGCGAAGGCATGTTTTTGTCTCCTTCATATGGAGCAATAGGCATTGAGCTGTTGTGTGGTACTCTACCTAGTAGTTCATGTTTAGATGTAATCTACTTTTATATATATACAGATGATTGAGATGTTTCATTTGCACTAGGGCTCAATAAAGAATAGTTTTTATTTTATTAAAGACTATCTTTTTGTCAGTTATGAAACATTCCTTTAACTTTACACTATTCCTTAATTTAACTTAATGAATTGCATTTCGAGTGGATTAATATCAATCGAAGCATTGCTAGTATTAATGTAAAGTGATTTCGCACCATATTAAGAAAAACATGTATTCAGTGGACATAGTTGGGGTGGGAGGTTGGTAGGTGGATGGGGCAGGGGGTTGGGGGTTGGTGGGTGGAAAAGGGGATTGGGGGATGGGGTATTAGTTGGAGTCATAGGTAGCAAACCTACGCCCTTGTGTGTGTGTGTGTGTGATATATATATATATATATAAAATTAATATTTTCATGTTTAATTACAAAAAATAAACATTTTAATGGTTAGTGATTGTTGCAGACATTTACACTATTTTTGAGAACTATTAAGTTCTCCTTCAACGTGTCATAGCCGATAACTGCCCCTTTGATCTGCTGGGTATGGCGGGGCGTCAATACGCTACTTTACACTGATCAGCCGTCGACACCCCGCCATACCCAGCACATCAAAGCAGCACACTCATAAACTCTCTCTTAAATAAATGAGCGTGCTGTTTGTACAACAGCGCGACAAACATTACCTGTCCTTTTATGAACTGCACAAGTAGTGGTGGTCATTAACTGCTAGCTAATTGGGTAAGGGGGTTACAGGGGCGGTCTGTAGCTCTGTGTCCAGAGCTCCGTTTTAGGGACCATGTTTAGTTTTAAAGTAAGTTACAGTTTTATTTCACTAAAAGCCATCTAATATGGATACCCACATAATTATGGATTATTATATTTATGATATAAAAAAACCACTGTTTTTAAAGAAAATATATTAAGTAACAGATAATATTAGGTTTATATTTCAAATTAGATAAAATGCTGATTTTCCAGCAGTAAAATTATTGTATCTCTATACAAAACCTCCGCTGCGTGTATTCAATCACAGGCTCCAGAGCACGCACAGAGAAATAGGAGACTGTGGTTTAGGAGTGGATTGGAGAGAAGAGAGCTGTTCAGTTACTATTAAAAAAAATCTAAAAAAAATATACAAAAACATAATATGATCTTTTTGAGTTATGAGGTTTTTTTATTATACATAAGACAACCTTTCAGTTTTGTAAATATTCTAGTTATAGTGTGTTAAGTTTTTCTTTAGGTTAAACGGTTTTGAGAATTAGACCATCCAGCTAAGATCAATATTATGTCGTTGATTGATAAAATCTGGATTAAGGATATTTTATTTTGTTTTATTTATTTAATTTGTATTTTTCATCTTCCCCCCTGAGGGATTGCCACCTTATTGTGGTCAGGGGATTTGCGTGCCTCAGTGCTTGGATGTTTACCGAGGGCTCAAGGTAGGTGTGTCTGTGTGTGTGTGTGTGTGTCTGTGTGTGTGTGCGCGTGCGCTGTAGCCTGTC
The DNA here is from genome assembly GCA_030522415.1 of Channallabes apus. Classification (NCBI taxonomy): domain Eukaryota; kingdom Metazoa; phylum Chordata; class Actinopteri; order Siluriformes; family Clariidae; genus Channallabes; species Channallabes apus. The sequence goes on along the minus strand of CM060111.1, from coordinate 26,237,651 downwards.
CTTTTTTCAGCGGATTTTTCCGCTACCGCAGACCAGTTTATCAACTTGTAATATATAAATTTTAGGAATATATTAACATGTGGAGACATCATTATATGTTGAATGGAACTTGTAAGCCTTTGAATGGTGTTAAAAATACTTGCAAAACAAGTATTGCAGCCATACATTGGAGGGAACTTCTGAGGTGGTCAGTGATTGATGGCACGGTCGGTCGGAGGGGGTTGTGATCACACCTATAGATCTTTTGTTCTAGGCTATCGGTCAAATATCTCTCCACTTGGAAGCAAAAACATGCAAGGGATTTCAGCATCTCGACGCACATACTAAGCTGTTTATAAAGTAGATACTGTTTGTTTTTTCATTTTGTAATCTTTCCCATGTTTACCGTGTACTGTACAATGTATATTCATTTTTTAATGAATTACTGTAAATAAACCCGTTGATTTACCAGAAATGACTTTTCTGTTTTTTGTGTGTGCTAAATTAAACTTCAGGGTCAAAGTAATAGCGATTTTATTTGAAAAGTATTATATATTTACAATGCTGATAAGTTCAAGCTTAGATTCATATATAAACTGCTTCAAAGTCTTTCCACCCCGTGACCGCTGAAATCCGACAGACGCAGGGCTCAAGGGAGGTGTGTCTGTGTGTGTGTGTGTGTGTGTGTGTGTGCGCGTGTGCGCTGCAGCCTGTCCTATTTTCAGCGGATTTTTCCGCTACTGCAGATCAGTTTATCAACTTGTAATATATACATTTTAGGAATATATTAACATGTGCAGACATTTAAGGGTGCGCTGCCCTCTCTTGCCCCTACGTAGAGCCTACACACACACACACACACACATCTATCTATCTATCTATCTATCTATCTATCTATCTATTATATAAATACACATTTGGAATCTGCATCTACATTTTCTGTTACAAGTATAGAATTAGGTTCAGCTGAGACTCATGATCAATGGTGTGAGGGTACTTATGTAGTGATAATTAGTTTCAGCCAAATCATTAAAACTAACAATGGCCTATGACACTCTTGAGAGGGGATATGAAGGTGTTATTCATTTATTTATTCTCTACAAGGGTGCGAACTACAGTACACAGACCAAACTGTAACTTTCTCTTATACTACTATAAAAATTCTAAATATAAACAAACAAAATACAGCTTTTTTTCCTCAGAGGCAAACGGAAAAGTGAAGTTGTTCAGCTGTTTACTGTCACTGCAGCTTCTTCAAAGTCTTCCCACTCCGTGACCGCTGAAATCCGACACGACACCACGTTAGGCTACGTCTTGACTCATTTGTATACCGACGGTGATTGGATGTTTCCCGAGGGCTCAGGGGAGTGTGTGTGTCTGTGTGTGTGTGTCTATGTGTGTGCGTGCGCGCGGGTACTTGTTCTACTGTTATAAAAACTCTAAATATAAACAAACAAAATACAGCTTTTTTTTCAGAGGTAAACGGAAAAGTGAAGATGTTCAGTGTCACTATGCAGATGTTACACTCAGTGGAGTTACCGAAATCTTTGGTTTAGTTCTCATTGAGTTGCCACACATCATTTCCACATTTCCCTCGCTTTTATTCCTCTTATGTGAGCATAAACAGTGAAACATTCCACAGGTTTATAATACACCGCGGCCAAGTGAACCACGTTCCCGTCGAACGAAACGAGGCATAATCGTGGTGTTTGCTTCGGTTATGACACACCATAGTTTACTATCTGCTGTGGTAGATCTGATTATTTATTCAAACACAATAATAAAGCTTTATATCCTCAGGAGGGCTCAGTACATTGTTTTAGCGATAGTTTCACGGAAGCGCGTTCAGAACTAATCTAAACAAACCAAAAAAAAAAAAAAAACATCCGAAGCTTCAAATAGAATGAACGAACTAATGAAATTGATATATATGTAATTGCTATACTGTATATACAGACGTGTGTGTGTCATTTTAATTCAAATGAACATTTTAATGCTTTCTGATACACTTATCAACTTATCCACATACACTTATCAACACAAACTCTCCGTGCACGCACACACAATCTCTAAAAAATTAATATTAATAACATACATATACAAATAAACAAATGTAGGTGTAATAAAAGTAGTCGTGATGTCAGTACTCGCCCAGCAAACCAGCCTTTTGCAGCTGCTTAAAACGTATGAATTATCTTCAAATATACAAAAAAAAGCGAAAAGACACTCGATTATTTTGCATAGGTTATTTGTTTAATTCAAAAAGTTCATAAACACACTTTAAAACGAGAGAAAAACTGTTAAAATCCTCGTTCGCCTTCTCAGCGTTAGGTAGCGAGTGACGTCATGATTTGAATCTGCGCGCCACCAGGGAAACATAGGGAAACTGACTTTCCCGGACCACCGGCTTTTAGATAAAGTCCTTCTATGCGCCATCTGGCGAATATTCAGTGAAGCACAACACATTTATTTTAAATTCCCGAATGTTGCCTCCGGCAAGTCGCGGCACGCTGCGCGCTAAATTGCGGCATCCCGCGGGAAAACACGCGCAGTCTCAAAGGCGACATCTGTATGTGTTTAATTAAACTCTTAAATCATCGTGTTCACAATAATAATAAGTATACAGATGTTGCCATTAAGAGTGTGCATGTTTTTTTTAAATGTGTTCTGCTTCACTGAATATCCGCCAGATGGCGCACGGAAGGACTTTATCTAAAAGCCGGACCAAACGAAGAATTGTTTATAATTACTTAGCCTAGAACAATATTGTTTCCAATGCTGAAGCAAACATGAATTTTATTTTTCATGATGAATGTGTGTATATGTGCTTCATATTATTTTCATACTGAAGAAATGAGATGCCCAAATTCATGCTTTAAAATTCCTAATAAGTTTCTTATATATAGTTTTTGTAAAGTCTTAAAAGGGACAACACAGTGAAAGATATGACAATGCCTCGGTTTAAATGGTCTTGAAATAAATGTAATTTCCTGATAGTGTTAACTATGCGAATGTCCTGATTCGTGAATATGCCAACATATCTTATTTAAAACGTAAAAATGTGTCGACATCATCAGAAGACATGAATGAACAATATATATATATATATATATATATATATATATATATATATATATATACAAACCGGATTCCAAAAAAGTTGGGACACTAAACAAATTGTAAATAAAAACTGAATGCAATGATGTGGAGATAGCAAATGTCAATATTTTATTCAGAATAGAACATAGATGATAGATCAAAAGGTTTAATCCGAGAAAATGTATCATTTTAAAGGAAAAATATGTTGATTCCAAATTTCATGGTGTCAACAAATCCCAAAAAAGTTGGGACAAGTAGCAATAAGAGGCTGGAAAAAGTAAATTTGAGCATAACAAAGAGCTGGAAGACCAATTAACAGTAATTAGGTTAATTGGCAACATGATTGGGTATAAAAAGAGCTTCTCAGAGTGGCAGTGTCCCTCAGAAGCCAAGGTCGGTAGAGGATCACCAATTCCCACAATGTTGCGCAGAAAGATAGTGGAGCAATATCAGAAAGGTGTTACCCAGTGAAAAATTGCAAAGACTTTACAGTTAACATCATCAACTGTGCATAATATCATCCGAAGATTCAGAGAATCTGGAACAATCTCTGTGCGTAAGGGTCAAGGGTGTAAAACCATACTGGATGCCCATGATCTCTGGGCCCTTAAATGACACTGCACCACAAACAGGAATGCTACTGTAAAGGAAATCAGAGAATGGGCTCAGGAATACTTCCAGAAACCATTGTCAGTGAACACAATCCACCGTGCCATCCGCCGTTGCCAGCTGAAACTCTACAGTGCAAAGAAGAAGCCATTTCTAAGCAATATCCACAAGCACAGGCGTTTTCATTGGGCCAGGGATCATTTAAAATGGAGTGTGGCAAAATGGAAGACTGTTCTGTGGTCAGACGAGTCACGATTCGAAGTTCTTGTTGGAAACGTGGGACGCCATGTCATCTGGACCAAAGAGGACAAGGACAACCCAAGTTGTTATCAACGCTCAGTTCAGAAGCCTGCATCTCTGATGGTATGGGGTTGCATGAGTGCGTGTGGCATGGGCAGCTTGCATGTCTGGAAAGGCACCATCAATGCAGAAAAATATATTCAGGTTCTAGAACAACATATGCTCCCATCCAGACGTCATCTCTTTCAGGGAAGACCCTGCATTTTTCAACAAGATAATGCCAGACCACATTCTGCATCAATCACAACATCATGGCTGCGTAGGAGACGGATTCGGGTACTGAAATGGCCAGTCTGCAGTCCAGATCTTTCCCCTATAGAGAACATTTGGTGCATCATAAGGAGGAAGGTGCGACAAAGAAGGCCCAAGAAGTTAGAGGCCTGTATTAGACAAGAATGGGAGAGCATTCCTATTTCTAAACTTGAGAAGCTGGTCTCCTCAGTCCCCAGACGTCTGTTGAGTGTTGTAAGAAGAAGGGAAGATGCCACACAGTGTTGAAAATCACCTTGTCCCAACTTTTTTGGGATTTGTTGACACCATGACATTTTGATTCACCATATTTTTCCCTTAAAATTATACATTTTCTCAGTTTAAACTTTTGTTCTGTGATTTATGTTCTATTCTGAATAAAATATTTACATTTGCCATCTCCACATCATTGCATTCAGTTTTTATTCACAATTTGTTTAGTGTCCCAACTTTTTTGGTATCCGGTTTGTATATATATTATCATATTAAGTAAATATTATTTTATGAATGCGACGTTCTTCTGGCTTTTTATAATAATCATCATATTTGCTGTTTGTGTCCAGCATTGAATAATTATTTCATCCATTATTTAACCACGGCTGGAAATAATAGCTGGAATGTGATGTGATTGTGAATTTATGACTGAAATAAAGCTGTTCGTCTTTTGTAAAGTACTTTCACTTTACAAAAGGCAGCGTTTTTATCAAAAGGTTGATAAATGCGTATTGTACAGTATATACAACTCAACTCAGTAATCCCACTTCTCACCTTTCATGTATCTGCTCGGACCTATTAATTAGTTTTAAATTCCTCAAAAATGCGTGTGTATACAGCTCAAAACCTCCATCAGTTATTAAAGATTGCGTCTATTTAGAAAAAATGCCCCAGCGATTTCGGAGCTTCAGGAAATCTCCCTGTGCTCTGCGCATAACACCGGACCAACTCATGTGGGAAAGAATTTATAAACCTTTTCTAAACGTGGGCTATTGTTTTTTTACTTATAATATTTGTTAATTTAATTTAAATGAGGTTTGGGCTCAGGACTGCGATTCGGCATCGTGATTCTCCTCTTTAATTTACTACATAGCTCAGCACTATTCCTATTAGCTCAGTGGTACTGTAGGTGATTCGCCTTCCATGCGGAAGACCCGGGTTCGATTCCCAGCCAGGGAATCGCTATCAAATATTATGTTAGAACATACATTCATAGGTTTATTATTATCATCAAATATGATATTACTATTATGATGAACTCTAGGCACGTGAAAGCCGTCAAGAGCATTAATACAAAATCTTGTATAATGTTTATTTTGTGGCACATCTGCAAATATGCAATGTGCAAATAAACATTTATATATAATACAAATAAATATTGTTTATGATAAAAGATTAGACGAAACAAATTTTATTATAAAATAAACAATATAAAACTATACATGTTGTATATGAAAAAAAATATTTATATTATATGAACTCGGGCTTGCTCCACATTATAAAAGCAAGGCGCAGAGTTTAGTCCAAGGTCCGGGAGATGCGTGATGTGGTGGAGAATAGGCAGGGGTGGACTGGGACCAAAAAGTGGCATAAAAAGTAGTATAAAAATATAACACAATACGGAAATCAATGCTATTTAAACATATTATTTGAAGTATCACTGAACATATATTGGATCATTTTAGTAAAACAAAGAAACAAAGGAAAGAACATCAAGACAAACATATAAATCTATAAAGACAATATTTTACAAAGAATGGCAATAAAACTGAACAGGTAAGCTGAAATAAAATCAGTAGCAGCATTAGCTCACGCTAGTAAACTAGTTACTTATTTTAATTATTATGGTAGTTAATATTAATTCGAAATAAGGCTGAGAAACATTATTTTTAATTAAGGGTGCTTTCACACCTATAGTTCGATTGCTTTAGTCCGCACCAGTCAGAAAAATGTTACAATGTAGTAAACAGACATGGGTATGGTTTGCTTTCACATATGCAGAGTTCTAAACGAACCAAAATAGACCGCGGAAATAGGCACCGGAAACAGACTATTTTCAGAAAATCGCACCACTTTCAATAATCAAGGAGGAACAGCTTTGCTTTGTGCTCATGGCGCTGATCCTCGCGCACTACATTGTACGTGCAAATCATTATTTTCAGATAATTAATTTCGAACACGATTCGCAGCTGCGATTCCAAACCAGCTTCCTGGTTTATTCTTCTCACCGACGGCGCATCGCACACCACTTCAGGGAGAAGAGACGTGCTCTCCTCCTGAATGACCATTTTGTTATTAGACGGCGATCTTCCTGCAGATCCATCAGGTAATCCGTTGGCCTATCAAAACAGTCCAGCCACACATTTTTTCATGTTTAATGTGAATACAGAGAGGCACTTAATTTCTTCGGCACTCCACGTTTCTCCGCGGTTTGATTTCATCGCGAGTCGATAGCTTGAAAAATTTCAAGAAGTGAAAAGAATTTTACTCATAACCCCGTATGTCTTATACCCAAAGTGTATTAAACTATACCATTTCGTCAGATTTGGTTTGGTTGCTTTCACACCAGACGAACTGTACCAAAGTAGAGCGGATAAAGCGGTCCAAGACCACCCCTTCAGGCAGGTCTCGGATCGATTGATTTGGTGCGCACTAAAGTACCGAGATTGCATTCACATCAATGCAAACGAACCGAACCAAGGGACAAAACACGTTTGGTGCGCACCAAATGCTGTAGGTGTGAAAGCACCCTAATATTGACTACCATAATAACTACTAGCACGAGTTAATGCTGCTACTGATTTTATTCCAGCTTATCTGTTCAGTTTGATTGTGATTCTTTTCACTTGGCTCTGGTAGATCAGGGGAGGCGTGTTGGTCATCATCAGCAGGCACTGGTTCATCATCACTGACCTGCTGCACTTACAGTTTACACTGATGAGTGGTATATCTTACACTGCATCACGGTGATACCCCCTGCAAAATTTCATGATATCTAACAAAAAAAAAGCCAATTTGTCTTTTCCTCATAAAGTGTTTAGGTGAAATTCCACCCATACAAGTGTGACAAATATGCAAAGAAAAAAATCATGAAGGGGCAAATACTTTTCCATGGCACTGCACATGTAGTCAGATTATTCCACTAGGATGGAACTGTGCCACGTGGAGTTATAGCACTTTTAAAATCATACTAACTTTACACTGATCTGAATAACTTTGAATAATGAACTTATTGTTCTTTCTTTTGTTTCTTTTTTTTTTTTTTTTTTACAAATACGACCCAATATATGTTCAGTTATACTTTTTTATTTTCGTTTTTGTTTGTGTTATATTTTTATACTAGTATGTGGTTTTAAAAATTAATCTCCACTATAATGAGGTGTGCTGGATCCAGCCGCGTGCGATGACGGGGGGCGCCGGAAGGGAGTCTCGCCCGGGGAGCAATTCAGTGTAGAACCGCCACTGCTGCTTGGTCTTGTTAATTTGTTTTAACACCCCCAGCAGCGAAACCGGTTTGATAGCTTCACACCTCTCTGAATGAAAGGTGAGATGGAGGATTACAGTAACTGTGGGTGCGCTTCACCTTGGAGCGTGCTGTCGCGTTGTATTCAAAGAATAGTCTAAAACAAAATCATGTTTGCTTCAGCATTGGAAACAATATTGTATTAGGGTAACTTTATTAAAAACTAGAGAGGTACATTTCCTGAAGAAAATGTGAGTGGTGCTTGACGTGGCAAGTTAACACGAGGCTAGCTAATCAGCTTAACTCCTTGATAGGGACATGGGCAAAGCAAAGTTTAATCAATGTCAAGTCCATGAGCGGTTAATTGCCCCCTGCGGGGGCAATTAACCACCCAGCCCCTCAGAGAGGTCACTGCACACCCCTGCCGGATAAGACACACGATATGACACCTCATTCAAGGGTCTACGACAAACTGTGAGGGACCAGCTGTTAATTGCCCCTTGCTGGGGCAATTAACCGCCCAGCCCCTCAGAGAGGTCACTGCACACCCCTGCCGGATAAGACGCACGATATGACACCTCATTCATGGGCCTACGACATATGATGTTGTCCTAGCAGTTAATTGCCCGCCCTCAGTAGTATCATATAACCCCATGCCCGAATGAGGCGAACGGTTTGTCACCTCATTAAAGGGTCTACGACAAACTCAGGGAAAGCTGATCTCAATGTTAAGTCTATGAGTGGTTAATTGCCCCCTGCGGGCAATTAACCGCCCAGCCCTGAGCAAAGTCATAGTACCCCACCCCCGGATAAGCCGCACGATATGACACCTCATTCATGGGTGTATGACAAACGGTGCAGGAATAGCCATTAAAATGTTAAGTCTATGGGCGAAGGGGACAATTAACCGCCCAGCCCCTCAGAAAAGGCATAGCACCCCATCACCGAACCAGCTGAACGATTTGCCACCTCATTCATGGGTCTGCGACAAACTAATTATTCGATAAATTCCCCATTATAAGTCAATGGGGCAAATTTGGGGTCCTCTTTTGCCCCGGGGGTACAACTTAAACCCTTGTGCGGGGTATCCTCTGACACAGGGTGCAAACCTCTTGAAATCTGGTAAATTTCACCTCTCTACAAAATTCCCTCTCTGCTCTACAATCCGTCAAAGTTGGGCTCAATGTTAAGTCTATGGGAATTTTTACTTTTGGCGGAAGAATAAGAAAAAGAAAAAGAATAATAAGTTTGCAAGATAATAGCAGTGATGCTTTTCAAGCACCACCAATTATAATTTTTTTTATTATTTGTTCACACATGTGGGCATCTTTAAACTTGAACAGAAAATAATAGTGGGCTTGTAGGCACGTTATTTTCCATAAAACAAAATCATGTTTGCTTCAGCATTGGAAACAATATTCGATTAGGCTAACTTTATTAAAGATTATTCACTTTTGTATTCTTTGTATTTGTCTTTTTGTATATACGGGAGCGCATCTTTAAATTTGAACAGAAAATAATAGTGGGCTGGTAGGAACGTTATTTTTCATATAACTTAAACAGCTGAATGAAGTTAAATATACACAATAAATTAATAATTGCATTTGCTTTACATTTGACAACTCATGTGTAAATAGCTTTTTCATTACATATACTACCATATCATATATTTGTGTCTAATACTGTTTTATTCATATTTTAAAATATAACCTACGTATCTACAGTATAAGCATATTTAACTACTTCAGCAGTGAATGAGATTTGATACAATTTTATTATTTAATTAATTATCTTATTATAAACATGATTCTTATTCTCTATATTCTTGCTGAGTATAGTCCTTCATGTCTGCATTTTTTCGCACGCGTTTATCATCCTTTAGATCAAAATGCTGCCTTTTGTTAAGGCTGTTGGTTTATACAATCGGATGAATGAATTTTAGATGAATTTTAAAGCATCTTTTTAGGCCTAAATATTTTTCTTCAAACGTGCTTCCAACCAACCAACTCTGGAATGTAGGATATCCAATAAAATTTCCCTCTCGGATATTAAATGGCATAAAGCCTGGCTTTTGCCTAATAAATACTGCATCTCAAACATCTCTGTTCATTTTAAGATTCTCTACAAAATTTACCCTGTAAACTCAGTTTTATCTAAATACTTGGAGGTAGAGGATAAATGTTCTTTTTGTGATACGTTAAATGAATCTCTGATTCATTTGTTTGTTGAGTGTGAGAAAACAAAAAAAATTCTTAACTCTTTTAAAAGATCACCTCTTGAACCACCTTAATGTATCTCACTCCTTTACTATTAAATATATAATCTTTTATTATGAGAATGAGGAAAATAAACTGCTTGAATTTGTTTATTTTATTTTATATGCAAAATACTTTATACATAAACAAAGAATTAAAAAGAAACAATTGTACTTCCATCTTTTCCTTCTAGAAATGACCTAAATTTTAAATGCTCTTAAAATAATTCAATTTAATAAGAAGAATAATATACTTCTAGATTATTATGATATTATTTTTTATTGAAGTGTCTCTTGCTACATCTTTTCACGGTTTATACTTAATTTCAATCCTCTCGTGTATTTGAACCTTTCTTTGGACTTTCAAATCTATAGTTCTTTGTCCCTTATATTTTATTTGTTCTAATTAATGTTTTTTTTTTCCCCTGTATAAATGTGCCACAAAATAAACATTATACAAGATTTTGGGCACTGGCTGGGAATCGAACCCGGGCCATCCGCATGGAAGGCGAATTACCTACCACTGAGCCACCAGTAATAATAACAATAATACATTCGGAGAACTACAACTACTACTAATAATTATACAGTCAAAGAAGTACCATCATTGAAGGAGAGAAGAAAATTAAGAATAAATACATATCAGTTGGAGCTTGACATGTTTATGAGCTTCACAAAGAGAAATTTTTTGGCTTCAGTAGACACACAATACTTCAGACTAAAACACGACTGCCCCCTACAGGTAACGAAGGGCATTTTCACAGCTTCCCGCGCGCACCCGCGGGAAGTCGCGGGATCCCTTTTCTGAAAACGTGCGTTTTTAAAGGCCAGATCTGTATATTGTTCATTCATGTCTTCTGATGATGGCGACACATTTTTACATATTAAATAAGATATGTTGGCACATTAACAAATCAGGACATTCGCATAGTTAACACTATCAGATAGCCTACTATCAGGACATTAAATTAATTTCAAGACCATTTAAACAGAGGCATTTCCATTGTCTTTCATTGCTTTGTCCCTATTAAGACATTACAAAAACTTTATAAGAAACTTTTAAAGCATGAATTTGGGCATCTCATTTCATCATTATGAAAATAATATGAAGCACACATACACACGTTCATTATGAAATACCTGTAGTAAAACAAAATAAATTTCATGTTTGCTTCTGGATCGGAAAACAATAATGTTTTAGGATAACTAATTATACACAATTCAATATTGTACTTTGTCCGGCTTTTATTTAAAGTCCTTCCATGCGCCATCTGGCAGATATTCAGTGAAGCACAAAACATTTATTTAAATTTCCGAATGTTGCTCGCGGCACGCGCAGTCTTAATGGCGACATCTGTATGTTTTTGTTGCACGCAGAACTATTTTGTCTGATTTCTCTGTAGCAGTTCATTGATTTCATAAATGCAACACACTATACTTATAGTTATAGCTAATATAGTATACAGTGGCTTGCAAAAGTATTCGCCCCCCTTGAACTTTTCCACATTTTGTCACATTACAGCCACAAACATGAATACATTTTATTGGAATTCCACGTGAAAGACTAATACAAACTGAAGTACATGTGAGAAGTGGAACGAAAATCATACATGATTCCAAAAGATTTTTTACAAATAAATAACTGAAAAGTGGGGTGTGTGTAATTATTCAGCCCCCTGAGTCTGTCAGATGGACTAACCTGAGGTGACCAGAAGACATAGCTTTAGCGGTTAGCCCAATGTAGTGTGGAGGATAAACCCAAACGCGGAAAGAAGCGAGTAGGCAGGATAGCCACGCGATTTAGTTTAAGGACTCTCACAAAAACGGAGCAAGGGAAAAACACAAATTTAACCCGCGTCCTAAAAATACACACACAATCGCAAAAGACAACGGAACCAACATGTGAGTACTCACGGTTTGCTGAAACGATAACTGGAGCTGACATGGGCCGAACTCAATGACTGAGCGGTAAGCTATCGTTTGTTTACCTCTTTTATACTTCCTGGTTTTGCGCCCGTCTTACTTCCGGGTCCTAGTGCCGGGCGCAGATTGGGTGTGTATGACAGTACCCCCCTGTCCAGGACTGGCTCCTGACGGTCCTGGGGTGGAGGATACCCTGTGACGGTAGTCCCGAATTAGCTGAGGGTCGAGAATGAACCGGGCCGGGATCCAAGATCGCTCCTCGGGGCCATAGCCCTCCCAGTCCACCAGGTATTGCGTACCTTTGCCCCGAGGGCGCGAATCGAGGATTCGGCGCACGGTGTAGGCGGGACCGCCGTCGATGATCCGGGGAGGAGGAGCTGGGGGGGGGGGGGTGGAATCATTGGCGAGGTGATGAAGGGTTTGAATTGGGACAGGTGGAATACTGGGTGAAGCCGGAGCGCCGCAGGCAGCTGGAGCCGGTAGGTGACAGGATTGATTTTGTGGATGATGCGGTATGGTCCGATGAACCTGGGGGAGAGCTTCTTGGACTCGGTGTGGAGGTGGAGGTTTTTTGAGGAAAGCCATACCTTGTCACCTACGTGGTACAGTCGTCCCGGGGGATGTCGACAGCGGTGTTGGTGGGTGTAACGGATATTAGTACGTTGAATGGCCCGGTTGGTCGTGATCCAGAGCCGCCGACATCTGCGGACCAACTGTTGGGCCGACGGTACATCAACCTCCGGTTCTGGGTGGTTTAACACGGAAGGTTGGAAACCGTGACATACCTCAAATGGGCTTAGGTTGGTGGCTGAGGAGATGTGGAGGTTATGTGATAACTCAGCCCAGATGAGGTAGCGGGCCCAGGAGCGCTGCCGGTCGGCCACGAAACATCTCAGATAGCGCTCGAGTTGTTGGTTGGTTGGTCCGCTCCGTCTGACCGTTAGTCTGTGGGTGGTATCCGGAGGACAGACTGCAGGTGGAGTCGATCAGACGTCAGAAGGCCTTCCAGAACCGGGCTGTGAACTGGGGCCCTCTGTCCGAGACGATGTCCTTGGGGAACCCATGCAGACGGACTACGTGCTCTAATATCAACTCTGCTGTCTCCTTAGCTGACGGGAGTCCGGCGAGAGCCACCAGATGCACGGTTTTAGAGAACCGATCCACGATTGTGAGGATGGTGTCCTTTCCTTCGGAGGCTGGCAGGCCCGTGATGAAGTCAACGGCGATGTGCGTCCAGGGCCGTCGAGGAACTGGGAGTGGTTGTAGTTCTCCTGGAGTCGGTTGATTGGAGCTTTTGGCCCTGGCACACACGGGGCATGCCTGAACGAACTCTCGGACGTCCCTCGTCATGGACGGCCACCAGAAGTCGCGCTGAAGGAATTGGAGGGATCGTCGGGTGCCCGGATGTCCTGAGATGGGTGATGAGTGCCCCCATTGGAGGACTTCTGGTCTTATCACCTAGGGCATGAAGAGTCGTCCAGGTGGCACACCTGCTGGTTCGGTCTCTGTACCTTGTGCCTGGCGGACTCTCGTTTCCAGGTCCAGTTGGAGGGGGGCGATGATCCTGGAGGAGGGAAGAACCGACGCGGGGTCCGTCCGGGGGAGGTCCACCTCTAGCTGTCGTGAGAGGGCGTCTGCTTTGGTGTTTTTGGAGCCCGGGCGGTATGAGAGGTGAAAGTTGTAACTTTCAAAAAAGAGGGCCCACCGCGCCTGTCGTGGGTTTAGTTGTTTGATTTAGGGTTTAGTTGTCTTTATGGTGATGAGGTTTTGATGGTCTGTCCAGATTATGAATGGCTCGCTGACGCCCTGGAGCCAGTGACGCCATTCCTCTAGAGCCCACTTTATGGCCAGCAGCTCGCGGTCCCCTACCCCGTATCGCTGCTGAGTGGGATTCAATTTTCTGGAGAAAAAGCTACATGGGTGTAGCTTTTGATCTGGACCTCGTTGCGAGAGGATAGCTCCAGCGCCCACATCTGAAGCATCCACCTCTACAACGAATGGTTGACTGGCATCTGGATGGTGGAGAATCGGTGCAGTGGTGAAACGGTGACACAGTGACCGGAAGGCAGAGATGGCGGCCGGGTTGAGGTGAAATGGAAGGGGTGAAGGGCGTGTCAGGGCGGTTAGGGGGGCGGCAACTGTACTGTAGCCCTGGATAAAGCGACGATAGAAATTCGCAAACCCGAGAAACCGTTGAAGCTGCTTAAGGGTCTTGGGTAGGGGCCAATGACGCACAACCTCTAGCTTCTGCGGGTCCATGGCCACACCCTGGGGCGATATGACAAAACCCAGGAACGTGGTGGAGCGCTCGTGAAAAGCACACTTTTCCAACTTACAGTACAGTTGGTGGGCGAGTAATCTCTTGAGAACCGCTCTGACGTGCTGGGTGTGTTCTTCCATAGTTCTTGAGTAGATTAAAATATCATCCAGGTAGGCGAATGCCCACCGGCCGTGCATGTCACAAAGGACATCGTTGATCAGATGTTGAAATGCGGCGGGGGCATTGCACAGTCCAAGTGGCATGACAAGGGTTTCGTAATGTCCGGTGGGTGTAATGAAGGCCGTCTTCCACTCATCGCCCTCTCTGATGCGCACCAAGTTGTAGGCGCTCCGGAGGTCCAACTTCGTAAAGATGGTGGCGCCAGAGAGGGCGTCCAGGGCTGAGTTGGTAAGAGGCAGAGGATGTCGGTTTTTGACGGTGATGTTGTTGAGCCCCCGATAGTCGACACAGGGGCGAAGTTCACCTCCTTTTTTCTTCACGAAGAAGAACCCCGCGGCTGCAGGTGAGGAGGATGGTCTGATGGTGCCTTGGCGCAGGGCGTTGGTGACGTATTCCTCCATCACCTTAGTCTCGGTGGAGGTGAGCGAATAGAGGTGGCCGCGGGGTGGAACTATACCAGGTTGGAGGTCAATGGCGAGGTCGTAGGGGCGATGAGGAGGAAGATGGGTGGCCCGTCGTTTACAGAAGACCTCCGCCAGGTCTCGATATGGCTCGGGGACAGCGTTGGTGTCGACGTCGGGGGCCTCGGACTCCCTAGAGCACGTCCCAGCCGCTGCCCGTAGGCATAGTTCGTTGCAGGTCGCACCCCACTGGAGGATCCGGTTCTGGGTCCAGGAGATTAGAGGGTCATGCTGAAGCAGCCAGGGATGACCAAGGATGATGGGTGGTGACGAGATGGAGGTGACAAAAAATTTTAACTGTTCATGGTGTTGGTTGATGGAGACGGTGATGGGTTCGGTTCGGGTGCTGATTGGGCTGGTGGAGAGGGGGCGACCGTCGACAGATTTGATGCGAACGGGCTGGGATAACGCCTCGAGTTTTACCCCCAGTTTTTTGGCGTATGCAGAGTCAATGAAGTTACCTGCTGCCAGTGAAGGTGACCCGGCGAGTATCTCTCTTCTCTCACCGGGCCTGGGCGTTTCCCGGTCTGTGAGGACAGGTTGCCCAGTGATGTGTGGCTGACCCGCAATAGGCACAGAGCCCCTCACGGAAGCGTCTCTCCCGTTCTGCAGCGGTCAAGGAGGCGTGTCCTAGTTGCATGGGTTCCCCGGCTCCGGTGTCAACCACGGCAGGAGGTGGAGAACCGACATATCCCGGGGTGGCGTAGGTGACGGAGTCTGCGGGACGTGGAGTGGTGACGGTGAAGGCGGGTGCGGGTCGTGAAGTGGTGACGGCAAAGGTGGGTGCAGATGGCAGGGTGCGAGGGGCTGGCCTCGGGCGAGAGAGGAGGCGCTGGTCGATCCGGAGAGCTAGTTGGATCAGGCCCTCTAGGGTCGCAGGAAGCTCTCGCCCGGCTAGTTCGTCCTTGATTCGAGAAGCCAGTCCCTCGTAGTAGGATGTCCGGAGCGCTGCGTCGCCCCACGTGGTTTGGACGGCGAGAGTTCGAAATTCGGCCGTATAGCGGCTCACGGGCAATCCTCCCTGCCTCAGGTGATAAAGCCTGGTGTCGGTCTCCACCTCGCCCGCTGGATGTTCAAAGGTGAGTTTGAGTTGGCGGGTGAACTCATTGTAAGAGTGGGCGGTGTCCGTATCTGCCTGTAGAACTGCCGTGGCCCACTCTGCTGCCTGCCCTTTTAGCAACGAGACGAGAAGAGCAATGCGAAGGCGATCGGTGGAGTACTTGGTGGCATTGAACTCAAACACCAGATCGAGAGCTGTCAGAAAAACGCTGCACTTCCCGTCCGTGCCGTTCCACTTCTCTGGTAGAGAAAGAAAAACATCAGAAGGAGGGGGGGGGGGGGATGATGCGGCGCCGCGGCCTCGGCGGCGTGCGATCGAGCAGTGACGCCATCAACAGCTGCGCGGAGATCCGTATTCTCCCGCCGGAGCTCAGCGACCTCGCGGCGGAGAGAAGCGAGATCCCCGGTTAGCTGATTGATTAGTGCCGCATGCTGATCTACAACGTCGCAGAGACTCGCATAATGACATCCGCTGGGTTTACCGCGGAGGGCTCAGTCATTCTGTCAGATGGACTAACCTGAGGTGACCAGAAGACGTAGCTTTAGCGGTTAGCCCAATGTAGCGTGGAGGATAAACCCAAACGCGGAAAGAAGCGAGTAGGCAGGATAGCCACGCGATTTAGTTTAAGGACTCTCACAAAAATGGAGCAAGGGAAAAACACAAATTTAACCCGCGTCCTAAAAATACACACACAATCGCAAAAGACAACGGAACCAACATGTGAGTACTCACGGTTTGCTGAAACGATAACTGGAGCTGACATGGGCCGAACTCAATGACTGAGCGGTAAGCTATCGTTTGTTTACCTCTTTTATACTTCCTGGTTTTGCGCCCGTCTTACTTCCGGGTCCTAGTGCCGGGCGCAGATTGGGTGTGTATGACAGAGTCAATACTTTGTATAACCACCTTTTGCTGCAATTACAGCTGCTAGTCTTTTAGGGTATGTCTCTACCAGCTTTGCACATCTAGAGACCGAAATCCTTGCCCATTCTTCTTTCCAAAACTGCTCCAGCTTAGTCAGATTAGATGGACAGCAGTTTTCTTCCAAGATTGCCGTGTATTTGGCTCCATCCATCTTCCCATCAACTCTGACCAGCTTCCCTGTCCCTGCTGAAGAGAAGCACCCCCAGAGCATGATGCTGTCACCACCTTATTTGACAGTGGGTATGGTGTGTTCAGAGTAATGTGCAGTGTTAGTTTTCTGCCACACATAGTGTTTTGCATTTTGCCCAAAAAGTTCCATTTTGGTCTCATCTGACCAGAGCACCTTCTTCCACATGTTTGCTGTGCAAACGGGACTTCTTATGGTTTTCTGCTAACAATGGCTTTCTTCTTGCCACTCTTCCATAAAAGCCAACTTTGTGCAGTGCATGACTAATAGTTGTCCTATGGACAGATTCCCCCACCTGAGCTGTAGATCTCTGCAGCTCGTCCAGAGTCACCCTGGGCCTCTTGGCTGCATTTCTGATCAGCGCTCTCCTTGTTCGGCCTGTAAGTTTAGGTGGACGGCCTTGTCTTGGTAGGTTTATAGTTGTGCCATACTCCTTCCATTTCTGAATGATCGCTTGAACAGTGCTCTGTGGGATGTTCAAGGCTTTGGAAATCTTTTTGTAGCAGAAGCCTGCTTTAAATTTCTCAATAACTTTATCCCTGACCTGTCTGGTGTGTTCTTTGGACTTCATGGTGTTGTTGCTCCCAATATTCTCTTAGACAACCTCTGAGACTGTCACAGAGCAGCTGTATTTGTACTGACATTAGATTAAACACAGGTGCACTCTATATAGTCATTAGCACTCATCAGGCAATGTCTACGGGCAACTGACTGCACTCAGACCAAAGGTGGCTGAATAATTACGCACACCCCACTTTGCAGTTATTTATTTGTAAAAAATGTTTGGAATCATGTATGATTTTCATCCCACTTCTCATGTGTACACCACTTTGTATTGGTCTTTCACATGGAATTCCAATAAAATTGTTTGTTGCTGTAATGTGACAAAATGTGGAAAAGTTCAAGGGGGCCGAATACTTTTGCAAGCCACTGTATATGCATAATATAAAGGGGAAAAAACGATATATGCAAGGTTATCTTCACTTTAGATGTCAAAAGGGTTTTGTGGCTCCTGGTGTTTTCTTTTCTGTGGGAATCGGGTCCAAATGGCTCTTTAAGTGTTTAAGGTTGCCGACCCCTGCCCTAGGTAAATTAAAATAAAATAAAAAAAGACTCAAACATGATATAAATGTGGCTTGTTGGAAGCAATTTATTGAACACTATGATGTGGTGTTACTATGGGTAACTACTTGTGGATTCAAGATATTCTATTAATAAACCATACTTATAGTCTATGCTTTATATAAAATTGCCGCTGCTGTTAGAAAGCATTCTTGAAATTTCATTACATATTTGGAATTAGGACCTGCAATATAACTGGACAGTCAGTTGTGCTAATATTATAATTGACTAAGTTAAATGTACACGCAAACTGCAATGTACAGTGGTTACTCAACCGGAATGGTTATTATCGTCGCGCTCACCGCCGTTTAAAGGCGACAGCGGCCAAAATAAATCAGTTGCATTTCAAAGTCATTCGTAAAATGGCCACCAGGTGGATTGAATTTTCATTCATCGCAGTAAATACAACAGTGATGGTAATTTCCACAACAAACATGAAAAATCTGAACCAGAGCTATTGATGTGTACTGTACAATAATGAGTAAAAAAATTTATAGTAATATAGACCATATTTCTGTCATTCCCCACTTAAGGGGATGGGAGAATTTTCAAGCCCCACTTGTCAACAAAATTATAACGAAATCGGCTAAGTTTACTATTTATTGAAATATAAATTTCTAAACCAATAAGATCAAATAACACCAAGTTGAAAACAGATAAAATACACGTGCAATTATTATAACAGGCTTACTTCGTCACTTATCTAGAGCTTTCTTTCAAAGAAGTCGAGTCGGTTATTAACGTGACTGAGGCGTGTTGTCTCTAAGTGTCTGACTGGTGCAGCAGTTAAGGCGTCGCCCTTTCAAGTGGAAATCATCGTGCCTGGTATAGGTTTAATATTCAGTGCACACCGTTTGTACAACTATATCATAACACTCAGAAATACCTTTTATTTGGGGTTAAGTGACTGATGTGCCTAACATCTTTCAGTTGAGCCTCGTTTCACTGAATAATAAGACCGTGACACCTCTCTCTCACACACACACACACACACACACACACACACAGACACACACAGCAGACTGATTCATTAGCACGTCCCTCCCCCAAAGGGAAGGGAAAATTTAATTAGCAAAATTAAAATAAATCAAAATAAAATGTTTTATTTTAATTTTGCTATAATTAAAATAAATAAATTTTAAAATAGCATCATCCGGGAATCGAACCCGGATCTCCCGCATGAAAGGGCATGGAGTTACCCGCTGCACCACTCAGAAGCCGCACATGTTACTGGACTCCTCACAGTTAAATACGATGACGGGGGGAGCGTGGGGGAGGCGTAAGATAGAATTCCAAAAGAATACAGAACATGTTAAACACATTCAAGAATAATAACTGCAGCAATAATAACAACACAAAAAAAACTAAAAGTTCCTGACTCTCTATGGACTTCCAGTAACTACTAGAGAGTTTAATTCATTAATGAGAGCTATTCGCCCCAGTTTAATTATGCTCATTAAGAGTCACCTAGCCTATGGTTCTTATGAGCTCAGACAATCTAAATTAATGCTAGATGGTATTGATATATCTGTCGATCAGTGATAAGCCGGTAATTTCATACTGTGTGTACTGTAAAACGGGTACATCTGTAGGAATAAATTATTTAAATGTTTGTATCAGGAGCTATTGATCAGTGATTTATGTAAACGACTCGTTACTCTATGTTACTTTTCAGGTGTAAGTAAATGCTCATTGCAGCATTTATTTTTATTTAAATGCATGTTAGCCATTTTTAGCAAAATGTGATTAACAAATCATTCTCTGCACACGGAGTGGTCTTTCCCACTTGTAAACAACTTGTGTTAGCACATTTGGTGTTATGCATCTCAAGTAACTTCAGATATCTTCTGATTACCACAGCTAATTCAACCATAAAATATATTTAATATTTTTCATTGTTAACATGAATCAATTATATTTATACAGTATTTTTTTGTAATATATAATTATTATAATTTTTTGTTTTACAAAAATAGTATTTATATTGTGGCATAACAGTAAATTTCAGAAGCATTTTTTTTCAATGTACTGAGAAAAAATACAATTTTAATGTACCTTATTTCATGCATTGTAAAAGACTGTGTGTTAGTTTTCTGTTACAGCAAATAAATCTTTCTTTGCAAAAACTTTAACACAGATTGTCGAATTTCCCGTGTTTTCAACCCATAAATTAGAGGATTGAGAATTGGA
This sequence comes from Channallabes apus, assembly GCA_030522415.1. NCBI lineage: Eukaryota > Metazoa > Chordata > Actinopteri > Siluriformes > Clariidae > Channallabes > Channallabes apus. The sequence goes on along the minus strand of CM060111.1, from coordinate 26,217,397 downwards.
GGAAAGATAACAATTGAAACACCACAGGCCCTTCTTAAGTGAGGAGATACTGATTCTAATCTGTGAGAAATCAGTAATAAGAATGTGTTAATCTCAAAACTCAGAAAAACAACTAAATGTGTGCCACATGTTTGAATTGCCTTACTTATAGATTGTGTCTGTTTTGTAGAAAGACAGGTAATTAGAATTTTGATATATGTTAATGATACAATCAGTATGGAAGAGCCTTGTACAAGAGCTATAGTAAACAAGCCATAATAGTTAATTGCACTTGTATCCTCACAGCTTAACTTCATTAAAGAGGGATTGTTGCAGTATATGTCTCCTATGTTTATTCTGCAGATTTCTTTGCTTATTGTGAGCACAAATAAGCACCCAACTATAGAAAAATTTATGGACCAGACCATAAAAATAAGTTTTACCAAGATGCCTTGCGTCATCAGATTGTGGTACCTCAAAGGTTTGCAAATTGCAATATATCTGTCATAAGCCATGACAGTGAGAATTAAAAGAGATCCAGACCCATAGAGATGAACAAGAATGCCTTGCAAGGCACAGGCAGGGTAGGATATTTCTCTGCTATGAGACAATATACTAGAAATCAGCTGAGGGTAAAAAGATGTAGCTCCCATGATGTCACACATGGACAAATTAAAGAGCAATATGTACATGGGTTTATGCAAATCCCTTTTTACAATTATTGTCACAAGTACCATGGACTGGAAAAACAAAATGAAACAATATGTCGTGATGCCAAAAACAAATATAAAAAAAGAACTGGATGGCGGTATGTCCAATGATTCCATGGTAAGAATAGTCAAAGAACGTGTTAAACTTGAATTATTAAAAGAGGTGTCTTCCCTCATTGTAACTTTAAAACCTGGAAAAAATATATAACAATACATATATTAGGACACTTAAGATGGAAAAATAATTTTTATTGCAATTATGCTTTCTTACCTATAACAAACTGATAAGACCAAATTCCCTCGCAACTTAGTTGATGAAATTGCCACAGCATGATGAAACCCATAAACTGAACACATCTGAGGGGATTGTGTTATTACTACTCACGTATCCATTCAGAGACCTAAAATATTTGGATCACTGCATGTTAATCATATCCCACAGGTCATTATTTTCATATCTCAGGTGTTAACTAGGTTTCATGGGATTCTCAGACTGAGTTGCAGCAATCATTAACTTGGAGAAAATGTTAATTTGCCATACTTAACAACAACAAGACAATAATAACAATACTATAATATTAATAATAAGAATTTGATAAATGTCAGCCTAATATTATGTGAAATACTTTGTGTTGGAATGTAGATTGCAATAATTAAACAGGTTTTGCTATAGGCGTTGTTTGCTAACATCAATGTCTTCTCTTCTAAAGATATCTGCACAGCCTTGTTCAGAGACGATGCCACTAAAAAGAAGAATACACTGTCACAAGGAGATGGTGCACAATTCAGTCTGCATTTACATTATTACTTATGGAAAAATGGGACTAAGAATGGTTTGAAACCCCATAAACAAAGAGAAGGGAGAAAATGACCCTGTATGGAGCCAGGCCTGGATGGCCTGGCTCCATACAGGGACGAAGAGCAACATGGACACCAACCCCCCCCCCCCCATCCCGTGGACCAACTAGAACCATTTGGGGAACCAATTGGGTCGGGTGCGCTACTATTTGGGGGGGGGGAGTGAAGGCCAGGGAGACCACTGGACAGACCTGGAAAGTACAAACGAGGAGTGCAGATAAATTGGGAATGAAAATACCACTGTTTATCAACACGTGAATGAATGGCACATTGTGCAAGTGCAAGTTTATCTTGGAGCTAAACTATTTGCTTTGGGTGAAAGCGCTATCTAGTAATCATTGTGTCAGCGACAGCTTCCCATTCAAAACAATAGGCGGTCAAATGACCGGCGAACCGCGTTAAAAGTAGGTGACACTGGCGCAGCGCTTCTAGTGTTAACAGGCGGTAACCCTCGAATAGTGTGGTGTGGGAGTGGGAGGAGATCAGAGAATCCATGGAAAAGGTGCTTCTGGAAAACCTTCCCGCACATCAGGAGGGGGAAAGGGCGAACCCAAGCTGTGTATAGTAAGCACTTCTCAAGGCCATCCAATCCCTTTATGCCTCAAGTGAGAGCTGCGTTCGGTTTGTTGGCAGTAAGTCGGTCTTGTTTCTAGTGGGTGTTAGCCTCCACGATACCTGTGCTCTGTCACCAATCATGAACAGGATATCAATACCAGATATGGCCAGAGAATCAGACCATAAACTCTGGTCATGAGAATTTGGTCATGACTGAAAGGACAAGATCGCAAAACAAAAGCTGCCAAAGTGGTTTTCCCAGAAGGGTAGCTGGCTTTTCTCTTAGAGACAGGATGAAGAGCATAGTCATCTGTGAGAAATTCAGAATATAGCCGCTGATCCTTTGCGTGTAAGGAGTTCAGTTGAGGTGGTTTGGGTATCTAGTAAGGATGTCACCAGGATGCCTCCCTAGGGGGGTGTTCTTGGCACATCCAGCTGGAAGGAAGTCACAGGGCAGACCAAGAACTAGGTTGAGAGATTATATCTCCACACTGGCCTGGGAATGCCTCGGGATCCCCCAGAGTTAGCTGAAATGGCTGGAAAGAGAAGTTTGGGGTTCTGTGCTGAAACTACCCCTACAACCCGATTTTGGATGAACAGTTGAAGAGGGTAAAGGAGCCTGGAATGTATTCTCTACAGTTAATATATTCACGTTCATGCTGATGCACTCAAACAAAACTCCCATATTTAAAAAAAAAAAATAAAAAATTGGTTAAATGTATTATTGGTCACCTTTTTCCTTTTAAAATATCACATTAATATAAGTACTTTGCCTTATGCTTGTTAAATGCTTTTTGCAATTAAAATAGCCATACTTAAAGTATAAACCTATTTCTGTCAGTAAGCCTCTGTTTTTGCAGATTCAGAAAGAGTTTTTTGAATATCACAAAGGTGTACTAAAGGACTAATGATTTTAGCACAGTTCTAAACAGGATCAACATACAGAAATCTGCAAGGCCTGACTTTATGCCTGGACATGTCTTCAGAGCATGTGCTGGAGAGCTGGCAGGACTAAGAATGGACTTATTTAACCTTTCTCTAGCCCAAGCTATTGTGCCCACCTGGCTTAAGACCACCTCCATTGTGCTAGTACCCAAACACTCTACACCTCAAAACCTGTCTTCTTGCTACCCTGGACCCCCACCAATTTGCTTACTGTCAGTACAGGAGCATGGAGGATGCAGCTTCCACAACGCTGCACTCAGTTCTCTCTCACATCGACAATAAAGACACCTATGCCAGAATACTTTTCCTCGATTTTAGTTCAGCATTTAACACTCATTCCCTCCAGGTTAGTCACTAAACTCTGAGACCTGGGCATTAACACATCGCTATGCAACTGGCTTCTGGACTTTCTGACCAACAGGCCCCAGCATGTCCGGGCAGATCACCACTCCATCACCACTGCTCTTCCACCCTCATCCTTGGCACCGGAGTACCACAAGTATCACTACTGCACATAAAGTGAACACTCAGGATTGTATAAAAAGACCTACCTGGTTTCACACTCAATAGCAAGTTGCACACATGTATATAACCTTCTTTACTGTAATATCATAATCACGGTATACATTTACATTTAGTAGACGTTCTTATCCAGAGCGACTTACAGTTTTTTTTTTATTTCATTATACATCTGAGCAGTTGAGGGTTAAGGGCCTTGCTCAAGGGCCCAACAGTGGCAACTTGGTGGTTGTGGGGTTTGAACCTGGGATCTTCCGAACCGTAGTCCAATGCCTTAACCACTGAGCTACCCCTGGCCTATATACAATATGTATATAGTATAGTATACAATATGTTTCCACAGCACTCATTTTATATATAACCTTTCTTTGTGTACAGGTCCTTCTCAAAAAATTTGCATATTGTGATAAAGTTCATTATTTTCTGAAATGTACTGATAAACATTAGACTTTCATATATTTTAGATTCATTACAAACAACTGAAGTAGTTCAAGACTTTTATTGTTTTAATATTGATGATTGTGGCATACAGCTCATGAAAACCCAAAATCCCTATCTCAAAAAATTAGCATATCATGAAAAGATTCTCTAAACGAGCTATTAACCTAATCATCTGAATCAACTAATTAACTCTAAACACCTGCAAAAGATTCCTGAGGCTTTTAAAAACTCCCAGCCTGGTTCATTACTCAAAACCGCAATCATGGGTAAGACTGTATTTACAGAATATATACAAAAATAAAGAATGTGTACATGTATGTATGGATGTCCAAAGTTAAGTGTGTAATGGTGGCGGGGAGAGATGGCTCGGTCTCACCAGTAATGAAGTGTTCAATCCGGGAGCACGAAAACGGATCCTAAGGGGAATTGTAATTGTCCAGAAACAATATATCCACACTTGAAAATATTTCATTGGTTTAAACAAACAATCTCTCTCTCTATTTTCATAGCGCTGCGTCTCCTCATCTCTCCACCTTAAGTCTTTTTCCGGGACCTCTTTTATGCCGGCCCCGTAACCCGACATGTCATCGGGGTTCCCTCGCGCCATAACCGCGCATGCTCGCAAGAGCTTAACCCCGGAAACAAACACATTTTTTTGGGAACAATATAAAATATATAGGGGTCGTTGATAAGGCCCGGTGGTTTTATTTGTATTTACCATCTTAATTTGGCCTCTGTAAACAACCCCACTATGTGGCTGTGCTACAGATGTCGCCCTTAAAACCCTGCGTGTTTTCCCGCGGGATGCCGCAATTTAGCGCGCGGCGTGCCGCGTCTTGCCGGAGGCAACATTCGGGAATTTTAAATAAATGTGTTGCGCTTCACTGAATATCCGCCAGATGGCGCATGGAAGGACTTTATCTAAAAGCCGGACCAAGTACAACAATGAATGTAAGAACGCGGATGAACAGTGCTGAAGCGAACATGAATTTTATTTTGTTTTATAATAGATCTTTCATGATGAATGAGTGTATATGTGCTTCACATTATCAAACACAGGCAAAGGAGACAGAAATTATTGAGGGATCCACTGAAAAAAGTAAACCTAGTTTAATGTGTTTTTTTTTCTCATTCCATTAGTAAAAAAAATAATTTGCTCTTTTTAACTGAAGTGTCTAATTTATGCTTATGGGTGAATCTTTTTTTTTTTTTTTTTTTTTTAGTATAATGCTGTTTACAGCAGGAAACCAAAGTGAAATATTTCATTTTGATCAAGGTACTCTTATTAGGTTGAGTGTGATTTGCGCATGCGCAGTCTTTAGACCATAGTTTTGCCGGTATAATTTTATTTCCGCCTCAAACCGGAGCATGACGTTGAAACAAGTAAGGAAGGATATCAGAACCTGTATTTCAGTTACTGTTAGTTAAAGCCCCTGATTAAACTTAAATCTAATCCATTCACAAAGGACATTTCTGCTTCAAACCGTGTCTCATGACCTCATGACGCAGCATTTTCACGGACTGAATCACATGCGGGTGGAGATTCTCAAAGAAAACTCATTTAAACCAGGTAAGAAAGCAAACTCATGTCATTTCTATGTTAAATGTATCTCTTCTATGAGCAAATTCATGATTTATGTCAGGAACAACTACTTTGTAGATTGAGTTTTGTGTCCGTGTTTGCTACTGTAGCTAAAACCACCTATATTACCTGCATTAGCATTAGCTAACTAACGTGGTGATTTTCAAAAACACCGGAGTTTATACAGTAAGTCAGCGGCGCCGAAGAAAATAATTATATTTAAGTACCGTTGGTTAACGATGTAAAAATTAATAGGAAAGTGACGTAAACATAGAACAAGCTAATTTGGAGTGAGTGCTGTTTGTAGTGTACTGTTTTCTATACTTTATACACACTGTAATTAAGATTTGCTAACATAAGAACTTGAGCCAGTCCAGTTTTTGTTTTTACCTTTTTTTTTTTTTTTTTTAAGATCAGTAATGAGTTTCTGAGAATTATATCTGCTCCACTTCAAGCAAGATTACTGGTTTCCTTGGACAAGCAACACTACAAACTAATTGAGATCATCAGAAACTAGGGAGGAACCCGTCAGAGAGAGAAGACCAGAGAGATATAATCTTCATCTTCAAGTTCTTGATCTGGTATGTATGGTACGGTTCAGGACCAGGGAGGGAGCCGGAGACAGCAGAACAAAGAGATGATATTGCCAGCACCAGCACAGGGAGCACAGTTTTTAGTTTAGATCTCATGTTTACATTTTATTGTATGTTGATGGCTTGACTGTAAACAACAAACAATGCAATAAATGTATAAAAATATATATATATTTATTGTCTCTTTCCAGGACCAGGCATATCGTTCAATTATTTTTTGGCCAAATAGGCAGCCGTAACAAGAGGTGAGGGCGCGCGCGTCATCACATGTGCTTACCCGACTCTGCGTTCACCGTAAACTTCAATATACATAGACGTTTATATTTTTGTTTATTTGTATATGTATGTTATTAATTTTACTTTTTTAGAGATTGTATGTGCGTGCACGGAGAGTATGTGTTGATAAGTTTATGTGGATAAGTTGATAAGTGTATCAGAAAGCATTAAAATGTTCATTTGAATTAAATTGACACACACACGTCTGTATATACAGTATATCAATTACATATATATCAATTTCATTAGTTCGTTCATTCTATTTGAAGCTTCGGATGTTTTTTTTTTTTTTGGTTTGGTTAGATTAGTTCTGAACTCGCTTCCGTGAAACTATCGCTAAAACAATGTACTGAGCCCTCCTGAGGATATAAAGCTTTATTATTGTGTTTGAATAAATATTCAGATCTACCACAGCAGGTAATAAACTATGGTGTGTCATAACCGAAGCAAACACCACGATTATGCCTCGTTTCGTTCGACGGGAACGTGGTTCACTTGGCTGCGGTGTATTATAAACCTGTGGAATGTTTCACTGTTTATGCTCACATAAGAGGAATAAAAGCTCAATGAGGACACGCACACACATAGACACACACACAGACACACACACACTCCCCTGAGCCCTCGGGAAACATCCAATCACCGTCGGTATACAAATGAGTCAAGACGTAGCCTAACGTGGTGTCGTGTCGGATTTCAGTGGTCATGGAGTGGGAAGACTTTGAAGAAGCTGCAGTGACAGTGAACAGCTGAACAACTTCACTTTTCCGTTTACCTCTGAGGAAAAAAAGCTGTATTTTGTTTGTTTATATCTAGAATTTTTATAGTAGTAAGAGAGAGTTATAGTTTGGTCTGTATTGTTGTTCGCACCCTTGTAGAGAATAAATAAATGAATAACACCTTCATATCCCCTCTCAAGAGTGTCATAGTCCATTGTTAGTTTTAATGATCTGGCTGAAACTAATTATCACTACATAAGTACCCTAACACCATTGATCATGAGTCTCAGCTGAACCTAATTCTATACTTGTAACAGAAAATGTAGATGCAGATTCCAAATGTGTATTTATATAATAGATAGATAGATAGATAGATAGATGTGTGTGTGTGTAGGCTCTACGCAGGGGCAAGAGAGGGCAGCGCACCCTTAAATGTCTGCACATGTTAATATATTCCTAAAATGTATGTATTACAAGTTGATGAACTGATCTGCGGTAGCGATGACGTCACAGTCCGACAGCTTTAGAATGATGTTTGATCAGGTCTACTGTATATTCTGAACATAGAACTGCAAAATGTCTGATACAGTACTTTGGGGGAAACAAAGACTTAAACTGTTAAGTAATAACATTATTAATAACAAATATGTAATAGTTTTGATATTTGAAATTTTTTTATTTTAATGTAAAAGGACTATAGATAGAGACTTATAAGCAGCTGGTGTATCCGGGTTGTTTAATGAACTTTAAGCAAAAAGACAACATGTATTCATCTGTTTTATATAAATTACTGTTTTAACTTTGACTAGTTTTGGAAGAATAAATTGAATTGTTAAAGTCATGTTTTGCGTGTTTTAATTTTGGGGGATTGTTTGGGTATTTAAAAATTGTTTAGTTGAACCAACAACTTCAATGGGCAAAAAATGGGACACAACTTTGTTTTAAATAGTCAAAGAGTTGGGCTGAAAATAATAATAATAATTATTGATCATAGAAACAAATGAAACCAGTTAAACACTTGATTATATGTATTTGTGTTTGTGATTGTGACCCATAATAATTTTTTCTCAGTATAAATAAATGTTTTGGGTTTTAAGAACTCCAAAAGAGCAACGACAAACTTGGTATTCTCCATTGAGGTTTCACCTTCCACTCCTGGTGTTAATTGCTCTGTGTGTGCGTGTGTGTTTTTGGCGGGGGGATGGGTGTGTGTGTGTTTTCGGCTGTTCAGCAGTTCTAAACACAAGCACAGTTTTTGTCCTTAACTAAAATACTTCAATACGTTAATAATGAATTTATTTTGTTGAATAAGGTAACAAGCGATATTTAAACCAAACCAGTAAGTTAAGTAAGTGTTCCATACATTAAAGTACTGTGTATAACCAAGTGCCCTAGCAAACACAGTTACAGTACAGTTTACAGTACAAACAGAGTGTGTGCGCTGGGGGGATTGGAAGGTGAGTGAGAATACTCATTTACAAGACAAAAGACGGTCAGAGGCAGCGCCGTTCTAGACCAGACAACACGGGGTGTGGGGAGGGGGGCATCATGTTCGAGCACTGTTTTTACCTGGCTTTACTGTATAGTAACAGTATTGTATTTGCTGAATTGTGTTGAGGCACGCAAACCCCCAGACCACAATAATATATAATTATATAATAAAATATCCTTAATCCAGATTTTATCAATGACATAACATTTATCTAAGCTGGATGGTCAAATTCTCAAAAACGTTTAACCTAAAGTAAGACTTAACACACTATAACTAAAATATTTACAAAACTGAAAGGTTGTCTTATGAATAATAAAAAATACAAACTAAATTAAAACAGATGGGCTAACAGATCATAATATGTTTTATGTTTTCTGATTATAAATGATATATGGGTTGATTTTAGAAAGGCTAAATCAAATAGCTAGTTTTGGTAATGTCAGTCCAGTAACTATACTATGTAAAAGTAATTATAATATGAATTAATTAAGGGCAGGACCTAACCTAATGTTAATAATTTACACCATGATAACATTAGTATTCATGTTTTTGTATTTTTGTATTAACATTTTAAATGTTCAAATGAACGTTTCAGAGTATATAATTTGTCGTGTCATCTGTGATTGAGACCCATGAGTTAAATTTAAATATTTTTTATAGGTAGTAAGCCAGGTTTTAGTAACCTGCTTTAGTAATGGGCTCTAAAAGACAATGGAACATTACAGAACGTGCGAGTTGACGCCCATGCACAGATTAAAATGTTCATTTGAATTAAAATGACACACGCATGTCTGTGTGTGTATATATATATATATATATATATATATATATATATACACCCTAAAAAATGCTGGGTTAAAAACAATCTGGGTTGTTTTTAACCCAGCTGCTGGGTAAATATAGGACTAACTAAATGCTGGGTTAATTTAACCCAGCAAGATGGGTTAAATATTCAATCCAAATGCTAGGTCATATTTAACTATAATGCTGGGTTAATTCTACCACATAAATGGTTCAAATGTTCTACCCATATGTTTGGGGTTTGTTGGTTCATTTTAACTGGAATGTTGGGTTAATTCTACCTCACAAATAGATTATTATTATTTTCATGTTTTACAGTGAATCTGTAAAAAAAACACCCATGTCTATTAAACAGTTAAATTATTTTGATATACTTGCCTATTACAAAAAAACATACATATATGCAATAAACACCATCCTATTACATGTTCTTAGAAAAAAAAATTATTTTTCAAAAGCACAAGAACAGATAATCAACAGCGACATCATTACTATACTATCATTGATAAGGGCGGGATGGAGTAATTGCACAAATAGACTGAGGCAGCTTCTACAGAGCAGGATCTCTCTGTGACTTCAGATATCTTTTCTGAAGAACAAAACTATCCAGCTATTTTTTTTTTGGTTTGGTTAGATTAGTTCTGAACTCGCTTCCGTGAAACTATCGCTAAAACAATGTACTGAGCCCTCCTGAGGATATAAAGCTTTATTATTGTGTTTGAATAAATATTCAGATCTACCACAGCAGGTAATAAACTATGGTGTGTCATAACCGAAGCAAACACCACGATTATGCCTCGTTTCGTTCGACGGGAACGTGGTTCACTATTATAAACCTGTGGAATGTTTCACTGTTTATGCTCACATAAGAGGAACAAAAGCTCAATGAGGACTAAACCAATGATTTCGGTAACTCCACTGAGTGTAACATCTGCATAGTGACACTGAACATCTTCACTTTTCCGTTTACCTCTGAAAAAAAAGCTGTATTTTGTTTGTTTATATTTAGAGTTTTTATAACAGTAGAACAAGTACCCGCGCGGACGCACACACATAGACACACACACACAGACACACACACATAGACACACACACAGACACACACACTCCCCTGAGCCCTCGGGAAACATCCAATCACCGTCGGTATACAAATGAGTCAAGACGCAGCCTAACGTGGTGTCGTGTCGGATTTCAGTGGTCACGGAGTGGGAAGACTTTGAAGAAGCTGCAGTGACAGTGAACAGCTGAACAACTTCACTTTTCCGTTTACCTCTGAGGAAAAAAAGCTGTATTTTGTTTGTTTATGTCTAGACTTTTTATAGTAGTAAGAGAGAGTTATAGTTTGGTCTGTATTGTAGTTCGCACCCTTGTAGAGAATAAATAAATGAATAACACCTTCATATCCCCTCTCAAGAGTGTCATAGTCCATTGTTAGTTTTAATGATTTGGCTGAAACTAATTATCACTACATAAGTACCCTAACACCATTGATCATGAGTCTCAGCTGAACCTAATTCTATACTTGTAACAGAAAATGTAGATGCAGATTCCAAATGTGTATTTATATAATAGATAGATAGATGTGTGTGTGTGTGTGTGTGTAGGCTCTACGCAGGGGCAAGAGAGGGCAGCGCACCCTTAAATGTCTGCACATGTTAATATATTCCTAAAATGTATATATTACAAGTTGATAAACTGATCTGCGGTAGCGGAAAAATCAGCTGAAATAGGACAGGCACACTAACCCGCACACACACACATACACACGCGCGCGCGCACACACACACACACACACACACACAGACACACCTCCCTTGAGCCCTGCGTCTGTCGGATTTCAGTGGTCACGGAAAGACTTTGAAGCAGTTTATATATGAATCTAAGCTTGAACTTATCAGCATTGTAAATATATAATACTTTTCAAATAAAATCGCTATTACTTTGACCCTGAAGTTTAGTTTAGCACACACAAAAAACAGAAAAGTCATTTCTGGTAAATCAACGCACACAATGATTTATTGTGTAGTTTATTTACAGTAATTCATTAAAAAATGAATATACATTGTACAGTACACGGTAAACACGGGAAAGATTACAAAATGAAAAAACAAACAGTGTCTACTTTATAAACAGCTTAGTATGTGCGTCGAGATGCTGAAATCCCTTGCATGTTTTTGCTTCCAAGTGGAGAGATATTTGACCGATAGCCTAGAACAAAAGATCTATAGGTGTGATCACAACCCCCTCCGACCGACCGTGCCATCAATCACTGACCACCTCAGAAGTTCCCTCCAATGTATCCAAGTTCGCGATGGCGCGGCCACGTCCAGACGCCTTCCTGATCGCTCCGTACAAACTGTGCGTTTTTTTCCTTCTTTCTTTATTTATTTTACTTTCATTCGCTAAGAGTACTTCAGGTTTAGTGACCTATGACAGTAGAACACTACTGGATATAGGAATTCAGATTTCGGCGCTTACTTATACCACCTTTAAGCCTGACCCGTCGTGGCCCTCTGAGATACTACGCTGCTCAGACGACAACAACAATGGACGGGACGCTAACCCGCGGCGAAGAACAAAGAAGCGTCGAGGGAAACGCGGCGGCGTCCGTAACAGAATGAGAGAACAAGCTCATCGCACCCCTCTGCCGAGTATCCTGCTGGCTAATGTACAGTCACTGGAGAATAAGCTTGATGACCTCAGAGCCAGAGTTACTTTCCAGCGAGATATCAGGGATTGTAATCTTCTGTGCTTTACAGAAACATGGCTGACCCCCATTGTTCCGGACCGAGTCGTAACCCCATCGGACTCATTCTCTGTGTTCCGCATGGACAGGACGGCAGAGTCTAACAAAGCTAAAGGTGGAGGTGTGTGTTTCATGGTCAACAAGAAGTGGTGCGATGCCAGGAGTGTTTCCATTCTCTCCAGTAGATGCTCGCCTCATTTGGAATATCTGAGTGTTAAATGTCGTCCTTTCTACCTGCCTCGCGAGTTCACCTCGGTCATTGCCACGGCGGTCTACATCCCACCCCACGCGGACACAGGCACTGCTCTGTCTGAACTACATGATGTGCTGAGTGAGTTCCAAAACAAACACCCGGACGCAGCGCACATTGTAGCAGGTGACTTTAATAAAGCGAACCTCAGACAGGTTATGCCAAACTTTCACCAACATGTTACATGTCCGACAAGGGGACTCAACACTCTGGACCACTGTTACACACCATACAAGCGGGGCTACAAAGCTGTTTCACATCCAGCATTCGGGAAATCAGACCACAACGCCATTTTCCTTATACCGGAATATCAACAAAGCTTTCGTCGTGAAGCTCCGGTCATGAGGGAGGTGCAACGCTGGTCTGCCCAATCAGAAGCTACGCTACAGGACGCGCTCGATGACGTAGATTGGGACATGTTCCGAGCCTGCGCAGTAGACATCAACGAGTTTGCGGATGTAGCAGTTAGCTTCGTTAGCACGCTCGTAAATGAAGTTGTCCCGACAGTGAGGTTCAAATCGTTTCCGAACCAGAAGCCTTGGGTAGACCGATCGATCCGCGATGCTGTGAATGCCCGGACCGCTGCTTATAATGCCGCACTCATTAGCGGCGATATGAGCGCATACAAAGCGGCTTCTTATAGCGTCAGGCGAGCGGTGAGGGAAGCTAAGGGGCGGTTCCGACAGCGAACTGAATCACACTTCCATCAGGGTGACACGCGCCGCATGTGGCACGGATTACGCACAATCACGGACTACAAGGTTGCCAAAGACACCACGACGATCGTCGCCGACTCTGCATTCGCCAACGAGCTGAACGCATTCTTCGCCCGGTTCGAGGTTAGCCAGGCGGCTAATGCTAGCAGCCTGCTGACTGAGAGTGATGACGTCATCAGCGAGGATTGCGTCATCAGCATCGCAGAGCACGACGTTCGCACGGCGCTGAGGAGGGTGAACACCAGGAAAGCGGCGGGTCCAGATGGCATCTCTGGGCGCCTGCTGCGCTGCTGCGCTGACCAGCTGTCAGGTGTGTTCACCTGTATCTTTAATGAGTCCCTGGCGAAGTCTGTGGTCCCGGCGTGTTTCAAGAGATCCACCATTGTCCCCGTGCCCAAGACCAACAAACCCTCATGCCTGAATGACTACCGGCCTGTTGCACTGACATCGATGGTCATGAAGGTATTTGAGGGTCTGCTAAAAAACATCATCTCCTCCTCCATCCCCAGCTCCATAGATCCACTTCAGTTCGCCTACCGCCCCAACAGATCCACAGAGGATGCCATCTCCCATGTTCTGCACACCACTCTCAGCCACGTGGACAAGAAGCAAGGTAACTATGTGAGATTGCTTTTTATAGATTACAGCTCTGCCTTCAACACAATAGTGCCTAACAGACTGTTCACAAAGCTGAGAGATCTAGGACTTAACAAACGCTTGTGTGCCTGGGTGTTGGACTTCCTCTCGGACAGATCTCAAGCGGTGAGAGTGGGCAAGTGCTTCTCCAGCAGCATCACCATCAACACAGGTGCTCCACAGGGATGTGTTCTCTCTCCACTGCTATACTCTCTCTACACTTCAGACTGTGTGGCCATGTTCGACTCCAACACCATCGTTAAGTTTGCTGACGATACGGTGGTGCTGGGCTTCATCTCCAACAACGATGAGTCGGCCTACATAGATGAAGTGGAGAACCTGGCACTATGGTGTGAAGAAAACTGCCTCCGACTGAACGTCAGTAAGACGAAGGAGCTGGTGGTGGACTTCAGAAGGGGACAACTGGACCACAAACCCCTCATCATCAATGGAGCTCCAGTGGAGAGGGTGAGCAGCTTTAAGTACTTGGGCGTCCACATCTCCGAGGATCTGACATGGACTGAGCATATCTGTGCTCAGACGAAAAGGGCAAAGCAGCGTCTGTACCACCTGAGGCAGTTGAGGAAGTTTGGGGTTTCCCCTGCTGTCCTTAAGGCTTTCTACTCGGGTGCTGTTGAGAGCATCCTAACACAGAACATTTCATCCTGGTTTGGGAATAGCTGTGTACAGGACAGGAAAGCCCTCCAGAGAGTGATCCGGGCAGCTGAACGCTGCTGCAGGTTAACTCTCCCCTCCATGCAGGACATCTACACCAGGAGATGTAAAACCAGGGCAGCTCGTATCATTAAGGACTTGTCGCACCCCAATAACGGACTGTTCAAACTTCTGCATTCAGGCAGAAGGTTCCGGGTCATTATGGCCAAAACGGAGAGACTCAGGAGGAGTTTTTATCCACAGGCGATTAGACTCCTCAACCATGATGGGCCACTCTCCCATTCATAGGACTGGTAACAGTTCACCCACACACTGCTGTGCTGACATTCCACACTGCACACTGCACTTTAGTCTGGACTGTAAGCATCACTTGCACTAACATCTTTATCCTGCTCAGATACACACTTTATTATTATGTTTACATTTGCACCTTTTTTTTTTTTTTTTTTTTTCAACTTCTATTTCTATTTATAGATTATTTCTTTTCTTTTGTTTCTTGTTATTTGCACAAAGTAGGAGCGGTTCAGGATACATTTCACTGCGTGTTGTACTTGTATAACTATGCATGTGACAAATAAAGAATCTTGAATCTTGAATCTTGAATCTTGAATGGCTGCAATACTTGTTTTGCAAGTATTTTTAACACCATTCAAAGGCTTCAAAGGGGCAGTTATCGGCTATGACACGTTGAAGGAGAACTTAATAGTTCTCAAAAATAGTGTAAATGTCTGCAACAATCACTAACCATTAAAATGTTTTTTTTTTGTAATTAAACACGAAAATATTAATTATATTTCCATATATATACATACACACACACACACACAAGGGCGTAGGTTTGCTACCTATTACTCCCTATAATAATGTAAACATTGCTAATTTATGTTTTGGAAAGAAACTTAAGTAATTATTTCATCTATATCTTTCATAAATCACACAACTAAAATATAATTAAACAGTTTATTCGCCAACATTACCAAATATTTGTGACATTCACAGTCTAGATCCAAGTTGTCTTTTTAATAAAAGTGCATTCAGCTAAATTTTGCATCCATAGAAAAAAACTGCACGGCACCAGGGCCTGAAATACTTGTTTTAAACAAAATTGTGTAAAATAATAAATAAATAAAATACAGCATTCATTTAGAAATAAAATGCAGCAGAAAATACTTTAAACAAACTGTAGAATAAACGTTAAAACGTAATAGCCCTCTGAAGCAGTGAAGTTGCAACTTTCAAATCAGCACTCTGGACTAGTGCACTTAAAAGTATGCCATTGAAACCTTAATGCATGAAAACATTTTAAGCTGAACATGTAAACACAACATGTAAACACTTGTAGTCAAGCCAAATCAAATGTTTTAAGATGATAACTTCATCTTTAAAGCTTGCACTTTTGGTGATAGCTTAATCCCATGAAGTTCTAGAAGAACTTTCTGAAAATAGCCTCTCCTTCAAGGATTATGGATACACCAACCGGTTCTTCCCCTTCAACAGCACGGACGACAAGGATTTTAAGAAGGTGTCACTTCGTCTGTCCCCCTGCATAAAATTTACAAGAAAATAAATCATTTATTTTGAGAAGCAAAAAAAATCTGAATTGCTTCAACCTGTGCTGACTTCATTGAGAAAAAAATAATAATAAAAATAAATGATGATAAAAAAATGACCATCACTTCATATACTTCATATTGTTAAACTTGGGTTAAATTGCTTTATCTTGCATCAGTAAAACATGGCATGAGATGGCTTTACAGTGTCAGGAAATCCTATGATGAATGCTGAGTTTGTATTTAAAGGGTTAGTCCAAACATGAAAATTCGTTCAATAATTACTCATTTATATATACATTTGCATTTATATGCTTCTGTCCAATACAACAAACACTATATTCAAGGTATTAATAAATTGTATAATTAATAAGAAAACAATGCTTTACCAGGCAATCATCAAAGAGATCCTCTTCAGATTCACGTCTCATCTTTACACTTTGTTTCTGTGAAAATATTTACATTGTATCATTACATAATCTTTTATTCGTACAACTACATTCAGGCATTTCTTCATCTTTTGTAAGTTTGCCTTTATCCAAAGCAAATTACAAAAGAGGAAGGCGTCAAGCAGTGCTACTAACACAAAGTTTCTGACACCGTTAGAAAATACAAGATAGAACAGTGAGGGATTAAGGAAAAAGTGAGAAGCAAGAATCATGTGTGCAAAGATTAAGCATGTAGGGTCACAGGATGACTCGACTTATTTTTATTGTCTGCAATGCGATTTAGACAAATTAGAACTGCGGTAAAGCCAGCCGCGGTTCAGAAGAACACGGTCAAGCCAGCCGCGATTGATTTTAGTGTGCGCACATATTACAGTGGTTACGGTAGTTTCAGGACCGACACAGAGACAACGCGCTTTCAGAGCGCTTTTCATTTAGACGCCCAGGACTGAGAGATAATACAACATGCTCGTCAATTTTTACTTGCTTATTTATTTGCATTTCTGCTTTAATATCCGTGTTATTTATTGGTGACTTTGACGGTTGTCTGTTACAATATTTTTCTTAAATATTCACCATTCAAATAATTGTTTTATGTAGATAAGTTACAGCAGAATTCGTAGAAAACAGACAAAATAATGTATTTAGTCTTTCTAAATACCAGAATTGATTTTTATTTTGTTTTACTGTTCAAAAGTAGCAGTTATTCTTCAATGAATGTTTTCTATAATGAGGATTAACGTCTGCTTTGGAAGAGAGGTCAAATAAACAAATGTTCACAATGGGGAAAAAAGTTAAATAAAATGCCTTTATTTCACTTCAGAGACCTATGAAAAAATAAATTCTAGTAAGTATAAAACGCCATGGTCAGTTTTTATCCCATATAATGTACACACATTATATGATAAAAAAAAAGTAGAAAAAAACAATGATCAGTCCTTATTCAGGACGTCCCATACTATATACACACCACATATGAAACTATTTTACTGCAGCATTTTTGAGATATTGGACATTATTACACTTTAAAGGGGTATAAAGACCCCATTTCTAATAAGTAGAAAAAAACAATGATCAGTTCTTATTCAGAACGTCCCATACTATATACACACCACATATGAAACTATTTTACTGCAGCATTTTTCAGATATGGGGCATTCTCTCTGTGTTGTTCATGAAACTACCGTAATCGCTGTAATATGCGCGCACACTAAAATCAATCGCGGCTGGCTTGACCGTGTTTTTCTGAACCGCGGCTGGCTTTACCGCAGTAAATTAGAGCTGCTGTCAATACTGTATGAACATATGTACAGGTTCTTTACTCGTAACTCATTAATAAAGTCCGGCTTCAGAAAAAAAACGTTTATTGCTAGTGCTCTTTTACCATTTAATGCTTTAACACACACGACTCAGTTTGTTCAGAAATGGCATCTAACTGGCGAGGCTTTGTCTGAAGACGCCGTTTTCACTCGGGTGGGGGTAAGAAACACATATCTCGGTGTATTAATCCGCGCGCTCGGTTCGTTATTATTTTATTTATTTATTTACCACAGGACCCATGGGGGCTCCGTAGGTTCAGGTTTTTACACGAAAACGGTGTTTTGTGAATCTCCACACTATTAAACACTGAAATTGCTAATTGTACGTCCTGAGATTAAGATGAACATTAATTGGGAGTCATGAAAGCGAGAATCACATCCAAAAAAGAAAGCTAAACTTACCTCGAACACGACAAACTCCAGCTGCAGCCACACCGTGTTGTAACCTCCGTGATGATCCACAACCGACTGATCCACAGCGCCGGCACAGCGACTCCAAACACGCATGCGCAGTTTAATTTGCACACATTTTCGGCTTCAGTAGACACACAATACTTCAGACTGAAACACGACTGCCCCCTACAGGTAATGAAGGGCATGTTCACAGCTTCCCGCACGCAGCCGCGCAAAGCCGCGGCAAGTCACGGGATCCCTTTTCTCGAAACGCAGGTTTTTAATGGCGACATCTGTACATGTATACACTATATTGATTTTATTTGTAAATTTTTCTATGCTGCTGTGACAAATTTCCCTGTTGTGGGACGAATACCTTATCTTCTCTTATCTTATGATTAAATAAGCAAAAGTTTCTAGAATAGAAACAATACAATCACTTGGAATCTTAGGCTTTCAGCAAGTTTCTATAAATAAAAGGTTCACATATTTATTTTGTAATCTTACCCTTGAAACATCTGAGTACTACCTATTCCTCCATTTTAATATTTGTATAGCCTAATACAGATGGGGCAATAAAAAATGCAAGTTAGATGGACAGGAATCTCATTCTTCACGGCAGTGCGTGAGATTTCAAGAGACGCGATGTTGCAGGAAACACGACACCAGTAGTTGGCAGTCATGTTTCAGGTGGCAGTTCTCAGGTGCAGATTAAAACAAGCAAATAAAGTAAACGTGTGGAAATCATATTTACTGCAATTTTCAGTTTTCAATATCATAACTTTATATTGTGAGCTTTTATTGTGAAAATGGGACAGAAAACAAAAGCTATTAAAAGTCATAGCATTAAAATAGCAGCGCTTCAGATTGGTTACAAAGTCGGGTGCGTGCGGGACAGCAGACTTCATACACCTTAGTTTGAAAAAACACTAGGGTGGATTTGGGTCGAGTTTTAGTATGTTTGTGTCAATCTTTCTTTTAATATATATGCATGTATTTAAATATATAGCCTAGATCGGGGGTGCCAACCTGCGGCTCCGCATGCCTCTGCTGCGGCTGCAGAGCCGTGCTCCTATGGTGATATATTTTTAGGCTGATATTGTAAGCTTAAAATAAAACGTGTTCATTTTTATGCTCAAAATATAATTTTGTGCTCTCACAGAGGGGAGGGATATGAGGTACTTCGTGCTCCCACATTAATCACGGCTCTACAGCCAATCAGGGACGTCTATGAGCTCGTGCATGCTGAGGGAGCGGATAGGGCTGTCTTCCGAATGTGTTACGCCACCCCCAACGGTGCATGAGCGAGCAGTTCGAAAAGATGCGGTCGGCTGGCGTCACGTGATTCGGAGGAAAAACGTGTCTTCGGCCCTCCCGGCTGAGTGGTAGTAGAGTGGTAGTAGTAGCCCTAATATGGGAGCCCCCTAGTGACGGGGAGAAATTGGACACGACTAAATTAGGGAGAAAATCTGAATTTTTTTTTTTAATTCTTATTATAAATATGATTATTACTCTCTATATCATTGTCGCGTATAATTCTTTAGAGCAAGCATTGTGTCAGAAGATTCTGCATAATCTCTTCTCACCTTTCATTCATGGTAGGTGTGAATTTATCAAACTGTGTGGGCTGTTGACAAATACTGTAGGGGGTTTTAGATGAATTAAGAAGGCAAGTGGACACCTCTGCCTAAAATAGATTTAAAAGATAAAAATTATTAATAATAGCAATTAAATCAGACTTACTAGTTGGATTTCATACTTTTATTTTTATTTACTGCGTGGACAGTCGTATTATGCTTTCTCTATATTATTTCTCTCTATATATATTCTCTCATTATGACTTGAAGAAATCACATCAGAGCACACTGCCGTTTTGGAAAAAGACTATCTGTAATAACTCTTCACCATTTCCACAATCTTGTCATTATTAGTTTAGTCAATTTAATATGCTATTTTCCACCTAAAAGAGCAAGCTGAAGATGCTGTTTTACTTATATTTCTATTCAATACAATCAGATCATGTTTTCATTATTGTAAGGTAGTTATTGAGTGGGTACATAGGCAGAAATAAAGATTATGACGGATTACACTTTAATTTGTGTTTTGTACATCTCCTACATTTCCCACCCGTATGTCCACCCTGATTCGTAACCATGACTGGAAGAACTTTAACACTAGAAGCGCCGGGCCAGTGTGACCTACTTATAACGCGGTTCACGGTCGTTTTGACCGCCCATTGTTTTGAATGGGAAGCTGTTGTTGACACACAATGATCGCTAGATGGCGCTTTCACCCAAAGCAAATAGTTTAGCTCCAAGATCAACTTGCACTTGGGCAATGCGTCATTCATTCCCTCGTTGATAATCAGCTGATTTTTTTTTCATATTCAACTTAGAAAACTGAGTGAGTCTCTAAGGGGAGTCACTAAGTCTCTACTTAATTTTATAACGTTTTAAGAAAATTAATTAGTTTGTTCATTCTATTTGACGCTTCTGAACTTTTCGGATGTTTTTTAGTGTGACAGTGCTTTAGATTAGTTCTGAACTCGCTTCCGTGAAATTATCGCTAAAACAATGTAATGACCCTCCTGAGGATATAAAGCTTTATTATTGTGTTTGAATAAATCAGATCTACCACAAACTGAACAACTTCACTTTTCCAGTATGGTAACATAAGCACCTTGGATACCTGTCGCTGCTGCTGTGGAAATATTACGCTACTGATATTAAATATAGAATATTTATTGAAACAAAAACTAATACCATTAAAAAATATATATATAACTTATTGAAACGTTTATAACTTATCGAAAAAATGATTCGAATTGATTTACATGATGTATGCTATATAATACTAAGGGTTTCCGGGTCGCTGGTGGCTCATTGGTATGTGTTTCGTCTGCCGTGTGGGAGACCCGGGTTCAATTCCCAGCCAGTGACCAACAACAATAATGCTGAGGGTTTCTAAATTAAGTTGAAATGTAAATTATTGTGTCCTACTTATATGATGTCCTCGATAAGGATTATAATAAATATAAAAATAATTTTTCAAGTTACATTTTTTTCACAGCGCAACAGTTCGCTACTCTGTGCAGTTGTGTGTCCACGGAGAGGTGGGTATGTATAGCTCATAGGTGTATGTACGCACATTTCATATGTAGTGGTTTGAGCAGTAAGTAGTATACTTAGTATAATAAACACTGCCTTTTGCAAAGTGAAAGTGAGTGCCGTTGATCAAAAGGCTGATAATCACGCGCGCAGATATTTCAACTGATAATGGCGAAAAGAAACTGCCTGAAACAATTTCCTATTACAACAGCACTAAAGTTGGCGTTGATGTTATGGATGAAATGGCTCGGCTGTATTCAGTAAAGGGAGGCACCCGGCGCTGGCCTGTGGCTGTGTTTTACATCTTCCTAGACCTGGCAGCAATTAATGCACATATTCTATATAAACAATGCATAAATGTGACCATAAGCAGGAGGAGATTTATTCTGGAGTTGATAAAGGAGCTATGTGCGCACCAGAAAACGGCAAGGGCAGCAGGGGCAATGGCATGTAAGCGACCTTTACCTGAAACTCAGTGTCAAATTGGCAGAGGAGGGGGTTGTGATCACACCTACGGTTCTTTTGTTCTAGGCTGTCAGTCAAATATCTCTCCACTTGAAATGGAAGATGTTTTCACAATAGACACTGTTTTTTTTTTCATTTGGTAATCTTTCTCGTGTTTACCTTGTACTGTACAATGTATATTCATTTTTTATGAATTACTGTAAATAAACTACAAATGCAGTTGATTTACCAGAAATTACTTTTCTGTTTTTTGTGTGCAAAACTAAACTTCAGGGTCAAGTAATAGCGATCTTATTTTAAGAGTATTGTATATATATATATATATATATATATATATATATATATATATATATATATATATATATATATATATAGCATGCATATTTATACATTTGGAATCTGGAATCTGCATCTACACTTTATGTTACATAATCAATGTTGTTGGGTTAGTTATGTTGTGATAATTAGTTTAATAATAATAATAAATAAAAAAAATAACCTTGATGTTCTAATTCTCAAAAACGTTGAAAAACAATTATCAAAAAGGGAAGTTGTTCAGCTGTTTAGTGTCACTATGTCATAAACAGTGAAACATAAATAAAACAAAATAAAACATCCTTATTCCAGATTTTATCAAGCAACGACATGACATTTATCTTAGCTGGGTGGTCTAATACTTAAAAACGTTTACCCTAAAGTAAGACTTGTCACACTGTAACTAGAATATTTACAAAACTGAAAGGTTGTCTCATGAATAAAAAAAATAAATAAGTTAAAGCAGATATTTAGATTTAGGTTTTTTTTGTATTTTTTTTATCGCAAATGAACAGCTCTAAGTAGATGGATATTGTCAAATTCACTATAGGCTTTTACTATAGTGGATTCCTGCCAACAGGACAAGAACTTGAAAAATGTAACGCTTAGCTTAAATTTGGTTTATGATAATCTTATAGTAGAAAACACGAGGTAAATTAGACTATATTCATTTACTTAGGCATTTACGTATAAGGGTGCGTCAGACAACGGTAATTTGTCTTCAGTCTGTCGAATTCAGCGGACGTGGACTCATCGCTGCACTTGCTGTGCGCGCACGTACTTCTTGTACTGTTATAAAAATTCAAAATGTAAGGAAACAAAATACAGCTTTTTTTCCTCAGAGGTGAACGAAAAAGTGGGTTAGGGCTAACCCTAACCCTAACCCGCCGATTAGGCGCGTGGTCCGTTGTCTAGCAACACTGAACGAAACGAGGTATAATCGTGGTGTTTGCTTCAGTTATGACATAGCATAGTTTATTGTAGATAGATAATAAACTATGCTATCTGATTTATTCAAATTTAATATTGTTTTAGTGATAATTTCACGGAAGCGTGTTCAGAACTAGATCGCTGCTCCTGCTCCATCGGCACTCACTTTCACTTTGCAAAAGGCAGTGTTTATTGTTTACTGTATTATTTATATATTTATTATAATCATTATCGAGGACATCATATAAATAGGTGTAACATCTGGACCACCACGGCCTCAGAGAAGATCCGGTTCCCCGGACTACTGAGCCGCAGCCTTTGTCTCCCCCTAGTGTGTCTGTGTGTATATGTCAGGCTTGATTACCTGTAGGTAGTATCACCTGTGTCTCCCCTTTGTGTGCACCTATATAAACCAGCCGACCCCGGAACCACCCGTTCGTCCACCGTTGTGAATAGTAAAAGTCTGTGTGTGTGTGTTGTACCTAAAAAACACTGACAAAGCCTGCTTCTCCTTTCCAGGACTGATAGATGCAGCAGGAGAGGGGTCATAACCCCGGGACTAAGCATCCTCGCGTTTACACGAGAAACGGCACCAAGTGGGGAGTTATTTTTGGGATTTTCTGTTCGTGGGGATTATTTGTGTTAATAAAGACACTGTCACTTTCACCTGCACTTGCGTCCGCCTCTTACAAGCAGCAATCATGACAGATGGACGAACCTATCAGGACGCAGCAGGTGTCCCCCTGCCGGAAGATGAGAACCCGATGCGGTACATAGAGAAGCAACAGCTCCAGATCGAGGGGCTCGCACGAGCGGTGAGCGACCTAGCCCATAGTGTTAAACACCTGGCCTTCCCAGACCCCTCAGCACCGGCTGGAACATCGCGAAGCGCCACACCCTCACCACCGCGCGCCACCCCCCCGGAAAGATATGCCGGCGATCCGGAGGGGTGTAAGCGATTTTTTCTAGCCTGTGAACTGTACCTGTCGGATTACCCCGACATGACTGACACCCAGCGAATCCGCTTCGTCATACAGCAGCTCACAGGTCCGGCCATGGATTGGGCCGCAGCCATCTGGAGCGAAGGGGGAGAGCTCACCTCCCGGTATCGTAAATTCATGGAGGCAATGAAGGCGGTGTTTGACCATCCGGACCAGGGGCGTTCCGGGGAACAGCGTCTCATGCGGCTGAGGCAAGGGAGTGTGCCGGTGGCGGATTACGCCATCAAATTCCGAGTCATGGCTGCGGAGAGCGGCTGGTGCGAGCGAAGCCTGCTCGCGCGGTTCCGGGATGGACTCCAGCTAGAAATCAAGCTCGAGCTGGCGTGCCGGGACACCAACCTCTCGCTGGATGAAACCATCAGCCTGGCTATCAAGCTCGACCAGCATCTTCGCAGCCAGCGCCAGCGACCACCCACCAGGTCAGCACCACCCCGCCTCTACGACACGCCCCGAAGACCTCCTCGCGATACGGGAGAAACAGCTCGGCCCGAGCCCATGGACGTGAGCAGTTCCCGCCTCACGATCGCGGAGAGAAGAAGGCGCATCACAGCGGGCCTGTGTCTATACTGTGGGGGGGATGGGCACCGGATCAAGGACTGCCCGTTACTCAAAGTAACGTCACGCACACCGCCCCGCACGCATCATCCTTTCTGTTTAAAAGCACAATTGTCTTTTTGTAACGCTGTTGTTTCTGTCTTCCCCTTAGTAGATTCCGGGGCGGCTGGGAACTTCATCTCCTCTGCCTTGATTTCCACGCTGCGAGCTCCCGTGTCGAAGCTTCCGCAACCGATACCAGTTAAAGCTCTAGATGGCCGTGAGTTAGACCAATCGCCTATTAAATTAATCACAGCGCCACTGCGGTTAACTTTCCCCGGTCACACGGAGGAGCTAAAATTCTTCGTACTACCTCAGTCTGATCATTCCGTCGTGCTAGGTCTCCCCTGGCTTAGCGCCCATAACCCTAATTTCAATTGGGCTCAATCAAGTATCGTTTCGTGGTCCCCTAGATGCGCCAAATCATGTACACCGCCCACAGTGGCGGTCCAAACCACCACCATAGAGAGTCCGAATGCCCCACATAAAATTAACGTGCCATCAGAGTATGCGAGGTTTGAACAGGTGTTTAGTGCTAGGGCTGCTGCACGACTTCCCCCTCATCGCCCGTGGGACTGCGCGATCGAGCTGCTGCCGGGGAAAGCACCTCCTTGCTCGCGCATTTATCCATTGTCAGTGGCGGAAACCGGGGCCATGGAGGAATACGTGAGCGAGGCACTCCAGCAGGGGCTCATCAGCAGGTCCACGTCTCCCGCCTCGGCAGGTTTTTTTTTCATAGAGAAGAAAGGGGGGGGCCTTCGGCCATGTATAGATTATCGGGGGCTCAATGCAGTAACCGTAAAATATAAGCACCCACTGCCCCTGGTTCCGGCCGCAATAGACCAGCTCCGAGGCGCCTCCATTTTCACCAAACTCGACCTCCGCAGCGCATATAACCTCGTTCGTGTGCGTAAGGGTGATGAATGGAAGACTGCGTTTAGCACTACATCTGGGCATTACCAATATAACGTGATGGCATATGGACTGGTGAACGCACCTGCGGTGTTTCAGGGGTTTATGAATGACTTGTTTAGGGATATGTACAACCGTTTTGTCATAATATACTTAGATGACATCCTAGTATATTCGCGGTCATATTCCGAGCACGTCAGTCATGTAACTGCCGTCCTTCATCGCCTACGCAAACACGGGCTCTATGTGAAGGCAGAGAAATGCTCATTTCATCAGCGGGAGGTGGCATTTCTCGGCTATCACATAGGGCCACTGGGGGTCGAAATGGAGTCAGCCAAAGTCGCGGCCGTGCAACAATGGCCGGAACCCACGACAGTGAAGGAGCTACAGAGATTCCTGGGGTTTGCCAATTTTTACAGGCGCTTTATCCGAGGCTTCAGCATGGTGGCAGCACCACTCACGTCACTGTTGGCAGGTAAGCCGAAACGCCTCCGTGAGTTCCCAGTGGAAGCGCGTGAGGCGTTTACACGACTCAAAACAGCATTTACTACGGCGCCTATATTAAAACTACCGAACCCAGAGAAGCCTTTTATAGTAGAGGTCGACGCGTCCGAGGTAGGGATAGGAGCAGTGCTGTCACAGCGTCATGGCCACCCCGAGAAACTTTACCCTTGCGCTTTCTTCTCTAGGAAATTAACACCTGCCGAGCGGAATTATAATATCGGTAACAGAGAACTATTAGCAGTAAAAGCGGCGTTAGGGGAGTGGCGACACTGGCTGGAGGGGGCGAAACACTCATTCACGGTACTCACAGATCACCGTAACCTCGAGTACCTCCAACAGGCAAAAAGACTGAACTCACGTCAAGCCCGATGGGTGCTCTTTTTCATGCGTTTCAGATTTGTGATAACGTACCGCCCCGGTTCAAAAAACATCAAAGCGGACCCGCTCTCCCGCTATTATCCGTCGCCGGAGCCAATTACCAATCCGGAACCAATTCTCCCCTCGTCGCTCGTGGTGGCTCCGGTTATGTGGAATATCGAGTCGGAGATAACCCAGTGGGCACGGTCCAACCCCGTGCCTAGGGACTGCCCTCCGAATCGACGTACCGGAGTCACTTCGTGAACGAGTGACGATCGAGGCTCATACGAGTTTAGCATCAGGACATCCCGGCGTCACACGCACCACCCACCTGTTAGAACCAAAGTTCTGGTGGCCAAAAATGCGAGAAACCGTGAAAAAGGTCGTTCTGTCTTGCGCCATATGTGCGACTACGAAAAACCCCCGTTGCCTACCAGTTGGTAAACTAACGCCCCTCCCGGTGCCGAACAGACCGTGGTCCCATATCGCAGTGGACTTTGTCACGGACCTGCCGGTTTCGAACGGGTACACCACGGTGCTCGTGGTAATAGATAGGTTCTTCCAAGGGATGTAGATTTATCCCGTTTCGTTCCCTTCCGTCAGCCCTCCAGGTGGCAGAAACCCTATTCACTTCAGTGTTTCGTTGCTACGGCATTCCCGAAGATATTGTATCAGATCGTGGTCCCCAATTTATCGCCAGGGTCTGGAAAGCATTCTTTCAGAAATTGGGGACCACTGTTAGCCTAACGTCGGGCTATCACCCCGAGTCTAATGGGCAGGCAGAGCGGACTGTTCAAGAACTCGGCAGATATCTTCGAGCATATTGTAGCAGCAGACAACATGAATGGGCTGACTGCCTACTCTGGGCGGAATATGCACAAAATTCGCTACGCCACTCCTCTACCGGCCTAACGCCGTTTCAGTGCATATTAGGCTATCAACCTCCGCTGTGTCCATGGGACGCCACTCCCACCGAAGTATCTGTGGTGGACGAATGGTTTAGTAAAGCGGAGAAGGTGTGGGAAGACGCACACACAAAAATCTCCCGCGCAGTGCAGCGCTTCAAAAGGTATGCCGATAGGCGACGACGGGAAAGTCCTCCGCTCCAGGTAGGCGATCGGGTGTGGCTCTCGACACGGGACCTTCACCTCAACCTCCCCTGCAAGAAACTCTCCCCCAGGTTCATCGGTCCATTTCCCATATCAGCGCAAATAAACCCCGTCTCATATAGACTCTCTCTCCCTACACATCTTCACATTAACCCCGTTTTCCATATTTCTCTCCTCAGGCCGTTGGTCCGGGGCCCACTGGATGAAGGAACAGCGGAACCTTCACTCCCTGGGGCCGTGGACATCGGGGGCGCCCCCACGTTCCGGGTAAAAGAATTACTGGACTCACGAAGGAGAGCGGGTGCATTGCAATACTTAGTAGAGTGGGAGGGGTACGGTCCGGAGGAGCGGAGCTGGGTCCCGGCCCGGGACATACTGAGTCAAGAACTCATTACGGATTTCCACAGGGCACGGCCGGATCGCCCGGCTCCGCGACCGCCAGGTCGCCCCGCCCACCGGCATCTCCATCAAGCAGGTGCATCCTCACTCCCTCCGACGGCGCGTAGGGGGCGCCCTCGCCTCCCTCAGGAGGCCGGTTCTGGGAGAGGGGGTACTGTAACATCTGGACCACCATGGCCTCAGAGAAGATCCGGTTCCCCGGACTACTGAGCCGCAGCCTTTGTCTCCCCCTAGTGTGTCTGTGTGTATACAGTGGTGTGACAACCAGACTGCTCATTACCGTCGCACTCAACGCCGTGGAAACGCGGCAGCGGCCAAAATAAACCAGGAGCATTTCAAAATAATTCGTGAAATGACCGCCAGGTGGCGCAAATTGACATTTTCCGTCGTATCGGTTTTTAAATATATTCAGAGCTTAAGTCATAATAAAGTCAAAACAATATATTGTAGCGAAGTAATACTACAATTATGATAATTTACACATCCAACAAACATGTAAAACTATAAATATAAAAAATATGAGTTAGAAAACATTGGTTTTATTTTGTTTAGACAGACTCTCTGTTTTTATCTGTTTAGTGTTATTATTAAAGAAAACAGCGCAAACAACAGCACTAGGGCTTTCAAAAAAATTATTTCGACAATACTTACAGTTGTTAGAGTTTAAGACATCAAGATTTAAATATAGAAATAACTAAAACAAATAGAGCAAACTTCCAGAATAGATAATAAAAAAATAAATCAATAAAAAAGATGTATGCAGTATAATCGGGGCCTCTCATTACATTAGACCTGTTTAAGAATTTTATTTTATTTGATATCAGAACTAATAGAGTGACTTTTAATTAGCCTATTTCATAATGTGACTAATGCATTAAAATTGCCAATCACTATTAATATTAAACAGGTGGCGAACAATTAGGCAGCGATACAGCGTGGTGTTGTGTTAAACTGAAGACGGCGCGGTCCGTGGAGCCGTGTGGGTCATGTACATTTTTCCTTTAGACAAAACTTCAGCCCTTTTCATATTTTCCCCGTGGTCGTTATTAATAAATATATTTAAATAAAAGTTTTGCCTTCCAAGGCAACAGATTATGGAGCTTCTTGAGCTGCTCAGACCTGCGCGTGCCAGACCAACGCGTCGTACTTACTGTACACTCCCCGTCCCGATGTCCTGCTCTCTGCTTTTTGTTTAAAATATGTTTCATTGATCATTAGCCATTATCCATGACTTTATGGGTTTTTCTTTTGACACGTTTTATTTTTATGAAATTTGATTTAGTTAAATGAGAAAATAACCATGGGAGTTTCAAACCCCGCATCCATTCATGTTTCTGGGTGATTGTAATGTTTAATACCCCTACAGTAATCACTTATGCGGTTTTGCTCGCTGTGAGATGCGGTGTGTTATACCCCTATCTCACCTGCACGGGCTTGCGCTGTGGCCGCAGGCTTGATCATGATTCACCCCGAGTTTTTGCGCTGTGATTACGTTTCCATCTTTCCGCGTGAAAAATTCCACGTTTAGTTTTTCGCGGAACGTTAAAGGAACGTCGTGGGCAATCGCGGCAGCTCACGGAGATGAGTCCGGCCACACAGGTGAGAGAGGGGTATTAGGCATCGTGATCCGCCTCGAGTGGCCGCCCGACGGTCCGCGAGCTTCCACATGTTAAACATGTTTATTTTTTTTGCGTGGTAAGATGGAAACGTAATAACAGCATCAAAACTCGCGCTGAATCATAATGAACCGCACTTACGGCCCCGCGTGTGAGATAGAGTGGAGGTTTAATACCTCTGTCATCTCATCGTATTCATTCCATAAGTGTGCTATACAACCCCAACAACTGACACTTCACATTGTTTCTGAAGCTGGTGAAGAGTGTTATCAGCTGTTTGTCCATCAACTATGATTGTAAACCCGGTTCGTTTCACGGCCACATGTTACATGAAAATATTAGCGATATTAATTAATTAATTTATATTAATTTTATATTAATTTATATATTTGTCTGTTATGGCATGTTATTGTTAAGTTAACCCATGTCGAAATAAACGCTATTAAAATAATTTAGTGCAATGTTCAATTTGTATAGAAAGTGCCGTCTTTCTTAACGCTGTCATGCAAAAGGAGGGAAAAATCGATTCCTGAGCCACCGATGTCCGCTAATTCAGGACCCGTGTTATTATTAAAGAAAACAGCGCAAACAACAGCACTAGGGCTTTAAAAAAAATTATTTCGACAATACTTAGAGTTTAAGACATCAAGACATCAATCTTACATTTGTGAATAAAATATCATTGTTTTATTCAGAGATTTACAGTATTTGTGCAAAATAATAGTTATGCAATATAATTACAGGCTCTGGATTCGTTTTTCATTTGCAGTATAAAACCAAAATACATCTTACTATTTTTGAGAGATTCGTCGTAAAAAGAAAACTGTTTTTTTTTTCAGATATTTGTCTGTACAAAATAATATTTATGCAATATAATCACGGACTCTTGATTCGTTATTCGTTTGCAATATAAACCAAAATACATTAACCATATAATACAAACCAAAATATAAACCAAAATATTTAATTTGCTGTATTAAATATTTATGCCGTCTCATCAAGGATCCAAAGATTGCGTTGTACTAAATAATATTTTTGCAGATTTTTTTCTGCTATTCAGTTGTACTGAATGATGTTTTACTGTATGTTTATATTAAAAAAATATGAGTTAGAAAACATTGGTTTTATTTTGTTTAGACAGACTCTCTGTTTTTATCTGTTTAGTGTTATTATTAAAGAAAACAGCGCAAACAACAGCACTAGGGCTTTAAAAAAAAATATTTCGACAATACTTACAGTTGTTAGAGTTTAAGACATCAAGATTTAAATATAGAAATAACTAAAACAAATAGAGCAAAACACATTGGTTTTATTTTGTTTAGACAGACTCTCTGTTTTTATCTGGGCCCGGTTTCTCGAAAGCTTTGTTATCGCTAAGTAGTTCTTACATTGTACCTTAACCTCTCTCTTAACGTTATGGCGCATTTCCCGAAACATTCTTACGCTAAGTATCTCTTAGAACTAATAGAGTGACTTTTAATTAGCCTATTTCATAATGTGACTAATGCATTAAAATTGCCAATCACTATTAATATTAAACAGGTGGCGAACAATTAGGCAGCGTGGTGTTGTGTTAAACTGAAGACGGCGCCGTCCGTGCAGCCGTGTGGGTCATGTACATTTTTCCTTTAGACAAAACTTCAGCCCTTTTCATATTTTCCCCGTGGTCGTTATTAAAAAAATATATAAATAAAAGTTTTGCCTTCCAAGGCAACAGATTATGGAGCTTCTTGAGCTGCTCAGACCTGCGCGTGCCAGACCAACGCGTCTTACTTACACTCCCCGTCCCGATGTCCAGCTGCTCGCTGCTTTTTGTTTAAAATATGTTTCATTCATCATTAGCCATTATCCATGACTTTATGGGTTTTGACACGTTTTATTTTTATGAAATTTGATTTAGTTAAATGAGAAAATAACCATGGGAGTTTCAAACCCCGCATCCATTCATGTTTCTGGGTGATTGTAATGTTTAATACCCCTACAGTATTCACTTACTGTAT
This sequence comes from Channallabes apus, assembly GCA_030522415.1. NCBI lineage: Eukaryota > Metazoa > Chordata > Actinopteri > Siluriformes > Clariidae > Channallabes > Channallabes apus. Next base: position 26,185,887 of record CM060111.1, on the reverse strand, counting down.
GCGGTTTGACTCGCTGTGAGATGCGGTGTGTTATACCCCTATCTCACCTGCTCGGTCTCGCGCTGTGACCGTAGGCTTGATCATGATTCACCTCGAGTCTTTGCGCTGTGATTACGTTTCCATGTTTCCGCGTGAAAAATTCAACGTTTAATTTTTTGCTGGTCCTCGCGGAAGCTTGCAGAACTTCGCGGAACGTTAAAGGAACGTGGTGGGCAATCGCGGCAGCTCACGGAGATGAGTCAGGCCACACAGGTGAGAGAGGGGTATTAGGCACCGTGATTTGCCTCGAGTGACCGGCGCCCGACGGTCCGCGAAGTTCTTCCGCATGTTAAACATGTTTATTTTTTTTGCGTGGTAAGATGGAAACGTAATAACAGCACTAAAACTCGCGCCGAATCATAATGAACCGCACTTACGGCCCCGCGTGTGAGATAGAGGTATTAAACCTCCACTCTGTCATCTCATCGTATTCATTCCATAAGTGCGCTATACAACCAGTGTGTAAGTGTGTAAGTGTGTACAAACAACAGCACAATGCATGTGTGAATGGCTGAAACGTTAAGTCAGATGAACGCGCGCGCCGATATGAGAGATTAGATCTTTCAGCACGCCGATGTCAGTCACTAGCAAGGAGCATTTACTGATCACATTTAAACAATTTATTCATACAGATGTACATGTTTTATAGGTTTGTTACTGAAGAACTGTGGCAGCGGGCACACCTAAAAATAAACGCAGGATTATTTTTTTTTAATAGTTTTATATGAATAAAAAATGCTTTTATAAATGTGGGCTGTTATCTACAGTACTTCAGTACTTATATTTCACGTCTGTGAGGCGAGTATACACGGAGATTGGGTTCATTTTCTGACGTGCTCAAGTTCACCGAAAACAATACAGAACCCCGTTTAGTGTAATTTATTTCATTTAATAAATCTACTACAAATTTAAAGAACACAAAATATAAGATGACACAAGACCCTGGATTCGTTTTTCGTTTGCAGTATAAAACCAAAATACATCTAACTATTTTTGAGAGATTTGTTTTAAAAAAAAATCTAAAAAATAAATAAATAAAAATTCAGATATTTGTCTGTACAAAATAATATTTATGCAATATAATCACAGGCTCTTGATTCGTTATTCGTTTGCAATATAAACCAAAATACATTAACCATATAATATAAACCAAAATATAAACCAAAATATTTAATTTGCTGTATTAAATATTTATGCCGTCTCATCAAACTCGCAACTCACTCCGAAGAGCATCCTTCTCTGCCTTGCAAACTCCCAACTCACTTGAAATTTAATATCGTATATAATATTTAATATTGGCATAATATCCCTGCCCCAGTTCTCACAGGTGTACAGTATGAATTGAAATAATAACAGTAGTGTTTTTCTTTACTGAATAGGCAGAGCCTCTGAATAGGCAGAGCCGTTGATGTCTTTGGTTTCGGCTGTGAGTGGATGCGCTGTAGTAATCCACGTTTTATACAAATTACATAACCTTTTTTCAGTCATGATATACTAACATATATTTCAGTCATGATTTCAGTCATGATATACTAACATATTTTTTGCCGTGTAGTGCGCGCGCAACATCTAAAGGGCGAGCGTTCACACAGCTGACCAAATCGTCATTAGCGTGCCCCTCCCCCAAACAGCGCGGCGAGGAGCATTTACATTTAAACAGGTTTTACAGGTGTGCTTTGCAAAGTCAGACACATACAAATGCAAATGATACACCCCCCTAAGGGTGAATAGCTGTTCTCACCTACAGTATACACTCGGAGAAACTAGAATGAGCAAGAATGAGGTTTTTCTTACCATAACATGTAGTGTTATTAATCACTCTACACTGTTTTTAATTACTTTTAATTTTATTTATAAATAAACAAACCAAATAAAATTATTCCATGTGTATTTACCCTTTGTAAAATAGCATTAAAAATGATGGGTCGTGTATCGAGCGATTAAAAAACAATACAAGGCACGTTATGATAAGGAACCTTTCTACAGTACAGTATCTCTTCCATTTCAGTGATTAAAAAACGGTAAAAATGTCAATTTTGGAATCCACAGATGCTCAAACAGCAAAAGAACATGATAATAATGATCAAAATAATATTATTATTCATTTTGCTTTTTATGTCCACCATTTAATAATGATTTAATTATCAATAATTAAAGCTGCTCACATCGCGCGCTTTCACTTTAAAAATGCAGTGTTTAATCAGCAAGTATATGTCGCCTCTCTTTATGATTGATAAATATTCTGACTGAAACAAATCTGCTCGTGTCGGATTGTTCATTTTTTATGAAAGAGGAGGGGAAACGTTTGCATGATCCCGCGTGTGCGCCTTTAACTTTGATCTAAAGTCAGATGAACGCGGGCGCCGATATGAGAGATTAGATCTTTCAGCACGCCGATGTCAGTCCCTATAGCAAGGAGCATTTACTTACATCTAAACTGAGTCATTTACATAAATCACTGATCACATTTAAACAATTTATTCATACAGATGTACATGTTTTATAGGTTTGTTACTGAAGAACTGTGGCAGCGGGCACACCTAAAAATAAATGCCGGATTATTATTTTTTTATTTATTTATAGTTTTATATAAATAAAAAATGCTTTTATAAATGTGGGCTACTGTTATCTACTTCAAATATTTGTTAAAACAGCCAGGAAACTCACTCTGACCATTTTAATAATTCATTGATAAGATAGTGATTCCTTTGGTTACGGCTGTGCTGATCATGTCATCTCGTCGTCAGTGAGCGCGCCTATACAGTAATTCACTTCTCTTACGAATTACATAATCTAATATTTTTTTTCATTACTTTATATTAAAGCAGATAGTTCTCTTTCTATAAGTATATATTTTTCACGTCTGTGAGGCGAGTATACACGGAGTATACACTCACATCGCGCGCTTTCACTTTAAAAATGCAGTGTTTAATCAGCAAGTATATGTCGCCTCTCTTTATGATTGATAAATATTCTGACTGAAACAAATCTGCCCGTGTCGGATTGTTCATTTTTTATGAAAGAGGAGAGTAGCACAATGCATGTGTGAATGGCTGAAACGTTAAGTCAGATGAACGCGCGCGCCGATATGAGAGATTAGATCTTTCAGCACGCCGATGTCAGTCACTACAGTAGCAAGGAGCATTTACTGATCACATTTAAACAATTTATTCATACAGATGTACATGTTTTATAGGTTTGTTACTGAAGAACTATGGCAGCGGGCACACCTAAAAATAAACGCAGGATTATTTTTTTATATAGTCTTATATAAATAAAAAATGCTTTTATAAATGTGGGCTACTGTTATCTACTTCAAATATTTGTTAAAACAGCCAGGAAACTCACTCTGACCATTTTAATAATTCATTGATAAGATAGTGATTCCTTTGGTTACGGCTGTGCTGATCATGTCATCTCGTCGTCAGTGAGCGCGCCTATACAGTAATTCACTTCTCATACGAATTACATAATCTAATATTTTTTTTCATTACTTTATATTAAAGCAGATAGTTCTCTTTCTATAAGTATATATTTTTCACGTCTGTGAGGCGAGTATACACGGAGTATACACTCACATCGCGCGCTTTCACTTTAAAAATGCAGTGTTTAATCAGCAAGTATATGTCGCCTCTCTTTATGATTGATAAATATTCTGACTGAAACAAATCTGCTCGTGTCGGATTGTTCATTTTTTATGAAAGAGGAGAGTAGCACAATGCATGTGTGAATGGCTGAAACGTTAAGTCAGATGAACGCGCGCGCCGATATGAGAGATTAGATCTTTCAGCACGCCGATGTCAGTCACTACAGTAGCAAGGAGCATTTACTGATCACATTTAAACAATTTATTCATACAGATGTACATGTTTTATAGGTTTGTTACTGAAGAACTATGGCAGCGGGCACACCTAAAAATAAACGCAGGATTATTTTTTTATATAGTTTTATATAAATAAAAAATGCTTTTATAAATGTGGGCTACTGTTATCTACTTCAAATATTTGTTAAAACAGCCAGGAAACTCACTCTGACCATTTTAATAATTCATTGATAAGATAGTGATTCCTTTGGTTACGGCTGTGCTGATCATGTCATCTCGTCGTCAGTGAGTGCGCCTATACAGTAATTCACTTCTCATACGAATTACATAATCTAATATTTTTTTTCATTACTTTATATTAAAGCAGATAGTTCTCTTTCTATAAGTATATATTTTTCACGTCTGTGAGGCGAGTATACACGGAGTATACACTCACATCGCACGCTTTCACTTTAAAAATGCAGTGTTTAATCAGCAAGTATATGTCGCATCTCTTTATGATTGATAAATATTCTGACTGAAACAAATCTGCTCGTGTCGGATTGTTCATTTTTTATGAAAGAGGAGAGTAGCACAATGCATGTGTGAATGGCTGAAACGTTAAGTCAGATGAACGCGCGCGCCGATATCAGAGATTAGATCTTTCAGCACGCCGATGTCAGTCACTACAGTAGCAAGGAGCATTTACTGATCACATTTAAACAATTTATTCATACAGATGTACATGTTTTATAGGTTTGTTACTGAAGAACTATGGCAGCGGGCACACCTAAAAATAAACGCAGGATTATTTTTTTATATAGTTTTATATAAATAAAAAATGCTTTTATAAATGTGGGCTACTGTTATCTACAGTACTTCAGTACTTATATTTCACGTCTGTGCGGCGAGTATACACGGAGTTTGGGTTCATTTTCTGATGCGCTCAAGTTCACCAAAATCAATACAGAACCCCGTTTACTTTATTTATTTAATAAAATCATAAAGTTTTTTCGTCATTGTGTGTGCACCTAAATAAAAGTAGAGTCTTATAAAAGCTACAAATTTAAAGAACACAAAATATAAGATGACACAAGACCCTACACGTGTAGCCTTTCTACTGTAATTAAACAGTTTACAATGTTTACGTTGCTTAAATTCGATCCTAAAAAACTGAATTTAATTTTAATTATAAATTTGTACTGTAATGTTACTACTGTGATTATGAATTCGTTTATTTACAATGTTTCACTTTATTTTATCTGCAACGACGTGCAGCTGTGGACGACCTGCGCCTCATTAAGCCTGGAGAGAACGAACTGATGCCTGAGGCGTCAGTCTATAGTTATATAGCGCCATTCAGCGGTAAAAGCCAGCAAACGCACAAACCCAAATGCTGACGCCATACGCTGCGACGGTAGAAGTCGCATACTGCCTGTGCACCCACTGTATGTCAGGCTTGATTACCTGTAGGTAGTATCACCTGTGTCTCCCCTTTGTGTGCACCTATATAAACCAGCCGACCCCGAAACCACCTGTTCGTCCACCGTTGTGAATAGTAAAAGTCTGTGTGTGTGTGTTGTACCTAAAAAACGCTGACAAAGCCTGCTTCTCCTTTCCAGGACTGATAGATGCGGCAGGAGAGGGGTCATAACCCCGGGACTAAGCATCCTCGCGTTTACACGAGAAACGGCACCAAGTGGGGAGTTATTTTTGGGATTTTCTGTTCGTGGGGATTATTTGTGTTAATAAAGACACTGTCACTTTCACCTGCACTTGCGTCCGCCTCTTACAAGCAGCAATCATGACAATAGGACACAATAATTTACATTTCAACTTAATTTAGAAACCCAATTAGCATTATTGTTGTTGGTCACCGGCTGGGAATCGAACCCGGGTCTCCCACATGGCAGGCGAAACACCCCCGGAAACCCTTAGTATTATATAGCATACATCCTGTAAATCAATCGAATCATTTTCGATAAGTTTTAAAGGTTTCAATAAGTTATATATTTTAAAATGGTATTAGTTTTGTTTCAATATATATTCTATATTTAATACCAGTAGCGTAATATTTCCACAGCAGCAGTGACAGGTATCTGAGGTGCTTATGTTACCATACCGGATGTCATGCACACCAAATACGCGACCGGCACTAGGACCCGGAAGTAATGCGGTCGTGAACCAGGAAGTATAAGAGGAGTAAACAAGCCACAGTGCAGCGCTCAGTCATTGAGTTTCGGCCCATGTCGGTTCAGATTGTCCGTCTTCAAAACTGTGAGTACTCACCAATTCTTGGGTTTTTACTTTCTGATCATTGAGTGTGTATTTTAGGACGCGGGTTAAATTTGTGTTTTTCCCTTGCTCCGTTTTCGGGAGAGTCCTTAGAATAAATCGCGTGGTTATCCTATCCACTCGCCTATCTCCGCGTTTGGGTTTACCATCCACGCTACATTGGGCTAACCGCTAAGCTACGTCTTCTGGTCACCGAGGTTAGTTCATGACAGAATGACTGAGCCCCTGACGGTGAACCCAGCGGATCACGCGCGCCTCTGCGGCGTGGTGGATCGGCATGCCGTGCTGGTTAATAGACTAACCGAGGAGGTCGCTACTCTTCGCCAGAGCGTCCAAGACATCGCGGCCTTGCGCCACGAGGACAGGATCCTCCTGTCGTGGCGGCCGCGGCACCGCATTCCCCTCCCCGATCGGATAGGCATTGCTCTCCTCATTTCGTTGCTCACAGGGCAGGCAGCAGAGTGGGCCACGGCAGTTCTCCAAACTGACACAGACACCGCCCACTCATACAATGAGTTCACATATCAACTACGGCTCACTTTTGAACACCCTGCGGGCGAGGTGGAGACCGACACCAACTTTACCACCTGCGGCAGGGAGGATCGTCCGTGAGTCGCTACACCGCCGAGTTCCGCACTCTCGCCGTTCAGACCACGTGGGGCGATGCAGCGCTCCGGACCTCCTACTATGAGGGACTGACATCAAGGATTAAGGACGAACTAGCCGGGCGAGAGCTTCCTGCCACGCTGGAGGGAGTGATCCAACTCGCCCTTCGGATCGACCAACGCCTCCTCTCGCGTCCGAAGCCAGCCCCTAGGACCCTGCCGCCAACACCCACCTTCACCCCCACCACTTCACGTCCATCGAATTCAGCTACCTACACTACCCAGGGACATGTCGGTTCTCCACCTACTGCCGTGGTTTACACCAGAGCCGGGGAACCCATGCAATTAGGGCGCGCATCCCTGACTGCGGCTGAACGAGAACGACGCTTTAAAGAAGGACTTTGTGCTTATTGTGGGTCGGCAGAGCACCACAGAGCCATCTGCCCACGTCGCCAGGGAAACACCCAGGCCCGGTGAGCGTTGGGAGCAGCTCACCGGGCCATCTCCACCTCTCTGCTACCACACCTAGCGTCTCTCGTCTCACGGTCCAGGTACACCTCCAGTTTGGCCACAAACGGGTCAGAAGTACCGCATTCATCGACTCCGGGGCTGCAGGTAACTTCATTGACTCATCTTATGCCAAAAGTCTGGAAGTGGAGTTTGAAGCGTTATCCCAGCCTGTTAAAATTACATCAGTCGATGGTCGGCCTCTCTCCTCCAGCCCCATTACCACCCAGACTCAACCCATCACAGTCATCATTGGTCAGCATCACGAATCAATCCAGTTTCACCTCACCTCCGTCTCATCACCACCAATCATACTTGGATACCCGTGGCTTCTCCACCACGATCCGCTTATTTCCTGGAATCAAAACAGGATCTTACAGTGGGGTCCGACCTGTTCAGAACTTTGCCTATGGGCTTCGGCTGGGACGTGCTCTAGGGAGTCCGAGGCCCCCGACGTCGTCACCAACGCCATTCCCGCCGCCTATCCGAACCTGGCTGAAGCATTTTGTAAGCGACGGGCGACTCACCTACCTCCTCACTGCCCCTACGACCTGGCGATTGACCTTCAGCCGGGTTCCACTCCTCCCCGCGGCCATCTCTACTCCCTGTCCACCTCCGAGACTCAGGCGATGGAGGAATTCGTATCTTCGGCCCTACGTAACGGCACCATCCGACCATCCTCATCGCCTGCCGCCGCGGGGTTCTTCTTCGTGAAGAAAAAAGGCGGTGACCTACGCCCATGTGTTGACTATCGGGGGCTCAACAACATAACCATTAAGAACCGACATCCGTTGCCGCTTACCAACTCTGCCCTGGACGCCCTCTCTGGTGCCACCATTTTCACTAAGTTGGACCTCCGGAGTGCCTACAACTTGGTGCGTATCAGAGAGGGCGATGAGTGGAAAACGGCCTTCATCACCCCCACAGGACACTACGAAAGCCTGGTAATACATTTTGGACTATGCAACACACCAGCAGCTTTCCAACAGTTTATTAACGATGTCCTCAGAGACATGCTCGGCAGATGGGTATTCGTCTACCTAGACGACATACTCATCTACTCACACAGCCTCACCGAACACATTCAACACGTCAGAGCGGTACTAAAGAGATTAATCGCCCACCATCTGTACTGTAAGTTGGAAAAGTGTGCTTTCCACGAGCACTCCACCACGTTCCTGGGTTTTGTTATCTCCCCCCCCAGGGTGTGGCCATGGACCCGCAGAAGCTAGAGGCTGTGCGTCATTGGCCCCTACCCAAGACCCTCAAGCAGCTTCAACGGTTTCTCGGGTTTGCGAACTTCTACCGTCGCTTTATCCGGGGCTACAGTACAGTTGCAGCCCCCTTAACCGCTCTGACCCGACTCTCGCCCCATCACTTCCAGCTCAACCCTACAGCCATATCCGCCTTCCATGAACTCTGCCACCGATTTACCACCGCCCCCATTCTCCTTCACCCGGATGCAGATCAACCGTTCATTGTGGAGGTGGACGCCTCGGATGTGGGCGCCGGGGCGGTCCTCTCACAACGAGGTCCAGATCAGAAGCTGCACCCCTGCAGTTTCTTTTCCAAAAAATTTGATTCCACTCAGCAGCTATACGGGGTAGGGGACCGCGAACTGCTGGCCATAAAGTGGGCATTGGAAGAATGGCGAAACTGGCTCCAGGGCGCCAGAGAACCATTCCTCATCTGGACCGATCATCAGAACCTCATCACCATCCATAACATTAAGCAGCTGAACCCTCGACAGGCGCGGTGGGCATTGTTCTTCGAGCAATATAATTTCCATCTGTCCTACCGCCCGGGGTCCAAGAACATCAAAGCTGACGCCCTCTCGCGACAACATGAAGAGGACAGCCCCCGGGCGGACCCCGCGCCTGTCCTGCCACCATCAAAAATCATCGCCCCACTCCGTTGGGAACTGGAGACCAGGGTTCGCCAGGCACAGACTGCGGAGGACGAACCGGCAGGTGTGCCGCCTGGACGACTCTATGTTCCAGAGACCCTTCGAATGGAGGTCATCCAGTGGGGTCACTCCACTCCCATCTCCGGACATCAGGGCATCCAACGCACTCTCCAGTTCATCCGCCGTGCCTTCTGGTGGCCTTCCATGGCCAAGGACGTCAATGAGTTCGTTCAGGCGTGCCCAGTGTGCGCCTGGGCCAAGACACCAACCAACCAACACCCGGGGAACTCCACCCGCTCCCAGTTCCCCGAAGGCCCTGGACGCACATTGCCGTTGATTTCATCACGGGCCTGCCGGCTTCAGAGAACAAGGACACCATTTTAACCATTGTGGATCGTTTCTCCAAAGCTGTGCACCTGGTGGCCCTTTCCGGACTCCCGTCAGCTAAACAGACAGCCAAGCTGATATTAGAGCACGTAGTCCGACTGCATGGGTTCCCCAAGGACATCGTCTCGGCAAGGGGGCCCCAGTTCACTGCCCGGTTCTGGAAAGCCTTCTGCCGTCTGATCAACTCCACTTGTAGTCTCTCGTCTGGTTACCACCCTCAGACCAATGGTCAGACGGAGCGGACCAACCAACAATTGGAGCGCTACTTGAGGTGTTTCGTGGCAGATCGTCAGCGCTCCTGGGCCCGCCACCTCACTTGGGCGGAGCTTTCACACAACCTTCACGTCTCCACCGCCACCAAGCTAAACCCATTTGAGGTGTGCCATCGTTTCCAACCTCCGATGTTCGAACACCAAGAACAGGAGGTTGATGTACCCTTGGCCCAACAGTTGGTCCGCAGGTGTCGACGGATATGGCGCCTCTCCAACGCAGCCATCCAACGAGCCAACACCCGCTACGCCATCCAACATCGCCGTCGACACCCACCGGGACGATTGTACCATGTAGGTGACAAAGTATGTCTGTCTACAAGAAACCTGCACCTCCGCACAGAATCCAGAAAACTCTCCCCCAGATTCGTCGGACCATATCTCATCACTCATCGTATCAACCCTGTCACCTACCGGCTCCAGCTGCCTGCGGCACTCCGGATCCATCCAGTATTCCATATCTCTCAACTCAAACCCTTCATCACCTCACCCATGATTCCACCCACCCACCCTGCTCCTCCTCCCCGCATCATAGAGGGTGGTCCCGCCTACACCGTACGCCAAATCCTTGACTCATGCCCTCGGGGCAGGGGTCTCCAGTACCTGGTCGACTGGGAAGGTTACGGCCCCGAGGAACGGTCTTGGGTTCCGGCACGGTTTATACTCGACCCCGAGCTGATACAGGACTATCGTCGTCGAGTATCCTCCACCCCAGGACCGTCTGGAGTCGGTCCTGGACGGGGGGGTACTGTCATGCACACCAAATACGCGACCGGCACTAGGACCCGGAAGTAATGCAGTCGCGAACCAGGAAGTATAAGAGAAGTAAACAAGCCACAGTGCAGCGCTCATTGAGTTTCGGCCCATGTCGGTTCAGATTGTCCGTCTTCAAAACTGTGAGTACTCACCAATTCTTGGGTTTTTACTTTCTGATCTTTGAGTGTGTATTTTAGGACGCGGGTTAAATTTGTGTTTTTCCCTTGCTCCGTTTTCGGGAGAGTCCTTAGAATAAATCGCGTGGTTATCGTATCCACTCGCCTATCTCCGCGTTTGGGTTTACCATCCACGCTACATTGGGCTAACCGCTAAGCTACGTCTTCTGGTCACCGAGGTTAGTTCATGACACTGGACAAGTGAAGTTGTTTAGTTTGTGGTAGATCTGATTTATTCAAACACAATAATAAAGCTTTATATCCTCAGGCACTGTCACACAAAAAAAAAAAAAACATCCGGGATGTTCAGAAGCTTCAAATAGACTGAACGAACTAATTAATTTTCTTAAAATGTTATAAAATTAACTAGAGCTAAATCCCTAAATCTCTTTATAAAATATCGCTGATTATCAATGCGGGAATGAATGGCGAATTGTCAATATTTCACGGAAGCATATTTTATATAGTATTTATATATATATATTTATATTTATATAAATATCTCAGGTTTTCACTCCATATATGCAGTTTATAGTGTGTGTATATCTCAGGTTTCACTTCATATATGCAGTTTATATATATATATATGGCGGCGCGGTGGTGTAGTGTTTAGCACTGTCGCCTTGCACCTCCAGGGTCTGGGTTCGATTCCCCGGCCAGGCTCGATTCCCGTCTCTGTGTGCATGTTTAGAAAATGAGTGAATGAATATATATATATATATATATATATATATTCATTCACTCATTTTCCAAACTGCTTAGTCCTGTGTTCAGGGTCACGGGGAACCTGGAACCTATCCCAGGAGACTTCAGGCACTAGGCGAGGTACACCCTGGACAGGGTGGCAATCCATCACAGTCCATACATATATATATATATATAAACTGTATATATGGAGTGAAACCTGAGATAGTTCCATATACTCACTGAATGACGCATCGATAGCATGCGCGATTCCTTGCGCCATCTGCTGAGAGTAATGAGAATTGCAGTTTGGAAAAGACAGGAAACGTCACGCCGCCTCGCAGCTGTCAGGAATTTCACGTAAATAAGAGCAAAATATCTTTATACTGGCTTGTGTGTGAAGTTTTTTTTTTTCCCCCTTGCGGTCAAAATGACCGTGCTCGGCGCTTCTAGTGTTAAACAGTCTATATATGTAGTTGTTGCATATAGTATCTTTTAGTTCTTCAAACCAGAACTTTTCTATGGCCACAGTCTTTGTAGTTTGTTTAGCTGTTTTTCTAATATAGTATTGCATGCCATACCATCTCAATGGGATTCATATCAGGGGATTCAGATGGCGTCTTGACCCAGTTAATGCCCTCTGCGGCAATGACTTTTCTTAATTTCAGTGTGCTTCGGGTCATTGTCCTGGAAAAAAACGGTGGTGAACTCCAAATGTTTCCCTGATGTATGGGGCGGTGGTTTCTTTTATGATAACTTCCACAAAGAAAGACAGATCCATTATCCCTTCCAATATTGCAATCAGTCCAAAGCCACCATTGTTTCATCTGTGAAACTGATGCCATCAAACAGCTCTTTCTCTTCTATCCATTTTTGAGCTTGTTGAAGACGAATCTTTTTATTTTTGTCTCGGATCATGGGAAATCTTGCAGCCATTTCATAGCTTTGGTCATTGATGTTCTTTATGGCTGTGACAATGTCCCTAAAAACAAGAGAAAGATATTAAATATTTGACATGTTGGGCAAAATAATACAAAAAATACTATTGTTGTATCATTTGTGATAGTGCTGAGGTAAGTAACTTACTGAGTAATTTTGCGAGGATTACATTTGCGTGCTGTCTTTTCTTTGTAATGTCTTCTGATTGTGCAGAGAGCTGCGTGAACACCAATAGAATTTGAGTGGAACATCCTGCAGATCTTATTGTCCTGATGTCTTGGGAATGAATCTTGCTGATCTTTGTCAATTTAAAATGCTGCCATAGTGCATGTGGATGCAATGCATTTATCCATAAGATTTCATGATGTCATTGGGGGCGTGAATCATATGACATGTAAAAAGTAGGTTTTACATACTTTAAATAGTTGCAAACTATAGTTTAGTTTATTTGTTTTAGATTAAAAAGTACTCCATCTGTAGTTAAAATATATCCATTTTAATATAATAATGTGGCGAGCGCTAGGGGGCGCTGGCTCGCTTGAGCTCCGCCGCCCCGTTACTGTTAACAATGGTAGCCAATTACGCCACCTTGGGAATTGCACCCAAGGAAATAAAACAAAACCCTAACTATTAAACTAACTAAGGCACCCAGGTACATTCACCAGAGATGCAAGAGGCGTGGATTTCGTACATAAATGTTTATTCTCTCACAGAAAAATACACAATGTCACAGTTCAACAATTAGATATCATAAATAATTTTAATTTGACATCAGGAATATGCAATACTAAAAATTATAAAAACATACACCATCCTTTTTGAGCTGGAGCTAACCAGTGGGTGGCAGACTATGAAAGACAGGGAGGGGATGAATATCCCAGCCAGAGTCACCCCAAACACACGTGAATCACATCCACGCACTATTCACAGTGACAATCGACACAGAAGTGACCAACACGCACACGAAGAAGGAAACCAACCCCAACACGTCACACTGCCACCACCTTCAGCTCACAGCTCTACGAAAGACATTAAAATAACAGGAGAGAAAGATAAGACAGACGAATTACAATTTAAAAACAAATTCCAAAGACAGAATGCATACACAGCAGCAAAGCACCCCGCCAATAAATCAGCCATGCAACACAACAGTGAAGCAATTATATTGCAGCTATTTGTCCAATGACCGTAAAGCAAACCAAAATAAAGCAAACAAAGAAAGAAAATCAAAAGCCTTCAGGCAAAAGCAGCATTCAGGCATGCAAAGCAGCATTTAAAGCGAAACATGCACAGTTCAAGCGAGGCAAAATTCAGGCAAAGCAAAACAGCAAAATTCAGGCAAAGCAAAACAGCAAAATTCAGGCAAAGCAAAACAGCAAAATTCAGGCAAAGCAAAACAGCAGCGTTCATGCATTTGTCCACAGCACCCACTTCAAAATACAGCTCCTGTTCTGGATGCTGAATGAACAACCCCCAACAAGCCCGGTACAACCAGGAAGTACAGGGAACGAGCCACTTACCGACTCCAGTCGGGCAATGTTAAAGAACCCACCCGTTTAGGGGAAAACTGAAACAAAGACCGGAAAGTTGGCTGTGCAGCAAAAGGCATGCGCTCTACACAACGAAGAGTTGCTAGGAAGAGATTTCACTACAGGAAAGTCAGGAGAAACCTACAATTCCAATTGAATAACCATTTCCAAAATAATAAATGGCGAAGAGTATTCATACCTGAGACGGAAGCGGAAGTCAGACGCGCAGCGAAACAACGTGCACGCTACGCACAGGAGAATCCACAGAAAATGACTGTAGGAAAAGCCAAGATGAGTCTACAAGCCGATATTTAAATAAGTGCCTCCGTCCATAAACATGGGAGAGAGATCGCAAAAAGCATTCATACCTTACATGAAAGTGAAAGTCAGACGCACCATAAAACAGCGCGCACACTCTACAGAGCTGGTAGGGAAATACCCCACTGTTAACGAGTCCAGAGGAAACCTAAGGAGAACATTTAGGTAAGTATCACTGCCCATCAACATAGCTGAGCGATTTCGAGGAGTATTCTTACCTGTGGCAAGACCGGAAGTCAGGTACACGACTGAAAGGAGGCGGGCGCGCTACATGAACGGCTGTCCCGTTACCTTTATAACAGCTCATAGGCAAGCAGATTGGCTAGTGTCTGGAGTGAGCACAAACACAAACCAGGTGAACCGGAAGTCCCCCCAACTAAGAGTGTGGCAGTATATAACTGTACAAAAGTCATAAATAAGACACCCACATAAATATAACTGTCATGATGAGACCACAGATCATCCTGCTACAATCATATATTTTAAATAAAACATTTGCAATAAATTGAGAAATTTTTATGTGGTTTTTGGCCCGAGTTTATTCATTATCACTCATAGTGTTGACTTTATTTCTCAAGCATTGATGCTTTGTCTACTTCTATTTTGTTTGACTTTTTCTAGAAAAACTACTTAAATATCAATTATAATAATAATGCTTAAACATAATAATGGCTACTTACATAATAATCTACTTCACCGTTTTTTTAACTTCACCATGTCAACCAACGAGGATAACGCTGCCAGCACCGAGCTCGAGAGCCAGAGGGCGCTCATCGAGACGAACAGACAAGAGAGGCTTAACAAAACTCTGGAAGCAAGAAAAGGCAAGTTGGATCAACTGATTGTAATGTCCAATAAATTAGAGACGCTTATGAAGTGTATGCAACCTAGGTACTGTTTAAACTAAGTACAGCTCAAAATACAAACAGCTGATAAGAGAATTCACTAGAAGCAAAATTGATGTGTCATGTCACTTCATGTGCATGCATGAAGATGAACTTGACCATGATCATGACACCTGTTTTATGCCCGAAATGCAATGCTGCACAGCATTTATGGCAAAGGTGGATCGCTGGATAGCGGACACCAAGGGCCACTCTATGACGTCTCGAACATGCAACGACGAAATCTCGTCAGACGACAGCGTGTCACAAGTGGCGGCGGCTGAGCCACAAGGAAGTATAGCGTCGGCAGCATCCAAAAGGTCCTCGACGTCAGCATGTTCCTCATGTCGCCGCAAAGAAGAAGCCGGCAGGGCAGGTCTGCTGGCCAATGTAGAGACCCTGGATGAACGGGTTGAGCTAGAAATGGAGGAAGCACTACTAAAGGCACGACTAGAAGTGGAGGAAGCGCAACTAAAAGCACAACTAAAGGCATGACTAGAAGTGGAGAAAGCACAACTAAAAGCACGACTAAAAGGGAAAGGTTGGAAATCAAAACAGCGATCGCGATGCACGATGCCAAATTAAGAGTGTGTCAATATCGAGATCATGAAGAACGACAGCCCACAAGAGAGAGCTCAGTCAACGAACCGAGCAGCCTGCACTGTCCAAACTCAGAATATACTGAATCTTACAAGCACAGTGCATCGACGGAATATTATGAACTGCCACCACGTCTCGAGGCAGCCCGTTTAAGTGTGCCCTTCAGTGTCAGACCTACAATGGCAAGTACCCCAAGAAAATGTCCTACCCAAGACAATGATTACTCACGTCAGGGTTTCGATACAGCACATTCTCAAATGCCAACGCCCTACGGAGCAGCCTACGGAGCGTGCCCATAAGCACAAACCCACAAATGTCAAGTGCCTTAAGAGAATGTTCTACCCAAGACAATGAATAATTACAGGACTTTGATACAGTGCATCGTCAAATGCAACGTCAGACAGAAATCACAGAAGCCAAATGCAATCCTCTTTACCTCAGCACAATATTTCCACATTTCATGGTGACAAGCTCAAGTTCACGTCCTTCATGTTGTCCTATAGGGGATATAGGGGTAGCTCAGTGGTTAAGGCATTGGACTACGGTTCGGAAGATCCCAGGTTCAAACCCCACAGCCACCAAGTTGCCACTGTTGGGCCCTTGAGCAAGGCCCTTAACCCTCAACTGCTCAGATGTATAATGAGATAAAAATGTAAGTCGCTCTGGATAAGAGCGTCTGCCAAATGCCTAAATGTAAATGTCCTTTGAATGCTTGGTCGAATCCAAAACTGACAATGACATCGATAAACTATCCTATCTTGAACTGTACACCACAGGGGAACCCCAAGACTTTGTAACAAGCTGCATGCAAATGCCAGATGGTTATGCAAGAGTAAAGAAACTGCTATACAACAGGTTTAGCAACGAGATAAGAATCGCAGATGCATATAAGCAAAAGGCAATTAATTGGCCAAAAATAAATCCAATGACAGAAGGTCGTTAAGTGCCCTCTCCTCGTTCTTGACAACTTGCCAAAACGTCACGGCAAGCAGTGGCTCCATGGACGAGCTAAATGGCAACAAGTGCATGAATTACATTCTCACAAAACTGCCCCACAAGCTGCTTGACAGATGTAAGATCCATGCATACCAGTATTACTATCGCAACAAGAAAAGAGCCAAGTTTGCCCAGCTAGTGGACTTTGTCGACCAGCAAGCCAGACTATACTCCGACCCGCACTTCGTTGATCTGGACGCCATGACTAGCGATAAGAAACATGGTCACATATCCCTTCAAGGACCCAAACCAAGAAGGGAAGGAAAGGCCAGGGTCAGCTTTCAAATTCAAATTCAAATTCAAATTTTATTTGTCACATACACAGTCATACAGTATGAAATGCAGTGAAATGCTTTTTGCGACCACAGGGTCGCGACGGCAGCCATTTCCCAGGCGCCATCATAGAAAACAAGGAATCAGATACATTAGGATAACGAGGGTAAAAAAATCCCCTCCCAGACTGTCCTTCGGAGAGGGCAGTGTGGGATCAGGGGTACAAAAAACTACCTCAGCAGCAAGCACAGAAAAACATGTAATCACAAGACATCAACATTGCAACATTAAGGGTACAGGGTTAGGAATGTCCAATGTAGGCAAACAGCTCCAGTCCCTGCAGCTAAAGAGCGCTGGTCCCGATTCCGCCTGCCCACACCGAGGGGAATAAGCACACGAAGGCGTTGGAAATGGGGAAGGTAGAGTGTCTATCTGTAGCTGTTCTGTGAGTGTGTGCGTGCGTGTCAGTTTGTAAGCCTGTAACATCCCGTAATAGTCTGCGCCAGGTGACCTTGAAGGGGGAGGGGGGTAGATTCCAGAGCGTCTCGTTATCTTGGTCTTCGGGGAATTGTTATGTCTCCAGCCACTGCCTTGAAATGCAGTAGCTGGAAAGAAGGGCAGAAAAAAAAAAAAAAGAAATGTCCAAATTTCGATCAATACCTGCCAATTTCACAGATATTTAATGTCCATCACTGGTCTCCAGGTCCGTCCAAATTCCGTTGTATAGCTGCCAGTCTCCCCAAGATGGTATCCAATTTGCGGTCCATAACCACAGTCTGATTACTGACAGCTCTCGTCACCGTTATTTCCCAGCCAGCCAGTCTCTTGGGGTTGAGACTGACTGCTTTTAAGATTTTTCGATATCCAAGTAATCCACCTAATCCAATCAGCAGAATCCCAGTTATCAGAGTTCCGAATAGGTAAATATCTTCAACGTCCTCCAGAGACAGTGCGGCCAGGCACACAATGCGCCACTTCTCCCAACCGTCCATCGTGTATCCAGCAGCAAACGTCCCAGCAGGACAAGTAGGTTCCCCAGAACCCACACTTCTCGTCGAGAAGATCGTGTCAATTGCATTCAGAGACCACTTGATCAAATCCATTCCTTTTATTTCAAGAGCAAGACGAGGAGAGTCTCTGAATAGTATTTCACAAGACAGACAAGAGAAGCAAGCGGGGAGAGATAAGGGAGGGAAAGCAGATGCGACCGCCTTCGTCAAGAGCCAAGAGGGAAGAGGGAAGCTTTGCAACTGAGGTCAGACAGGTTAATTCAATTTTAAATTTTTCAATTAAATTTTATTTGTATAGTGCTTTTAACAATTGACATTGTCTCAAAACAGCTTTACACAATCAAAAGAATTATTTGAGTTTGTATGGAATGTAAATGTGTATGAATGTGTAGGTTAGTAAAAATTATAAAGACTCGATTGCAACAAAGAATGCTGGTGCATTAGTTATTAGCGCCTTCACTAAACCGTGCGCATATTGTAAGAAAGACCATACCTTAGATGAGTGCAGCCAATTTAAAGATAAGGTACATAAAGACAAAGTAGACTTTTTAAAAAGAAATGGATTTTGCTTTGGATGCTTAGTAAAGGGACATTTAAGCAGAGATTGTACCAAAAAACTCACATGCTGTCGTGCTCAAAGAGACATCTTCGCATGCTGCACATTGCAGTGCGAGACACAGACACAGCCCAGGCAAACACAAGGGCTGACGAAACTGAAAATAAACCACCTGCTACAGTAAGTTACGAAATAAATGCCCTCACTGGGGCTGGAGATAATTGTATTCTCCCCATAGTACCTGTTAAAATAAAGTCCAAGAAAAGTGACAAAATAATAGAAGTGTTCGCATTTATGGACCCAGGTACTTCTGCCACATTCTGTACATAATCATTAGCAAGGCATTTAAACGTACAAGGCAGAAAAGTTGAGGTGATGCTGAGCACCATGAGCTCTAGGAAACTAGTAGAAAGCTATGTACGCACCTATTTTGAGATTAGTAGTCTGGACGAAAACACCTTTGTCGAACTTCCCAAAGTGTTTACACAAAAGAGCATCCCAGCTACGGTGGAAAACATTCCACAACAGCATGACATTGATAAGTTGCCCCAGATTAACGCTAGAATCGAAATTCATATAGGCAATAGGGAGTATAAGCTCCTAGAACCATGGCAAGTGATTAACAGCAGGCACATGGGGCCGTAAGCAGTAAAGACTGCCCTCGGATGGACTTTGAATGGACCTCTTCAAGAACACGTCGAGGACAGCATGCCCGACAATGACCCGGCGAGCATCACAGTCAACAGAACCACCATTGAAAGCGTAGAACAAATGCTGATACAGCAGTTCAACCATGACTTTCCCGAACGAAATTGTGATGATAAGGCTGAGTGGTCACAGGAAGACTATCAGTTTTTAGACTCTGTGAATAACTCTTTGCAGTTTATAGATAATCATTTCCACATCGGCATCCCACTCAAAAATGCAGTCATTCAAATGCCCAATAACCAAAGTGCAGCCATGCAGCACGTATTAAACCTCAAAAGAAAATTCAATAGTAACAGCTCCTTTCACGAGGAGTATACAAACTTCATGAATGGCATGCTTAGAAAGAGTTATGCAGTCAGGGTTCCTACACCTCACTTAAATTGTCATGATATCCAGGTGTGGTACTGTACATACCTCACCATGGTGTGTTTCATCCTCAAAAGAATAAACTGAGAGTGGTTTTTTGACTGTGCTGCTAGCTATCAGGGAGTATCACTAAATAGTGAGCTCCTACAAGGACCAGACTTATCAAATTCACTCATCGGCGTGCTCACACGCTTTAGACAAGAGACGGTTGCCATGATGGCAGATGTGGAAGCCATATACTATCAAGTGAGAGTCCCTGAAAAGGACAGAGATCTGCTGCGCTTCTTATGTTGGCCGAACGGACACGTGAACCAAGATTTAGTTGAGTATGAGATGGTAGTTCACTTGTTTGGTGCAAAATCGTCTCCTAGTGTTGCTAACTTTGCCCTTAGAAAGACAGCAGAAGAAAACCGCAGCAATGCACCTGCTGTGGCAGTTAACACAGTGCTCAAAAACTTTTACAAGTACACCTTATACAAGTACAACGATCTCACAAGCCTCAACCTCACCAAGTGGGCAAGCAACTGACTTCTGTCTTCCATACCCAAAAGCGAAATGATCAAAGACATGAGAGACTTAGATTTGCGTAAAGATGCACTCCCTGTCGAGAGAGCTCTAGGGGTGCTGTGGTGCATCAATTCAGACATGTTCAACTTTAAGATTAGTTTAAAAGAACGACCTGTGACAAGACGAGGAATCTTGTCGATCATTAGTTCAATTTACGACCCCTTGCGTTTCCTCGCACCTGTTATACTGCCAGCTAAAATTTCAATGCAGCAGTTATGCAAAGAAAAACTCGCATGGGATGACGACATTCCCGAGCAGTTTGCAAAAAGATGAAAATCCTGACTGCAAGAGCTGCACCAACTGTCCGAGTTCAGTGTAGCAAGATGCATAAAACCAGCCGACTTCTGAGTTACAGATACGGCACAACTTCATCACTTCTTGGATGCAAGTGAAATGGGATACGGAGCACCCCTGAAACAGACCACTCTTCTACATATGGAACTGACCGTGGCAGTGGTCGCTGTGAAAAATGACAAACTGTTGAAAGAACAACTAGAACTGAAATTGCTGAACTCTGATGTTTTGGACTGACAGTACAACTGTTTTGAGATATATTGATAACGAAAAACTTTGTTTTAAAACCTTTGTGGCCAACAGAATTGGCACTATAAGAGAGCTAACCAAGCCACAGCAATGGAGGTACGTCAATACCTCAAAAAACCCAGCTGATTCTGCATCCGGGGGGTATCCTGTGAAAAGTTCATGAAAAACGTCGACTGGATCCATGGTCCCTCCTTTCTCAAAGAAGCAGAGTGCAAATGGCCTGAGAATTCAGGACATGTTGATAAAAGAAAATGATAATGAGATTAAGCTCTCAGCTTTAGTGAATATTGTGAGTACTACAGAAAGCACAGACGCAGTGAGTAAACTGATTAATTATCATTCTGACTGGCACAAGTTAAAAAGATCCGTTGCCTGGATCCTTCGCATCAGAGACATGCTCAAACAGAGAACAGAAAGGGTCAAAATACACTTAGACAACCCAAAGACAGGAATTCACAACTCTTTAACAATTCAGGACTTAATAAGAGCATGAAACGCAGTCATTAATTTTATAGAAAGTCAATAATTCAAAGAGGAAATTTCCACGTTGCAAAAGGGTAACGCAGCTGCAAAACTCAAAAAGGAAATTTCCATGATGCAAAAAAACAATGTAGCCATAAAAAGAAACAGTTGTCTGTCTAAACTGGACCCAGTACTGCAGGATGGATTGCTGAGAGTCGGAGGACGTCTCGGTAGGTCTGCAATGCCTGAGCACATTAAACACCCAGTCATTATACCTAAAGATTCACACATCATGACATTAATCTTAAGAGACATTCATGAAAAGATTGGACATTTTGGTATAAACTACATGCTTTCAGAACTGCAACATAAATATTGTATCCCAACCGCAAAATCCTTAGTGAGAAAGTTGCTTTCCAGTTGTGTTAAATGCAGAAGGATTAGAGCTAAAACCAGTGAACAAAAAATGTCATAACTGCCACATGATAGAATAACGCCAGATGACCCACCTTTTACTAATGTGGGAGTAGACTATTTCGGACCCTTCGAGGTCAAACGAGGTAGGAGTAATGTTAAAAGATATGGCGTATTGTTTACTTGTCTTACAACAAGAGCTGTACACATTGCGCAGTCACTGGACACAGACTCCTGCTTGAATGCCATTCGACGCTTTGTGTGCAGGAGAGGTCAGGTGTCAATTATGAGAAGTGACAATGGAACAAACTTCATAGGTGCCGAGATTGAATTGCGTAAAGCTATCCAACAGTGGAATCAGTCGAAAATTGAAAGTGTCCTCATGCAAAAGGGGATACAGTGGATATTCAATCCACCTTCTGGGTCTCATTTGGTGGAGTATGGGAAAGGAAGATCAGATCAGTTAGAAAGATCTTGAGATCAGTACTGAAAAAACAAACACTGAACGATGAGAGCTTGCATACATTCCTATGCGAAGTTGAAGCAATAATAAATGACAGACCCCTCACTACTGTTACGGACGATCCTACAGACCTAGAACCCCTGACACCCACCCACCTGATGCTAATGAAAAAACAGCCAAACTTGCCTCCCGGACTTTTTAAGAATGAGGCCATTTATGCACGTCGCAAGTTCAAGCAGTATCTTGCAGATATATTCTGGAATCGAACGTCAAAAATGTCTTCAAGTAAAAAAAAAAAAACTCTCGATTGGAGATGTGTTTTTAATAATTGATAAGTCTTCTCCAAGGAATTCATGGGTCATCGGTCGAATCACGAAGGTGTTCCCTGACAAAAAAGGACTCATAAGACGTGTTAGTTAAAACTAAGACCAACATGCTGGAAAGACCCATTGACAAGCTGTGCCTCATATGTGAAACGGACTGTTAAATGTGTCATAATCTCTTATGAAATTTGGTACGCAAATATAAACACCTGAGATAAATATCATATGATTAAAAGATTTATAATGTTTAAAAGGTTAAGAAAGTTTAATTTCATGTCTTCACAAAAAAATCCACAAAAAATGTAATTGTCAGTCTTATTGCCTATCAATTTGGGGCTGGAATGTAAGAGCCATATCGCATTTGTAATGAATTTGTTGTTGTGTTTATTTTATTTCATTTTATTTTATTCATTTTATTGCATTTTATTGTACTTTAAGTTTATCAGTTATTCATTTAAGCATCCATTTATGACAACCGTATTGTGTGTAATGTCTGTGATGTCATTCCACTGTTACACGTAGCTGCATGTCTATGTGACTGGAAGTTGTGGAGAACACAAGCTTTTGACTGTAATCCAAGATCTTAGTAAGATACAGCAAGTAGGTTGTTGTAAAAGTAAGAAACTGTAATCTACAAGATGCAGCAAATAACTTGTTGTAACCTGAATTTACTCAAGACAACTGTACGAAGTGTTGAATCTTTGATGCTGTAAAAATAAACGAGAGACAAAGAAATCATCGGACTTCCGTTTTTTGTGTGAGTAAATAATCAAACTAAAGATACGCGTCAAAACATGTGTGATAATATGACCGCTACACATCTCCTTTGTCTTGTCAACATTCAGAGACAGGTTGTTGTCTTTACACCAGTCCGTTAGCCTCTGCACATCCTTTCTGTACGCTGACTCGTCGTTCTTGCTAATGAGACCCACCACGTTCGTGTCATCAGCGAACTTGATAATGTGATTCAAACTGTGTGTTGCTACACAGTCTTGAGTCAGCAGTGTGAATAGCAGGGGACTGAGCACATTGCCTTCCGGTCAGAAAGTCCAGGATCCAGTTGCAGAGAGAGATGTTCGGGTCCAACAGGTTCAGCTTCCCGATCAGTTGTTAGGGGATGATAGTGTTGAGTGCTGATCTGAAATCTGTGTACAGCATTCGAACGTATGTTTCCTTATTGTCCAAGTGCGTGAGAGCAAGATGGAGTGTAGTGGAGATGGTGTCGTCCGTAGAGCGGTTAGGACGGTACGCAAATTGCAGTGGGTCCAGTGAGGGGGCAGCAGGGTCTTGATGTGTCTCATGACGAGCCGCTTGAAGCACTTCATGATGGTGGGAGTAAGTGCAACAGGACGGTAGTCATTGAGACAGGACACAGAAGACTTCTTGGTCACGGGAACGATGGAGGTGACCTTGAAGCACGTGCGAACGACGGCACTGCTCAGAGAGATGTTGAAGATGTCGGTAAGAACATCTGTCAACTGTTCCGCACATTCTCTGAGCACTCTGCCTGGGATGTTGTCTGGACCAGCACCTTTTACGTGGATTGACGTGGTTAGGTGTATCCCGGGAGCCAGAGCACCGGACATAGCAGGTAATCTTAGGGCTCTATGACAGCATAGGTTCTCTAAGATAGTGGTACATGCTGGAGCTAATGATATACGCCTTCGTCAGTCAGAGGTTAGTAAGAATAACTTTACAGAGGTGTTTAAATTAGCGAAGGCGATGTCCGATGAAGTAGTATGCTCTGGTCCCATCCCAATGAGACGTGGCGACATAGCTTACAGCAGGTTATGGTCGCTGAACCGCTGGATGTCCAGGTGGTGCTCCGAAAATAATGTGGGCTACATAGATAATTGGAAGACCTTTGAGGGCAAAGCTGGCCTGTTAGGACGGGACGGTGTCCATCCCACTCGGGATTTCCTGTAGTATAGCTCATAGTCTCAGTAGAGGTCTAGTTAATCGGTGACAATCCAGAGCCCAGGCTAGGGAGCAGACAGACAGGCTAAACCAACCGTCTGCTAGCTGCATAGAGTCGTCACTCAGGGTTCACCATATTGAGACTGTGTCTGTTCCCCGATCTAAGCAAAAATGTAGAAAGACCCAGAAAGTCTGTTTCAATAATCTAATTAACATAAAGACCACAAACTCAGATCATACTGAATGCGCAGCCGGCACCTCTGATCTGAAGCTAGGATTGTTAAATATTAGATCTCTCACATCAAAAGCAGTTATTGTTAATGAAATTATCACAGATCAGGCGTTTGATATACTCTGTTTAACTGAAACATGGGTTAAACAGGACGAGTATGTAGCTCTAAATGAAGCTAGTCCTCCTGGATACAGCTACATACACCAGCCTCGGTTAACTGGTAGAGGAGGAGGCGTCGCAGTTATTCATAATGATAATCTGTCTATCGTACAAAAACACGGACACAAATTTAACTCATTTGAAATTCTCTATAGTAACATAAGTGTATTTAAGTATATTAAATCAGCTCAGTCGATTCCACTAATTATAATTTACAGACCTCCAGGGCCGTATTCTGAATTTCTTAGTGAATTTGCAGATTTCATCTCAGACCTGGTCATTTCTGTAGACAAAGTGTTAATTGCTGGAGATTTTAACATTCATTTTGAGAATCCAGAAGACCCTCTGAGAACAGCATTTATATCCATACTGGACTCCGTAGGTGTAAATCAGTGTGTAGTAGGACCCACTCATAAAGCAGGTCACACTTTAGATTTAGTAATATTCTTCGGATTAATTATAAGAAATGTATTCACAATTCCACTGTCTGAAATTATCTCAGATCACTATCTTGTCTCCATTCAAGCGTGTCACAGTGATAATGTACGCACAGCACCGCGCTACCGTATTAAACGTACATTCACATCAACTACCACACAGAGTTTTATCAGTAATCTCCCAGAGTTACCAACTTCGATTAGGCCACCGCCTGACCCCACAGAACTTGATCAGGCGACTGAATATTTAGAGTCGACACTTCGTTGTACCTTAGATAATGTAGCTCCAGCTAAAAGAAAAATTATTAGAGATAAGAAACTCGCTCCCTGGTATAACGATCACACGCGCACTTTAAAACAGACTGCTCGGAAATTAGAGCGTAAATGGCGTCAAACTAAATTGTTGGTATTTCAAATAGCATGGAAAGAGAGCATCCTGAACTATAGGAAAGCTCTTAGTGTAGCTAGATCAACGTATCTCTCCACTCTTATAGAAGAAAATAAAAATAATCCTAGATTTTTATTTAATACCGTAGCCAAATTAACCAGAAATAAGACCACTACAGAAATCTCCACAACAACATCATGCAATAGTGAGGACTTCATGAACTTTTTTAATAATAAAATTGTAAATATCAGGCATAAAATTGAGGCTTTGAAACCAAACAATGTAATTGATACTGATGTTAACCTAGCCATGTCAGATTCAAACCTAGAATACTTTACTCCTCTTGAAGAGAATGAACTAATTTCACTCATCTCTTCTGCAAATTCATCAACCTGTATATTAGATCCTATACCGACACATTTTCTTAAACAGATAGTACCAGTAATAACAGAACCGATGTTGAGAATAATTAATTCCTCACTCAGCATTGGTTATGTTCCAAAATCTTTTAAAGTAGCAGTTATTAAACCAATAATTAAGAAACCTGACCTCGACCCCTGTCAGCTGTCCAATTACAGGCCAATATCAAACCTCCCCTTTATCTCTAAGATTCTGGAAAAGATAGTAGCGGAGCAGCTATGCTCATATCTACATAGAAATGGCATACATGAACTGTATCAGTCAGGATTTAGGCCTCATCACAGCACAGAAACAGCACTCGTTAAAGTAGTAAATGACCTCCTATTGGCCTCTGATCAGGGTTGTGTAACTATGCTTGTATTACTCGACCTCAGTGCAGCTTTTGACACTATTGATCATGCTATTCTTCTTCACAGATTAGAAAATTTAGTAGGAATTAAGGGTACTGCCCTCTCCTGGCTCAGATCCTATTTGACCGATCGTTATCAGTATGTAGACTTAAATGGTGATTATTCTGCATGTTCTCTAGTGGAGTTTGGCGTTCCGCAGGGTTCAGTTTTAGGCCCACTGCTTTTTTCCCTTTACATGCGTCCTCTGGGCAACATAATCCGTAAGCATGGTATTAGTTTTCATTGTTATGCTGACGACAAACAGCTATACGTCTCAACAAAACCTGATGAGAAAAACCATCTTACTAAAGTTGAGCAATGTGTTCAGGACATAAGAAATTGGATGCTAATTAACTTCCTTCTGCTTAATCCGGATAAGACAGAAGTTCTAGTCATAGGACCGCATACAGCTAGAAGTAAAATCTTAGATCACACCGTAACTTTAGATGGCCTTTCTGTTCCGTCAAGTGCAACAGTAAAAGACCTCGGCGTGATTATAGATTCCAGCCTTTCATTTGAAGCTCATGTAGATAATATCACCAGGATAGCATTCTTTCACCTTAGAAATATCGCCAAAATAAGAAATATATTGTCGCTAAATGATGCAGAAAAACTAGTTCATGCTTTTATCACTTCTAGGTTGGACTATTGTAATGCCTTACTGTCTGGTTGTTCAGTTAGGTGCATAAACAAGCTTCAGCTAGTCCAAAATGCAGCAGCGAGAGTCCTCACTAGAACCAGAAGATATGAGCACATCACCCCTATCCTATCTTCACTGCATTGGCTCCCTGTGAAATTTCGCATTGATTTTAAAATACTACTCTTGACATATAAGGCATTAAATGGTCTCGCGCCGCAGTATCTGAGCGAACTGCTAGTGTCTTACGATCCGCCACGCCTACTTCGGTCAAAGGATGCAGGCTGCTTATCAGTACCGCGTATTATGAAAACTACAGCTGGGGGCAGAGCTTTTTCTTACAAAGCCCCAAAATTATGGAATAGTCTTCCAAATAGTGTTCGGGACTCAGACACAGTCTCAGTGTTTAAGTCTAGGCTCAAAACCTATTTATTTAACCAAGCATTTTATAAATAGATTTGCCATAAGGTAAAGGAGCAGATCTGGGGGACTCATGGACGTAGAGTATTATGGTGAACTGGTATGTTTAGATGCTGTCTTCCTCAGTCTCATTTGATCACTCAGGTTTGTTGACGGTGAGGTGATTGTTTGCTTTACATCTCAGGGAGCCCTCATGTTTGTGTTTCCTTCTGGCTCTCCCTTTTAGTTATGCTGTCATAGTTAGTCCTGCCGGAGTCCCTGCTTGCACTCAGTAAATATACATTCACATTAGACATTGTGACTTTGACCATACCTAATTGCAATCTCTCCTCCTCTTCTCTTCCTCCCCCTCTTTCTCTTTCCTCTCTCCCCCTGTCTCCCCCTTTCACTCTTTCTCTCTCTCTCTCTGTCGAGCTACACATGTGGTTCCTGAGCTGCCAGTGATCCAGACTCCCTCTGCCCTCCAGACCTGTCTGATCCATCCTGGTGCCCGGTTTCTGGTTGGAGGTCTCATCGCATGGATGCCCCGTGTGTCTCTTTAGGATGCGTCTGGTGTCTGGGGATGATTCTCTATACTTAGAAGATGGTTCTGGCCTCGACTGGTGTGGTCAGCTGTTTCTCTGAGGGCTTGACAATTCGATTGTTCAGGACTGGAACTCTCTACAAGTCTATCTGAGTCTCGAATAACTACTGGACTCCATTTTACATCAAGTATTATAACATCAATTAACATCAACTATTATAGCTGAACCTAACACTTAACACTGTATAAATGCAGATCATTTCCTGCTATCTGTTTCACCCAGATGAGGATGGGTTCCCTGTCGAGTCTGGTTCCTCTCAAGGTTTCTTCCTATTACCGTCTCAGGGAGTTTTTCCTTGCCACTGTCGCCCTCGGGCTTGCTCGCCAGGGAATATCTGAACATTTTGATTCATACACATTCACATTCCATACAAACTTAAATAATTCTTTTGATTGTGTAAAGCTGTTTTGAGACAATGTCAATTGTTAAAAGCGCTATACAAATAAAACTGAATTGAAAATAAAAGACAAGAGACAAAGAGATCATCGGACTTCAGTTTTTCGTGTGAGTAAAAAAGGCAAGCCAGGGGGGGTGGTTTCCAATTTTCTCACCAATTAAGTCATGGCCAATTCCTCCCCGTCGCTAGGGGGGCTCCCACATTAAGGCTACCACTACCACTCAGTCGGGAGTGCGAAGACTATCACATGTTTCCTCAGAACCGCGTGATGTCAACCGACCGCATCTTTTCGAACTGCTTGCTCACGCACCATTAGGGGTGGAGTAACACAGTCGGAGGAAAGTGCTAGCCGCTCTTTCCGCATGCGTGAGCTCACAGACGCCCCTGATTGGCTGTAGAGCCATGATTAATGTGGGAGCACAAGTACCTCTCATCCCTGCCACCTGAAAGAGCTCTGCAAATCAGCTCTCTCTATGCCTCCGGCTGTGAGAGGAAAACAGCATCACCTGGCGTTCGAACCAGTGATCTCCGGATGATAGGGCGAGCACTTTACTACGGTGCCACTCAGAGGCACTCAGAGCTTCATTTCTGTCGGCGGGAAACGAGGCTAGCCCGTTTAGCTGCATATCGGCGTCCGGTACTCTGTCACTGAGCCATGTCTCCGTGAAAACAAAGACACAGCAGTCTCTAACCTCATGCTGTATACCCTGCTGGAGTCGGATGTAGTCCAGTTTATTGTCCAGGGAGCAGACGTTGGATAGGATGATGGGCTGGAGAGCTGACCAGCTAGGGTTTGTTTTTAGCCTAGCACAGACTCCTGCCCACTTGCCGTGCTTCGCTTTCACACGCACCGCTTCCAATGTCCCCTTCTCCGGCTGCCGGCAACGCCGAGGCTTCGGGGCCTGGTTCACGCAGCAAGCCCAGATCGCGTAGCTTTTCCCGCAGCTCATCGTGGATGTTGTTAACCAGGTTATTTAGGTACAAAAGTGTCTGGTGCTTATATGTACGGACACCAGTCACAACGATATACGAGTAACATAAACGTGCTACACACAAAACGTAAACAACGTAGCACCATTTTGGCTCTGGAGTGGCCGCTGCGTGCTACTGCTGCGCCGCCATCTTGGATCCCCAAATCTGCTATCCAGTCAAGCTCTGACACACGGGGACTGGAAACTCCACCCCGAAGTAGTCAGTCAGTCTGGGAGAGATTTCATGTAGCAGAGGTGGACCTCTTTGCCTCGCAAGAAACAGCAAAAGTCCTCTTAACTACTCTTTGACTCTTCCAGCTCCGCTGGGTCTGGACGCCTTGGCCCATACATGGCCCATTGGCCGACCAGAGTGTGGTTCCCGGATCTAATATCTCTCCTCGATGGCTCACCCTCGGTGATGCCAGTGAGGAGGGATCTTCTGTCTGAGGCGCAGGGGACAATATTTCATCCCCGGCCCGAGCTCTGGAACCTTCACATCTGACCCTGATCTGGACTAATTAAGAGATACTGGTCTTAACCAGCCAGTGTAATTGAAACTATTTTAAGCACGAGGGCTCCCTCCTCTAGAAGAACGTATGTGTAGAAGAGTGTATTTGAAAGTTGGTGCATGGCAAAACATGTAGACACAGTCCACTGCCGAATCATTTCAGTGCTGGCTGGTCCATATAGAGTAATTGGAAAAGGAAGGGATCAAGAATATATTGCTGTGGGGATATGGGGTAGAGGTCAGGAGGTAGTTATTATAAATTATTACAACCCGTGTAAAAAGTTGATATTAGAGAAATTAAAGGAAGCACATGGGCAAGAAAAACATAGAGTGATATGGTGTGGTGACTTAAACGCTCATAATACACTATGGGGAGGAAGATACATAAATGCCAATGGACAAGTAGTTGAGGAATTAATAGAGGAGAGAGAACTGGTATGTTTAAACGACGGGAAGGGAACAAGGATAGACGTACATACAGGAATCTGTTCTGGATTTGACACTAGTCTCAAATAACTTGGCTAGTAAGTGTAACTGGGAAGTGTGGGGGGAATCTACTATTGGAAGCGATCACTACCCAATAATTATAACATTGGATGTGGAAACAGTTAGGTCAGAAAATCAAAGAGGAGGAAAATGGATATTTGAAAAAGCAAATTGGGATAAATTTGAGGAAAAGTGCGAGGAAAAAGTGGGAGAAATTGATCCAAAGGAAGATATTGACAGCTTTAATGAAAAAGTGTGTGCAGCAATAGAAGCAGCATTAGAATCAATCCCAAAAAGTAAAGGGAAAATGACAAGAAGAGCTGTACCTTGGTGGTCAGATAAGTGTAGTAAAGTTGTGAGAGATAGAAATAAGGCTTTTAAACTTCTTAAAAGAACACATAACTATAATAATTTAATTCTATACAAGAAAGCTCAAGCACTTGTGAGAAGAACTATAAAGCAAGCCAAAAGAAAAAGTTGGAAGAAGTTTTGTAGTGAAATTGGAAGAACAACTCCAGTAGGTGAGGTGTGGAATATGATCAAGAGAATGAAAGGTAATAAGAAAGAGTGGGAATACCCAGTATTAGAATCGGAAGGAAATTGGCAGTAATGGACAAGGATAAGGCAGAAATGTTAGGAAAAACACTAGCACAAATTCATGGAGCAGGGAACTTAAGTGAGGAAGGTAAAAGGAGAAGAGAAATAACAAAAAACTAAATATGGATGTGATGGTACGGAGAGGGGGAATGGAAAACCGGCCAATTAACTTCCTGTTCAACAGAGATGAGGAGAGCTATTTGTAAAGCAAATAAAAAACTATCATCTCCAGGGAAGGACCAGATAGTATATATAATGCTGAAACATTTGAAGGATAGGGCTCTGGGGAAAATTTTAGAACTATATAATAAAGTATGGGAGGAAGGAAAGCTACCAAAAGCGTGGAAAGAAGCAATAATAATACCTATCAGAAAGCCAGGCAAAGATCCTTCAGATCCCTCTAACTATAGACCAATAGCTCTTACGTCAAATATTTGTAAAATAATGGAAAGGATGGTTACAGAAAGGTTGTCATATATAGCGGAAAAAAGAGGACTCATAACGAAATATTAAAGTGGTTTTAGAAAAGGAAGAGGGACAATGGATCCTATTGTATGTTTAGAAAATGATATTAGAAAGGCACAGATAAATAAAGAATCGGTAATAGTAGTATTTTTAGATATTGAGAAAGCTTATGATATGATGTGGAGGGAGGGGCTTGTGATTAAATTAAGAAAGATGAATATAGGTGGAAGAATATATAACTGGATAAAAGATTTTCTGGAGAACAGGAGTATACAGGTAAGAATAGGGAGTGAAGTGTCGAGTACATATCAGATAGAAAATGGAACTCCACAAGGGAGTGTAATTAGTCCATTATTATTTTCCATTATGATAAATGACATGTTAAACCAAGTAGAGCCAGATATTGGTAGGCCTCTGTTTGCAGATGATGGGGCACTTTGGAAAAAAGGAAGAAATCTACTATTTATTAATAGGAAAATACAAGAGGCAATTAGGAAAGTAGAAGAGTGGGCATATGATTGGGGTTTTAAATTTTCAGTGGAAAAAACTAAAACAATAATTTTTTCTAGGAAGAAGAAAGTTCCAGAATTGAGAATGAAGATGTATGGGAAATCATTGGAAAGGGTAAAGGTATTTAAGTTCTTAGGTATTTACTTCGATGTAAAACTTATATGGCTTGAACATATTAATAAAATAGTTGAGAAATGTCAGAAGGTTTTAAATATCATGAGATGTGTGAGTGGAGTGGAATGGGGGCAAGTCTTTCTTCATTAAAAACTATTTATGTAGCAATGATTCGGTCTGTTTTTGATTATGGATGTGTGGTATATGGTTCTGCCTCAAAAAACCTGTTAGAAAAACTTAATAAAATCCAAGCCCAAGCATTGAGACAGTGTTGTGGAGCAGTTAAGACTACACCCATATCAGCTTTACAAGTCCTGGTAGGAGAAATGCCACTAGATATCAGAAGAAAACAATTAATGGTAAATTACTGGGCTAACCTCCAGGGACATAAAGATGAACACCCTACGAAAATGGTTTTAAAGAAATGTTGGGAACAAAATGTAAGATGTAGAACAAGTTTTGGATGGTGTAGTAACATATATGCAGAAGAGCTGCTGGTAAATAATATCAAAATGAGTCCTACAGTTGTTGTCGAGGAACGTGAACCATGGGTACAGATGTCGCCCTTAAAACCCTGCGTGTTTTCCCGCGGTATGCCGCAATTTAGCGCGCGGCTTGCCGCGACTTGCCGGAGGCAACATTTGGGAATTTAAAATAAATGTGTTGTGCTTCACTGAATATCCGCCAGATGGCGCATAGAAGGACTTTATCTAAAAGCCGG
Source organism: Channallabes apus (assembly GCA_030522415.1). Taxonomy (NCBI): domain Eukaryota; kingdom Metazoa; phylum Chordata; class Actinopteri; order Siluriformes; family Clariidae; genus Channallabes; species Channallabes apus. Next base: position 26,153,158 of record CM060111.1, on the reverse strand, counting down.
TGGTCCGGGAAAGTCAGTTTCCCTATGTTTCCCCGGTGGCGCGCAGATTCAAATCATGACGTCACTCGCTACCTAACGCTGAGAAGGCGAACGAGGATTTTAACAGTTTTTCTCTCGTTTTAAAGTGTTTTTATGAACTTTTTGAATTAAACAAATAACCTATGCATAATAATCGAGTGTCTTTTCGCTTTTTTTTTTTTATATTTGAAGATAATTCATACGTTTTAAGCCGCTGCAAAAGGCTGGTTTGCTGGGCGAGTACTGACATCACGACTACTTTTATTACACCTACATTTGTTTATTTGTATATGTATGTTATTAATATTAATTTTTTAGAGATTGTGTGTGCGTGCACGGAGAGTTTGTGTTGATAAGTGGATGTGGATAAGTTGATAAGTGTATCAGAAAGCATTAAAATGTTCATTTGAATTAAAATGACACACACACGTCTGTATATACAGTATATCAATTACATATATATCAATTTCATTAGTTCGTTCATTCTATTTGAAGCTTCGGATGTTTTTTTTTTTTTTTTTGGTTTGGTTAGATTAGTTCTGAACTCGCTTCCGTGAAACTATCGCTAAAACAATGTACTGAGCCCTCCTGAGGATATAAAGCTTTATTATTGTGTTTGAATAAATATTCAGATCTACCACAGCAGGTAATAAACTATGGTGTGTCATAACCGAAGCAAACACCACGATTATGCCTCGTTTCGTTCGACGGGAACGTGGTTCACTTGGCCGCGGTGTATTATAAACCTGTGGAATGTTTCACTGTTTATGTTCACATAAGAGGAACAAAAGCGAGTGAAATGTGGAAATGATGTGTGGCAACTCAATGAGGAGTAAACCAATGATTTCGGTAACTCCACTGAGTGTAACATATGCATAGTGACACTGAACATCTTCACTTTTCCGTTTACCTCTGAAAAAAAAGCTGTATTTTGTTTGTTTATATTTAGAGTTTTTATAACAGTAGAACAAGTACCCGCGCGCACGCACACACATAGACACACACACACAGACACACACACTCCCCTGAGCCCTCGGGAAACATCCAATCACCGTCGGTATACAAATGACTCAAGACGCAGCCTAACGTGGTGTCGTGTCGGATTTCAGTGGTCACGGAGTGGGAAGACTTTGAAGAAGCTGCAGTGACAGTAAACAGCTGAACAACTTCACTTTTCCGTTTACCTCTGAGGAAAAAAAGCTGTATTTTGTTTGTTTATATTTAGAATTTTTATAGTAGTATAAGAGAAAGTTATAGTTTGGTCTGTACTGTTGTTCGCACCCTTGTAGAGAATAAATAAATGAATAACACCTTCATATCCCCTCTCAAGAGTGTCATATCCATTGTTAGTTTTAATGATCTGGCTGAAACTAATTATCACTACATAAGTACCCTAACACCATTGATCATGAGTCTCAGCTGAACCTAATTCTATACTTGTAACAGAAAATGTAGATGCAGATTCCAAATGTGTATTTATATAATACATAGATAGATAGATAGATAGATGTGTGTGTGTGTGTGTGTGTGTGTGTGTGTGTGTGTGTGTGTGTGTGTGTAGGCTCTACGCAGGGGCAAGAGAGGGCAGCGCACCCTTAAATGTCTGCACATGTTAATATATTCCTAAAATGTATATATTACAAGTTGATAAACTGATCTGCGGTAGCGGAAAAATCCGCTGAAAATAGGACAGGCTACAGCGCACGCGCACACACACACATACACACGCGCGCACACACACACACACAGACACACCTCCCTTGAGCCCTGCGTCTGTCGGATTTCAGCGGTCACGGGGTGGAAAGACTTTGAAGCAGTTTATATATGAATCTAAGCTTGAACTTATCAGCATTGTAAATATATAATACTTTTCAAATAAAATCGCTATTACTTTGACCCTGAAGTTTAGTTTAGCACACACAAAAAACAGAAAAGTCATTTCTGGTAAATCAACGGAATGTGTAGTTTATTTACAGTAATTCATTAAAAAATGAATATACATTGTACAGTACACGGTAAACACGGGAAAGATTACAAAATGAAAAAACAAACAGTGTCTACTTTATAAACAGCTTAGTATGTGCGTCGAGATGCTGAAATCCCTTGCATGTTTTTGCTTCCAAGTGGAGAGATATTTGACCGATAGCCTAGAACAAAAGATCTATAGGTGTGATCACAACCCCCTCCGACCGACCGTGCCATCAATCACTGACCACCTCAGAAGTTCCCTCTAATGTATGGCTGCAATACTTGTTTTGCAAGTATTTTTAACACCATTCAAAGGCTTCAAAGGGGCAGTTATCGGCTATGACACGTTGAAGGAGAACTTAATAGTTCTCAAAAATAGTGTAAATGTCTGCAACAATCACTAACCATTAAAATGTTTTTTTTTTTTTGTAATTAAACACGAAAATATTAATTATATAATCAACATGTATAATACACGCACACATATTATATGTTATATACTGTATAATCAACATTCAGATTGACCTCTTGTGAACTCGCCTCTTCACCTGAACTACAACATGGCTGATCTGCTTCTGTCCCCTAATTGAAAAACATTGAGGGATTCCTTATGAGCATGGACAGAGAATGCCTCAGCCTATTATTGGTAACAATGTTAAATCTCAGGACAACTACAGTGGCTTGCAAAAGTATTCGCCCCCTGTGAACTTTTCCACATTTTGTCACATTACAGCCACAAACATGAATCAATTTTATTGGAATTCCACGTGAAAGACCAATACAAAGTGGTGTACACGCGAGAAGTGGAACGAAAATCATACATGATTTCAAATTTTTTTTTTTTTTACAAATAAATAACTGAAAAGTGGGGTGTGTGTAATTATTCAGCCCCCTTTGATCTGAGTGCAGTCAGTTGGCCATAGACATTGCCTGATGAGTGCTAATGACTAGAGAGCACCTGTGTGTAATCTACACTCTCTCCATCGCTGTCTGATATACAGCACAGGTGTTTAGGTTCTGTTACCTGACAAAACAGGATAAACACATGCCATTTAAACAGCAATCATTTTATTTCACTTTTTCTGAGTCTTAGTGTGCAAACCTCGAATCAAATCATTAATGTTCGCCATGTAAGTGAATGCATTTTAAAAACTATTTTTCTGAAGTGGATTGTCTATTGGTGTCAACAAAATTCTAGCCATATTGGCAATATTAGTATCAATATCATTATTAGTATCAATTTCTTTCACAATACTGATTTCTGACAAACAGTCACTAGATTAGGAGACTGACAGGGATCATATTTATACTTTTACATTTAGCTGTTTAATCTGCTGTTAGTTTTACGTCCGTATTCACAGACTATATCCTGGCCTGCTGTACTGAATGTGAGTCCACTGCATTTGGCGCTGCTTGTGTCTGAACGCAGCCAATCGTCTATCACATGATGGCAGGGAAAGGCACAGCCAATCAAAATGTTCATATGTGTTTTGGGGGTGGGAGGACTCAAGGAGAGAACGTGATTTATCCCTTTCTGCGTGTCTAGGTTAATGTTGACAGAACAATTTAAAAAAAAGTGGATTAAATTATTGGTGGGGACATTTCAATGGTCGGAGGATATTGGTGGGGACACATCCCCTCCGTCCACCCTAAATCTACGCCCCTGTATATATATAATTTAAAACTATTTATTCATTTGTCTTTTATTTACTTACTTACTAGCGAATGCTTTTTTAGGGCCCTAAAAACTACGGCAGTATGAATGACAATGGAATAGGACGTGTGAGTTGCACCGGTCACACACACACACACACACAATAAATATATATATATATATATATATATATATATATATATATATATATATATATAATTAAATTCTTAAAACATCGTGTTTAAAAAAGAACTTGTAAGATTTACTTGATAAAATCCTCATAACAATTTGGACACAGATTTTAAGTAAATTTTATTGCACCAATATTAAGGCTGAATCCCAACCCTTCCCCCTACCCTTCCATTTGACGCGTTCACGTGCAGGGGTAGTGGTGTCTCATTTCTCTTTTGGTTGGAGGTGTAGGGGGAGGGGGGAAGGGCCAGATAGCCCTCCAAACGAAGATTTTTCAGGACCTCACTTCAAACGAAGGGCTAAGCGAAGTTTTCAACATGGCTGCTCACTCGAGCAAACAGACCCATAAATGTTAAGTCATTTTTGCCATTAATAAAGATTTTTATGACAAGTTTTCATTGTATGTATATTACCTTTAGTCTTGTGTCTGTGTTTATGGTGATGTTCTGTAAAGAAACGTTTGCAAAAAAAATCGCTAAAGTTTGCTAGCGGATAGCACATATTGCACAATATTACAAATATATATTTTTATGTCACATACACTTTACTGCATGCTACAAACAAATATGAAAGTTCAGTAGCACGGCATTTTGCCGAGCATTTGATAACGCATTGTTTGTTTTGCTTACGGCCATACACTATTGTTTTGCTTACACTATTCTTACTTATTGCAACGTGACCACAGTTTTGTAATTTATATTCTGTATATGGACGGCTGAGGAAACCCGAAGACTCATCCGTGTTCGTGGTGAAAATGAGCAACTTTTTAAAAAATCAATACGGCGCAAAAAACCTTTGGGAGTGAGTAATCTCTCTTATTGGAATGTGTGATAAACATCGGCGCATGTCCTCTGACGTAACATTAGGAACCAGCGACAACGTATGATGACGTATAACAGTGTTGTCCCATTTCTTAGGGGAAATATTTATACCCTTCCCCTTTCCACTTCGTTTCAAGGGACAAGGGGAAGAAAATAGAATTGTGATTCAGCCTAAGTAAAACTCACCCGTAATTGTCAGGTAAAATTTACTTAATTAAATTAACAATAAAAGAAATCAAGTAAAAGTTACATAATTATATTTAATGCACAAATTAGATTTATTTAAAATAATCAAGTAAAGTTGCAGGAACCTTAATTTTATGAAATTACTATCATTTTGTTTTGTGAGATTTTCCCTTAACTTGGTTTTATCAATTTATATTACTCCCTATAATAATGTAAACATTGCTAATTTATGTTTTGGAAAGAAACTTAAGTAATTATTTCATCTATATCTTTCATAAATCACACAACTAAAATATAATTAAACAGTTTATTCACCAACATTACCAAATATTTGTGACATTCACAGTCTAGATCCAAGTTGTCTTTTTAATAACAGTGCATTCAGCTAAATTTTGCATCCATAGAAAAAAACTGCACAGCACCAGGGCCTGAAATACTTGTTTTAAACAAAATTGTGTAAAATAATAAATAAATAAAATACAGCATTCATTTAGAAATAAAATACAGCAGAAAATACATTAAACAAACTGTAGAATAAATGTTAAAACGTAATAGCCATCGGAAGCAGTGAAGTTGCAACATTCAAATCAGCACTCTGGACTAGTGCACTTAAAAGTATGCCATTGAAACCATAACGCATTAAAACATTAAGCTGAACATGGAAACACAACATGTAAAGACTTGTAGTCAAGCCAAATCAAATGTTTTAAGATAACTTCATCTTTAAAGCTTGCACTTTTGGTGATAGCTTAATCCCATCAAGTTCTAGAAGAACTTTCTGAAAATAGCTCAAATGTGTAGCGCAGTGCTCGGAGCTATTGCCACATTCTTGCAAAATTTCCTCTCCTTCAAGGATTATGGATACACCAACTGGTCCTTCCCCTTCAACAGCACAGACGACAAGGATTTTAAGAAGGTGCATACTGGCATCACTTCGTCTGTCCCCCTGCATAAAATGTACAAGAAAATAAATAATTTATTTTGAGAAACAAAAAAAAAAATCTGAATTGCTTCAACCTGTGCTGACTTCATTTCACAGAGAAAAAAAAATAATACAAATAATTGATAATAAAAAATGACTGTAAGTGCCATATCGCACTTTTTATGAATTTGTTGTTGTGTTTATTTTATTTTACTTGCTGTTATTTCATTTATTTTACCTTGTTCTATTCATTAGTAAGGCATTAAGCATTAAGTTTGTTACATAAGCCATAAGCTTTATATATTTCTTAGTTATGCATCATAAGTTGATAATCGTAGGTTGGTCTGTGATGTCATTCTACTATTACATGCATTTGTGTGACTGTGATATGCTAGAAAGCTCAGTATAGATTTGGAAGGCTACGGAAACACAAGCTTTAGACCGTCAGCTAGTGAGAGCTCCCGGTAAGCTAGAAATGTAAAATACAGCAACGATGTTGTTGTAACCGTAAGCTAACGTAAGCTGGGAAAGTAAGAAACAACAAGAGTGTTGTTAGATACCCAAGCCAAGATTGTAATCTACAAGATACAGCAAACAGGTTGTTGTAAAACTCAGAGATTTGCAAGATGCAGCAACTGGTGTCTGTAATAACAGTGGATTTACTCAAGACGACTGTATGAAGTGTTGATTCTTTAATGCTGACAAATAAACTACAAAAAACAAAGAGATCGGACTTCTGTCATGTGAGTGAAACTTTAAGACATTAGCTACGCGTCAAAACTAGTGAAATAAGCCAACCGCATCTACATAAAGTCTAAAGCTTTTCCGCTGTTTGAACGAAAACAAGTGAACGCTGAAATGGAATGTAAAAGAGAATAGCCGTCGAACTTCCCCATGCCGAACAACGAGGACAACACTCCCAGCACTTGGCTGGGGAGCCTAACGGCGCTCCACGAGACGAACAGAAAAAACCTCAACGAGGCGCTGGATGCAAGAAAAGGCAAGCGAATTCGACTGAATGCAACGTCTACTGCATTAAAGACACCCATGAACTATGCACGTAAGTTAGACATCCTTGAAACTGAGTACAGACCCAAATACGGGAAGCTGAGAGAGGCCTTCATGAGAAGTAACGTTGATGTGCTTGTGTACACTCATGAAGACGAACACAGACGCGATCAGGTCGCTTGCGGCGCACCTGAGGTTCAAGGCCGCACAGAATTCATAGCTACGGTGGGTCGCTGGAAAGCGGACTCCAAGGATACTAAGAGCCACTCTGTGACGTCGCGAATACGCGAAGATGTCTCCCCGGGAGTCAGCGTGTCACTGATAACGGCACCATCCAAAGGGTCTGTAACTTCTACATCATCCTCAGCCCGAATAAAGAGCCAAGCGGAAGCCAACAGAGCAGCCTTGTTGATTAAAGTAGCAGCCTTAGCAGAACGGCGGGCGTTAGAACAGAAGGAAGCACAATTAAAGGCAAAAGAAGCAGAACTAAAGGCTGATAAAGAAAAGTTGGAATTAGAAACTGCGCTCGCAATTGTCGACGCTGAATTACAGGCTTATCAGGGTTGTAAAAAACGACAGCCTGCATCAAAGAGCGGAGTCATCATTGGACGGGCCACAAACCTGAATATGACAGCTGCCGAAAGCCGGTAAGAGAGAGCACCTTCAACGAACCAAGTGGCGCACGCGCTCCCAAACTGGAATACAACGAACTTTACGAGAGCAGCGCGTCGATAGAAGATCTTGAACTGCCATCACGTCACAGGACAGCCCATCCAAGTGTACCAGTAAGTTTTGAACCAAAATTGAAAAGTACTTTAAATGAAGGGTCTACCCAAGACAATAAATACACCCGCCATGACATTGATACTTTAGAATTACAGAGCATGATGCAACAGCAGGCTGACATCACAGCAACGCTCATGAAATGCCAACGGCAATCCTTTTTACCTCAGCGCAATGTTCCTGTGTTTCATGGTGACCCTCTTGAGTTTACGTCCTTCATGAAAGCATTTAAACATGTTATTGTTGACAAAACCGATAGTGATGATGATAAGCTGTGTTATCTTGAGCAGTTCACTAAGGGAGAGGCTAGAGACCTCGTTATGAGCTGTCAGCTTATGACAGATCAGTGTGGTTATGCAGAGGCAATGAGACTGTTGCAGGATAGATTTGGAAATAAACGTCAAGATCGCAAACACGACAGCCGATCGCCCAAGAGCAAGAGCGCACTCATTGAATCAGGCAGCGCGTGCCCGAGCAGCGCGTGCCCGAGCAGCACGCACTATCACCTCTCCAACTCAACATGCAACAGCCGAGCGCAGCCTGCGAACGAGAGCGCACTCATTGAATCGAGCAGCGCGCGCCCGAGCAGCGCACACTCTACGGACCTGGACGCCGCAATCAGCGACGGAATACCCTGTCACACATCCCTTCAAGCACCTAAACAAACGGGCCAAGGAAAACCCAGGGTCAGCGTCGCAACCGAGGACAGACAGGTTGGTAAAATTCACAAAGACTTGATTACAATGAAGAATGCCGGTACATTACCTGTCAGCGCCTTCACTAAACCGTGCGCACATTGCAAAGGGGAGCATATCTTAGACGATTGCTTCCAATTTAATGATAAGACACACAAAGACAAAGTAGAATTCTTAAAAAGAAACGGATTCTGTTTCGGATGTTTAAGAAAGGGTCATTTGTGGAAAGACTGCACCAAAAAAATTACATGTTCATTGTGTTCAAAGCCACATCCAAGCATGCTACATATAGCAGTGCCAGCCACGGCGCAGTCAGCTACGAGCTCCCGTGGAAACGAAACTGAAAGTGGCACAACAAATACACCACCTGCTGAGAGTCACGAATCAAATGCGCTCACTGGGGCTGGAGGTAATTGCATCCTCCCCATTGTGCCCGTTAAAATAAAGTCCAAGAAATAGGACACAGTAGAAGCCATGTACTATCACGTGAAAGTCCCCGAGAAGGACACTGATCTGCTGCGCTTCCTATGGTGGCCGAATGGAGATGTGTGTAACGGTTAACCGCTAGATGGCGCCAGAGCGCCATTTATAGTTGTGTGAGGATTTCAGTTGTAGTTTGTTTTTCGTTCAGTTTTCACTTCATTTCCCGGTTTGCACCTCGGTCAGGTGACGTAGAAGATCACCTGAACCGAGGGAAGTTAATTTGATTAGTGTGTTTATGTTTGTTTAGTGCTATAAATAGCCTGGCTGGACTCCAGTCAGGCGTCTGGCAACCGTTACCGAAAGTAGTTTTGTGTTGGAGTGTATTTATGTTTTGTTTGAGTTGAAAATAAAGGACTTTGTTAACCGTCAGCTTGCCTCCGCGATCATGCCTCGCAACCACGGCCGACACAGACACAGAAGTATAGTAGTGAAGCGTGACAGATTGCCAGACCTACCAAGAGGCATGGCGGAGGATCCCCTCCTGAAGTTTTTTTGGGGGGGCGCAGTGGCCATCTTGCCCGAGCTGGCGAACTGGCGGGACAGCGAGGAGGAGTACTACGGCTGGGACTATAACATCGGGCTGGTAGAGGACGAGGAGGAGATGTACCGCAGCTGCGAGTACAGATTGCTGGAGGAGCAGGAGCACCTGCGAGAGAGCAGCGAGGAGAGAGAGAGAGAGACACCACAAAGCTGGGAGGGCTGCAGGCTCGCCATTCGGCGGACGCCATTCAGGGGCGACGCGGCACGGGGTCACGTGGTTCCCCGCACTGGCCGGAAGAGAAGGGCGAGGAAGCCCAAGTACGGCAGTGACGAGGGGGAAAGAAAACCCCAGGCAGAGCAGCAGCAAAGAGAGGAGGAGCTCATGTGGTGGATTCCGGAGCCGGAGCGGGTGAGTGAAATGCTGGAGCATGTAAAGGAGCTCCAGCAGATGATCCTCCACTTCCAGGAGAACCGCGAAGCGGGCTCGGAGCTTTCTCCTCCCTCGCCAACACTCAGCAGCGAGCTAGCGTGTCAGCAGCCGCTGCCCGACGCACCGCCGCCTTCCAGCTTCGAGGACAGCGAGCCAGCATGTCAGCAGCTGCTGTCCGACGCACCCGTTTTACCGCCGCCTTCCAGCCTCGAGGACAGCGAGCCAGCATGTCAGCAGCTGCTGTCCGACGCACCCGTTTTACCGCCGCCTTCCAGCTTTGAGGACAGCGAGCCAGCGTATCTACAGCTGCTGTCCGACGCACCCGTCTTACCACCGCCTCCCGGCTGTGAGAGCGACGTTGAGCCGTCGTTGAGCGACGTGCACGCTCCAGCGCTGCAGGCGAGCTCCGTGCACGCTCCAACGCTGCAGGCGAGCGCCGTGCACGCTCCAACGCTGCAGGAGAGCGCCGTGCACGCTGCAACGCTGCAGGAGAGCGCCGTGCACGCTCCAACGCTGCAGGAGAGCGCCGTGCACGCTCCAACGCTGCAGGAGAGCGCCGTGCACGCTCCAACGCTGCAGGAGAGCGCCGTGCACGCTCCAACGCTGCAGGAGAGCGCCGTGCATGCTCCAACGCTGCAGTCGAGCGCCGCGCACGCTCCAACGCCACCGCCCGGCTTCGAGGACAGCGAGCTAGCATGTCAGCAGCCGCTGTCCCACGCACATGTTCTGCCGCCGCCTCCCGGCTTTGAGGCCGCTCCCACGCCGTCTACGAGCGCAGTGGCTGCTCCCACGCCGTCTACGAGCGCAGTGACCGCTCCCACGCCGTCTTCGAGCGCACTGCCCACTCCCACGCCGTCTACGAGCGCAGTGACCTATCCCACGCCGTCTACGAGCGCAGTGGCCGCTCCCACGCCGTCTACGAGCGCAGTGGCCGCTCCCACGCCGTCTACGAGCGCAGTGACCGCTCCCACGCCGTCGACGAGCGCAGTGACTGCTCCCACGCCGTCTACGAGCGCACTGCCCACTCCCACGCCGTCTACGAGCGCAGTGACCGCTCCCACGCCGTCTACGAGCGCAGTGGCCGCTCCCACGCCGTCTACGAGCGCAGTGGCCGCTCCCACGCCGTCTACGAGCGCAGTGACCGCTCCCACGCCGTCGACGAGCGCAGTGACCGCTCCCACGCCGTCTACGAGCGCAGTGACCGCTCCCACGCCGTCTACGAGCGCAGTGACCGCTCCCACGCCGTGTACGAGCGCAGTGACCGCTCCCACGCCGTCTACGAGCGCAGTGACCGCTCCCACGCCGTCTACGAGCGCAGTGACCGCTCCCACGCCTGCGTCGAGCGCAGTGACCGCTCCAACGCCTGCGTCGAGCGCAGTGACCGCTCCAACGCCTGCGTCGAGCGCAGTGACCGCTCCAACGCCTGCGTCGAGCGCAATGACCGCTCCAACGCCTGCGTCGAGCGCAGTGACCGCTCCAACGCCTGCGTCGAGCGCAGTGACCGCTCCAACGCCTGCGTCGAGCGCTTCTCCAGATCAGCCGCCGCCGAGCACGCTTCTAGCTCTGCAGCCGCCGAGCACTTCTCCAGCTCTGCCGCCGCCGAGCACGCTTCCAGCCCTGCAGCAGCCGAGCGCTTCTCCAGCTCTGCAGCAGCCGAGCGCTTCTCCAGCTCTGCAGCAGCCGAGCACTTCTCCAGCTCTGCAGCAGCCGAGCGCTTCTCCAGCTCTGCAGCAGCCGAGCGCTTCTCCAGCCCTGCCGCCGCCGAGCGCTTCTCCAGCCCTGCCGCCGCCGAGCGCTTCTCCAGCCATGCCGCCGCCGAGCGCTTCTCCAGCTCTGCCGCCGCCGAGCACGCTTCCAGCTCTGCAGCAGCCGAGCGCTTCTCCAGCTCTGCAGCAGCCGAGCGCTTCTCCAGCTCTGCAGCAGCCGAGCGCTTCTCCAGCTCTGCAGCCGCCGAGCGCTTCTCCAGCTCAGCAGCCGCCGAGCATGCTTCCAGCTCTGCAGCCGCCGAGCACGCTTCCAGCCCAGCAGCCGCAGAGCATGCCTCCAGCCCCGTCACCCAGCCTCCTGGATAGGAGGCTAGAGGTAGAACATTGGGTTGGGTGTCCGGGGCCTCCGGCGATGCTCCAGAGGAGCATTTTTGGGAGGGGGGGTAATGTAACGGTTAACCGCTAGATGGCGCCAGAGCGCCATTTATAGTTGTGTGAGGATTTCAGTTGTAGTTTGTTTTTCGTTCAGTTTTCACTTCATTTCCCGGTTTGCACCTCGGTCAGGTGACGTAGAAGATCACCTGAACCGAGGGAAGTTAATTTGATTAGTGTGTTTATGTTTGTTTAGTGCTATAAATAGCCTGGCTGGACTCCAGTCAGGCGTCTGGCAACCGTTACCGAAAGTAGTTTTGTGTTGGAGTGTATTTATGTTTTGTTTGAGTTGAAAATAAAGGACTTTGTTAACCGTCAGCTTGCCTCCGCGATCATGCCTCGCAACCACGGCCGACACAGACACAGAAGTATAGTAGTGAAGCGTGACAATGTGAACCAAGACTTAGTTGAAAATAAAATGGTAGTTCATCTGTTCGGTGCAAAATTGTTGCCTAGTGGTGCTAACTTCGCCCTCAGAATGACAGCAGAAGAAAACTGCAGCAATGCATCTGCTGTGGCAGTTAACACAGTGCTTAAAAACTTTCATGTAGACGACTGCCTGAAATCTGTTTCGAGTCATGACCAAGCAGTCGCCCTATACAATGATATCACAAGTCTCTGTACAAGCGGAGGGTCTAACCTCACTAAATGGGCAAGCAATAGCCGTGCCCTACTGACTGTCATTCCCGAGAGTGAAAGGATCAAAGACATGAGATACTTAGACTTGAGTAAAGATGCACTGCCCATAGAGAGAGCTCTGGGGGTGCTGTGGTGCATTAACTCAGACATGTTCACGTTTAAGATTAGTTTAAAGGAACGACCTGTGACAAGAAGAGGAATTCTGTCAGTCACTGGCTCAACATACGACCCGTTAGGCTTTCTCCCACCTGCCATACTGCCAGCTACAATCCCAATGCAAAAGTTATGTAAAGAAAAACTTGCCTGGGATGATGACATTCCCGAGCAGTTTGCAACGGCATGGAAAACATGGCTGCAAGAGCTGCACAGACTGTCCGAGTTCAGCATAGCAAGGTGCATAAAACCAGCCGACTTCGGAGTTACAGCTACAGCACAACTCCATCACTTCTCGGATGGAAGTGAAATGGGATACGGAGCTGTCTCATACCTCAGGTTAGTAAACGTTGATGGACTTACACATTGTGCATTCATGATGGGGAATTCCCGTGTAGCACCCCTGAAACAAACCACCATTCCACGAATGGAACTGACTGCGGCAGTGGTCGCTGTAAAAAATGACAAAATGTTGAAAGAACAGCTAGAATTGAAATTGCTGGACTCTATGTTCTGGACTGACAGTACAACTGTTTTGAGATACATTGATAACGAAACACTTCGTTTTAAAACCTTCGTGGCCAACAGAATCGCCATTATAAGAGAGTCAACCAAGTCACAGCAATGGAGGTACGTTAATACCTCACAAAATCCAGATGATTCTGCCTCCAGGGGGGTATCCTGTGAAAAGTTCATGAAAAATGTCAACTGGATCCAAGGTCCCTCCCTCCTCAAAGAAGCAGAGTGCAAATGGCCTAAAAATATTCATGACACATCAATAAAAGAAAATTTTGATGAAAATGCTGATGAAGTTAAGCTCTCAGCTTTAGTGAATATTGTGAGCATTACAAAATGCACAGACACAGACGCAGTGAGTAAACTGATTAATCATCACTCTGACTGGCACAAGTTAAAAAGATCCGTTGCCTGGGTCCTTCGCACCAGAGACATGCTGAAACAAAAAACAAAAAGGGTTAAAACACAAGTAGATAACCCAAAGACAGAAAATCACAAGTCTCTAAAAGCGCAAGCCCTAACAAGAGCAGAAAACGAAATCATTAAGTTCACTCAAAGACAAAATTTTAAGGAAGAACTTCTCACGTTGCAAAAGGGTAAAGCAGCAGCAGAATTCAAACAGGGAATTCGCACACAGCAAAAACGAAAGGCAACTGTGAAAAGAAACAGCTGCTCGCCTAAAATGGAACCTCTGACACCAAACCACCTGCTGCTGATGAAAAAACAGCCAAACCTGCCACCTGGATTTGTCATCTATGCACGTCGCAGGGAGAAGCAGATCCAGCATCGATCAGACCTGCTCTGGAAGCGATGGGTACGTGAATACTTGCCCTTGCTCCAGGGGCGGCAAAAGTGGTTTCAAAACAAAAAAAACCTTTCGATTGGAGACATAGTTTAATAACTGATGAGTCTTCTCCAAGAAATTCATGGGTCATGAGAAGAATCACGAAAGTGTTCCCCGACAAAGGGGGACTGGTGAGACGTGTGTTAGTTAAAACCAAGACCAACACTCTGGAAAGACCCATCGACAAGCTGTGCCTCACATGTGAAATGGACTGTTAAATGTGTGGTAATATGTTATGCAATTTGATATGCAAATGTAAAGATCTGAGATAAATATTACACACTTAAAAGATTTAAAACGTTTAAAAGGGTAAAAATGTTTGATTTCATAGCTTTATCAAAAAAAAAAAAACACAAAATTGTAATTGTCAGTCTCCATGCCTGTCAATTAGGGGCTGGAATGTAAGTGCCATATCGCACTTTTTATGAATTTGTTGTTGTGTTTATTTTATTTTATTTTACTTGCTGTTATTTCATTTATTTTACCTTGTTCTATTCATTAGTAAGGCATTAAGCATTAAGTTTGTTACATAAGCCATAAGCTTTATATATTTCTTAGTTATGCATCATAAGTTGATAATCGTAGGTTGGTCTGTGATGTCATTCTACTATTACATGCATTTGTGTGACTGTGATATGCTAGAAAGCTCAGTATAGATTTGGAAGGCTACGGAAACATAAGCTTTAGACCGTCAGCTAGTGACAGCTCCCGGTAAGCTAGAAATGTAAAATACAGCAACGAGGTTGTTGTAACCGTAAGCTAACGTAAGCTGGGAAAGTAAGAAACAACAAGAGTGTTGTTAGATACCCAAGCCAAGATTGTAATCTACAAGATACAGCAAACAGGTTGTTGTAAAACTCAGAGATTTGCAAGATGCAGCAACTGGTGTCTGTAATAACAGTGGATTTACTCAAGACGACTGTATGAAGTGTTGATTCTTTGATGCTGACAAATAAACTACAAAAGACAAAGAGATCGGACTTCTGTCATGTGAGTGAAACTTTAAGACATTAGCTACGCGTCAAAACTAGTGAAATAAGCCAACCGCATCTACAATGACCATCACTTCATATACTTCAGATTGTTAAACTTGGGTTAAATTGCTTTAGCAATAATCTTGCATCACTAAAACATTGTAAAACATGGCATGAGATGGCTACACTCCATAGATTACTCTGCACCTTTACAGTGTCAGGAAATCCTATGATGAATGCTGAGTTTGTATTTAAAGGGTTAGTCCAAACATGAAAATTCGTTCAATAATTACTCATATTTATATATTCATTTGCATTTATATGCTTCTGTCCAATACAACAAACACTATATTCAAGGTATTAATAAATTGTATAATTAATAAGAAAACAATGCTTTACCAGGCAATCATCAAAGAGATCCTCTTCAGATTCACGTCTCATCTTTACGCTTTGTTTCTGTGAAAATATTTACATTGTATCATTACATAATCTTTTATTCGTACAACTACATTTAGGCATTTCTTCATCTTTTGTAAGTTTGCCTTTATCCAAAGCAAATTACAAAAGAGGAAGACATCAAGCATGTCAAGCAGTGCTACTAACACAAAGTTTCTGACACCGTTAGAAAAATACAAGATAGATCAGCGAGGGATTAAGGAAAAAGTAAGAAGCAAGAATCATGTGTGGAAAGATTAAGCATGCAGGGTCACAGGATGACTCGACTTATTTTTATTGTCTGCAATGCGATTTAGACAAATTAGAACTGCGGTCAAGCCAGCCGCGATTGATTTTAGTGTGCGCACATATTACAGTGATTACGGTAGTTTCAGGACCGACACAGAGACAACGCGCTTTCAGAGCGCTTTTCATTTAGACGCCCAGGACTGAGAGATAATACAACATGCTCGTCAATTTTTACTTGCTTATTTATTTGCATTTCTGCTTTAATATCCGTGTTATTTATTGGTGACTTTGACGGTTGTCTGTTACAATATTTTTCTTAAATATTCACCATTCAAATAATTGTTTTATGTAGATAAGTTACAGCAGAATTCGTAGAAAACAGACAAAATAATGTATTTAGTCTTTCTAAATACCAGAATTGATTTTTATTTTGTTTTACTGTTCAAAAGTCGCAGTTATTCTTCAATTAATGTTTTCTATAATGAGGATTAACGTCTGCTTTGGAAGAGAGGTCAAATAAACAAATGTTCACAATGGGGAAAAAAAGTTAAATAAAATGCCTTTATTTCACTTCAGAGACCTATGAAATGTAAATTCTAGTAAGTATAAAATGCCATGGTCAGTTTTTATCCCATATAATATACACACATTATATGATAAAAAAAAAAAAAGTAGAAAAAAACAATGATCAGTTCTTATTCAGGACGTCCCATACTATATACACACCAAATATGAAACAATTTTACTGCAGCATTTTTGAGATATTGGACATTATTACACTTTAAAGGGGTATAAAGACCCCATTTCTAATAAGTAGAAAAAAAAACAATGATCAGTTCTTATTCAGGACGTCCCATACTATATACACACCACATATGAAACTATTTTACTGCAGCATTTTTGAGATATTGGACATTATTACACTTTAAAGGGGTATAAAGACCCCATTTCTAATAAGTAGAAAAAAACAATGATCAGTTCTTATTCAGGACGTCCCATACTATATACAGTGGGAGCCACGCCAAATAGCCGCGACAGTGTGGCTGAAGTGTGAATGGCGTGTGAATGGCCTTTGCACACCGTAATCCCCCCTCCCTTTTCTGGCCGAAAGGCGTGTCAAGATTTCACAGTAAACACGCCCATTCAAGCCCAATTTATTCATTTACCTGGTGCCACCACTAGATGGCGCTTCGTTCTCAAGAACACGTTAAAACAAGCCAGCTGCGCTGAGTTGCAATCACGTGATTTTAACAACCCGCCTCCACCCCCGCCGAACTGACGCTGCCAAACTACAGAGATGAAGATGACGGCTTAACGGACTATTCGTGGTAAGTGATGTTTTATTTTATAAAATGTGTTTGGGGTAGTTTACAGTTTATTTCCCAGTTTAGTTTTTTTATTGGCCGTTTTAAATATCACTGGCAGCACCAGCAGCGGTCAGATGTGACTTTAGAGAACTTAATGATCTGTTTACCAAGTCTGGAGTTAATATTACAGCTTACTGTCAGTGTCACACACTCACAATGTCACTCCACTTTACCTCAAAAACATGCTCAAGCTTCGACAATACTATTAATGTCCCTATTACAAGAGCTGCACTACCCGATGAAGAGTGTTTGTGTTCTCTGTAAATACTGAGAGAATCTCACCGCGTGTTGTCTGGATAAATTCAGCGCTTAAATATTCTCTGGTTAAGAGTTAATCTGCAGGTTATTTCTGTGACTGTAATATAATGTGATGCAGTTGATGAGGGACACAGACTGAGGGGAGCTGTACAGGAGCTAGTAACGCTCATAACCCGGTTTATATTTTATACACTTTGTCCGGGACTTTCCGCGGTAGCGCGAGCGCTTAGTTAGCGAGCTGAATAACAACACTGAAGTGTTTATCAGTGGAGGAGGGGGGAGGTGTGTGTGTGTGTGTGAGGGGCTTCAGTAAGTTATAGTTTGGCTTCAGGGATGAACTAATGCTCATATACGAGTGTTATATCGCTTAACTTATTTGTATGAGAAGCGCATTAAGTAAATTCCCGGTTAATTTAATGCAGACGATAATACAGACAGTCACTGGTTAACACTAACACTGTTCACTGGTTAACATTAGCACAGGCAGATTATTTACATTACAGAATCCCCAAAACAGTACTTTACACACTCTGTGGTAAATAGGTTTATTAATATATTTTATTTTTATTAGAACTATATGTTCTGTAAAGTTTATTTGTCTTTGTCTTGACTAAATTCTCCTGTTGTCTTTAAGCAGAGCTCCGCTGTGGAGGATTGGGGGGTCAGACGGCTGACGGCTGGACTTTTGGAGCTACAGGACTGGAGGAGCCTGAACAAGCTGTTGAGGGAGCTGTAGGAGGGATGACGTCACAGTCCGACAGCTTTAGAATGATGTTTGATCAGGTCTACTGTATATTCTGAACATAGTACTGCAAAATGTCTGATACAGTACTTTGGGGGAAACAAAGACTTAAACTGTTAAGTAATAACATTATTAATAACAAATATGTAATAGTTTTGATATTTGAAAAATTAATATTTTAATGTAAAAGGACTATAGATAGAGACTTATAAGCAGCTGGTGTATCCGGGTTGTTTAATGAACTTTAAGCAAAAAGACAACATGTATTCATTTGTTTTATATAAATTACTGTTTTAACTTTGACTAGTTTCGGAAGAATAAATTGAATTGTTAAAGTGATGTTTTGCGTGTTTTAATTTTGGGGGATTGTTTGGTTATTTAAAAATTGTTTAGTTGAACCAACAACTTCAATGGGCAAAAAATGGGACACAACTTTGTTTTAAAAAGTCAAAGAGTTGGGCTGAAAATAATAATAATAATTATTGATCATAGAAACAAATGAAACCAGTTAAACACTTGATTATATGTATTTGTGTTTGTGATTGTGACCCATAATAATTTTTTCTCAGTATAAATAAATGTTTTGGGTTTTAAGAACTCCAAAAGAGCAACGACAAACTTCGTATTCTCCATTGAGGTTTCTCACCTTCCACTCCTGAGTAGGACATGGTGTTAATTGCTCTGTGTGTGTGTGTGTGTGGGTTTTTTGGCGGGGGGATGGGTGTGTGTGTGTTTTCGGCTGTTCAGCAGTTCTAAACACAAGCACAGTTTTTGTCCTTAACTAAAATACTTCAATACGTTAATAATGAATTTATTTTTTGCTGAATAAGGTAATAAGCGATGTTTAAACCAAACCAGTAAGTTAAGTAAGTGTTCCATACATTAAAGTACTGTGTATAACCAAGTGCCCTAGCAAACACAGTTACAGTACAGTTTACAGTACAAACAGAGTGTGTGCGCTGGGGGGATTGGAAGGTGAGTGAGAATACTCATTTACAAGACAAAAGACGGTCAGAGGCAGCGCCGTTCTAGACCAGACAACACGGGGTGGGGGGGAGGGGGGCATCATGTTCGAGCACTGTTTTTACCTGGCCTTACTGTATAGTAACAGTATTGTATTTGCTGAATTGTGTTGAGGCACGCAAACCCCCAGACCACAATAAGGTGGCAATCCCTCAGGGGGAAACTAAAAAAAAAAAAAATATATATATATATATATATATATATATATATATATATATATATATATATATATATATATATATATAATTATATAATATCCTTAATCCAGATTTTATCAATCAATGACATAACATTTATCTAAGCTGGATGGTCAAATTCTCAAAAACGTTTAACCTAAAGTAAGACTTAACACACTATAACTAAAATATTTACAAAACTGAAAGGTTGTCTTATGAATAATAAAAAATACAAACTAAATTAAAACAGATGGGCTGTTGAACAGATCATAATATGTTTTATGTTTTCTGATTATAAATGATATATGGGTTGATTTTAGAAAGGCTAAATCAAATAGCTAGTTTTGGTCATGTCAGTCCAGTAACTATACTATGTAAAAGTAATTATAATATGAATTAATTAAGGGCAGGACCTAACCTAATGTTAATAATTTACACCATGATAACATTAGTATTCATGTTTTTGTATATATTTTTAAATGTTCAAATGAACGTTTCAGAGTATATAATTTGTCGTGTCATCTGTGATTGAGACCCATGAGTTAAATTGAAATATTTTTTATAGGTAGTAAGCCAGGTTTTAGTAACCTTGGATAAATCAGCATGAAAGCCCTCTCTCGCGCACGCGCTCTCACGCTATCTCTTGCACTCACACACACACACACACACAGACACACTGTACACACACAGACACACACAAATAATACATGAAATCGCGTAAAACCAAATGAAACTAGGGTAAAAAATATGAGCAGTAAAATACAGTAGTATCCTGTAGGTGATTCCTGTCCTGTGATAACAGGCACTAACACTCTAGAACTGTTTACTTCTGTTAGTTTTGTTTTCAAGTGTGAATGTTTATGGGGATTAAATCTGTCTCTGCTGCTGCATCTATACACCGTTGTGATAAGTGATTGATGACCCATCAGATCTTTAGTGTGGGACATTATGCTGGTTAAATGACTAAAGACACACTGATCCGTATGGACAGATATTTGTTCCAGATATTATGCGCCATTAATCAATTTGTTATGCCAATTTGACTTTCAGCGAAAACATCAAAAATATAACGAAAACAAACCCAAGCAGAAGTTACATTTTAAGCTTTACTTTCAAATTCAAATTTGATTTGTCACATACACAGTGCGATATGCAGTAAAATGCTTCGGGTGCTTTAGGTGAGGCTCGAACTCGGCATTGCTTCACCTGGACCGCTTTATAAGTGTCACGCGCTAACGGATTGCGCCACTGGAGCCACACGGAAGTTGGTCTTGTCAGAGTATCCTCTCTCTCGTGCGCGCGCACACACACACACACAAACACACACACATGAAATTGCGTAAAACCCAACGAAATATAAGCAGTAAAAAAAAATCAGTAAAAATACATTAGTATAACAGGCGCTAACCCTCTGGAACTTTTTTTTTTACTATTGTTTCCAAGTGTTTATGGGGATTTAATGTGTCTCTGCTGCCGCATCCATTCACAGTTGTGATAAGTGATTAATGCCCCATCAGATCTTTTGACGGGGGAGCATTATGCATGATTCCATATGGGCAGATATTTATTCCAGGTTGCATGCGGCATTAATTGCCTTTCTTACAGATGTCGCCATTAAAAACCTGCGTTTCGAGAAAAGGGATCCCGTGACTTGCCGCGGCTTTGCGCGGCTGCGTGCGGGAAGCTGTGAACATGCCCTTCATTACCTGTAGGGGGCAGTCGTGTTTCAGTCTGAAGTATTGTGTGTCTACTGAAGCCGAAAATGTGTGCAAATTAAACTGCGCATGCGTGTTTGGAGTCGCTGTGCCCGCGCTGTGTATCAGTCGGTTGGGAATCATCACAGAGGTTACAACACGGTGTGGCTGCAGCTGGAGTTTGTCGTGTTCGAGGTAAGTTTAGCTTTCTTTTTTGGATGTGATTCTCGCTTTCATGACTCCCAATTAATGTTCATCTTAATCTCAGGACGTACAATTAGCAATTTCAGTTTTTAATAGTGTGGAGATTCACAAAACACCGTTTTCGTGTAAAAACCTGAAACTACGGAGCCCCCATGGGTCCTGTGGTAAATAAATAAATAAATAAAATAATAACGAACCGAGCGCGCGGATTAATACACCGAGATGTGTGTTTCTTACCCCCACCCCGAGTGAAAACGGCGTGTTCAGACAAAGGCTCGCCAGTTAGATGCCATTTCTGAACAAACTGAGTCGTGTGTGTTAAAGCATTAAATGGTAAAAGAGCACTAGCAATAAACGTTTTTTTTTCTGAAGCCGAACTTTATTAATGAGTTACGAGTAAAAAACCTGTACATATGTTCATACAGTATTGACAGCAGCTCTAATTTACTGCGGTAAAGCCAGCCGCGGTTCAGAAAAACACGGTCAAGCCAGCCGCGATTGATTTTAGTGCGCGCGCATATTACAGTGATTACGGTAGTTTCATGAACAACACAGAGAGAATGCCCCATATCTGAAAAATGCTGCAGTAAAATAGTTTCATATGTGGTGTGTATAGTATGGGACGTCCTGAATAAGAACTGATCATTGTTTTTTTCTACTTATTAGAAATGGGGTCTTTATACCCCTTTAAAGTGTAATAATGTCCAATATCTCAAAAATGCTGCAGTAAAATAGTCTCATATTTGGTGTGTATATAGTATGGGACGTCCTGAATAAGAACTGATCATTGTTTTTTTCTACTTTTTTTTATTATCATATAATGTGTGTACATTATATGGGATAAAAACTGACCATGGCGTTTTATACTTACTAGAATTTATTTTTTCATAGGTCTCTGAAGTGAAATAAAGGCATTTTATTTAACTTTTTTTCCCCATTGTGAACATTTGTTTATTTGACCTCTCTTCCAAAGCAGACATTAATCCTCATTATAGGAAACATTCATTGAAGAATAACTGCTACTTTTGAACAGTAAAACAAAATAAAAATCAATTCTGGTATTTAGAAAGACTAAATACATTATTTTGTCTGTTTTCTACGAATTCTGCTGTAACTTATCTACATAAAACAATTATTTGAAAAATATTGTAACAGACAACCGTCAAAGTCACCAATAAATAACACGGATATTAAAGCAGAAATGCAAATAAATAAGCAAGTAAAAATTGACGAGCATGTTGTATTATCTCTCAGTCCTGGGCGTCTAAATGAAAAGCGCTCTGAAAGCGCGTTGTCTCTGTGTCGGTCCTGAAACTACCGTAATCACTGTAATATGTGCGCACACTAAAATCAATCGCGGCTGGCTTGACCGTGTTTTTCTGAACCGCGGCTGGCTTTACCGCAGTTCTAATTTGTCTAAATCGCATTGCAGACAATAAAAATAAGTCGAGTCATCCTGTGACCCTGCATGCTTAATCTTTGCACACATGATTCTTGCTTCTCACTTTTTCCTTAATCCCTCACTGTTCTATCTTGTATTTTCTAACGGTGTCAGAAACTTTGTGTTAGTAGCACTGCTTGACATGCTTGATGCCTTCCTCTTTTGTAATTTGCTTTGGATAAAGGCCTAAATGTAGTTGTACGAATAAAAGATTATGTAATGATACAATGTAAATATTTTCACAGAAACAAAGCGTAAAGATGAGACGTGAATCTGAAGAGGATCTCTTTGATGATTGCCTGGTAAAGCATTGTTTTCTTATTAATTATACAATTTATTAATACCTTGAATATAGTGTTTGTTGTATTGGACAGAAGCATATAAATGCAAATGAATATATAAATATGCGTAATTATTGAACGAATTTTCATGTTTGGACTAACCCTTTAAATACAAACTCAGCATTCATCATAGGATTTCCTGACACTGTAAAGCCATCTCATGCCATGTTTTACTGATGCAAGATTAGTGCTAAAGCAATCTAACCCAAGTTTAACAATATGAAGTATATGAAGTGATGGTCATTTTTTTATTATCATTTATTTTTATTATTTTTTTTTTCTCAATGAAGTCAGCACAGGTTGAAGCAATTCAGATTATTTTTGTTTCTCAAAATAAATGATTTATTTTCTTGTAAATTTTATGCAGGGGGACAGACGAAGTGACACCTTCTTAAAATCCTTGTCGTCCGTGCTGTTGAAGGGGAAGAACCGGTTGGTGTATCCATAATCCTTGAAGGAGAGGCTATTTTCAGAAAGTTCTTCTAGAACTTGATGGGATTAAGCTATCACCAAAAGTGCAAGCTTTAAAGATGAAGTTATCATCTTAAAACATTTGATTTGGCTTGACTACAAGTGTTTACATGTTGTGTTTACATGTTCAGCTTAAAATGTTTTCATGCATTAAGGTTTCAATGGCATACTTTTAAGTGCACTAGTCCAGAGTGCTGATTTGAAAGTTGCAACTTCACTGCTTCAGAGGGCTATTACGTTTTAACGTTTATTCTACAGTTTGTTTAAAGTATTTTCTGCTGCATTTTATTTCTAAATGAATGCTGTATTTTATTTATTTATTATTTTACACAATTTTGTTTAAAACAAGTATTTCAGGCCCTGGTGCCGTGCAGTTTTTTTCTTTGGATGCAAAATTTAGCTGAATGCACTTTTATTAAAAAGACAACTTGGATCTAGACTGTGAATGTCACAAATATTTGGTAATGTTGGTGAATAAACTGTTTAATTATATTTTAGTTGTGTGATTTATGAAAGATATAGATGAAATAATTACTTAAGTTTCTTTCCAAAACATAAATTAGCAATGTTTACATTATTATAGGGAGTAATATAAATTGATAAAACCAAGTAAGGGAAAATCTCACAAAACAAAATGATAGTAATTTCATAAAATCAAGGTTCCTGCTGATACAACAATTCATTAACTTTAGATTTATTTAAAATAATCAAGTAATTTGTGCATTAAGTATAATTATGTAACTTTTACTTGATTTATTTTATTGCTAATTTAATTAAGTAGATTTTACCTGACAATTACGGGTGAGTTTGTTTGTAGCATGCAGTAAAGTGTATGTGACACAAAAATATATATTTGTAATATCGTGCAATCTCTGCTATCCGCTAGCAAACTTGAGCGATTCTTTTATTTTTTATATAATATAAAGTATGTTTACAGTATAAACTTTATATGTACGGGTCCAATCAGAAAAATTTAACCAGAAAACAGCATATTACATTGATTACATTGTCCTGAGGCTGGACAATGGAATAAACTGTGGGATAAACTGTAGAACTGAACAGAATTTTTTTTTCCATGTGACTTGAAAAGCCTTCCATCTAGTTAAATATAAATATTAAAACTCTGATCATGTTATCTAGTTTAATTTCGTGTTTTCGCTACATAAATAAGACAGTAGGTTCTCTATTCAACCCCTTAAAATTTCAAATGTAATCTAAAAATGGCCTAGCTTGTACAGGCTACTACACGCTCATCAGCAGTCGGCGCCCCGCTGTAACCAGCAGATCAAAGGAGCAGTTATCGGCTGACACGTAGCCTTCTGAGTTTGGAGACCCACAGAACCCCCACTGTAATTCCCCCATCTCACCTTTCATTCACATAAGGTGTGAAGTTATCAAACCGGTTTCCGGGAATGGGGTAGAATTGGGGGGTTTTAAAACAAACGAGCAGGCGTCTCTGCCTAAAATGTTTTTCGCCAGCAAAACACCTTTCTCCTCTCTCTCTCTCTCTCTCTCTCTCTCTCTATCTATCTATCTATCTATCTATCTATATATATATATATATATATATATATATAGTTAATTCAGGCCTATTTATGATGGAGACACCTTTTTACGTTTTAAATATGTAAAACCTCCGCTGCGTGTATTCATTCACAGGCTGCAGCGCGCGCACAGAGAAATAGGAGACTGTGGTGTATGAGTGGATTGGAGAGAAGAGAGCTGTTCAGTTACTATAAAATATATATATATATATATAAACATAATATGATCTTTTTGAGTTATAATGTTTTTTTTAATTATTCATAAGAAAACCTTTCAGTTTTGTAAATATTCTAGTTATAGTGTGTTATGTTTTTCTTTAGGTTAAACGGTTTTGAGAATTAGACCATCCAGCTAAGATAAATATTATGTCGTTGATTGATAAAATCTGGATTAAGGATAATTTATTTTATTTAATTTGTATTTTTCACCTCCTCCCCATCTGAGGGATTGCCACCTTATTGTGGTCAGGGGGTTTGCGTGCCACAGTGACCTTAAGAGCTATACCAACAAGAGCTTAGTCTTTGGAGGTGGGGGATGCATGTTGAAATGCAGACTTTTTAACCCAAGACTATATAAGTTTTTACAGTACTTAGATAAGGGGGAATCGAAAACTGCCCCCAAAAATGTTTTACTGCAAGTTTGAAAAACCCACTCTCACATCACCTAACACACACACAAATTATTTGCAAACCGGTTTCGCTGACACTTTGAGTGTAATTCATAAATTTACTGAACATATTCAAATAAACACACCATACGGCAAATAAATCATCTCAAAGCGTTTATTTTTTGGGTCATAAATGCAGTGTTCATTTACATTCCTGTGTGTCCATGTTACGTCAGAGGACATGCGCCGATGTTTATCACACATTCCAATAAGAGAGATTACTCACTCCCAAAGGTTTTTTGCGCCGTATTTCG
The DNA here is from genome assembly GCA_030522415.1 of Channallabes apus. NCBI lineage: Eukaryota > Metazoa > Chordata > Actinopteri > Siluriformes > Clariidae > Channallabes > Channallabes apus. The sequence goes on along the minus strand of CM060111.1, from coordinate 26,127,387 downwards.
ATTTTTAAAAAAGTTGCTCATTTTCACCACGAACACGGATGAGTCTTCGGGTTTCCTCAGCCGTCCATATACAGAATATAAATTACAAAACTGTGGTCACGTTGCAATAAGTAAGAATAGTGTAAGCAAAACAATAGTGTATGGCCGTAAGCAAAACAAACAATGCGTTATCAAATGCTCGGCAAAATGCCGTGCTACTGAACTTTCATATTTGTTTGTAGCATGCAGTAAAGTGTATGTGACATAAAAATATATATTTGTAATATTGTGCAATATGTGCTATCCGCTAGCAAACTTTAGCGATTTTTTTTGCAAACGTTTCTTTACAGAACATCACCATAAACACAGACACAAGACTAAAGGTAATATACATACAATGAAAACTTGTCATAAAAATCTTTATTAATGGCAAAAATGACTTAACATTTATGGGTCTGTTTGCTCGAGTGAGCAGCCATGTTGAAAACTTCGCTTAGCCCTTCGTTTGAAGTGAGGTCCTGAAAAATCTTCGTTTGGAGGGCTATCTGGCCCTTCCCCCCTCCCCCTACACCTCCAACCAAAAGAGAAATGAGACACCTCTACCCCTGCACGTGAACGCGCCAAATGGAAGAGTAGGGGGAAGGGTTGGGATTCAGCCTTAATATTGGAGCAATAAAATTTACTTAAAATCTGTGTCCAAATTGTTATGAGGATTTTATCAAGTAAATCTTACAAGTTTTTTTTTCAGTGCATGGGTGAACACGATGTTTTAAGAATTTAATTATATATATATATATATATATTTATTGTGTGTGTGTGTGTGTGTGTGTGTGTGTGTGTGTGTGTGTGTGTGTGTGACCGGTGCAACTCACACGTCCTATTCCATTGTCATTCATACTGCCGTAGTTTTTAGAGCCCTAAAAAAGCATTCGCTAGTAAGTAAGTAAATAAAAGACAAATGAATAAATAGTTTTAAATTATATATATACAGGGGCGTAGATTTAGGGTGGACGGAGGGGATGTGTCCCCACCAATATCCTCCGACCATTGAAATGTCCCCACCAATAATTTAATCCACTTTTTTTAAATCGTTCTGTCAACATTAAACTAGACACGCAGAAAGGGATAAATCACGTTCTCTCCTTGAGTCCTCCCGCCCCCAAAACACATATGAACATTTTGATTGGCTGTGCCTTTCCCTGCCATCATGTGATAGACGATTGGCTGCGTTCAGACACAAGCAGCGCCAAATGCAGTGGACTCACATTCAGTACAGCAGGCCAGGTTATAGTCTGTGAATACGGATGTAAAACTGGGGGCTGAATAATTACACACACCCCACTTTTCAGTTATTTATTTGTAAAAAAAAAAAATGTTTGAAATCATGTATGATTTTCGTTCCACTTCTCGCGTGTACACCACTTTGTATTGGTCTTTCACGTGGAATTCCAATAAAATTGATTCATGTTTGTGGCTGTAATGTGACAAAATGTGGAAAAGTTCACGGGGGGCGAATACTTTTGCAAGCCACTGAGGTTGTCCTGAGATTTAACATTGTTACCAATAATAGGCTGAGGCATTCTCTGTCCATGCTCAGAAGGAATCCCTCAATGTTTTTCAATTAGGGGACAGAAGCAGATCAGCCATGTTGTAGTTCAGGTGAAGAGGCGAGTTCAGAGGAGGTCAATCTGAATGTTGATTATACAGTATATAACATATAATATGTGTGCGTGTATTATACATGTTGATTATACTAATATTTAGCATTATGAGGAGTGATAGGCTGAGGATGTAAGTGATTCATTAGTGTTTTTGGCAAAAGTTTTGAACTGACATTTCACTTTTTTGTCACGCTATTTCATCAGGTGGCAATGCTGTCCGGTCCTAGTGCAGTCAGAGGGGAAGAGTTAGGGTCAAAGCCATTGTTCACCCCCCAAAAAACTTTACTCACTATTTACTCCTTAAGTGGTTCCAAACTTTAATGATTTTCTTTATTTTGTTAAATACAAAATAAGATATTGGGGAAAAAAGCTGAAAACATTGACTTCCGTAGCAGGAAAAACAAATACTATGTAAATCAATGATTACAGGTTTTCAGCATTCTACAAAATATCATCTTTAGTGTTTATCAGAAGAAAAAAAGAACAGCCTGGACAATATTGATGTCAAACAAATATGCCAGCAGTTTATTTTTGTTAACGAGAGGCGAAGGCATGTTTTTGTCTCCTTCATATAGGAGCAATAGGCATTGAGCTGTTGTGTGGTACTCTACCTAGTAGTTCATGTTTAGATGTAATCTACTTTTATATATATACAGATGATTGAGATGTTTCATTTGCACTAGGGCTCAATAAAGAATAGTTTTTATTTTATTAAAGACTATCTTTTTGTCAGTTATGAAACATTCCTTTAACTTTACACTATTCCTTAATTTAACTTAATGAAAGTTGGGGGATGGGGTATTAGTTGGAGTCATAGGTAGCAAACCTACGCCCTTGTGTGTGTGTGTGTGTGTGTGTGTGTATGTGTGTGTATATATGGAAATATAATTAATATTTTCGTGTTTAATTACAAAAAAAAAACATTTTAATGGTTAGTGATTGTTGCAGACATTTACACTATTTTTGAGAACTATTAAGTTCTCCTTCAACGTGTCATAGCCGATAACTGCCCCTTTGAAGCCTTTGAATGGTGTTAAAAATACTTGCAAAACAAGTATTGCAGCCATACATTGGAGGGAACTTCTGAGGTGGTCAGTGATTGATGGCACGGTCGGTCGGAGGGGGTTGTGATCACACCTATAGATCTTTTGTTCTAGGCTATCGGTCAAATATCTCTCCACTTGGAAGCAAAAACATGCAAGGGATTTCAGCATCTCGACGCACATACTAAGCTGTTTATAAAGTAGACACTGTTTGTTTTTTCATTTTGTAATCTTTCCCGTGTTTACCGTGTACTGTACAATGTATATTCATTTTTTAATGAATTACTGTAAATAAACTACACATTCCGTTGATTTACCAGAAATGACTTTTCTGTTTTTTGTGTGTGCTAAACTAAACTTCAGGGTCAAAGTAATAGCGATTTTATTTGAAAAGTATTATATATTTACAATGCTGATAAGTTCAAGCTTAGATTCATATATAAACTGCTTCAAAGTCTTTCCACCCCGTGACAGCTGAAATCCGACAGACGCAGGGCTCAAGGGAGGTGTGTCTGTGTGTGTGTGTGTGTATGTGTGTGTGCGCGCGTGTGTATGTGTGTGTGTGCGCGTGCGGTGTAGCCTGTCCTATTTTCAGCGGATTTTTCCGCTACCGCAGATCAGTTTATCAACTTGTAATATATACATTTTAGGAATATATTAACATGTGCAGACATTTAAGGGTGCGCTGCCCTCTCTTGCCCCTGCGTAGAGCCTACACACACACACACACACACACACCTATCTATCTATCTATCTATCTATCTATCTATCTATCTATCTATCTATTATATAAATAGACATTTGGAATCTGCATCTACATTTTCTGTTACAAGTATAGAATTAGGTTCAGCTGAGACTCATGATCAATGGTGTGAGGGTACTTATGTAGTGATAATTAGTTTCAGCCAGATCATTAAAACTAACAATGGACTATGACACTCTTGAGAGGGGATATGAAGGTGTTATTCATTTATTTATTCTCTACAAGGGTGCGAACAACAGTACAGACCAAACTATAACTTTCTCTTATACTACTATAAAAATTCTAAATATAAACAAACAAAATACAGCTTTTTTTCCTCAGAGGTAAACGGAAAAGTGAAGTTGTTCAGCTGTTTACTGTCACTGCAGCTTCTTCAAAGTCTTCCCACTCCGTCACCGCTGAAATCCGACACGACACCACGTTAGGCTGCGTCTTGACTCATTTGTATACCGACGGTGATTGGATGTTTCCCGAGGGCTCAGGGGAGTGTGTGTGTCTGTGTGTGTGTGTCTATGTGTGTGCGTGCGCGCGAGTACTTGTTCTACTGTTATAAAAACTCTAAATATAAACAAATAAAATACAGCTTTTTTTTCAGAGGTAAACGGAAAAGTGAAGATGTTCAGTGTCACTATGCAGATGTTACACTCAGTGGTGTTACCTAAATCATTGGTTTAGTGCTTTCTGATACACTTATCAACTTATCCACATACACTTATCAACACAAACTCTCCGTGCACGCACACACAATCTCTAAAAAATTAATATTAATAACATACATATACAAATAAACAAATGTAGGTGTAATAAAAGTAGTCTTGATGTCAGTACTCGCCCAGCAAACCAGCCTTTTGCAGCGGCTTAAAACGTATGAATTATCTTCAAATATACAAAAAAAAAAAGCGAAAAGACACTCGATTATTATGCATAGGTTATTCGTTTAATTCAAAAAGTTCATAAAAACACTTTAAAACGAGAGAAAAACTGTTAAAATCCTCGTTCGCCTTCTCAGCGTTAGGTAGCGAGTGACGTCATGATTTGAATCTGCGCGCCACCGGGGAAACATAGGGAAACTGACTTTCCCGGACCACCGGCTTTTAGATAAAGTCCTTCTATGCGCCATCTGGCGGATATTCAGTGAAGCACAACACATTTATTTTAAATTCCCGAATGTTGCCTCCGGCAAGTCGCGGCAAGCCACGCGCTAAATTGCGGCATACCGCGGGAAAACACGCAGGGTTTTAAGGGCGACATCTGTATGCCACTTGTAGACTATCAGTGAAAAAATCAGCGAAAACATCATCAAAAATATAACGAAAACAAACCCAAGCAGACGTTACATTTTGAGCTTTACTTTGCAGCAAAATATTATCTATCAGTATATTAAATGGAACAGGGTAAAATACACCGTAATGTAAAATAATGTACATAGCCTGCATTTTTATTCCGTACCTACAATGATCGGTATAGACAAATTACAGCCGCTACCGTGTCTTTAAGGATCATTTCAGGATGTCTTAAAAAATATTTCACTAACTAATTTTATTAATTCATTATTAAATAATGAATAGCATAATCATCATGGGTTGTGTATTGAGTGATTTAACAAATCTGTTTTACTAATCGGTTTGTTGTTGTTGTTTTTTCATCTATTTATGAAACTATGTTGACAATGCAAGAACTGTCTATATATTAAAGATATGGTATTGGGCTTCCTGGACACTGCAGTTAACTGTGCCAGTCAATGCTCCATCTGGCGGAATTATACGGCATTGCAACCATCTTTTTAGAAAGCGCATGGGGGCGTTTATGGGGCGGGGCATCGTTAACTGCGTCATCGCGGGGGATCACATTCCATGCACGAAGCCTGCATTAACCCTTCATGGATCTGCCACGGAGCAGTCATGCTCCAGGCGGCTGTTTGACGTGGCTCCCACTGTACACACCACATATGAAACTATTTTACTGCAGCATTTTTCAGATATGGGGCATTCTCTCTGTGTTGTTCATGAAACTACCGTAATCACTGTAATATGCGCGCGCACTAAAATCAATCGCGGCTGGCTTGACCGTGTTTTTCTGAACCGCGGCTGGCTTTACCGCAGTAAATTAGAGCTGCTGTCAATACTGTATGAACATATGTACAGGTTCTTTACTCGTAACTCATTAATAAAGTTCGGCTTCAGAAAAAAAACGTTTATTGCTAGTGCTCTTTTACCATTTAATGCTTTAACACACACGACTCAGTTTGTTCAGAAATGGCATCTAACTGGCGAGCCTTTGTCTGAACACGCCGTTTTCACTCGGGGTGGGGGTAAGAAACACACATCTCGGTGTATTAATCCGCGCGCTCGGTTCGTTATTATTTTATTTATTTATTTATTTACCACAGGACCCATGGGGGCTCCGTAGGTTCAGGTTTTTACACGAAAACGGTGTTTTGTGAATCTCCACACTATTAAAAACTGAAATTGCTAATTGTACGTCCTGAGATTAAGATGAACATTAATTGGGAGTCATGAAAGCGAGAATCACATCCAAAAAAGAAAGCTAAACTTACCTCGAACACGACAAACTCCAGCTCCAGCCACGCCGTGTTGTAACCTCCGTGATGATTCCCAACCGACTGATACACAGCGCGGGCACAGCGACTCCAAACACGCATGCGCAGTTTAATTTGCACACATTTTCGGCTTCAGTAGACACACAATACTTCAGACTGAAACACGACTGCCCCCTACAGGTAATGAAGGGCATGTTCACAGCTTCCCGCACGCAGCCGCGCAAAGCCGCGGCAAGTCACGGGATCCCTTTTCTCGAAACGCGGGTTTTTAATGGTGACATCTGTATATGTAACACCTCAAGTATATCTGCATCTGTTGGAGGTTAAAAGGAAAAAAAGGGAAGTTGACTTGATATCTGCATTCTCAGAGCATACCATAACCCGATACCCTCGACATAGACTAATATATACAGATGGATCAAAAGATCCTGAAAATCAAACAACTGGGGTTGCTTTTTTAGCCCAAGATACTGACAATAAGTGGATCAGTGGAGTAAAGAGAATGTCAAACCATTTGGCAGTTTACACTGTAGAAATGGTACTTTTGGCTTTACAGTGGGTAGAGGGAAAAAACCTAGACAAGGTTTTAATTTGCTCAGACTCCGCTTCAGTTTTAATGAGCTTGAAATCTTTTAAATCTAGTCATCAAGACATTCTTTTTAATATCATACATATACATTCAAGAATTGTTCAAAATGGCACGACAATCAACTTCATGTGGGTCCCAGCACACGTAGGAATAAGGGGAAATGAAGAAGTGGACAAACTAGCAAAACAAGCTTTAAAGAAAGAAACAATAGAGATACAAGTGCCATTAAGCAAATCAGAAATTAAGGTTTTAATATGGAGTAAAGTGGTTGAAGAATGGCAAGTAAAGTGGAATAATGAAATAAAGGGAAGATTCCTGTACAATTTAATAAACAAGGTAAATAAAAACATAAAGGGTATAGGTAAATCAAGGAAAGAAGAGGTAATATTCAACAGAATAGTATTAGGGCACTCAAATTTAAATAGCACACTTAAAATAATAGGAAAACATCCAAATGGATTATGTGACCACTGTAATGTTGAAGAAACAATAACTCATGTTATTCTTGTCTGTAGGAAGTATGAGCAAGAAAGAGAAAAAATGATGAAAGAAATAGGAAAGAATATAAATCAGGAGATGGATTTAAAGGTTATTATAAAATGGGCGAGCCAAAAAAATTGTAAAATCTTTGATTTTTATTAAAGAAACGGGCCTGATAAATAGAATGTGAATCACTGTTCCACACTCCGGAGCAGAAGGTGGCACCTATTAAAGTTGGTGTCAGCCGCCGTTAAAAACCAAAAAGAAGAAGAAGAAGTACCTGGCATACGTCACGACTGGGACCGCCTTCACAGTGTGCGCATGGACGGAAGGTCTGTAAATGTCACTTGTAGCTATGTGGCTAATCAAGAGGTGGGCATGTACACTAAAATGCCGATATTTTATTTTTCCAGTAGTATGCGCGTTGGCTAGCTGATATCTGGCTGAGTCAGACTGTGTCCTTTCATTGTCGGGTAGGTATACGCGCCTTACATGCTGTACGTTTTGTCGGGGGATGATGCTAACCAATGTTTACCTCTTAGCCGTGGAGCCGTCTTCGGGCATGCATTATCCTGTATGGTTCGTTGCGAGCTGTGAGCAGCGCTACAACTCGCGTGGCGCAACGAGTCGCCCGGGTAACGATCCACGGGTGTCCGATGTGGTGCCGGTGGGCCCCGTGATGGTCGCATTTGACTAAGGACGGTTCTGCTGTCTCTTCTCCTGTTCTCCTTTGGTTGTTTTGAGTTATTTTTGGCTTTTCTACTTTTATATCTGTATATGTATGTATATCTTTGTTTGGGACGGTACTAGTGGTTCGAGCTGCCCCGCTACTGCCTGAAGGCCGGTTCGGGCTTTTTTTGGCTAGTTGTATCTGTGAGTGTATTGTGTCGTAATGTAGCTTGAGGAGAGCTCCAAACTAGATGTGACCATTTTAGTGAACCGTCTGAGTTATTTTATTATTTGGTATATTGTTTTTTTTTTTGTTTAATTTGTTATTTGGTCTGGTCTCTTTTTTGTTCTTTTGTGGGTTTTAGGTAATGAGAACTCCGTTCTCTTTAATCTTGCCCCCTTCATGTGTTGTTTTTGGTTAATTGTTATCTTGTGTTAATTTTCGGCACTGCTGATCTTGAAAGCTAGCTAACTTGTAATATTGGTGGTAGTAGAATTGTGGGGATTGCAGTGCCGTTTGTACTTATGTTTCACTATGTGTGGATGTGTGTGAAGTGCACCTCTAAAGCCTGTATTTCACCTAGCCTGCCCTTTGCCGCTGAGCAGCCTGTGTCTGAAATTGTTCTGTGTTTCTTATTTTTTTTTTGTATTGCTTTATTTCATGATGTTGTGAGTACACAGAGTTTTAACCCATGTTTTTATTATGTGACCATGTGATTCCCAGCCTTGTCTGTGATTAAATGTTCAAATATATTTATTGTGCAATAAAGCTTTGTACATTTGTACCCCTGTCTCTCTGTTCACTTAGCCTAAGCGAACTTGTGTTCCTTAGTTGGGTTATTTCCCCGGTTCACTCCGGGGTGGCGTAATCGGGTCTACCAGATTTTATCTCTTTGCCCTACCACGGCGCTGCCACATTCATATATATATATATATATATATATATATATATATATATATATATATATAGAGAGAGAGAGAGAGGTGTTTTGCTGGCGAAAAACATTTTAGGCAGAGACGTCTACTCGGCCTTGTTAATTGTTTTTAAAAACCCCAATTCTACGAATTCCCCCATCAGCGAAATCATGAATGAAACGTGAGAAGAGGCATTACAGTGGGGGTTCTGTGGGTCTCCAAACTCAGATGGCTACGTGTCAGCCGATAACTGCTCCTTTGATCTGCTGGTTACAGCGGGGCGCCGACTGCTGATGAGCGTATAGTAGCCTGTACAAGCCAAGCTCTTCCCCAAAAAATAATGTGAATGTCTGCAACAATCACTAACCATTAAAATGTTTTTTTTTTGTAATTAAACACGAATATATAAATTATATTTTCTTTACACATAATATTTTCATTATATATACACGGGCATTGCTAGGCCATTTTTATATTTATTTCGTCCCCTTTATATTTATTTAAAGTATTTTTCATATGTTTTATGTCTGCCAGTTTCCAACAAAAAGCAGCAGTATTGTCAAAGAATTAACAGATAAATATTTAATATTATTGGCACCCACACAGTTTATTCCATTGTCCAGCCTCATAGGTGTGTTGTTTATATTGCTAATCAATGTAAGTTTAAAGTTATATGCTGTTTTCTGGTTACATTTTTCTGATTGTACCTGTACATAGAAAAAAGTTTATACGGTAAACACACACATATATTAATTAAATTCTTAAATCATCGTGTTCACCCATGCACTGAAAAAAAGAACTTGTAAGATTTACTTGATAAAATCCTCTTAAAAATTTGCACACATAGGTTTTAAGTAAATTTTATTGCTCCAATATTAAGTAAAACTCACCCGTAATTGTCAGGTAAAATCTACTTAATTAAATTAACAATCAAAGAAATCAAGTAAAAGTTACATAATTATATTTAATGCACAAATTAGATTTATTTAAAATAATCAAGTAAAGGTAATTCATTCCCAGATAGCACACACACGTTGCAGAGATAATGCTCCCTAATGCATGTTACAATGACCAAATATGATAATAAATAATAAACCACACTCTCAGCTAATAATAAAACAGATTTGTTTATGTTTTATAAAAAATATATTTAATAACAAGCAAACATTTGATTAATTTATACAAAAACGAGAAAACGAGATAACAGTAACTTACAAATGAGGTCTCAATTTGAAAAGATGTACAAAACATAAACCACAAATAAGTATTAATCATAGAAACAAAATTAAACACCAACAGAAACGTTTTGTACTTTATGATTTTTAAATATGACCGTTAGATACATTGATCAGGAAACTCCTGAAGTCAGATGCAGACACACTTTCAGTCACAAACTGCTGTGAAAAAATACAGAGATAGATATTCAATTAAAATTCATGATACTTAATTTAGCAAATGAACAATATTTATACTTTGTTCCTCTCGCTTCACAACTCATGAGAACAGACCGAAACCAGAACCGAAGATTAAGGAAAAAATGAGAAGCAAGAATCATGTGTGGAAAGATTAAGCATGCAAGGTCACAGGATGACTCTACTTCTTTTTCTTGCCTGCAATGCGATTTAGACAAATTAGAGCTGCTGTCAATACTGTATGAACATATGTACAGGTTCTTTACAGTTGAAATTTAACTTGTAACTTATTGATAAAATTCGGATTCAGAAAAAAACGTTTATTGCTAGTGCTCTTTTACCATTTAATGCTTTAACACACACGACTCAGTTTGTTCAGAAATGGCATCTCACTGGCGAGCCTTTCTCTGAACACGCCGTTTTCACGAGGGGTGGGGGTAAGAAACACACATCTCGGTTTATTAATCCGCGCGCTCGGTTCGTTATTTATTTATTTCTTTATTTATTTACCAACTATACCAACTATATACCAACTTTACCAATTATTTTATTTAATATTATATTACTGATATTATTTAACTGATTCTTAATGCTGCTTCCTTCAAGGAAAACAATGAGAGTAGGTGGCATGGGTGTGTGTGTGCCAAGCACATAATGGTGTCAATTATGTTTCAAAAGATTGTTTCTGTAAGGAATCGCCACTAGAGGGTACTGTTTTGCTTTTTGTAGTTTTTGTTTTGCAGACTCAGTTTCCCAGAAGGCACCTCGGTCAGGTGATGCGAGTGCACACCTGAACCGAGGCAAGCCATTAAATCTTCAATAAATAGTTGAGTAGTCTGGGAAACTGGGTCGAGCATTGAACGTTTATTCCGTACTGTCCGTTCTGCTAAGTGGGCATTTCGATCAATCAATCAATCAATCAATCAAACTTTATTTATAGAGCACTTTAAAAAAACAACAAGGTCTGCCAAAGTGCTGTACACAGCCTAACAAGAATAGGTTAAGTGTCAGTTTAATAAAACACAGGAATATCAATTAACAAATCAAACTGAGTTGAAAGCATGTGTAAAAAGATGTGTTTTTTTAAGTAATGACTTAAAAACGATAAAAGATTCAATCTGTCTAAGATGCAACGGCAGATCATTCCATAGTTTAGGACCCGCGACAGAAAAGGAACACCCCCCCCCTGAGTTTTCTCATACCCCTTTTCCACTGCTCTGGTTCCCGTGCCGGTTCCCGATTTTGGAACCGGTACCGCGCTTTTCCACAGAAAAAAGTTGGTGCCGGTGCCCTAAAACAAGCACCGGCACCGGCCCCTAAACTCTGCTGGTCTAGTCGCGAGAACCCGTGACGTCACGAGCGGTGGGTGGAGTTATAGGGATTGTTTAAAAAAAAATGGCGGCGACCCAAACGTGGAGCACGGACGAAATTAAAGCGCTTTTAGCTATTTGGAGTTCAGCAGAGATTCAGGAGAAATTAGAAAGTGCTGTAAGAAAAAAAAAAAGTGTATGAGGAAATACGGGAAGAATTAATAGTCGCGGGATTCAATCAAACAACTGACCAAATTGTGAACAAGCTAAAAAAACTGAAGAAAGACTACAGGGACAAAAAGAAGGGGCTGTGTAAAAGCGGCAGCGGTGGAGGACAAAAAGATTATTTATATGATGTGATGGATTCGGTGCTGGGTCATAGACCATCGAATCAACTTATTGGAGCATTAAATTCAGCAACAGCAATGCTCCAGGAAATCGTCTCCCCTTCCACATCGGATCTTGGTAAGCTAAGTTACTTTGTTTACTTTCTTTGCTAGTTTAAAAAAAACTCAGTTGCTACATACGTTTACGTGTTTGTGCAGCCATACTGTTATTATTAATATGATGCTTTAACTTGTTGCTCATTTATTCATAATGTTGTATGTGTACAGTATGGATGGGTTTACAACACATTGACACACTGTGGCACTCTCCAGTGACTTTCAAAAAAGTTTGCCATTTCCACAAATTTGGCTGGATCTGGAAATTTAATGTGTTGAGGGAGAAGTACTCTAATCACAGCATCACAAAAGTCCTGCACACAATTACACATGGTGGATATGCCTACTCCAAAAAGGTGGCTCACTGTTCTGTACTCGCCGCTGGTTGTCAGCTTCCAAATGGCAATAGCAACTCGTTTTCTTAGCGGTACACACAGGCGATATGTAGTGTTTCTTTTCCCCATTGTACTCAGCTGACAACAAATATATTCAAATTACTCCAGCGAGACTCAGGAACAATTGTATCCCACCACTGCTGTGCTCGTGGCAACATCCACATCACGGGCGATTTACGGCGCACACGAAGTTTTGAGGCAATCTGAAAATTTAAATGTTAAATGTTATTTACTGTGTAAATTACTTGCTGTAAATGAACAGCAACAACAGAATAGTTAGATAGCATAGCCATTAGCATTTGAGCTAATGCTAGTCTGGGTTAAAAAAAAAAAAAACCTTGTAATTAGTGGGGTGTCAGAACTTACCAGTCGTCTTGCACGTAATCGTTGTGTATGTCGATCTCTTTCAGCGGTTACAACACGTCGAATATGCTGCTTTTGGATACTGAAATACATTTTCATAGTTTGGAGAATAACCAGTAAACTGACTTCGGCCATGTTCGTTTCTGTTGAGTGGGCGTGGCCTGTGACGTATTATCATGCAGCTCCTGCTGAGCTCCTGTCTAGTGTAAACGCGGGCCGGTTCTCGTTCGGTTCCCAGTTCAGCACCGGCCGAGCACCGGCACCTGGCACCAGCACCAGTGTAGTGGAAATGAGGTATCCGTGTAACCCATATTGGGGATTGGCCCTAGTGAAATCCCCTGGTTCTTAGCCATAACTTGGAATGCTCTCATGTGCAGAAGGCCCAAAGGTGTCACCGTGGATACAGCTGCCATGAGCGCTAGGATGTCTGAAAGTGATGGTCACTCTCTGGTCTAGCTTGTTTTCCTTGAGGGTGTTGAGAATGGGTTCGACACGAGCGGGAGACAGCTGTGCCCGCTTACGATCGAATCCCATATGGCACCCAATGTGTTGTCCTCTGAACAGGAAAGAGCATGCTTTCGTGGCGTTGGGTCTCATTCCTGAGAACAGAGATGAGCTAGGACGACATGCTGATGTCGAAGCACTAGCCACTTTCTGGTTTCATGGAAGTGGAGACCACGCCATTGAAAACACAGAGGGTGAAGTGAGAGCTGAATCCTGTAGTTCCTCTCTCCAGTGCTTAGTACCCAAGGATATACTTGGCAGTAGCTTCCACGCTGCCAGTTTCTCAGAAAAGGGCAAAATTTTCGACGGCTTGGTTAAACGTGGGAGGGGGGCGTGGTTAGATGTTCGGCATCCTGAAACATGGCAGGAAAAACCGAAGAACTAACAGCCTATATAACAGACTGGTGGTGCCCGAAACACCAGTGGTGGCGGAGCAAGAACACCGACCTCCTGGGGGTGCCAGGGAGAACACTTATTCATTTGAAAGGAATTCTGGGTGCTTCTCCCTATTGGGGGGCCACCCCCATTTATTTTATTTTACATATATATATATATATATATATTTATTTATTTATTATTATTTTTTTTTAATCAGTCTGACCTCCTGGGGCGGCACACCCCAATCTTTACGAGGAGGTGCCCGGGTCCAAAAAAAACCACACTCCTTGTGTTTACGCCTCGCAAGAGTCAGACCCGGTCGAGACTGGGTGGCCGACAATCCCGACTCTTGAGCACGGCGGGGAGGGAATTCCCCAAAAGCTTGTTCGTATAACTTTGCCCCAGAAACTAGTGGCGGCTGAGTTAACGACATCGCTAAACAGGCCGGAAGGCGAGATAGGTCCATTAAGGAGAAATGCACAATCCTATCCTTGATGCGCCTGAGATTTAGTCACAGGTGCCTCCTGCAAAAACCATAGCAGCCATAAAACGGCCGATAACAAGAGCCGTCTGCTTTGTTGCACGAAGAGACAAGTCTGTAGCTCGGCATAATTCCAATATGCCTTATCTTGAATAGCCCCGCCAGTACTCAGTTCTCTCAGCAGGCCAGCCTGGTAGGCCTGCAAAACCGCCCTGGTGTGCAGTGGAGTACCAAGCTGACCTACTGCCTGAAAAGCTTTTCCCTCCAGGGAAGATAAAAGTCTACACAGCTAGAAAGGAAGTATAACCTTACCAGGGAGGATGATGTCCCAGGAGAGAGATAGCCTGTGAAGCGTCTCTACTATCTGGGCGTCATCATATAACCCTGCGTTTCCACATCAACTATATTTAAATAAATAAATAAGTCGATCGCAGGAAAAACACGGGATGAATACAGCTTACTCCATGAAAGGGTTAACTCATATGGAGAGAGCTAAGAGGGGGGGAGAGCGTCGTTGAGGCTCCGCCCCCCGGCCACCCGACAGAAGCTGCCGTCTACTGGGGTTTTTAAAAAAAAAATTTTTAAAGTGCTTAAGGCTATTTTCATCTCCGCTAAGCAAGAGAGGAATCCTCTTGATGAGACGCGGAAGAAAGGGGGGGGGGTTTACCTGAGTCTGCCGCAGCTCTGTCAGATACACGAGCTTTAAGCCAGGAATGTGCGGCGCGTGCAGCACTAGTCGAAGCAGTGTAGAGATCGCACTCCGATATGGATTATCACACACGGAGGGATATCTGGTTTAAACTCGCCATATTGGTGAGTTAAACACCTTCTTATTTTGCTGGTTTAAACACAACACGCTCACAACAAGGCTTTGAAGACAAATGATCTGAGGTTTGTTGCCGGCTCACCTGTATTTATAGCGTCCACCTGTATCTGATCAGATGACGTCACCTGGTCGAGGCTATATATAGCCAAAAACCGGCAACGCGACAAGATGGTTCCCATAGCGTTTTACGCAGCATTGAGTGTAGCCTTGAAAGGGAACCAAGAATGGTGAGTACTCACAGTTTCGTAGAATGACAACCGGAACCGACATGGGCCGAAACTCAATGACTGAGCGTTGTACTGTAGTTTGTTTATTCCTTTTATACTTCCTGGTTTGACGCCCGCCTTACTTCCGGGTCCTAGTGCCGGGCACAGATTGAGTGTGCATGACATTTACTTCGGACCCTGGAGGTGCAAGGCGACAGTGCTAACCACTACACCACCCTGCCGCCGCGTTAGGGCTTTTATAATATTAAAACATCTTCATACCGCACTACATAACGCTATATTTAAATTAATCTCTAAAGCAATCCCCCAATCTGGCCTATATGCTACAATGGCCAGAAAGTCTCATCAGACCTGAGATTTTTGTTTCTCATGGTCTGAGAGTCCTTCAGGTGCCTTTTGTCAAACTCCAGGCGGGCTGCTATGCGCCTTTTACTAAGGAGTGGCTTCCGTCTGGCCACTCTACCACTTCTTTCACTTAAGGATGATGGAGGCCACTGTGCTCATTGGGACCTTCAAAGCGGCAGAAACTTTTATGTAACCTTCCCCAGATTTGTGCCTCGAGACAATCCTGTCTCAGAGATCTACAGACAATTCCTTTGACTTCAAGCTTGGTTTGTGCTTTGACATGAACTGTCAACTATGGGACCTAATATAGACAGGTGTGTGCCTTTCCAAATCATGTCCAATCAGCTGAATTTACTACAAGTGGACTCAAAGTAAGCTGCAGAAACATTTTAAGGATGATACATCATGGGAAACCATATGCGCCTGAGCTCAATTTTGCAACCGATGTCAATACTTATGCACATGTGCTTTCTCAATTTTTCATTTTTAATACATTTGCAAAAATCTCAAGCAAACTTTTTTCATGTTGTCATTATGGGGTGTGTTGTGTAGAATTCTGAAAAAGAAAAGAATTTAATCCATTTTAGAATAAGGCTGTGAAATAACAAAATGTGTAAAAAGTGATGTGCTGCAAATACTTTCCGGATGCACTGTATTAACATCACTTCCCAACCCCACAAAGACCTACAGATGTGGCCATTAAGACTGCGTGTGTTCCCTTTCAAGGCTACACTCGATGCTGCATGAAAACGCTATGGGAAACATGTCGGCGGCTGTGAAGCATGTGTGTACAAACACGCCTAATTTTGGCTTATATAACCTCGGTCAGGTGACGTCATCTGATTAGACTCAGCTGCAGGTTATAAATATCGGTGAGCCGGCGACAACCTCAGATTCATTTGTCTTCACGACATTGTGAACAGAACGTGTGCAAGCACAAAAAAAAAAAAAAAAAAAACGCATTTAAAACAAAGATATCTTTAAAAATAAAAATTATCACTGAGATAATGGCGGAGTTTAGCGCTGTATGTCCGTGTGAGAACTATCTCTCCGAAGGCGACACGCACACTCTTTGTTTTACAGATGTCGCCCTTAAAACCCCCGTTTTCCCGCGGGATGCCGCAATTTAGCGCGCGGCGTGCCGCGTCTTGCCGGAGGCAACATTCGGGAATTTTAAATAAATGTGTTGCGCTTCACTGAATATCCGCCAGATGGCGCATGGAAGGACTTTATCTAAAAGCCGGACCAAGTACAACAATGAATGTAAGGACGCGGATGAACAGTGCTGAAGCGAACATGAATTTTATTTTGTTTTATAATAGATCTTTCATGATGAATGAGTGTATATGTGCTTCACATTATCAAACACAGGCAAAGGAGACAGAAATTATTGAGGGATCCACTGAAAAAAGTAAACCTAGTTTAATGTGTTTTTTTTTCTCATTCCATTAGTAAAAAAAATAATTTGCTCTTTTTAACTGAAGTGTCTAATTTATGCTTATGGGTGAATCTTTTTTTTTTTTTTTTTTTTAGTATAATGCTGTTTACAGCAGGAAACCAAAGTGAAATATTTCATTTTGATCAAGGTACTCTTATTAGGTTGAGTGTGATTTGCGCATGCGCAGTCTTTAGACCATAGTTTTGCCGGTATAATTTTATTTCCGCCTCAAACCGGAGCATGACGTTGAAACAAGTAAGGAAGGATATCAGAACCTGTATTTCAGTTACTGTTAGTTAAAGCCCCTGATTAAACTTAAATCTAATCCATTCACAAAGGACATTTCTGCTTCAAACCGTGTCTCATGACGCAGCATTTTCACGGACTGAATCACATGCGGGTGGAGATTCTCAAAGAAAACTCCTTTAAACCAGGTAAGAAAGCAAACTCATGTCATTTCTATGTTAAATGTATCTCTTCTATGAGCAAATTCATGATTTATGTCAGGAACAACTACTTTGTAGATTGAGTTTTGTGTCCGTGTTTGCTACTGTAGCTAAAACCACCTATATTACCTGCATTAGCATTAGCTAACTAACGTGGTGATTTTCAAAAACACCGGAGTTTATACAGTAAGTCAGCGGCGCCGAAGAAAATAATTATATTTAAGTACCGTTGGTTAACGATGTAAAAATTAATAGGAAAGTGACGTAAACATAGAACAAGCTAATTTGGAGTGAGTGCTGTTTGTAGTGTACTGCTTTCTGTTCTTTATACACACTGTAATTAAGATTTGCTAACATAAGAACTTGAGCCAGTCCAATTTTTGTTTTTACCTTTTTTTTTTTTTTTTTTAAAGATCAGTAATGAGTTTCTGAGAATTATATCTGCTCCACTTCAAGCAAGATTACTGGGGGGTGTTCCAGAAAGCAGGTTATGTGACATACCCGGATAAGTTTGAGGGTAAGTTAGTGGATAACCTCAACTTCCGGTTCCAAAAACGGAGGTAACTTTCTGGGTATGTATGTAACCATAGCAACTTACTCTCTGAAGATAACCTGCTCGGTAGCAGGTTATGTTCCAGGGTAAGTTTGTTTCAGAAGCTTAGTGAGCATGGCGCCGCCCTTTTGATGAGGATCCTGTGGACGTGGAGGCACAGATTATACGCGGTTTTTTTCGCCGGGAGAGAGTTATAAGACCGCGTATTGATGTGTTTTCATTTCCGAATGATTATTTAAAAGAGCGTTATCGGTTTTCAAGGGAATCGTTAATTTACTTAACAGTTCTCCTGAAACCGCATATTGTACATGTCACAAACCGCAGGTCTGCGCTTAGCACAGAAAATATTCTGTGCATAGCACTTCGGTTTTTGTGCGTCAGGGCATTTTCTGTACAATGTGGGAGATGCAGAGCATGTGGGAAAGGCAACTGTGTGTAGAGCCGTTCGTACAGTATGTCTGGCACTTAAGCACTTTTTACACTCATGTGTACAGCAGGTCCCTGGACATAAACCTCTCCACATTATTAAAGAGGAGTTCCACAGAGTGGCAGGTTTGTCCTTTGTAGTAAAATCTATGACGCACATTTAATATGTAGATATACTATTTATATACATGTATTCATCCTGCATACACACACTTGATCCTTGCATACTGTATATGCCTTTGTATTTCAGGGTTTCCAAATGTAATTGGGTGCATTGATGGCACCCACATTCCTATTAAAGCTCCTTCAATAAATGAGGGAGACTGTTAATAGGAAATCTATTCATAGCATCAATGTACAGGTAACAACTTAATTTTGTGTCCTTAATTTTTTGCCTTGTTAGAATCATTAAACTCATTACTTTTTTCCACTAAATAGGTAATATGTGAGGCAACCCACATTATTACTAATGTTGAGGCCAAATGGCCAGGATCTGTGCATGATGCCAGAATTTTCCGGGAGTCATCATTATGCCAGACATTTCAGCAGGGTATGTTTTGTGTTATACATTTTAATTTTTACAAAATTGCATTGTACACTTGAAACATTACAGGACACTTGAATCATTACAGGACAGTTCAATGGTTACTTGCTGGGGGACAGAGGATACCCTTGTCTGCCCTATTTAATGACACCCTACCCTGGACCACAGACACGCTTTAACCTGGCTCACAGCCGAACACGGGCAAAGGTGGAGATGACCATAGGGATCCTAAAGTCAAGGTTTCAGTGTCTGCGTGGGCTCCGGGTCAGTCCAGAGAGGGCATGCGACATCATAGTGGCTTGTGTTGTGCTTCACAACATTGCCACGATAAGAGGAGAGAGCCATCCTCCTTGTATCGAAGAGGATGGCGTAGAGGAACCTCTACAAATTTGTGCCCATAGAGATGGAAAACTTTTGAGAGACAGGATTTGTCAAAGTTTCTTTTATTAAATTTTTTTTAGTGGTCTGCTGTTCACTGTGGTTCATTTCTTTATCTCCTGAAAAACAATGAAAGTAAAATTAAATAAAATGTGGTGTTAATACATTGCTTTATATACACAACACTTTTAACATGCAACAGATTCATATTTACACAAGTTCTCACCTTAAGGCGATGCTCCAGTAATTCAATTTCTAGAGTAGCCTTTTTAATTTGAAGCTGTATAAGGTCCATCTCCATGTCACTTTTTCTTATTTGTTTTTGAAGATGGACCTTATACATCTCCTTTGCTGGCAACTAGGAAGGCAAAAATAAATACATAAATGGCATTCTGTCAGACAATAAAATTTAAATCTGGACAACTGCACAAATTCTTACACTTCTTAGATCATGAACTGAGGTTGAAGGACCCTCAACTGTTGGTAAATCCCCAGGTATATACTGTGAAAGAACAATGCCTGTTACTGTAATGAAAAAGGGGGCATGCATTATAATGGTATGCATCATACCTCAGTGGATCTTCCAGCATTGTCCACGTCTGTCACAGCAGATATGGTCTCTTCATCGTCATCCTTCAGTGGAAATATACAAGTATACATTATCAGGCAAAAAGACAAAAAATAAAGATCTAAAAGTACCTGACAACAAAACACTTACAACTGTGACAGACTGTGTCATTTCTGCAGGGTCCAATAATACAATCCCTCCATATAAGAAAATACAACCCATAAAATTCTCAATTTTATCAAAGACAAAGCAATAATGCAGGAAAAAAAAACCTTGTCAAAGTAATACAACTAATCAAAAAAAAAGTCACAGTAGCATAAACATCATATGCAGTTAAATACAGTAAGCCTGCATAAAAACGGTAAGCATGTTCAACAGCCTTTAAGTGACAGAGATAGAAATTTATTCAATCATATAATGAAATCAAATCATAGTGGTAAACTTACATTTCACCATGTTACTTGTGGTGCATGGTGTGTGTGATGTGCCCCCTGGAATGCCAGCAACCACTGGTGGCCCTTTATTAAGGGACAGAGCCGCTCCTCAGATGGGGTGAGGGGAGTTGGTGCTGGGCCCCCGCCAGTTAGACGGGCTTCAGCCTTCTTTCTATTAGCTACATGACAAAGAATATACTAAACCGTGTTTAATAAATTGTACAGTTAATGTGTTATCAAATATTACCCTTTTGCAGAATGTTCTTGTGTTTCATTTTGACTTGGCTCAAAGTTCTTTTGGCTCCAGATGGATTACAACTTATTAAATAAGAAACCATATATTCCTAGTCAATATACACTGGTATTTTAACCTAAAGAAATCAATGGCTAGAAAAGTAAATGCTATCATAGTGATTTAACAGTCAAAAGGATGCGGAAGGGGTGTTTTAATTAATTATAAATATTTAGCATTATAATTAAATTTCATATACTCACGCATTTACTCTGTCCGCTATTTTTTGCCAAGCCAACTCTCTTTGTTTAGCCGATGCAGCCGTATTGCTTTTTTTCTGGATTATAGGCTTTAATTCTTCAAAAGCGAGCATTAAAACCTCCAACTCCGCCTCCGTGAAGTATGCCGCTCTCTTTATTTCATTTTGAAGTTCCATTATAACTCGTGAAATCCGCGATCCATTGAAAATGTCTTTATGTAGGCACCGTGCACGCGCATTAACTCTGGGTAACCAGTAGGGGGTTGATTAAACTAAATCTTATCAGGTGTTTTGGAACCGACATACTCTCGGTATGCGGGTTTGGGGTTAATCAACCCAGAGGTTAAGATTAACCAAATGGTAAGTTAACCAAGCTTTCTGGAACACCCCTCTGGTTTCCTTGGACAAGCAACACTACAAACTAATTGAGATCATCAGAAACTAGGGAGGAACCCATCAGAGACAAGACCAGAGATATAATCTTCATCTTCAAGTTCTTGATCTGGTATGTATGGTACGGTTCAGGACCAGGGAGGGAGCCGGAGACAGCAGAACAAAGAGATGATATTGCCAGCACCAGCACAGGGAGCACAGTTTTTTAGTTTAGATCTCATGTTTACATTTTATTGTATGTTGATGGCTTGACTGTAAACAACAAACAATGCAATAAATGTATAAAAAAATATATATATTTATTGTCTCTTTCCAGGACCAGGCATATCGTTCAATTATTTTTTTGCCAAATAGGCAGTCGTAACAAGAGGTGAGGGCGCGCGCGTCATCACATGTGCTTAGCCGACTCTGCGTTCACCGTAAACTTCAATATACATAGACGTTTATATTTTTGTTTATTTGTATATGTATGTTATTAATTTTACTTTTTTAGAGATTGTATGTGCGTGCACGGAGAGTATGTGTTGATAAGTTTATGTGGATAAGTTGATAAGTGTATCAGAAAGCATTAAAATGTTCATTTGAATTAAAATGACACACACACGTCTGTATATACAGTATATCAATTACATATATATCGATTTCATTAGTTCGTTCATTCTATTTGAAGCTTCGGATGTTTTTTTTTTTTGGTTTGGTTAGATTAGTTCTGAACTCGCTTCCGTGAAACTATCGCTAAAACAATGTACTGAGCCCTCCTGAGGATATAAAGCTTTATTATTGTGTTTGAATAAATATTCAGATCTACCACAGCAGGTAATAAACTATGGTGTGTCATAACCGAAGCAAACACCACGATTATGCCTCGTTTCGTTCGACGGGAACGTGGTTCACTTGGCCGCGGTGTATTATAAACCTGTGGAATGTTTCACTGTTTATGCTCACATAAGAGGAACAAAAGCTCAATGAGGACTAAACCAATGATTTCGATAACTCCACTGAGTGTAACATCTGCATAGTGACACTGAACATCTTCACTTTTCCGTTTACCTCTGAAAAAAAAGCTGTATTTTGTTTGTTTATATTTAGAGTTTTTATAACAGTAGAACAAGTACCCGCGCGCACGCACACACATAGACACACACACACAGACACACACATAGACACACACACATAGACACACACACACTCCCCTGAGCCCTCGGGAAACATCCAATCACCGTCGGTATACAAATGAGTCAAGACGTAGCCTAACGTGGTGTCGTGTCGGATTTCAGTGGTCACGGAGTGGGAAGACTTTGAAGAAGCTGCAGTGACAGCTGAACAACTTCACTTTTCCGTTTACCTCTGAGGAAAAAAAGCTGTATTTTGTTTGTTTATATCTAGAATTTTTATAGTAGTAAGAGAGAGTTATAGTTTGGTCTGTACTGTTGTTCGCACCCTTGTAGAGAATAAATAAATGAATAACACCTTCATATCCCCTCTCAAGAGTGTCATAGTCCATTGTTAGTTTTAATGATCTGGCTGAAACTAATTATCACTACATAAGTACCCTAACACCATTGATCATGAGTCTCAGCTGAACCTAATTCTATACTTGTAACAGAAAATGTAGATGCAGATTCCAAATGTGTATTTATATAATAGATAGATAGATAGATAGATAGATAGATAGATAGATAGATAGATAGATAGATAGATAGATAGATAGATAGATGTGTGTGTGTGTGTGTGTGTGTGTGTGTAGGCTCTACGCAGGGGCAAGAGAGGGCAGAGCACCCTTAAATGTCTGCACATGTTAATATATTCCTAAAATGTATATATTACAAGTTGATGAACTGATCTGCGGTAGCGATGACGTCACAGTCCGACAGCTTTAGAATGATGTTTGATCAGGTCTACTGTATATTCTGAACATAGAACTGCAAAATGTCTGATACAGTACTTTGGGGGAAACAAAGACTTAAACTGTTAAGTAATAACATTATTAATAACAAATATGTAATAGTTTTGATATTTGAAAATTTTTTATTTTAATGTAAAAGGACTATAGATAGAGACTTATAAGCAGCTGGTGTATCCGGGTTGTTTAATGAACTTTAAGCAAAAAGACAACATGTATTCATCTGTTTTATATAAATTACTGTTTTAACTTTGACTAGTTTTGGAAGAATAAATTGAATTGTTAAAGTCATGTTTTGCGTGTTTTAATTTTGGGGGATTGTTTGGGTATTTAAAAATTGTTTAGTTGAACCAACAACTTCAATGGGCAAAAAATGGGACACAACTTTGTTTTAAATAGTCAAAGAGTTGGGCTGAAAATAATAATAATAATTATTGATCATAGAAACAAATGAAACCAGTTAAACACTTGATTATATGTATTTGTGTTTGTGATTGTGACCCATAATAATTTTTTCTCAGTATAAATAAATGTTTTGGGTTTTAAGAACTCCAAAAGAGCAACGACAAACTTGGTATTCTCCATTGAGGTTTCTCACCTTCCACTCCTGAGTAGGACATGGTGTTAATTGCTCTGTGTGTGCGTGTGTGTTTTTGGCGGGGGGATGGGTGTGTGTGTGTTTTCGGCTGTTCAGCAGTTCTAAACACAAGCACAGTTTTTGTCCTTAACTAAAATACTTCAATACGTTAATAATGAATTTATTTTGTTGAATAAGGTAATAAGCGATATTTAAACCAAACCAGTAAGTTAAGTAAGTGTTCCATACATTAAAGTACTGTGTATAACCAAGTGCCCTAGCAAACACAGTTACAGTACAGTTTACAGTACAAACAGAGTGTGTGCGCTGGGGGGATTGGAAGGTGAGTGAGAATACTCATTTACAAGACAAAAGACGGTCAGAGGCAGCGCCGTTCTAGACCAGACAACACGGGGTGGGGGGAGGGGGGCATCATGTTCGAGCACTGTTTTTACCTGGCCTTACTGTATAGTAACAGTATTGTATTTGTTGAATTGTGTTGAGGCACGCAAACCCCCAGACCACAATAAGGTGGCAATCCCTCAGGGGGAAACTAAAATATATATATATATATATATATATATATATATATATATATATATATATATATATATATATATATAATTATATAATAAAATATCCTTAATCCAGATTTTATCAATGACATAACATTTATCTAAGCTGGATGGTCAAATTCTCAAAAATGTTTAACCTAAAGTAAGACTTAACACACTATAACTAAAATATTTACAAAACTGAAAGGTTGTCTTATGAATAATAAAAAATACAAACTAAATTAAAACAGATGGGCTGTTGAACAGATCATAATATGTTTTATGTTTTCTGATTATAAATGATATATGGGTTGATTTTAGAAAGGCTAAATCAAATAGCTAGTTTTGGTAATGTCAGTCCAGTAACTATACTATGTAAAAGTAATTCTAATATGAATTAATTAAGGGCAGGACCTAACCTAATGTTAATAATTTACACCATGATAACATTAGTATTCATGTTTTTGTATTTTTGTATTAACATTTTAAATGTTCAAATGAACGTTTCAGAGTATATAATTTGTCGTGTCATCTGTGATTGAGACCCATGAGTTAAATTGAAATATTTTTTATAGGTAGTAAGCCAGGTTTTAGTAACCTGCTTTAGTAATGGGCTCTAAAAGACAATGGAACATTACAGAACGTGCGAGTTGACGCCCATGCACAGATTAAAATGTTCATTTGAATTAAAATGACACACGCATGTCTGTGTGTGTGTATATATATATATATATAATATATATACAGTATATATATATATATATATATATATATATATATATATATATATATATATACCCTAAAAAATGCTGGGTTAAAAACAATCTGGGTTGTTTTTAACCCAGCTGCTGGGTAAATATAGGACTAACTAAATGCTGGGTTAATTTAACCCAGCAAGATGGGTTAAATATTCAATCCAAATGCTAGGTCATATTTAACTATAATGCTGGGTTAATTCTACCACATAAATGGTTCAAATGTTCTACCCATATGTTTGGGGTTTGTTGGTTCATTTTAACTGGAATGTTGGGTTAATTCTACCTCACAAATAGGTTATTATTATTTTCATGTTTTACAGTGAATCTGTAATAAAAACACCGATGTCTATTAAACAGTTAAATTATTTTGATATACTTGCCTATTACAAAAAAACATACATATATGCAATAAACACCATCCTATTACATGTTCTTAGAAAAAAATATTTATTTTTCAAAAGCACAAGAACAGATAATCAACAGCGACATCATTACTATACTATCATTGATAAGGGCGGGATGGAGTAATTGCACAAATAGACTGAGGCAGCTTCTACAGAGCAGGATCTCTCTGTGACTTCAGATATCTTTTCTGAAGAACAAAACTATCCAGCTATTTTTTTTTTGGTTTTGTTAGATTAGTTCTGAACTCGCTTCCGTGAAACTATCGCTAAAACAATGTACTGAGCCCTCCTGAGGATATAAAGCTTTATTATTGTGTTTGAATAAATATTCAGATCTACCACAGCAGGTAATAAACTATGGTGTGTCATAAGCGAAGCAAACACCACGATTATGCCTCGTTTCGTTCGACGGGAACGTGGTTCACTTGGCCGCGGTGTATTATAAACCTGTGGAATGTTTCACTGTTTATGCTCACATAAGAGGAACAAAAGCTCAGTGAGGACTAAACCAATGATTTCGGTAACTCCACTGAGTGTAACATCTGCATAGTGACACTGAACATCTTCACTTTTCCGTTTACCTCTGAAAAAAAAGCTGTATTTTGTTTGTTTATATTTAGAGTTTTTATAACAGTAGAACAAGTACCCGCGCGCACGCACACACATAGACACACACACACACACAGACACAGACACACACACATAGACACACACACACAGACACACACACACTCCCCTGAGCCCTCGGGAAACATCCAATCACCGTCGGTATACAAATGAGTCAAGACGTAGCCTAACGTGGTGTCGTGTCGGATTTCAGTGGTCACGGAGTGGGAAGACTTTGAAGAAGCTGCAGTGACTGCTGAACAACTTCACTTTTCCGTTTACCTCTGAGGAAAAAAAGCTGTATTTTGTTTGTTTATATCTAGAATTTTTATAGTAGTAAGAGAGAGTTATAGTTTGGTCTGTACTGTTGTTCGCACCCTTGTAGAGAATAAATAAATGAATAACACCTTCATATCCCCTCTCAAGAGTGTCATAGTCCATTGTTAGTTTTAATGATCTGGCTGAAACTAATTATCACTACATAAGTACCCTAACACCATTGATCATGAGTCTCAGCTGAACCTAATTCTATACTTGTAACAGAAAATGTAGATGCAGATTCCAAATGTGTATTTATATAATAGATAGATAGATAGATAGATAGATAGATGTGTGTGTGTGTGTGTGTAGGCTCTACGCAGGGGCAAGAGAGGGCAGCGCACCCTTAAATGTCTGCACATGTTAATATATTCCTAAAATGTATATATTACAAGTTGATAAACTGATCTGCGGTAGCGGAAAAATCCGCTGAAATAGGACAGGCACACTAACCCGCACACGCACACACACACACACAGACACACCTCCCTTGAGCCCTGCGTCTGTCGGATTTCAGCGGTCACGGAAAGACTTTGAAGCAGTTTATATATGAATCTAAGCTTGAACTTATCAGCATTGTAAATATATAATACTTTTCAAATAAAATCGCTATTACTTTGACCCTGAAGTTTAGTTTAGCACACACAAAAAAACAGAAAAGTCATTTCTGGTAAATCAACGGAATGTGTAGTTTATTTACAGTAATTCATTAAAAAATGAATATACATTGTACAGTACACGGTAAACACGGGAAAGATTACAAAATGAAAAAACAAACAGTGTCTACTTCATAAACAGCTTAGTATGTGCGTCGAGATGCTGAAATCCCTTGCATGTTTTTGCTTCCAAGTGGAGAGATATTTGACCGATAGCCTAGAACAAAAGATCTATAGGTGTGATCACAACCCCCTCCGACCGACCATGCCATCAATCACTGACCACCTCAGAAGTTCCCTCCAATGTACAGATGTCGCCATTAAAAACCTGCGTTTCGAGAAAAGGGATCCCGTGACGTGCCGCGGCTTTGCGCGGCTGCGTGCGGGAAGCTGTGAACATGCCCTTCATTACCTGTAGGGGGCAGTCGTGTTTCAGTCTGAAGTATTGTGTGTCTACTGAAGCCGAAAATGTGTGCAAATTAAACTGCGCATGCGTGTTTGGAGTCGCTGTGTATCAGTCGGTTGGGAATCATCACGGAGGTACAACACGGTGTGGCTGGAGCTGGAGTTTGTCGTGTTCGAGGTAAGTTTGGCTTTCTTTTTTGGATGTGATTCTCGCTTTCATGACTCCCAATTAATGTTCATCTTAATCTCAGGACGTACAATTAGCAATTTCAGTTTTTAATAGTGTGGAGATTCACAAAACACCGTTTTCGTGTAAAAACCTGAACCTACGGAGCCCCCATGGGTCCTGTGGTAAATAAATAAATAAATAAAATAATAACGAACCGAGCGCGCGGATTAATACACCGAGATGTGTTTCTTACCCCCACCCCGAGTGAAAACGGCGTGTTCAGAGACAAAGCCTCGCCAGTTAGATGCCATTTCTGAACAAACTGAGTCGTGTGTGTTAAAGCATTAAATGGTAAAAGAGCACTAGCAATAAACGTTTTTTTTTCTGAAGCCGAACTTTATTAATGAGTTACGAGTAAAGAACCTGTACATATGTTCATACAGTATTGACAGCAGCTCTAATTTACTGCGGTAAAGCCAGCCGCGGTTCAGAAAAACACGGTCAAGCCAGCCGCGATTGATTTTAGTGCGCGCGCATATTACAGCGATTACGGTAGTTTCATGAACAACACAGAGAGAATGCCCCATATCTGAAAAATGCTGCAGTAAAATAGTTTCATATGTGGTGTGTATATAGTATGGGACGTCCTGAATAAGAACTGATCATTGTTTTTTTTTCTGTTTCAGTCTGAAGTATTGTGTGTCTACTGAAGCCGAAAATGTGTGCACATTAAACTGCGCATGCGTGTTTGGAGTCGCTGTGTGTGCCCGCGCTGTGTACAGTATCAGTCGGTTGGGGATCATCACGGAGGATCTCTTTGATGATTGCCTGGTAAAGCATTGTTTTCTTATTAATTATACAATTTATTAATACCTTGAATATAGTGTTTGTTGTATTGGACAGAAGCATATAAATGCAAATGAATATATAAATATGAGTAATTATTGAACGAATTTTCATGTTTGGACTAACCCTTTAAATACAAACTCAGCATTCATCATAGGATTTCCTGACACTGTAAAGCCATCTCATGCCATGTTTTACTGATGCAAGATTAGTGCTAAAGCAATTTAACCCAAGTTTAACAATATGAAGTATATGAAGTGATGGTCATTTTTTTATTATCATTTATTTTTATTATTATTTTTTTCTCAATGAAGTCAGCACAGGTTAAAGCAATTCAGATTTTTTTTGCTTCTCAAAATAAATGATTTATTTTCTTGTACATTTTATGCAGGGGGACAGACGAAGTGACACCTTCTTAAAATCCTTGTCCGTGCTGTTGAAGGGGAAGAACCGGTTGGTGTATCCATAATCCTTGAAGGAGAGGCTATTGTGTGTGTGTGTATGTATATATATGGAAATATAATTAATATTTTCGTGTTTAATTACAAAAAAAAAAACATTTTAATGGTTAGTGATTGTTGCAGACATTTACACTATTTTTGAGAACTATTAAGTTCTCCTTCAACGTGTCATAGCCGATAACTGCCCCTTTGAAGCCTTTGAATGGTGTTAAAAATACTTGCAAAACAAGTATTGCAGCCATACATTGGAGGGAACTTCTGAGGTGGTCAGTGATTGATGGCACGGTCGGTCGGAGGGGGTTGTGATCACACCTATAGATCTTTTGTTCTAGGCTATCGGTCAAATATCTCTCCACTTGGAAGCAAAAACATGCAAGGGATTTCAGCATCTCGACGCACATACTAAGCTGTTTATAAAGTAGACACTGTTTGTTTTTTCATTTTGTAATCTTTCCCGTGTTTACCGTGTACTGTACAATGTATATTCATTTTTTAATGAATTACTGTAAATAAACTACACATTCCGTTGATTTACCAGAAATGACTTTTCTGTTTTTTTGTGTGTGCTAAACTAAACTTCAGGGTCAAAGTAATAGCGATTTTATTTGAAAAGTATTATATATTTACAATGCTGATAAGTTCAAGCTTAGATTCATATATAAACTGCTTCAAAGTCTTTCCGTGACCGCTGAAATCCGACAGACGCAGGGCTCAAGGGAGGTGTGTCTGTGTGTGTGTGTGCGCGCGCGCGTGTATGTGTGTGTGTGCGGGTTAAGGGTGCGCTGCCCTCTCTTGCCCCTGCGTAGAGCCTACACACACACACACATCTATCTATCTATTATATAAATACACATTTGGAATCTGCATCTACATTTTCTGTTACAAGTATAGAATTAGGTTCAGCTGAGACTCATGATCAATGGTGTTAGGGTACTTATGTAGTGATAATTAGTTTCAGCCAGATCATTAAAACTAACAATGGACTATGACACTCTTGAGAGGGGATATGAAGGTGTTATTCATTTATTTATTCTCTACAAGGGTGCGAACAACACTACAGACCAAACTATAACTCTCTCTTACTACTATAACAATTCTAGATATAAACAAACAAAATACAGCTTTTTTTCCTCAGAGGTAAACGGAAAAGTGAAGTTGTTCAGCTGTCACTGCAGCTTCTTCAAAGTCTTCCCACTCCGTGACCACTGAAATCCGACACGACACCACGTTAGGCTACGTCTTGACTCATTTGTATACCGACGGTGATTGGATGTTTCCCGAGGGCTCAGGGGAGTGTGTGTGTGTCTGTGTGTGTGTGTGTCTGTGTGTGTGTGTCTATGTGTGTGTGTCTGTGTGTGTGTGTCTATGTGTGTGCGTCTATGTGTGTGTGTCTGTGTGTGTGTGTGTCTATGTGTGTGCGTCTATGTGTGTGTGTCTGTGTGTGTGTGTCTATGTGTGTGCGTGCGCGCTCTAAATATAAACAAACAAAATGCAGCTTTTTTTTCAGAGGTAAACGGAAAAGTGAAGATGTTCAGTGTCACTATGCAGATGTTACACTCAGTGGAGTTACCGAAATCATTGGTTTAGTCCTCATTGAGCTTTTGTTCCTCTTATGTGAGCATAAACAGTGAAACATTCCACAGATTTATAATACACCGCGGCCAAGTGAACCACGTTCCCGTCGAACGAAACGAGGCATAATCGTGGTGTTTGCTTCGCTTATGACACATCATAGTTTATTACCTGCTGTGGTAGATCTGAATATTTATTCAAACACAATAATAAAGCTTTATATCCTCAGGAGGGCTCAGTACATTGTTTTAGCGATAGTTTCACGGAAGCGAGTTCAGAACTAATCTAACCAAACCAAAAAAAAAAATAGCTGGATAGTTTTGTTCTTCAGAAAAGATATCTGAAGTCACAGAGAGATCCTGCTCTGTAGAAGCTGCCTCAGTCTATTTGTGCAATTACTCCATCCCGCCCTTATCAATGATAGTATAGTAATGATGTCGCTGTTGATTATCTGTTCTTGTGCTTTTGAAAAATAAATATTTTTTTCTAAGAACATGTAATAGGATGGTGTTTATTGCATATATGTATGTTTTTTGTAATAGGCAAGTATATCAAAATAATTTAACTGTTTAATAGACATGGGTGTTTTTTTTACAGATTCACTGTAAAACATGAAAATAATAATAACCTATTTGTGAGGTAGAATTAACCCAACATTCCAGTTAAAATGAACCAACAAACCCCAAACATATGGGTAGAACATTTGAACCATTTATGTGGTAGAATTAACCCAGCATTATAGTTAAATATGACCTAGCATTTGGATTGAATATTTAACCCATCTTGCTGGGTTAAATTAACCCAGCATTTAGTTAGTCCTATATTTACCCAGCAGCTGGGTTAAAAACAACCCTAAAAAATGTGTATATATATATATATATATATATATATATATATATATATATGTGTATATATATATATATATATATATATATATATATATATATATATATATACACACAGACATGCGTGTGTCATTTTAATTCAAATGAACATTTTAATCTGTGCATGGGCGTCAACTCGCACGTTCTGTAATGTTCCATTGTCTTTTAGAGCCCATTACTAAAGCAGGTTACTAAAACCTGGCTTACTACCTATAAAAAATATTTCAATTTAACTCATGGGTCTCAATCACAGATGACACGACAAATTATATACTCTGAAACGTTCATTTGAACATTTAAAATGTTAATACAAAAATACAAAAACATGAATACTAATGTTATCATGGTGTAAATTATTAACATTAGGTTAGGTCCTGCCCTTAATTAATTCATATTATAATTACTTTTACATAGTATAGTTACTGGACTGACATTACCAAAACTAGCTATTTGATTTAGCCTTTCTAAAATCAACCCATATATCATTTATAATCAGAAAACATAAAACATATTATGATCTGTTCAACAGCCCATCTGTTTTAATTTAGTTTGTATTTTTTATTATTCATAAGACAACCTTTCAGTTTTGTAAATATTTTAGTTATAGTGTGTTAAGTCTTACTTTAGGTTAAACGTTTTTGAGAATTTGACCATCCAGCTTAGATAAATGTTATGTCATTGATAAAATCTGGATTAAGGATATTTTATTATATAATTATATATATATATATATATATATATTTATTTTTTAGTTTCCCCCTGAGGGATTGCCACCTTATTGTGGTCAGGGGGTTTGCGTGCCTCAACACAATTGTTGTCTGGTCTAGAACACCGTGTTGTCTGGTCTAGAACGGCGCTGCCTCTGACCGTCTTTTGTCTTGTAAATGAGTATTCACTCACCTTCCAATCCCCCCAGCGCACACACTCTGTTTGTACTGTAAACTGTACTGTAACTGTGTTTGCTAGGGCACTTGGTTATACACAGTACTTTAATGTATGGAACACTTACTTAACTTACTGGTTTGGTTTAAATATCGCTTATTACCTTATTCAACAAAATAAATTCATTATTAACGTATTGAAGTATTTTAGTTAAGGACAAAAACTGTGCTTGTGTTTAGAACTGCTGAACAGCCGAAAACACACACGCACCCATCCCCCCCGCCAAAAACACACACACACACACAGAGCAATTAACACCAGGAGTGGAAGGTGAGAAACCTTGTCGTTGCTCTTTTGGAGTTCTTAAAACCCAAAACATTTATTTATACTGAGAAAAAATTATTATGGGTCACAATCACAAATACATATAATCAAGTGTTTAACTGGTTTCATTTGTTTCTATGATCAATAATTATTATTATTTTCAGCCCAACTCTTTGACTATTTAAAACAAAGTTGTGTCCCATTTTTTGCCCATTGAAGTTGTTGGTTCAACTAAACAATTTTTAAATACCCAAACAATCCCCCAAAATTAAAACACGCAAAACATGACTTTAACAATTCAATTTATTCTTCCAAAACTAGTCAAAGTTAAAACAGTAATTTATATAAAACAGATGAATACATCTTGTCTTTTTGCTTAAAGTTCATTAAACAACCCGGATACACCAGCTGCTTATAAGTCTCTATCTATAGTCCTTTTACATTAAAATAAAAAATTTTCAAATATCAAAACTATTACATATTTGTTATTAATAATGTTATTACTTAACAGTTTAAGTCTTTGTTTCCCCCAAAGTACTGTATCAGACATTTTGCAGTTCTATGTTCAGAATATACAGTAGACCTGATCAAACATCATTCTAAAGCTGTCGGACTGTGACGTCATCGCTACCGCAGATCAGTTCATCAACTTGTAATATATACATTTTAGGAATATATTAACATGTGCAGACATTTAAGGGTGCGCTGCCCTCTCTTGCCCCTGCGTAGAGCCTACACACACACACACACACACACACACACACACACATCTATCTATCTATTATATAAATACACATTTGGAATCTGCATCTACATTTTCTGTTACAAGTATAGAATTAGGTTCAGCTGAGACTCATGATCAATGGTGTTAGGGTACTTATGTAGTGATAATTAGTTTCAGCCAGATCATTAAAACTAACAATGGACTATGACACTCTTGAGAGGGGATATGAAGGTGTTATTCATTTATTTATTCTCTACAAGGGTGCGAACAACAGTACAGACCAAACTATAACTCTCTCTTACTACTATAACAATTCTAGATATAAACAAACAAAATACAGCTTTTTTTCCTCAGAGGTAAACGGAAAAGTGAAGTTGTTCAGCTGTCACTGCAGCTTCTTCAAAGTCTTCCCACTCCGTGACCACTGAAATCCGACACGACACCACGTTAGGCTACGTCTTGACTCATTTGTATACCGACGGTGATTGGATGTTTCCCGAGGGCTCAGGGGAGTGTGTGTGTGTCTGTGTGTGTGTGTGTGTGTCTGTGTGTGTGTGTGTGTCTATGTGTGTGCGTCTATGTGTGTGTGTCTGTGTGTGTGTGTCTATGTGTGTGCGTGCGCGCTCTAAATATAAACAAACAAAATGCAGCTTTTTTTTCAGAGGTAAACGGAAAAGTGAAGATGTTCAGTGTCACTATGCAGATGTTACACTCAGTGGAGTTACCGAAATCATTGGTTTAGTCCTCATTGAGCTTTTGTTCCTCTTATGTGAGCATAAACAGTGAAACATTCCACAGATTTATAATACACCGCGGCCAAGTGAACCACGTTCCCGTCGAACGAAACGAGGCATAATCGTGGTGTTTGCTTCGGTTATGACACATCATAGTTTATTACCTGCTGTGGTAGATCTGAATATTTATTCAAACACAATAATAAAGCTTTATATCCTCAGGAGGGCTCAGTACATTGTTTTAGCGATAGTTTCACGGAAGCGAGTTCAGAACTAATCTAACCAAACCAAAAAAAAAAAAACATCCGAAGCTTCAAATAGAATGAACGAACTAATGAAATTGATATATATGTAATTGATATACTGTATATACAGACGTGTGTGTGTCATTTTAATTCAAATGAACATTTTAATGCTTTCTGATACACTTATCAACTTATCCACATAAACTTATCAACACATACTCTCCGTGCACGCACATACAATCTCTAAAAAAGTAAAATTAATAACATACATATACAAATAAACAAAAATATAAACGTCTATGTATATTGAAGGTTACGGTGAACGCAGAGTCGGGTAAGCACATGTGATGACGCGCGCGCCCTCACCTCTTGTTACGACTGCCTATTTGGCCAAAAAATAATTGAACGATATGCCTGGTCCTGGAAAGAGACAATAAATATATATATTTTTTTATACATTTATTGCATTGTTTGTTGTTTACAGTCAAGCCATCAACATACAATAAAATGTAAACATGAGATCTAAACTAAAAACTGTGCTCCCTGTGCTGCTGCTGGCAATATCATCTCTTTGTTCTGCTGTCTCCGGCTCCCTCCCTGGTCCTGAACCGTACCACCATACATACCAGATCAAGAACTTGAAGATGAAGATTATATCTCTGGTCTTCTCTCTGACGGGTTCCTCCCTAGTTTCTGATGATCTCAGTTAGTTTGTAGTGTTGCTTGTCCAAGGAAACCAGTAATCTTGCTTGAAGTGGAGCAGATATAATTCTCAGAAACTCATTACTGATCTTTAAAAAAAAAAAAAAAAGGTAAAAACAAAAATTGGACTGGCTCAAGTTCTTATGTTAGCAAATCTTAATTACAGTGTGTATAAAGTATAGAAAGCAGTACACTACAAACAGCACTCACTCCAAATTTGCTTGTTCTATGTTTACGTCACTTTCCTATTAATTTTTACATCGTTAACCAACGGTACTTAAATATAATTATTTTCTTCGGCGCCGCTGACTTACTGTATAAACTCCGGTGTTTTTGAAAATCACCACGTTAGTTAGCTAATGCTAATGCAGGTAATATAGGTGGTTTTAGCTACAGTAGCAAACACGGACACAAAACTCAATCTACAAAGTAGTTGTTCCTGACATAAATCATGAATTTGCTCATAGAAGAGATACATTTAACATAGAAATGACATGAGTTTGCTTTCTTACCTGGTTTAAATGAGTTTTCTTTGAGAATCTCCACCCGCATGTGATTCAGTCCGTGAAAATGCTGCGTCATGAGGTCATGAGACACGGTTTGAAGCAGAAATGTCCTTTGTGAATGGATTAGATTTAAGTTTAATCAGGGGCTTTAACTAACAGTAACTGAAATACAGGTTCTGATATCCTTCCTTACTTGTTTCAACGTCATGCTCCGGTTTGAGGCGGAAATAAAATTATACCGGCAAAACTATGGTCTAAAGACTGCGCATGCGCAAATCACACTCAACCTAATAAGAGTACCTTGATCAAAATGAAATATTTCACTTTGGTTTCCTGCTGTAAACAGCATTATACTAAAAAAAAAAAAAAAAAAAAGATTCACCCATAAGCATAAATTAGACACTTCAGTTAAAAAGAGCAAATTATTTTTTTTACTAATGGAATGAGAAAAAAAAACACATTAAACTAGGTTTACTTTTTTCAGTGGATCCCTCAATAATTTCTGTCTCCTTTGCCTGTGTTTGATAATGTGAAGCACATATACACTCATTCATCATGAAAGATCTATTATAAAACAAAATAAAATTCATGTTCGCTTCAGCACTGTTCATCCGCGTCCTTACATTCATTGTTGTACTTGGTCCGGCTTTTAGATAAAGTCCTTCCATGCGCCATCTGGCGGATATTCAGTGAAGCGCAACACATTTATTTAAAATTCCCGAATGTTGCCTCCGGCAAGACCCGGCACGCCGCGCGCTAAATTGCGGCATCCCGCGGGAAAACACGCAGGGTTTTAAGGGCGACATCTGTATGGCTGCAATACTTGTTTTGCAAGTATTTTTAACCCCATTCAAAGGCTTCAAAGGGGCAGTTATCGGCTATGACACGTTGAAGGAGAACTTAATAGTTCTCAAAAATAGTGTAAATGTCTGCAACAATCACTAACCATTAAAATGTTGTTTTTTTTGTAATTAAACACGAAAATATTAATTATATTTCCATACATACACACACACACACACACACACACACACACACACACAAGGGCGTAGGTTTGCTACCTATGACTCCAACTAATACCCCATCCCCCAATCCCCTTTTTTCCCCAATATCTTATTTTGTATTCAACATAGCGTTTTACGCAGCATCGAGTGTTGCCTTGAAAGGGAACCAAGAATGGTGAGTACTCACAGTTTCGTAGAATGACAACCGGAACCGACATGGGCCGAAACTCAATGACTGAGCGTTGTACTGTAGTTTGTTTATTCCTTTTATACTTCCTGGTTTGACGCCCGCCTTACTTCCGGGTCCTAGTGCCGGGCACAGATTGAGTGTGCATGACATTTACTTCCTAATTTTTGCTGCTACACTAAGGAATGTTTACTGTTTCTCCACTACCTCAACTCATCACCACAAAACCTTATTATTATGTTACGTTGTGTTTTTGTCGCACTGTCACTTTGTTGCTTTTGTTTGCACATTTTCACGTGCACTTTGTCTGCTGTCTGTTTAAAAAAAAAAACCCTGTAGATAAAAAGTCTTAGTTAGATAGTTAGTTTTTGTTAATTCATTCATTCATTCATTTTCTATACCGCCTTATCCTGTATTTAGGGTCACGGGGACCTGGAGCCTATCCCAGGAGACTCAGGGCACGAGGCAGGGTACACCCTGGACAGCGTGCCAATCCATCGCAGAGCACACACACACACACTCATTCACACACTATGGTCAATTTGGAAACGCCAATTAGCCTAATCTGCATGTCTTTGGACTGTGGGAGGAAAACGGAGTACCCGGAGGAAACCCACCAAGCACGGGGAGAACATGCAAACTCCATGCACACAGAGACGGGAATTGAGCCTGGCCGGGAATCGAACCCGGACCCTGGAGGTGCAAGGCGACAGTGCTAACCACTACACCACCCTGCCGCCGCGTTAGGGCTTTTATAATATTAAAACATCTTCATACCGCACTACATAACGCTATATTTAAATTAATCTCTAAAGCAATCCCCCAATCTGGCCTATATGCTACAATGGCCAGAAAGTCTCATCAGACCTGAGATTTTTGTTTCTCATGGTCTGAGAGTCCTTCAGGTGCCTTTTGTCAAACTCCAGGCGGGCTGCTATGCGCCTTTTACTAAGGAGTGGCTTCCGTCTGGCCACTCTACCACTTCTTTCACTTAAGGATGATGGAGGCCACTGTGCTCATTGGGACCTTCAAAGCGGCAGAAACTTTTATGTAACCTTCCCCAGATTTGTGCCTCGAGACAATCCTGTCTCAGAGATCTACAGACAATTCCTTTGACTTCAAGCTTGGTTTGTGCTTTGACATGAACTGTCAACTATGGGACCTAATATAGACAGGTGTGTGCCTTTCCAAATCATGTCCAATCAGCTGAATTTACTACAAGTGGACTCAAAGTAAGCTGCAGAAACATTTTAAGGATGATACATCATGGGAAACCATATGCGCCTGAGCTCAATTTTGCAACCGATGTCAATACTTATGCACATGTGCTTTCTCAATTTTTCATTTTTAATACATTTGCAAAAATCTCAAGCAAACTTTTTTCATGTTGTCATTATGGGGTGTGTTGTGTAGAATTCTGAAAAAGAAAAGAATTTAATCCATTTTAGAATAAGGCTGTGAAATAACAAAATGTGTAAAAAGTGATGTGCTGCAAATACTTTCCGGATGCACTGTATTAACATCACTTCCCAACCCCACAAAGACCTACAGATGTGGCCATTAAGACTGCGTGTGTTCCCTTTCAAGGCTACACTCGATGCTGCATGAAAACGCTATGGGAAACATGTCGGCGGCTGTGAAGCATGTGTGTACAAACACGCCTAATTTTGGCTTATATAACCTCGGTCAGGTGACGTCATCTGATTAGACTCAGCTGCAGGTTATAAATATCGGTGAGCCGGCGACAACCTCAGATTCATTTGTCTTCACGACATTGTGAACAGAACGTGTGCAAGCACAAAAAAAAAAAAAAAAAAAACGCATTTAAAACAAAGATATCTTTAAAAATAAAAATTATCACTGAGATAATGGCGGAGTTTAGCGCTGTATGTCCGTGTGAGAACTATCTCTCCGAAGGCGACACGCACACTCTTTGTTTTACAGATGTCGCCCTTAAAACCCCCGTTTTCCCGCGGGATGCCGCAATTTAGCGCGCGGCGTGCCGCGTCTTGCCGGAGGCAACATTCGGGAATTTTAAATAAATGTGTTGCGCTTCACTGAATATCCGCCAGATGGCGCATGGAAGGACTTTATCTAAAAGCCGGACCAAGTACAACAATGAATGTAAGGACGCGGATGAACAGTGCTGAAGCGAACATGAATTTTATTTTGTTTTATAATAGATCTTTCATGATGAATGAGTGTATATGTGCTTCACATTATCAAACACAGGCAAAGGAGACAGAAATTATTGAGGGATCCACTGAAAAAAGTAAACCTAGTTTAATGTGTTTTTTTTTCTCATTCCATTAGTAAAAAAAATAATTTGCTCTTTTTAACTGAAGTGTCTAATTTATGCTTATGGGTGAATCTTTTTTTTTTTTTTTTTTTTAGTATAATGCTGTTTACAGCAGGAAACCAAAGTGAAATATTTCATTTTGATCAAGGTACTCTTATTAGGTTGAGTGTGATTTGCGCATGCGCAGTCTTTAGACCATAGTTTTGCCGGTATAATTTTATTTCCGCCTCAAACCGGAGCATGACGTTGAAACAAGTAAGGAAGGATATCAGAACCTGTATTTCAGTTACTGTTAGTTAAAGCCCCTGATTAAACTTAAATCTAATCCATTCACAAAGGACATTTCTGCTTCAAACCGTGTCTCATGACGCAGCATTTTCACGGACTGAATCACATGCGGGTGGAGATTCTCAAAGAAAACTCCTTTAAACCAGGTAAGAAAGCAAACTCATGTCATTTCTATGTTAAATGTATCTCTTCTATGAGCAAATTCATGATTTATGTCAGGAACAACTACTTTGTAGATTGAGTTTTGGGTCCGTGTTTGCTACTGTAGCTAAAACCACCTATATTACCTGCATTAGCATTAGCTAACTAACGTGGTGATTTTCAAAAACACCGGAGTTTATACAGTAAGTCAGCGGCGCCGAAGAAAATAATTATATTTAAGTACCGTTGGTTAGCGATGTAAAAATTAATAGGAAAGTGACGTAAACATAGAACAAGCTAATTTGGAGTGAGTGCTGTTTGTAGTGTACTGCTTTCTGTACTTTATACACACTGTAATTAAGATTTGCTAACATAAGAACTTGAGCCAGTCCAATTTTTGTTTTTACCTTTTCTTTTTTTTTTTTAAAGATCAGTAATGAGTTTCTGAGAATTATATCTGCTCCACTTCAAGCAAGATTACTGGTTTCCTTGGACAAGCAACACTACAAACTAATTGAGATCATCAGAAACTAGGGAGGAACCCGTCAGAGAGAAGACCAGAGATATAATCTTCATCTTCAAGTTCTTGATCTGGTATGTATGGTAAGGTTCAGGACCAGGGAGGGAGCCGGAGACAGCAGAACAAAGAGATGATATTGCCAGCACCAGCACAGGGAGCACAGTTTTTTAGTTTAGATCTCATGTTTACATTTTATTGTATGTTGATGGCTTGACTGTAAACAACAAACAATGCAATAAATGTATAAAAAAAAAATATATATTTATTGTCTCTTTCCAGGACCAGGCATATCGTTCAATTATTTTTTTGCCAAATAGGCAGTCGTAACAAGAGGTGAGGGCGCGAGCGTCATCACATGTGCTTAGCCGACTCTGCGTTCACCGTAAACTTCAATATACATAGACGTTTATATTTTTGTTTATTTGTATATGTATGTTATTAATTTTACTTTTTTAGAGATTGTATGTGCGTGCATGGAGAGTATGTGTTGATAAGTTTATGTGGATAAGTTGATAAGTGTATCAGAAAGCATTAAAATGTTCACTTGAATTAAAATGACACACACACGTCTGTATACAGTGGGAGCCACGTCAAACAGCCGCCTGGAGCATGACTGCTCCGTGGCAGATCCATGAAGGGTTAATGCAGGCTTCGTGCATGGAATGTGATCCCCCGCGATGACGCAGTTAACGATGCCCCGCCCCATAAACGCCCCCATGCGCTTTCTAAAAAGATGGTTGCAATGCCGTATAATTCCGCCAGATGGAGCATTGACTGGCACAGTTAATTGCACTGTCCAGGAAGCCCAATACCGTATCTTTAATATACAGACAGTTCTTGCATTGTCAACATAGTTTCATAAATAGATGAAAAAACAACAACAACAGACCGATTAATAAAACAGATTTGTTAAATCACTCAATACACAACCCATGATGATTATGCTATTTATTATTTAATAATGAATTAATAAAATTAGTTAGTGAAATATTTTTTAAGACATCCTGAAATGATCCTTAAAGACACGGTAGCGGCTGTAATTTGTCTATACCGATCATTGTAGGTACGGAATAAAAACGCAGGCTATGTACAGTATTTTACATTACGGTGTATTTTACCCCGTTCCATTTAATATACTGATAGATAATATTTTGCTGCAAAGTAAAGCTCAAAATGTAACGTCTGCTTGGGTTTGTTTTCGTTATATTTTTGATGATGTTTTCGCTGATTTTTTCACTGATAGTCTACAAGTGGCATAAGAAATGCAATTAATGCCGCATGCAACCTGGAATAAATATCTGCCCATATGGAATCATGCATAATGCTCCCCCGTCAAAAGATCTGATGGGGCATTAATCACTTAAACACTTGGAAACAATAGTAAAAAAAAAGTTCCAGAGGGTTAGCGCCTGTTATACTAATGTATTTTTACTGATTTTTTTTTTTACTGCTTATATTTCGTTGGGTTTTACGCAATTTCATGTGTGTGTTTGTGTGTGTGTGTGTGTGTGCGCGCACGAGAGAGAGGATACTCTGACAAGACCAACCTCCGTGTGGCTCCCGTGGCGTAATCGGTTAGCGCGTGATACTTTAAAGCGGTCCAACGTGAAGCAATGCCGAGTTCGAGCCTCGCCTAAAGCACCCAAAGCATTTTACTGCATATCGCGCTGTGTATGTGACAAATCAAATTTGAATTTGAAAGTAAAGCTTAAAATGTAACTTCTGCTTGGGTTTGTTTTCGTTATATTTTTTATGTTTTCGCTGAAAGTCAAATTGGCATAACAAATTGATTAATGGCGCATAATATCTGGAACAAATATCTGTCTATACGGATCAGTGTGTCTTTAGTCATTTAACCAGCATAATGTCCCACATTAAAGATCTGATGGGGCATCAATCACTTATCACAACGGTGTATAGATGCAGCAGCAGAGACAGATTTAATCCCCATAAACATTCACACTTGAAAACAAAACTAACAGAACTAAACAGTTCTAGAGTGTTAGTGCCTGTTATCACAGGACAGGAATCACCTACAGGATACTACTGTATTTTACTGCTCATATTTTTACCCTAGTTTCATTTGGTTTTACGCGATTTCATGTATTATTTGTGTGTGTCTGTGTCTGTGTGTGTGTGAGTGCGAGAGATAGCGTGAGAGCGCGTGCGCGAGAGAGGGCTTTCATGCTGATTTATCCAAGGTTACTAAAACCTGGCTTACTACCTATAAAAAATATTTCAATTTAACTCATGGGTCTCAATCACAGATGACACGACAAATTATATACTCTGAAACGTTCATTTGAACATTTAAAAATATATACAAAAACATGAATACTAATGTTATCATGGTGTAAATTATTAACATTAGGTTAGGTCCTGCCCTTAATTAATTCATATTATAATTACTTTTACATAGTATAGTTACTGGACTGACATGACCAAAACTAGCTATTTGATTTAGCCTTTCTAAAATCAACCCATATATCATTTATAATCAGAAAACATAAAACATATTATGATCTGTTCAACAGCCCATCTGTTTTAATTTAGTTTGTATTTTTTATTATTCATAAGACAACCTTTCAGTTTTGTAAATATTTTAGTTATAGTGTGTTAAGTCTTACTTTAGGTTAAACGTTTTTGAGAATTTGACCATCCAGCTTAGATAAATGTTATGTCATTGATTGATAAAATCTGGATTAAGGATATTATATAATTATATATATATATATATATATATATATATATATATATATATATATATTTTTTAGTTTCCCCCTGAGGGATTGCCACCTTATTGTGGTCAGGGGGTTTGCGTGCCTCAACACAATTCAGCAAATACAATACTGTTACTATACAGTAAGGCCAGGTAAAAACAGTGCTCGAACATGATGCCCCCCTCCCCCCACCCCGTGTTGTCTGGTCTAGAACGGCCCTGCCTCTGACCGTCTTTTGTCTTGTAAATGAGTATTCTCACTCACCTTCCAATCCCCCCAGCGCACACACTCTGTTTGTACTGTAAACTGTACTGTAACTGTTTGCTAGGGCACTTGGTTATACACAGTTCTTTTATTTTGCCATAGAAAATGTTTTGGAGTGTGTAACAATTGAAATTGAAACAAAAAGTACAAAAAATATAATGATCAGTTGTGTGTACAGAGCTCCAGGCACATGCATTGATAAATTTACAAAAGAGTTATTTGATATGTTCGACCAATCAATTAAAAATAAGGTAAACATCATATGTGGTGATCTTAACATTGATTTACTAAATCCACATGGAAGTAAGAGAATTGCTAATTTTATTGATGCACTGTACAGTTATGGTTTGATTCCAATGATAACAAAACCTAGTAGATTGACAAAAGATACAGCAACATTAATAGATCATATATATACTAATGAATTAAAAGGAAAAAGACTAGGAGGGTTGCTTATCAATGATATCACAGACCATCTTCCAGTTTTTGTGATTTTCTATGATTTATTGAAAAATCCCCCCCTCAAAAAAAGGACTAATAGTTATAAAATTATTCGCAATAGAACACAAGAGGCAATAGATGCTCTTAATGAAGATTTAAAAATACAAAATTGGGATGAAGTTTATGCATATAGCAATCCCAGTAAGGCGTATGAAGTGTTCTTGAATATATTAAATGAGCAAATTAATAAACATTGTTCATCTAAGAGGATTATAATAAAGCAAAAGAATGTATATAAACCATGGATTTCTAAAGGAATAGAGAAGGCATGTAAAAAGAAAAATGTCCTATTCATGA
Organism: Channallabes apus; assembly: GCA_030522415.1. Lineage (NCBI taxonomy): Eukaryota > Metazoa > Chordata > Actinopteri > Siluriformes > Clariidae > Channallabes > Channallabes apus. The sequence continues at coordinate 26,083,922 of CM060111.1, read as the reverse complement.
AATTTCTAACAACAAGATCAAAACAAGCAGAAATTGATTATAAGACTTACAAAAATAAATTACAAAATATAATAAGATTCAGTAAGAAGGACTATTACAATAGGTTATTGAATATCCATAAAAACAATGTAAAAGCAACATGGAAGGTACTTAATGGTATACTTAAAAATAATACATGTAGTTTTGATTACCCGAATCATTTTGTAAATGATGATAATCAAAGTATAAATAAAGGGGAAGATATTGTCAATGAATTTAATAAGTATTTTGTAAATGTTGGATCTAAATTAGCAGAAAAAATTACTAAACATGGATCAGTGAATGAAGTAAAAAACTTATGTAATAAGTATACAATGTTTATTCAGGCTGTAGATGAAAAAGAAATACTTCTAACAGTTAATAATTGCAAGAGTAAATATTCCACCGATTGTGATGATCTAGACATGTCATTATTAAAAAATATAATTGTGAGTATAGCAAAACCTTTTGCTTACATTTGTAGTCTGTCTTTCTTAACCGGTATCTTTCCTAGTAAAATGAAAATGGCAAAAGTTATTCCGATCTTTAAAGGAGGAGATCATTATTCCTTCTCTAATTACAGACCAATTGCTCTTCTGCCGCAGTTTTCAAAAATCTTAGAGAAAGTATTTGTGCAGAGGCTTGACAAATTTATAGAAAAACATAATTTACTGAGTGAATATCAATTCGGATTTAGGACTAAGAGGTCGACTTCAATGGCAGTAATGAAAATGGTTGAAGATATCTCAACTGCAGTAGAAAACAAGGAATATACTTTGGGAGTATTTTTAGATTTAAAGAAAGCATTTGATACAATTGATTATGATTTATTAGTGAAGAAATTGTTAAATTATGGAATAAGAGGAAAAGCGTTAGACTGGATAAAAAGCTACCTGGAAAGCAGACATCAGTATGTACAAATTAATAATGACAAATCTGACTTATTGGAAGTTACATGCGGTGTTCCACAAGGTTCAGTATTGGGCCCTAAATTATTTGTGTTGTATGTTAATGATATTGATAAAGTGTCCAATGTATTAAAATTTTTATTATTTGCTGATGACACTACTTTATATTTATCAGGTAAAAATTTGAAACAGCTTCTGAACACAGTGGAAAATGAATTGCTGAGGCTTAAAAGTTGGTTAGATGATAGTAAGCTTTCATTGAATTTGACTAAAACTAAGTTCATAATTTTTAGTAATCAAAAAATTAATCATGATGTGAAAATAAGAATTAATAATGAGGAAATAGAAAGAGTCTCCAAAATTAAATTTTTGGGAGTAATAATTGACAACAAACTGAATTGGAAACCACATATTAATTTTATTAAGACAAAAATCTCTAAATCAGTTGGAATTCTTAACAGATTAAAGTATGTATTGGATAATAAAACATTACGCATATTGTATTGTACACTCATATTTCCATACATCACTTATTGTGTGGAGGTATGGGGGCATACTTATAAAACTTATTTAAACCCAATATCTGTGTTACAAAAAAAAGCAATAAGGATTGTTAATAAGGCCGATTATTATGAACACACAAATAAATTGTTTATAAAATCTAAAGTTTTGAAATTTGTGGACCTAGTTGATTTGTATACTGCACAAATAATGTATAAAGCCTATAATAATTTACTTCCCAGCTGCATCCAGAGGCTGTTCAAAATTAAAGTCAGCCAGTACTACTGTCTAAGAGGAATGTTCATGTTTAGCAAAATAAGGGCCAGAACAAATTTAAAGAATAAATGCATTTCCGTTAAAGGGGTTAATTTATGGAATAAATGTGATATGGAATTAAAATTATGTAATTCACTTCATAGATTTAAAAAAATGTTTAAAGACAAGGTGTTTAGTGAATATATGACATGAAGTAATATATATACTGTATATAGACATGATTATTTTCTTTTCCAAATTTCTCTTCTCTTCCCAAGTGAAAGAATAATTAATTTTGACATGTTTTGTTTATGTGCACAAGTGACAATATTTGTTGACAATATTTTGTGCAATTTACTGTAAAGTGTCGCTCATCATTTGTTGATGTACAAAGGGTAGGCATAATAAGCAAGGCTTCAGCCTACACCTTTTTTCAGTGTTGAACTGAAATAAACTATCTATCTATCTATCTAATGTATGGAACACTTACTTAACTTACTGGTTTGGTTTAAACATCGCTTATTACCTTATTCAGCAAAATAAATTCATTATTAACGTATTGAAGTATTTTAGTTAAGGACAAAAACTGTGCTTGTGTTTAGAACTGCTGAACAGCCGAAAACACACACACACACCCATCCCCCCCGCCAAAAACACACACACACACACAGAGCAATTAACACCATGTCATACTCAGGAGTGGAAGGTGAGAAACCGCAATGGAGAATACCAAGTTTATCGTTGCTCTTTTGGAGTTCTTAAAACCCAAAACATTTATTTATACTGAGAAAAAATTATTATGGGTCACAATCACAAACACAAATACATATAATCAAGTGTTTAACTGGTTTCATTTGTTTCTATGATCAATAATTATTATTATTATTTTCAGCCCAACTCTTTGACTATTTAAAGCAAAGTTGTGTCCCATTTTTTGCCAATTGAAGTTGTTGGTTCAACTAAACAATTTTTAAATACCCAAACAATCCCCCAAAATTAAAACACGCAAAACATCACTTTAACAATTCAATTTATTCTTCCAAAACTAGTCAAAGTTAAAACAGTAATTTATATAAAACAGATGAATACATGTTGTCTTTTTGCTTAAAGTTCATTAAACAACCCGGATACACCAGCTGCTTATAAGTCTCTATCTATAGTCCTTTTACATTAAAATAAAACATTTTCAAATATCAAAACTATTACATATTTGTTATTAATAATGTTATTACTTAACAGTTTAAGTCTTTGTTTCCCCCAAAGTACTGTATCAGACATTTTGCAGTTCTATGTTCAGAATATACAGTAGACCTGATCAAACATAATTCTAAAGCTGTCGGACTGTGACGTCATCCCTCCTACAGCTCCCTCAACAGCTTGTTCAGGCTCCTCCAGTCCTGTAGCTCCAAAAGTCCAGCCGTCAGCTGTCTGACCCCCAATCCTCCACAGCGGAGCTCTGCTTAAAGACAACAGGAGAATTTAGTCAAGACAAAGATAAATAAACTTTACAGAACATATAGTTCTAATAAAAATAAAATATATTAATAAACCTATTTACCACAGAGTGTGTAAAGTACTGCTTTGGGGATTCTGTAATGTAAATAATCTGCCTGTGCTAATGTTAACCAGTGAACAGTGTTAGTGTTAACCAGTGAACAGTGTTAGTGTTAACCAGTGAACAGTGTTAGTGTTAACCAGTGAACAGTGTTAGTGTTAACCAGTGACTGTCTGTATTATCGTCTGCATTAAATTAACCGGGAATTTACTTAATGCGCTTCTCATACAAATAAGTTAAGCGATATAACACTCGTATATGAGCATTAGTTCATCCCTGAAGCCAAACTATAACTTACTGAAGCCCCTCACACACACACACACACACACACCTCCCCCCTCCTCCGCCTCCACTGATAAACACTTCAGTGTTGTTATTCAGCTCCTTAACTAAGCGCTCGCGCTACTGCGGAAAGTCCCGGACAAAGTGTATAAAATATAAACCGGGTTATGAGCGTTACTAGCTCCTGTACAGCTCCCCTCAGTCTGTGTCCCTCATCAACTGCATCACATTATATTACAGTCACAGAAATAACCTGCAGATTAACTCTTAACCAGAGAATAAATAAGCGCTGAATTTATCCAGACAACACGCGGTGAGATTCTCTCAGTATTTACAGAGAACACAAACACTCTTCATCGGGTAGTGCAGCTCTTGTAATAGGGACATTAATAGTATTGTCGAAGCTTGAGCATGTTTTTGAGTTAAAGTGGAGTGACATTGTGAGTGTGTGACACTGACAGTAAGCTGTAATATTAACTCCAGACTTGGTAAACAGATCATTAAGTTCTCTAAAGTCACATCTGACCGCTGCTGGTGCTGCCAGTGATATTTAAAACGGCCAATAAAAAAACTAAACTGGGAAATAAACTGTAAACTACCCCAAACACATTTTATAAAATAAAACATCACTTACCACGAATAGTCCGTTAAGCCGCCATCTTCATCTCTGTAGTTTGGCAGCGTCAGTTCGGCGGGGGTGGAGGCGGGTTGTTAAAATCACGTGATTGCAACTCAGCGCAGCTGGCTTGTTTTAACGTGTTCTTGAGAACGAAGCGCCATCTAGTGGTGGCACCAGGTAAATGAATAAATTGGGCTTGAATGGGCGTGTTTACTGTGAAATCTTGACACGCCTTTCAGCCAGAAAAGGGAGGGGGGATTACGGCGTGCAAAGGGCATTCACACGCCATTCACACTTCAGCCACACTGTCGCGGCTATTTGGCGTGGCTCCCACTGTATACAGTATATCAATTACATATATATCAATTTCATTAGTTCGTTCATTCTATTTGAAGCTTCGGATGTTTTTTTTTTTTGGTTTGGTTAGATTAGTTCTGAACTCGCTTCCGTGAAACTATCGCTATAACAATGTACTGAGCCCTCCTGAGGATATAAAGCTTTATTATTGTGTTTGAATAAATATTCAGATCTACCACAGCAGGTAATAAACTATGGTGTGTCATAACCGAAGCAAACACCACGATTATGCCTCGTTTCGTTCGACGGGAACGTGGTTCACTTGGCCGCGGTGTATTATAAACCTGTGGAATGTTTCACTGTTTATGCTCACATAAGAGGAACAAAAGCTCAATGAGGACTAAACCAATGATTTCGGTAACTCCACTGAGTGTAACATCTGCATAGTGACACTGAACATCTTCACTTTTCCGTTTACCTCTGAAAAAAAAGCTGTATTTTGTTTGTTTATATTTAGAGTTTTTATAACAGTAGAACAAGTACCCGCGCGCACGCACACACATAGACACACACACACACAGACACACACACATAGACACACACACACAGACACACACACTCCCCTGAGCCCTCGGGAAACATCCAATCACCGTCGGTATACAAATGAGTCAAGACGTAGCCTAACGTGGTGTCGTGTCGGATTTCAGTGGTCACGGAGTGGGAAGACTTTGAAGAAGCTGCAGTGACAGCTGAACAACTTCACTTTTCCGTTTACCTCTGAGGAAAAAAAGCTGTATTTTGTTTGTTTATATCTAGAATTTTTATAGTAGTAAGAGAGAGTTATAGTTTGGTCTGTACTGTAGTTCGCACCCTTGTAGAGAATAAATAAATGAATAACACCTTCATATCCCCTCTCAAGAGTGTCATAGTCCATTGTTAGTTTTAATGATCTGGCTGAAACTAATTATCACTACATATACCCTAACACCATTGATCATGAGTCTCAGCTGAACCTAATTCTATACTTGTAACAGAAAATGTAGATGCAGATTCCAAATGTGTATTTATATAATAGATAGATAGGTAGATAGATGTGTGTGTGTGTGTGTGTGTGTGTGTGTGTGTGTGTGTGTGTAGGCTCTACGCAGGGGCAAGAGAGGGCAGCGCACCCTTAAATGTCTGCACATGTTAATATATTCCTAAAATGTATATATTACAAGTTGATAAACTGATCTGCGGTAGCGGAAAAATCCGCTGAAATAGGACAGGCACACTAACCCGCACACACACACATGCGCGCGCACACACACACACACACACAGACACACCTCCCTTGAGCCCTGCGTCTGTCGGATTTCAGCGGTCACGGAAAGACTTTGAAGCAGTTTATATATGAATCTAAGCTTGAACTTATCAGCATTGTAAATATATAATACTTTTCAAATAAAATCGCTATTACTTTGACCCTGAAGTTTAGTTTAGCACACACAAAAAAACAGAAAAGTCATTTCTGGTAAATCAACGGAATGTGTAGTTTATTTACAGTAATTCATTAAAAAATGAATATACATTGTACAGTACACGGTAAACACGGGAAAGATTACAAAATGAAAAAACAAACAGTGTCTACTTTATAAACAGCTTAGTATGTGCGTCGAGATGCTGAAATCCCTTGCATGTTTTTGCTTCCAAGTGGAGAGATATTTGACCGATAGCCTAGAACAAAAGATCTATAGGTGTGATCACAACCCCCTCCGACCGACCGTGCCATCAATCACTGACCACCTCAGAAGTTCCCTCCAATGTATGGCTGCAATACTTGTTTTGCAAGTATTTTTAACACCATTCAAAGGCTTCAAAGGGGCAGTTATCGGCTATGACACGTTGAAGGAGAACTTAATAGTTCTCAAAAATAGTGTAAATGTCTGCAACAATCACTAACCATTAAAAAGTTTTTTTTTTTGTAATTAAATACGAAAATATTAATTATATTTCCATATATATACATACACACACACACACACACACACACACACACACACACACAAGGGCGTAGGTTTGCTACCTATGACTCCAACTAATACCCCATCCCCCAATCCCCTTTTTTCCCCAATATCTTATTTTGTATTCAACAAAATAAAGAAAATCATTAAAGTTTGGAACCACTTAAGGAGTAATTTTATATATTTTATAGTAACTGAACAGCTCTCTTCTCTCCAATCCACTCATACACCACAGTCTCCTATTTCTCTGTGCGCGCGCTGCAGCCTGTGAATGAATACACGCAGCGGAGGTTTTACATATTTAAAACGTAAAAAGGTGTCTCCATCATAAATAGCCCTGAATTAACTATATATATATATATATATATATATATATATATATATATATATATACACATGTTTTGTGAGATTTTCCCTTACTTGGTTTTATCAATTTATATTACTCCCTATAATAATGTAAACATTGCTAATTTATGTTTTGGAAAGAAACTTAAGTAATTATTTAATCTATATCTTTCATAAATCACACAACTAAAATATAATTAAACAGTTTATTCACCAACATTACCAAATATTTGTGACATTCACAGTCTAGATCCAAGTTGTCTTTTTAATAAAAGTGCATTCAGCTAAATTTTGCATCCATAGAAAAAAACTGCACGGCACCAGGGCCTGAAATACTTGTTTTAAACAAAATTGTGTAAAATAATAAATAAATAAAGTACAGCATTCATTTAGAAATAAAATGCAGCAGAAAATACTTTAAACAAACTGTAGAATAAACGTTAAAACGTAATAGCCCTCTGAAGCAGTGAAGTTGCAACTTTCAAATCAGCACTCTGGACTAGTGCACTTAAAAGTATGCCATTGAAACCTTAATGCATGAAAACATTTTAAGCTGAACATGTAAACACAACATGTAAACACTTGTAGTCAAGCCAAATCAAATGTTTTAAGATGATAACTTCATCTTTAAAGCTTGCACTTTTGGTGAAAGCTTAATCCCATCAAGTTCTAGAAGAACTTTCTGAAAATCGCCTCTCCTGCAAGGATTATGGATACACCAACCGGTTCTTCCCCTTCAACAGCACGGACGACAAGGATTTTAAGAAGGTGTCACTTCGTCTGTCCCCCTGCATAAAATTTACAAGAAAATAAATCATTTATTTTGATAAGCAAAAAAAATCTGAATTGCTTTAACCTGTGCTGACTTCATTGAGAAAAAAAAAAAAATAAAAATAAATGATAATAAAAAAATGACCATCACTTCATATACTTCATATTGTTAAACTTGGGTTAAATTGCTTTATCTTGCATCAGTAAAACATGGCATCAGATGGCTTTACAGTGTCAGGAAATCCTATGATGAATGCTGAGTTTGTATTTAAAAGGGTTAGTCCAAACATGAAAATTCGTTCAATAATTACTCATATTTATATATTCATTTGCATTTATATGCTTCTGTCCAATACAACAAACATTATATTCAAGGTATTAATAAATTGTATAATTAATAAGAAAACAATGCTTTACCAGGCAATCATCAAAGAGATCCTCTTCAGATTCACGTCTCATCTTTACGCTTTGTTTCTGTGAAAATATTTACATTGTATCATTACATAATCTTTTATTCGTACAACTACATTTAGGCCTTTATCCAAAGCAAATTACAAAAGAGGAAGGCATCAAGCATGTCAAGCAGTGCTACTAACACAAAGTTTCTGACACCGTTAGAAACAGATATTTGCATTTCTGCTTTAATATCCGTGTTATTTATTGGTGACTTTGACGGTTGTCTGTTACAATATTTTTCTTAAATATTCACCATTCAAATAATTGTTTTATGTAGATAAGTTACAGCAGAATTCGTAGAAAACAGACAAAATAATGTATTTAGTCTTTCTAAATACCAGAATTGATTTTTATTTTGTTTTACTGTTCAAAAGTAGCAGTTATTCTTCAATGAATGTTTTCTATAATGAGGATTAACGTCTGCTTTGGAAGAGAGGTCAAATAAACAAATGTTCACAATGGGGAAAAAAAGTTAAATAAAATGCCTTTATTTCACTTCAGAGACCTATGAAAAAATTAATTCTAGTAAGTATAAAACGCCATGGTCAGTTTTTATCCCATATAATGTACACACATTATATGATAAAAAAAAAAGTAGAAAAGAACAATGATCAGTTCTTATTCAGGACGTCCCATACTATATACACACCACATATGAAACTATTTTACTGCAGCATTTTTCAGATATGGGGCATTATTACATTTCAAAGGGGTATAAAGACCCCATTTCTAATAAGTGTAAAAGCTAAACTTACCTCGAACACGACAAACTCCAGCTGCAGCCACGCCGTGCTGTAACCTCCGTGATGATTCCCAACCGACTGATACTGTACACAGCGCGGGCACACACAGCGACTCCAAACACGCATGCGCAGTTTAATGTGCACACATTTTCGGCTTCAGTAGACACACAATACTTCAGACTGAAACAGAAAAAAAACAATGATCAGTTCTTATTCAGGACGTCCCATACTATATACACACCATATATGAAACTATTTTACTGCAGCATTTTTCAGATATGGGGCATTCTCTCTGTGTTGTTCATGAAACTACCGTAATCGCTGTAATATGCGCGCGCACTAAAATCAATCGCGGCTGGCTTGACCATGTTTTTCTGAACCGCGGCTGGCTTTACCGCAGTAAATTAGAGCTGCTGTCAATACTGTATGAACATATGTACAGGTTCTTTACTCGTAACTCATTAATAAAGTTCGGCTTCAGAAAAAAAAAACGTTTATTGCTAGTGCTCTTTTACCATTTAATGCTTTAACACACACGACTCAGTTTGTTCAGAAATGGCATCTAACTGGCGAGCCTTTGTCTGAAGACGCCGTTTTCACTCGGGTTGGGGGTAAGAAACACACATCTCGGTGTATTAATCCGCGCGCTCGGTTCGTTATTATTTTATTTATTTATTTATTTACCACAGGACCCATGGGGGCTCCGTAGGTTCAGGTTTTTACACGAAAACGGTGTTTTGTGAATCTCCACACTATTAAAAACTGAAATTGCTAATTGTACGTCCTGAGACTAAGATGAACATTAATTGGGAGTCATGAAAGCGAGAATCACATCCAAAAAAGAAAGCTAAACTTACCTCGAACACGACAAACTCCAGCTGCAGCCACACCGTGTTGTAACCTCCGTGATGATTCCCAACCGACTGATACACAGCGACTCCAAACACGCATGCGCAGTTTAATTTGCACACATTTTCGGCTTCAGTAGACACACAATACTTCAGACTGAAACACGACTGCCCCCTACAGGTAATGAAGGGCATGTTCACAGCTTCCCGCACGCAGCCGCGCAAAGCCGCGGCAAGTCACGGGATCCCTTTTCTCGAAACGCAGGTTTTTAATGGCGACATCTGTAAATGCATGGGTGAGAGCCACGCTCTCGATGGATTTAAAGGAGAGTGTGAGCATTGTGACAATCTCCCAGTAAAAATGCTCCGTGCGCGCCTTGCATTCTTCAGGGAACCACGCGCCGCGCTGCACTCCTGGGGATCACAGGTTGATCTGGCCGAGGCACGAGAGATGGAGCCTCTCCTTTCTCTCGCCTCCTCCCCCGATCACGTAGTCTCTCCCTCCACTTCACGAGCGCACTCCACTGCTTCTTGTGAGTCGATGGAAGAGACCCTGTCCCTTGCTTCTGTAGAAATGGCAGCAGCCACCTCAGAACGACCCTCTAGCAATGACAGAGAGTATGAAAGGTTGCTGGAAGTCATAACGCGTGCAGTCGAACGGCTTCACATTGACTGGCCACAGGAGCAAGCTCTTACCACACACTCAAAATTAGACGACAGATTTCTGTTGGGTGGCCAGGAGAGGGCGCCAAAACGCCGCTCTCTCCCATCTTTCAATTATCTCCATAGTGAACTATCCCGTTCATGGGATAAACCTTTTTCATCCCGTATTTTTGTAACACCAACCTCATTCTTTTCCAACATCGTTGATGCTAAGACACGAGGCTATGTGATGATGCCCCAGGTTGAGGAGACGCTAGCTAGCTATCTCACTCCTGGAACATCATCATTGAAGAAGCCAACCCTCCCCTCCAAGCCGTGTAGAATTTCTTCTAAACTGGTAGGAAAGGCGTTTCAAGCAGCAGGTCAGGCTGGCGCTTCCTTGCACACCATGGCGGTTTTGCAAGTGTACCAGGCTGATCTGCTGAATGATTTGAGCACGAGCGGCACTGTGGATCAAGAAGCATTCACAGAGTTACGCCGGGCTACTGATCTGTCCCTGCGTGCGACTAAACAAACAGCCCGAGCTATCGGCCGTTCTATGGCATCCCGAGTGTGTGCAGAAAGACATCTATGGCTTAATCTGACGGGCATCAAGGATAAGGATCGATCATTCCTCCTTGATGTCCCTGTCTCACCATCAGGCCTATTTGGCGACGCCGTTAATTCTGTTGCCACCAAGTTTCGAGATGCCAATGTCTATAAACAGGCTTTTGGGAAATTTCTCCCCCGCCGTGCTCAGGAGACGAGGCCGTCGGCCACCCAGCCTCGACCAAAGCTGAGTCTCACAGAAAGGCGAGAGGCGCAGAAGGAGAGCATCAGTAGCCGTGCACCCCCCCCCCGTAAGGACAGGGGTACGGCTCGCCGCCCCTCACAGATCGCCTCTAAAAGCTCAGACCGCCGCGCCGTCTTCTCTAACAAGAGGCCCTGAAGGATTGTGGGGTCTTCCCCGGGGGAGAGCACGTAATTTTCTTCTTTAAGAACATGCCCCCCCCCCCGGGCAAACCACGGGACCGATGTTTAGTTCCGCCGCCTTTGGTGTTTCGGATAACGCCGGTTCTCAACGACATGTTAGCTCTTCGGTTAAATTCCTGCTGTATTCCAGGATGCCGAACAGCTAACATGATCCCCCCCCCCCCCGCATCACATCACTCTCCGTGTTTCAGAATGGCGTGGTCTCCACTTCCATGAAACCGGAAAGTGTGCATCTCCTGACAGAGGCTGCTGGAGGAACAGGGCCATAGAACATGTTCCCCTACCAGATAGTGAGTCAGGTATTGCTTAGTTCCTATAGGAACAGTGGGGCTGCGTCCAATTTTTTAGATTTTGTTGTTTTTACCACCATATAAATAAATAAATACAGTTTCAAAATTGACTGTCAAAGTGATTGCTCTCAAATCCTACCAAGCGATTGATTTCGCTTGACGCTTACATTCATATTGCCACAACACAGGGAAGGACCTGAGGTTCACTTCGGGAGCAAAGCTTACCAGTATCAGATCCTTCCATTTCTGCCTAGCTCTCTACATGAATGTATTGAATTACATACAGTGGTGTGAAAAACTATTTGCCCCCTTCCTGATTTCTTATTCTTTTGCATGTTTGTCACACTTAAATGTTTCTGCTCATCAAAAACCGTTAACTGTTAGTCAAAGATAACATAATTGAACACAAAATGCAGTTTTTAAATGAAGGTTTACGTTATTAAGGGAGAAAAAAAACTCCAAATCTACATGGCCCTGTGTGAAAAAGTGATTGCCCCCCTTGTTAAAAAATAACTTAACTGTGGTTTATCACAACTGAGGTCAATTTATGTAGTCACCCCCAGGCCTGATTACTGCCACACCTGTTTCAATCAAGAAATCACTTAAATAGGAGCTACCTGACACAGAGAAGTAGACCAAAAGCACCTCAAAAGCTAGACATCATGCCAAGATCCAAAGAAATTCAGGAACAAATGAGAACAAAAGTAATTGAGATCTATCAGTCTGGTAAAGGTTATAAAGCCATTTCTAAAGCTTTGGGACTCCAGCGAACTACAGTGAGAGCCATTATCCATAAATGGCAAAAACATGGAACAGTGGTGAACCTTCCCAGGAGTGGCCGGCCAACCAAAATTACCCCAAGAGCGCAGAGACAACTCATCCGAGAGGCCACAAAAGACCCCAGGACAACATCTAAAGAACTGCAGGCCTCACTTGCCTCAATTAAGGTCAGTGTTCATGACTCCACCATAAGAAAGAGACTGGGCAAAAACGGCCTGCATGGCAGATTTCCAAGGCGCAAACCACTTTTAAGCAAAAAGAACATTAAGGCTCGTCTCAATTTTGCTAAAAAACATCTCAATGATTGCCAAGACTTTTGGGAAAATACCTTGTGGACCGACGAGACAAAAGTTGAACTTTTTGGAAGGTGCGTGTCCCGTTACATCTGGCGTAAAAGTAACACAGCATTTCAGAAAAAGAACATCATACCAACAGTAAAATATGGTGGTGGTAGTGTGATGGTCTGGGGTTGTTCTGCTGCTTCAGGACCTGGAAGGCTTGCTGTGATAGATGGAACCATGAATTCTACTGTCTACCAAAAAATCCTGATGGAGAATGTCCGGCCATCTGTTCGTCAACTCAAGCTGAAGCGATCTTGGGTGCTGCAGCAGGTCAATGACCCAAAACACACCAGCAAATCCACCTCTGAATGGCTGAAGAAAAACAAAATGAAGACTTTGGAGTGGCCTAGTCAAAGTCCTGACCTGAATCCTATTGAGATGTTGTGGCTTGACCTTAAAAAGGCGGTTCATGCTAGAAAACCCTCAAATAAAGCTGAATTACAACAATTCTGTAAAGATGAGTGGGCCAAAATTCCTCCAGAGCGCTGTAAAAGACTCGTTGCAAGTTATCGCAAACGCTTGATTGCAGTTATTGCTGCTAAGGGTGGCCCAACCAGTTATTAGGTTCAGGGGGCAATTACTTTTTCACTCAGGGCCATGTAGGTTTGGATTTTTTTCTCCCTAAATAATAAAACCATCCTTTAAAAACTGCATTTTGTGTTTACTTGTGTTATCTTTGACTAATAGTTAAATGTGTTTGATGATCAGAAACATTTTGTGTGACAAACATGCAAAAGAATAAGAAATCAGGAGGGGGGCAAATAGTTTTTCACACCACTGTATACGACTGGCTGGCCCAGTCTCAGTAGCTAGCGCTTCGACATCAGCATGTCGTCCTAGCTCATGTTTGGTTCTAAGATCGAGACAAGGAAATCAAGCTAGACCAGCAAAGGTTCTCATGGCAGCTGTATCCTCAGTGACACCTTTGGGCCGTCTGCACATGGGAGCACTCCAGATGTGGCTAAGATAGGGGATTTCAATCTAGGGCCAATCCCCAACAAGGGTTATGCACCAGGTGCTTCGTACCCTCCCTATGTGGCTCAGACCCCGGTTTCTACTTTGGGTCCCACTCTAAGTTCGTCTTGTCGTCACAGATGCTAATGACAGACGTTTCCCTCACGGGCTAAGATTCCGTTTTGGATGACCATCCAGCCCCATGGAGCTTGAAAGGCTTTCATCTCGCGCGGGACATCAATTGCCTCGAAATGATGGCCCTATTTCTGGCCCTAAAGCACTTCCTCCAGCAATTGAGAGGCTACCATGCCCTAGTGTGGATGTGCAACACTATTGCAGTCACATATTATCGCCAGGGCAGACTGTGGTCGTGCCACTAAACAGCTAGCGCACCAGATTCCTCTCCCTCAGAGCGATTTACATTTCAGGGCATATAAATAAAGAGCATCTGTACTGTCCAGTCAAGCTATGACACACGGGGATTGGAAACCCCACCCCGAAGTAGTCAGTCAATCTGGGAGAGATTTCAGCTAGCAGAGGTGGACCTCGTAAGACCAGCAAATGTCCCCTTTGCTGCTCTCTGACTTTTCCAGCCCCACCCCTGGGTCTGGACACCTTGGCCCTTACGCGGCCCAGGTTACGTCTCTATTAATTTTTCCTGCTTCCGGGAGTCTAAGTCAAGCTGGTCTTCCAGCCAGCATAATTAAGACTATTCTAGGGCTCCCTCTCCTAGAAGAGCTTATGCCCTCAGAAATGAATGTATGTGAAAGATTCGTACATACGAAGTGTTTCAGCCCATATAGCTTGAAGCCTCTGTCCTCCGCCTGTTACAGCTTCAGAGCAGGAAAGACTTCACTTACAGTGTCCAGTATGTGCCCTTTGGGTGAGAGATGCTATTGCCCTCTCCTATGAGCCTCACAGTACCACGTCACCTCTAGGAAGCGGGGCTCATTCAACCAGGAGGTCGCCTCATCTATTACACTAGCAAGAGGTATTCCCCTGCAGCAAGTGTGTGCTAAGCGGCTAGACTCAGTTCACTGCCGAAGTGTTCAGTGCTGGAACTGCTGCTGCTGCTGCTGCTGCAAAAGAAAAAAAGTTTGTCCTCGAGCTTGTGCCCTAGTACTCTCAGGACGTACTTAATTGCATTCTCACTCAACTATCATCTGATATTGTTTTTGAAACATCCTGTTCTCCGCCTTTACAGCTTTGGAACAGAAGAGATTTCACTGACTATGTCCAGTACACGCTCTTCAGCGGTGCCTCAGCCACTATACTGGATGAGAGTGCTATTGCCCCCTCCTATGCGACACATGAGCTCACTTCACCTCTAGGAATCAGGGCTCATTCAACCAAGGGGATCGCCCCATATATTGTACTAGCAAGGGGTATCCCTCCTACAGCAAGTGTGTGCTAAGCAGGTTGACCCAGTCCTCTGCTGAATTGCTCCAGTGCTGGAGTTTCTCTAAGAGAATTGTCTTCAGGCTTGTGCCCTAGTACCTCAGAATGTACACATTCGCTATTTCAGTCTGCCACGTTCTGATTGAAGCCACTAGAGTCAGCACCTGACAGGCCTCTGACCCTTAGGATGGTTTTTCTTATGGCCATTTCCTCTCTCAAGAGGATCGGAAATCTGCGTACTTGTCAGTCTCCCCATCTTGCCTGGATCTGCCCCTGGGCAGTCAAGGCAATTCTGCATCATCACCTACTTTGCCCAGTATGTGCCCTTCAGACCTACGTCCACCGAACCAGCCAGTGGCCAAAGTCAGGGCAACTTTCTGTATGCTATGGAGGCCGCAACCGGGGGGGGGGGGGGGGGGTTGTGCGTCTGCCACTACGCATACCTTGTCACTGGATGAGAGATGTTACTGCCCTCTCCTATGAGGCGCATGAGCTCACTTTGCCTCTGGGAGTCAGGGCCCATTCAACCAGAAGGGTCACCTCATCTATTGCTCCTGAAAGAGGTACTCCCTGCAGCAAGTGTGTGATGCGGCAGTTTTTTTTTCCCTCCCCGCACATATTTGTAAAATTTATAGTCTGGATGTCCACGTAGCTCCCAGACATAGTTCTGAGACTCCACGGCCTTGTGCACACATGCTACACAACCTAAAAAAGTGGGTTCAGACACCTGCAGTGCGGCGGCGTTGGTATTCTCGTTCCCATAGCACTTCACGCAGCATCGAGTGTAGCCTTGAAAGGGAACATCTCGGGTTACTTTGCTGTAACCCTGTTCCCTGAAAGGTGGGAACGAGATGCTGCGTCACAATGCCGCACTGCCACGTGACCGGACGTCCGTTCAGACAAATGAATCTGAGGTTGTCACTGGCTCACCGATATTTATAACCTGCAGCTGAGTCTAATCAGATGACGTCACCTGACCTAGGTTATATAAGCCAAAATTTGGCGTGTTTGTACACACATGCTTCACAGCCGCCGACATGTTTCCCATAGCGCTTCACGTAGCAACTCGTTCCCGCCTTTCAGGGAACAGGGTTACAGCAAAGTAACCCGAGACGTTTTCCCATGAGATGCCACAATTTAACGCGCAGCGTGCCGCAACTTGCCATAAGCAACATTCGGGAATTTAAATAAATGTGTTGTGCTTCACTGAATATCCACCAGATGGCTCATGGAAGGACTTTATCTAAAAGCTGAACAAAGTACAACGAAGAATTGTGTATAATTAGTTAGCCTAAAACAATATTGTTTCCAATGCTAAAGCAAACATGAATTTTATTTTGTTTTACAACAGATCTTTCATGATGAATGTGTGTATACAGTGGTGTGAAAAACTATTTGCCCCCTTCCTGATTTCTTATTCTTTTGCATGTTTGTCACACTTAAATGTTTCTGCTCATCAAAAACCGTTAACTATTAGTCAAAGATAACATAATTGAACACAAAATGCAGTTTTTAAATGAAGGTTTACGTTATTAAGGGAGAAAAAAAACTCCAAATCTACATGGCCCTGTGTGAAAAAGTGATTGCCCCCCTTGTTAAAAAATAACTTAACTGTGGTTTATCACACCTGAGTTCAATTTCTGTAGTCACCCCCAGGCCTGATTACTGCCACACCTGTTTCAATCAAGAAATCACTTAAATAGGAGCTACCTGACACAGAGAAGTAGACCAAAAGCACCTCAAAAGCTAGACATCATGCCAAGATCCAAAGAAATTCAGGAACAAATGAGAACAAAAGTAATTGAGATCTATCAGTCTGGTAAAGGTTATAAAGCCATTTCTAAAGCTTTGGGACTCCAGCGAACCACAGTGAGAGCCATTATCCACAAATGGCAAAAACATGGAATAGTGGTGAACCTTCCCAGGAGTGGCGGGACGACCAAAATTACCCCAAGAGCACAGAGACAACTCATCCGAGAGGCCACAAAAGACCCCAGGACAACATCTAAAGAACTGCAGGCCTCACTTGCCTCAATTAAGGTCAGTGATCACGACTCCACCATAAGAAAGAGACTGGGCAAAAACGGCCTGCATGGCAGATTTCCAAGGCGCAAACCACTTTTAGCAAAAAGAACATTAAGGCTCGTCTCAATTTTGCTAAAAAACATCTCAATGATTGCCAAGACTTTTGGGAAAATACCTTGTGGACCGACGAGACAAAAGTTAAACTTTTTGGAAGGTGCGTGTCCTGTTACATCTGGCGTAAAAGTAACACAGCATGTCAGAAAAAGATCATCATACCAACAGTAAAATATGGTGGTGGTAGTGTGATGGTCTGGGGTTGTTTTGCTGCTTCAGGACCTGGAAGGCTTGCTGTGACAGATGGAACCATGAATTCTACTGTCTACCAAAAAATCCTGAAGGAGAATGTCCGGCCATCTGTTCGTCAACTCAAGCTGAAGCGATCTTGGGTGCTGCAGCAGGACAATGACCCAAAACACACCAGCAAATCCACCTCTGAATGGCTGAAGAAAAACAAAATGAAGACTTTGGAGTGGCCTAGTCAAATTCCTGACCTGAATCCTATTGAGATGTTGTGGTATGACCTTAAAAAAGCGGTTCATGCTAGAAAACCATCAAATAAAGTTGAATTACAACAATTCTGCAAAGATGAGTGGGCCAAAATTCCTCCAGAGCGCTGTAAAAGACTCGTTGCAAGTTATCGCAAACGCTTGATTGCAGTTATTGCTGCTAAGGGTGGCCCAACCAGTTATTAGGTTCAGGGGGCAATTACTTTTTCACACAGGGCCATGTAGGTTTGGATTTTTTTTCTCCCTAAATAATAAAGCCCCTCATTTAAAAACTGCATTTTGTGTTTACTTGTGTTATCTTTGACTAATAGTTAAATGTGTTTGATGATCAGAAACATTTTGTGTGAGAAACATGCAAAAGAATAAGAAATCAGGAGGGGGGCAAATAGTTTTTCACACCACTGTATGTGCTTCATACTATTTTCATAATGATGAAATGAGATGCCCAAATTCGTGCTTTAAAATTCCTAATAAGTTTCTTATATAGTTTTTGTAATGTCTTAACAGGGACAAAACAGTGAAAGACATGACAATACCTCGGTTTAAATTGTCTTGAAATAAATATAATTTCCTGATAGTAGGCTATCTGATAGTGTTAACTACGCAAATGTCCTGATTCATGAATATGCCAACATGTCTTATTTAAAACGTAAAAATGTGTCGACATCATCAGAAGACATGAATGAACAATATATATATATTATAATATTAAGTAAATATTATTTTATCAACACGAAGTTCTTCAGGCATTTTATAATAATCATCATATTTGCTGTTTGTGTCCAGGATTGAAAAATTATTTCATCCATTATTTAACCACGGCTGGAAATAATAGCTGGAATCCAGCAGTGATCCAGACCTCATCTGACCTCTGCACCTACTGACTCGTCCCTATGCTGAACTGGTCCTCATGTCAATTTAAATAATTTCTGTCATATTGAATTTTCACATGCACAACACACATAATGTTGTATCATTTCTATCTGTTATCACCCAAATGAGGATGGGTTCCCGGTTGAGTCTGGTTCCTCTCCAGGTTTCTTCCTAATGCCATCTCAGGGAGTTTTTCCTTGCCACCGTCGCCGTCACCCTTGGCTTGCTTATCAGAGAGATTTCATTCATTCGTCTCATTATTATTATCTACACATTTTTCTCACACACACACACACACACACACACACACACACACACACACACATTTCCAATTATTGTGGTTTGGACAAGATGCCCCTCCAAGATGGCGCCGGTGAGGTCGGCTGCAGTCACGACTGCTCCGACCACCTTTTCTTTGTTTTTGTTTTTTAAATTAGTTTTCTTTGTTTTAAAATCGGCAAAATCACCACCATTGAGTACATTAGGTATGATAGAGACACTCTTGTTTCTATTGGTATACAACGCACTCACAATTCGACGTTTTTAACTCTGGATCTGAGCTGGCCGAGTGAGATCCTGAGGGAGAACAATGGACGCGACGCGAAGCGACGGCCCCGAGGGAAACGAGCTGGCGTTAGGAACAGGCTCAGAGCCCGTGCACACCACACACCTCTGCCTAGCATCCTGCTCGCCAACGTCCAGTCACTGGAGAACAAACTCGATGACCTCAGGGCCAGGATAAAGTTCCAGAGAGACATTTGGGACTGCAATCTCCTCTGCTTCACCGAGACATGGCTGAACCCAGCGGTGCCAGACCACACCATACAACCAGCCGAGTTCTTCTCGGTTCACCGCATGGACAGGACGCGGGACTTGGGGAAGTCAAGGGGAGGCGGCGTGTGTTTGATGGTGAACAACAGCTGGTGCAACAGCGCGAGCGTTGTTCCTCTTACACGCTCCTGCACACCAAACCTAGAACTACTGTCCATCATGTGTCGTCCTTTTTATCTTCCCCGGGAGTTCACATCGGTCATAATCAGTGCCGTTTACATACCACCACAAGCAGACACAGACATTGCCTTATGCGCGCTGCATGAGGCGCTCACACAGCACCAGACACAACACGGGGTCGCTGCGCTCATTGTAGCAGGGGACTTTAATAGTGCCAACCTCAAACGCGCAGCGCCGAACTTTTATCAGCACATCACCTGCCCCACCAGGGGCGAAAGGACACTGGACCATTGTTATACTACGGTCAAAGACAGTTACAAGGCACAATCTCGTCCAGCGTTTGGTAACTCCGACCACGCCGCCATCTTCCTCATGCCAAAATATAAACAAAGGCTGAAACAGGAAGTTCCGGTTCAGAGGGAGGTCGCGCGCTGTTCGGACCAATCGGTGGCCTTGTTACAGGAGGCACTCAATGACGCAGACTGGGACATGTTCAGAAACAGCTCCGATGATGACGTCAGCGTGTTTACGGAAGTGGTTGTGGGATTTATTGGGAAGCTAGTGGACGATACGGTGGAGAAAAAGACTATCAGAATGTTTCCCAACCAGAAGCCGTGGGTGGATAAAACCATCCGCGATGCTCTGAGATCTCGCACCGCTGCCTACAACACGGGACTTGCGTCGGGGGACATGGAACCATGCAAGGCTGTGTCATACAACGTCCAGAAGGCGGTGAAAGAGGCGAAGCAGCGCTACGGGAGAAAACTAGAGGCACAGCTTCAACAGAGTGACTCTAGGAGCCTGTGGCAGGGATTAAGGACATTTACGGACTATAAAGCACCAACAACCGGTATGACGAACGCAGACGCGACTCTGGCAGACGAGCTGAACACCTTCTATGCTCGCTTCGATGCTGCAGCTAAAGACGCTAGCGATGCTAATGCTAGCGGCGCTAATGCTAACGGTGCTAATGCTAGCGGCGCTAATGGCTACAGACAGGAAGACACTGATAGGAACCGGGAACGCGCTCATCATCTCCGAGCACGACGTGAGGAGAGCCTTCAAGAAAGTGAAGACCAGGAAGGCAGCAGGACCAGACGGCATCTCAGGCCGTATCCTCAGAGCCTGCGCAGACCAGCTAGCACCTGTGTTCACTGATATATTCAACATCTCTTTATCTCAGTCGGTAATCCCCACATGCTTCAAAGAGTCCATCATTGTTCCTGTTCCAAAGAAACCACATCCTGCTTCCCTCAATGACTATCGCCCTGTAGCCCTCACCTCAGTAGTGATGAAGTGCTTTGAACGCCTGGTCAGAGACTTCATCATCTCTTCACTACCGGACACACTCGACCCACTACAGTTCGCTTATCGTCCGAACCGTTCCACAGACGATGCAATCTCAAATCTCCTCCACACATCACTCACCCACCTGGACACTAAGAGGGGAAATTATGTGAAAATGCTCTTCATCGACTACAGCTTTGCATTTAATACCATAATTCCCTCCACACTCACCACCAAGCTGGAGCACCTGGGACTCAGCTCACCCATGTGTCAGTGGATCTCCAACTTCCTAACTGGCAGACCACAGGCAGTAAAGATGGGCGGTCATGTCTCAGCCTGCTTCCCTCACACTCAGCACTGGAGCCCCCCAGGGTTGTGTTCTGAGCCCCCTGCTGTACTCTTTATACACCTACGACTGCGTGGCCACTACCAACTCCACCGCCGTCATCAAGTTTGCTGATGACACTGTCGTGGTGGGCCTGATCACAAACAACGATGAGTCGGCCTACCTGGAGGAGATTGGAAATCTGGAGAACTGGTGCCAGAGGAACAATCTCCTCCTGAACGTCAGTAAGACAAAGGAGCTGATAGTGGACTTTAGTACAAAGCAGGTGGAAAAAGTACAAAGCAGGAGAGGAACTACCAGACCTCCGTCATCAACAGGAGCCCAGTGGAGAGAGTGGACAGCTTCAGATTCCTCGGTGTTCACATCACGCAGGACCTGTCATGGTCCTGTCACATCAACACCGTGGTGAAAAAGGCCCGGCAGCGTCTGTACCACCTCAGACGTTTGAGAGACTTTAGACTGCCCTCCAAGGTGCTCAGGAATTTCTACTCCTGCACCATAGAGAGCATCCTGACGGGAAACATCATGACCTGGTTTGGAAACAGCACCATGCAGGACAGACGAGCTCTACAGAGGGTGGTGCGTTCAGCTGAGCGCATCATCCGCATCAAGCTCCCTGACCTGCACTCAATCTACATCAAGCGGTGCTGGACTAAGACCAGGAAGATCGTGAAGGACCTCAGCCATCCCAACAATGGACTGTTCTCTCTGTTGCGGTCAGGAAAGCGCTTCCGCTCCCTGAAGGCCAACACAGAGAGCCTGAGGAGGAGCTTCTTCCCGCAGGCAATAATATATATATATAATATATAATTATATAATATCCTTAATCCAGATTTTATCAATCAATGACATAACATTTATCTAAGCTGGATGGTCAAATTCTCAAAAACGTTTAACCTAAAGTGAGACTTAACACACTATAACTAAAATATTTACAAAACTGAAAGGTTGTCTTATGAATAATAAAAAATACAAACTAAATTAAAACAGATGGGCTGTTGAACAGATTATAATATGTTTTATGTTTTCTGATTATAAATGATATATGGGTTGATTTTAGAAAGGCTAAATGAAATAGCTAGTTTTGGTCATGTCAGTCCAGTAACTATACTATGTAAAAGATTCAAGATTCAAGATTCAAAGAACTTTATTGATCCCAAAGGGAAATTGCTTATGCTCGGTTACAGGTGCTCACAGTTGTTTAACTAAGGAAGGTAATAAAGGTAATAAATAATAATACCAAAAAAAAAAAAAAAAAAAATGGGTAAGTATTAGTGTCCTGTTGTATACCAGTCAGTGAAAAAATCCACATACATGTCTGTATGAGTTACAGAGAAGAGTTGTAAAGTTTTATGGCCGTTGGGAGAAAGGATCTTCTGTGACGCTCGGTGGAACACTTGATAGTAATCAGTCTCTGGCTGAAACTGCTCCTCTGTTCAGCCAAAACACTGTATAGCGGGTGAGAAGGATTGTTCACAATGGATTGTACTTTGGACAGAATCCTCCTCTTCGCTACTACATCCACCGAGTCAAGCTCCATGCCTAGCACAGATCCGGCCTTTTTAATGGACTTGTCCAGTTTGTTCTTATCAGACACCTTAATGTTACCACCCCAACAGACCACAGCGTAAAAAATGACACTCGCCACAACGGTCTCATAGAACATCCGTAGAATGGTATTACAGACGTTAAAAGACCTGAGCCTTCGAAGAAAGTACAATCGACTCTGGCCTTTCTTGTAGAGTGCCGTTGTGTTGAGTGACCAGTCAAGTTTGTTGTCCAGATAAACTCCCAGATATTTGTAATCGGAGACAATGTCCACTATCTCCCCCTTGACAGATATAGGAGTCACAGGGGTCTTGCTTCTCCTAAAGTCTACCACCATCTCCTTTGTTTTCCTGATGTTGAGTTGTAGGTGATTACGCTCACACCAGGAAACGAAGTCATCCACAACAGACTGGTACTCCGAGGTGTCACCCTCCTCTATACACCCAACAACCACAGAGTCGTCAGAGAACTTCTGCAGGTGGCATGACTCTGAGTTATATCTAAAGTCGGATGTATAGAGGGTGAAAAGAAACGGAGATAGTACCGTCCCCTGTGGAGCTCCAGTGTTGCAGATCAAAGTGTCTGACACACAGTTCTGTAGTCGGACATACTGGGGGCGGCAGGTCAGGTAGTCCATGATCCAGGAAACCAAGCGGGTGTCAATGTTTATGTTCCTTAATTTCTCCCCCAGTACTGCTGGTTGGATGGTGTTGAAGGCACTGGAGAAGTCAAAGAACATCATCCTTACGGAGGTCCTAGGCTTGTCAAGGTGAGAGTAGGTGCGATGTAGCAGGTGAATTATGGCGTCATCAACACCCATGAACGGCTGATAGGCAAACTGAAGAGGGTCCAGAGAGGACTTCACCAGGGGACGAAGTGTATCCAGGATCAGTCTCTCAAACACCTTCATAATGTGCGATGTTAAAGCAACCGGCCTGTAGTCGTTCTGGGCACAGGGACGTGGTGTTTTGGGTACCGGCACAATGCATGATGTTTTCCACAGTGCAGGGACTTTCTGAAGAGACAGACTCAGGCTAAAGAGGTACTGGAGGACACCACATAGTTGGGGAGCACAGGATTTCAGGACTCTCGGATTGATCTTATCCGGACCTACAGCTTTTGTAGGGCTGATCTTACTCAGGCCATGTTTAACCTGATCCACTGAGATGTTGATTGCTGGGAGTGCAGGAGTAGTGACTGTGACTGTTCTCTGTGTAGGGGAGGACATAGGAGCAGGAATGTGTGGATTTGGGTTGAAGTCGGGGGGAGTGTGAGACATAGGGACATCAAATCTATTGAAGAAAGTGTTGAGGTCGTTTGCACGTTCCCTATTCCCCTCAATAGCCTGGCCGCTTGCCTTATAGCCAGTGATGCTCCTCATGCCCCTCCACACCTCTCTCGTGTTATTTTGCTTCAGCCTTTGTTCTAGTTTTCTCCTGTATGCCTCTTTCCCCTCCTTAATTTTCCCGGTTAGCATTTTTTGAGCCTTCTTCACTGCTTCCTTATCACCAGACCTAAAGGCACTTTTTTTTTCATTTAAACACGCTTTAATGTCTTTGGTGACCCAGGGTTTGTTGTTGGGGAAACAGCGAATATCTCTCATCGGTACACAGGTGTCAACACAGAAGTTAATGTACTCCGTGATGCAGTCCGTCATTCCATCAATGTCCTCTCCATATGATGCACTGAGAACCTCCCAGTCTGTAGCCTCGAAACAATCCTGTAACGTAGCAGTGGCACCTTCTGACCATCTTCTTACACTCCTCACATTAGCAGGCTGTCTCTGAACCAGGGGTTTGTATATTGGCATGAGGTGGACTAGGTTGTGATCCGACCTCCCCAGGGGGGGAAGTGCTGCAGCACTGTAAGCACCTTTAACATTAGCATACAGCAGGTCTAGTGTCTTCTCCCCCCTAGTGTGACAATCCACGTACTGAGTGAAAGTGGGAATAGTCTTGTTCAGTGATGTGTGGTTGAAATCACCGGAGATCAGGAGAAAGGCATCAGGGTGTCGAGTCTGGAGTTTGGCAGTTACAGAGTGAATGAACTTTTATAATTATAAAAGTAATTATAATATGAATTAATTAAGGGCAGGACCTAACCTAATGTTAATAATTTACACCATGATAACATTAGTATTCATGTTTTTGTATATATTTTTAAATGTTCAAATTAACGTTTCAGAGTATATAATTTGTCGTGTCATCTGTGATTGAGACCCATGAGTTAAATTGAAATATTTTTTATAGGTAGTAAGCCAGGTTTTAGTAACCTTGGACAAATCACCATGTAAGCCCTCTCTCGCGCACGCGCTCTCACGCTGTCTCTCGCACTCACACACACACACACACTGTACACACACAGACACACACAAATAATACATGAAATCGCGTAAAACCAAATGAAACTAGGGTAAAAAATATGAGCAGTAAAAATACAGTAGTATCCTGTAGGTGATTCCTGTCCTGTGATAACAGGCACTACCACTCTAGAACTGTTTACTTCTTAGTTTTGTTTTCAAGTGTGAATGTTTATGGGGATTAAATCTGTCTCTGCTGCCGCATCTATACACCGTTGTGATAAGTGATTGATGCCCCATCAGATCTTTGATGTGGGACGTTATGCTGGTTAAATGACTAAAGAAATACTGATCCGTATGGACAGATCCAGATATTATGCGCCATTAATCAATTTGTTATGCCAATTTGACTTTCAGCGAAAACATCAAAAATATAACGAAAACAAACCCAAGCAGAAGTTAAATTTTAAGTTTTACTTTCAAATTAAAATTTAAAATTTAACCTTTGCTTGGGTTTGAAATTTTAAGTTTTTCTTTCAAATTAAAATTTTAGGGCAATGGTGGCTCAGGGGTAGATGTTTCGCCTGCCATGCGGAAGGCCCGGGTTCGATTCCAGCCAGTGCCCACACCCCAGCCACTGGATACAGTGCCGGTCCCAAGCCCGGATAAAATGGGAGGGTTGCGTCAGGAAGGGCATCCGGCGTAAAACCTGTGCCAAGTTGTAGTGCGGACTGGATATTCCGCTGTGGCGACCCCTTACCGGGAGCAGCCGAAAGACCAACAACAACTTTCAAATTAAAATTTGATTTGTCACATAAACAGCGCGATATGCAGTAAAATACTTTGGGTGCTTTAGGTGAGGCTCGAACTCGGCATTGCTTCACCTGGACTGCTTTATAAGTATCACGTGCTAACCGATTGCGCCACGGGAGCCACACGGAAGTTGGTCTTGTCAGAGTATCCTCTCTCTCGTGCACACACACACATGAAATTGCGTAAAACCCAACGAAATATAAGCAGTAAAAAAAAAATCAGTAAAAATACATTAGTATAACAGGCGCTAACCATCTGGAACTTTTTTTACTATTGTTTCCAAGTGTTTATGGGGATTTAATGTGTCTCTGCTGCCGCATCCATTCACAGTAGTGATAAGTGATTAATGCCCCATCAGATCTTTTGACGGGGGAGCATTATGCATGATTAAATGACTAAAGAAATACTGATCCATATGGGCAGATATTTATTCCAGGTTGCATGCGCAATTAATTGCCTTTCTTATGCCACTTGTAGACTATCAGTGAAAAAATCAGCGAAAAGATCATCAAAAATATAACGAAAACAAACCCAAGCAGACGTTACATTTTGAGCTTTACTTTGCAGCAAAATATTATCTATCAGTATATTAAATGGAACTAGTTAAAATACACAGTAATGTAAAATACTGTACATAGCCTGCGTTTTTATTCCGTACCTACAATGATCGGTATAGACAAATTACAGCCGCTACCGTGTCTTTAAGGATCATTTCAGGATGTCTTAAAAAATATTTCACTAACTAATTTTATTAATTCATTATTAAATAATAAATAGCATAATCATCATGGGTTGTATATTGAGTGATTTAACAAATCTGTTTTATTAATCGGTTTGTTGTTGTTGTTTTTTCATCTATTTATGAAACTATGTTGACAATGCAAGAACTGTCTGTATATTAAAGATACGGTATTGGGTTTCCTGGACACTGCAGTTAACTGTGCCAGTCAATGCTCCATCTGGCGGAATTATACGGCATTGCAACCATCTTTTTAGAAAGCGCATGGGGGCGTTTATGGGGCGGGGCATCGTTAACTGCGTCATCGCGGGGGATCACATTCCATGCACGAAGCCTGCATTAACCCTTCATGGACCCGCCACGGAGCCGTCATGCTCCAGGCGGCTGTTTGACGTGGCTCCCACTGTACATCCTCCACCAAATAAAAAAATAAAATAAAAATCTCTATTGTACAGTATATTTCTATTTTTATTTCTTTTTATGTACAGTATACTTTTATTTTTATTTCTATTTTTATTCTAGTTAAGTTAAAATTTTCCTATTGTACTGTATTTCTTTATTCATATTTATTTCTTACTATAAGATTTAATTCTCTTTTTAAGGTCACTGGCAGTCGTGTAAGCATTTCACTGCATATCGTACTGTGTATGACTGTGTATGTGACGAATAAAATTAGAATTTGAATTTGAATTATTTTCTTTTCTAAAATTATTATTATTTTTTTTTTTGTAAATTTTCTTTCATTTTTGTGAAGCTGCTTTGAGACAATGACCATTGTTAAAAGCGCTATATAAATAAAATTGAATTGAATGTGATGTGATTGTGAATTTATGACTGAAATAAAGCTGTTCGTCTTTTGTAAAGTACTTTCACTGCTCAGACTTATTAATTAGTTTTAAACCCCTCAAAAATGCGTGTATACAGCTCAAAACCAGTTATTAGCGTCTATTTAGAAAAAATGCTCCAGCGATTTCAGAGCTTCAGGAAATCTCCCGGTGCTCTGCGCACAACACCGGGCCAACTCATGTCGGAAAGAATTTATAAACCTTGTCTAAATGTGGGCTATTGTTTTTTTCACTTATAATATTTGTTAATTTAAATTAAATGAGGTTTGGGCTCAGGACTTCGATTCGGGTTTATAGTCACCTAATAATATTAAGAAAATTTTACTTTTCAAGTTAAGTTAAAATTTCAAATTAAACCACGCATGCGTGTTTGGAGACAATGTTCCCGCACTGTGCATTAGTCGGGGATGATCACGGAGGTACAGTACAGCGCGTTGTACTGTAGCTGGAGCTGGAGTTTGTCGTGTTTGAGGTAAGTTTACCTTTCTGTTTTGGATGTGATTCTCGCTTTCATGACTCCCAATTCATGTTCATCTTAATCTCAGGACGTACAATAAGCAACATTTCAGTTTATAATAGTGTGGAGATTCACAAAACACTGTTTTTCGTGTAAAAAAACCTGAACCTACAGAGTAACCTATGGAGTGTAGCCATCTCATGCCATGTTTTACAATGTTTTACCGATGCAAGATTATTGCAAAAGCAATTTAACCCAAGTTTAACAATCTGAAGTATATGAACTGATTGTCATTTTTTATTATCAATTATTTTTTCTCTGTGTTAATGAAGTCAGCACAGGTGATTGAAGCTATAAGAGCCATATTGTGCCTTGTGAATTTGTTGTGTTTATTTCATTTATTTTACTTTATTTTATTGTATTGTATCTTGTTGGTTGTGCACTAAGCACCAAGTTTATTAGTAAGTCTATTAGTTAAGCATTAAGTTTATTAGTTAAGCATTAAGTTTATTAGTTAAGTTAAACATACATTTATGACAACCATATTGTTTGTGATGTCTGTGATGTCATTCCACTGTTACACGTAGTTGCATGACTTTGTCACTGTAAAAAGTCACTGTATGACTGTGTATGTGACGAATAAAATTTGAATTTGATTTGATAAAAAGTCAGTCTAGATATGGAAGCCAACATAAGACAACTTAAACGACAGATACAGCAATTAGGTTGTTGTAAACTTAAGGAAACCATAATGAGATGCAGCGAATAGATTGTTGTAACCATGGTGGATTTACTCAAGACAACTGTACGAAGTGTTGAATCTTTGATGCTGAAAATAAAACAAGAGACAAAGAGACCAATGGACATTCATGTCGTGAGTAACCAAAGACATTAAAAAGATGTGCGTCAAAACCTGTGAAATAACATGCCCACAAATGTAAGTCAAAAACTTTCTCTATCGTTCAAGTGAAGATAAGCAACTATTGAATTCGAAACAGGCAGAGGATTAGCCCGGCTTTGAAATTCACTGTCAGACAACGAGGACAACACTGCTACTACCGAGTCTGAGCGTGAGATGGCGCTCGACGACAAAGAATCGAAAGAGAAGCTTCAAGAAATTATGGAAGATAGAGAAGAAAAGTGGAGTCAATTGACTGCATTATCCAATGAAATAGAGTTGCTTATGTACAATGTCTGTAATTTGTACGATGTTGAAACTAAGTACCATACGGACTATAAAAGGCTGCTAAAGGACTGCACTCAAAGCTATAGAGATGTGCGATTGCGCTTAAACAAAGACGAACACGAACAGGACCTGCACAACTGGTACAAGTCTAAATCACTGTGCCCCACAGAATTCAAGAAAAATGTAGTCGTGGATCGCTAAAACTAAGAGCTTCCTCATGACGTCTCACGCATACAACGATGGAGTTTCATCAGATAACAACGTGTCACAACTGGCGACGGCTAAGAAACCAGCTTCAAATAAACATGGAAGTGTAGCTTCAGCAGCATCCAAGAGGTCCTCAGCATCTACAACATCCTCAGCTCGTCGTAAGGAAGAAGACAACAGAGCATCTTTGTTGGCTAAAGCAGCGACCTGAAACGAACGGCAGGCATTGAAGCCAAGAATGGAAAGGCTGAAAATTGAAACGGCACTTGCAATGTCCGACGTTAAACTAAAGGCACATCAGGTTGCGAAGAACGACAACATCCTGCACGACAGAGGGTAGCCACCGAATCGAGTGGCGCACATGCTCCCAAACTGGAATATAATGAACTTTACGAGAGCAGTGCGTCAACAGAATACCTCGGACTGCCATTACGTCGCGAGGCAGCCAATCCATATGTGCCCGTAAGTTTTAGAGCAAAATTGAAAGGTACATTAAATTAATGTTCTACCCAAGACAATGAATACTTATGCCATGACATTGATACAGTAGAATTTCAGAGTATGATGCAACAACAGTTAGATATTACAGCAATGCTTGCGAAGAGCCAAAGGCAATCTTCCTTACCTCAGCGCGATGTTCCTGCGTTTCATGGAGACCCTCTTGAGTTTACGTCCTTCATGAACATGTTTAAACATGTTGAAACCAGAAGCGATAGTGATGTGGATAAGCTGTTTTATCTTGAGCAGTATACTAGAGGAGAGCCTAAAGATCTCGTTAAGACCTGCCAGCTTATGCCAGATCATCTTGGTTATGCAGAGGCAATGAGAAGATTTGGAAATAAACGAAAAATCGCAACCAAGCTGATGCAAAAGGCAGCCAAATGGCCAGAAATAAAGTCAGAGGATGGAAAGCCCAAGGATCCAAGGATCCAAGCTAAAAAAGGAAGGAAAAAGAGGGGTTCATAAGATTTCATAAAGACTTGATCACAGCAAAGAGCACTGGTGCATTAGTTATCAGTGCCTTCACTAAACCTTGTGCATTCTGTAAGCAAGGCCATACATTAGATGAATGCCACCAATTCAACGACAAGACATTTTTGAAAAAGAATGGATTTTGCTTGCCTTGCACTGCGCTGCACATTTGAGCTATTTCAGAAAGTTCTTCTAGAACTTTTTGGGATTAAGCTATCAACAAAAGTGCAAGCTTTAAAGATGAAGTTATCATCTTAAAACATTGGATATGGCTTGACTACAAGTCTTTACATGTTCAGTGTTTACATGGAGTTTCCAAGATGGCGGCGTAAATAAAAATAAACGTGTTTATTTTACTCTATGTATGGATATAGTCGCAACTGGTGTCCATACATACAACAGCCAGACACTTTTCAACCTAAATAACCCGGTTAACAACATCCAAGATGGGCTGCGGGAAACGCTACGCGCACTCGGCTTGCTCCGCGAACCAGGCCTCGAAGCCTCGCCGTTGCCTGATGCCGGCGGCCGGAGGAGGGGACATCGGAAGCGATGCGTGAGGAAGCGGAAGCGCTGCAAGCGGGCGGGAGTCTGTGCTAGGCTAAAAACAAACCCTAGCCGGCCGGCTCTCCCGTCCATCATCGTATCCAACGTCTGCTCCCTGGATAATAAACTGGATTACATCCGACTCCAGCAGGCTACACAGCGTGAGGTTAGAGACTGCTCTGTCTTTGTTTTCATGGAGACATGGCTCAGCGACAGAGTACCGGACGCCGCTATTCAGCTAGACGGGCTAGCCTTGTTTCGCGCCGACAGAAATGCAGCTCTGTGCGGTAAGACTCGCGGTGGCAGCTTGTGTGTTTACATCAATGCGAAATGGTGCAAGAACTCTGTGCTAGTTTCTAGTTATTGTTCATCGCTGGTGGAGTTTGTGACTGTTAGATGCAGACCTTTTTATTTACCACGGGAATTCACCACGTTTTTCATTATCGGAGTGTACATTCCACCTAGCGCTAATTCTAAGGAAGCGCTATGGGAAGTGTATACAAAGATCAGTGAACTGCAAAATACACACCCGGATGGACTGTTTATTGCTGCTGGAGATTTCAACCATGCAAATCTCAAGTCAGTGCTTCCTAGATTCCATCAGTATGTGGACTTTGCTACGAGAGGGGAAAACATGCTGGATCTTGTTTACACAAACATCCCCGGCGCATATCGGGCAGAGCCCCGCCCCCACCTCGGCTACTCATACCACATCTCTGTTATGCTAATTCCAGCATACAGACCACTTGTCAGGCGTTCAAGACCGGTTCTGAAGCAGGTGAAAACCTGGCCAGCAGGAGACATCTCTGCTCTTCAGGACTGTTTCGAGATCACTGACTGGAACATGTTTATGGAGGCTGCAACTACACTGACTTAGAGGAGTACACGTCATCAGTGACCAGCTACATCAACAAGTGCACCGATGACGTCACTGTCTCCAAGAGCATCATCTCACGACCCAACCAGAAACCGTGGATTACTGCGGAAGTGCGTGCACTTCTGAGGACCCGAGACTCTGCCTTCAAAGCAGGAGATAAGGTGTCGCTTAGAAGAGCAAGGGCCAAAATTTCTCGGGCCATCAGAGAGGCAAAGCGCGCCCACGCCCAGAGAATCCACAATCACTTCATAGACAGCGGCGACACACGCCGCATGTGGCAGGGCTTACAAGTCATCACACACTACAGGACCACATCACCTGCCTGTGACGGCTCCCTCCCAGATGCGCTGAACAACTTCTACGCTCGGTTCGACAGGCAGAACGACGTGGCGGCGAGGAAGACCACCCCCCCTTCGAATGACCAGGTGCTGTGTCTCACTACAGCTGATGTGAGTTAAACTCTACACAGAAAAGCTGGTGGACCAGACAACATCCCAGGCAGGGTGCTCCGAGAATGTGCAGAACAGCTGACAGATGTTCTCACCGACATCTTCAACATCTCTCTGAGCGCCGTTGTTCCCACATGCTTCAAGGCCACCACCATCGTAACTGTGCCCAAGAAGTCTTCTGTGTCCTGTCTCAATGACTACCGTCGTGTTGCACTTACACCCACCATCATGAAGTGCTTCGAGAGGCTCATCATGAGACACATCAAGACCCTGCTGCCCCCCTCACTGGACCCACTGCAATTTGCGTACCGTCCTAACCGCTCAACAGACGATGCCATCTCCACTGCGCTCCATCTTGCCCTCACACACTTGGACAAGAAGGACACATACGTACGAATGCTGTACATACAGTGGGAGCCACGTCAAACAGCCGCTTCGAGCATGATGGATCCATGGTAGGTCCATGAAGGGTTAATGCACGATCCGTGCACGGAATGGGATCCCCCGCGACGATGCAGTTAACGATGCCCCGCCCCATAAACGCCCCCATGCGCTTTCTAAAAACATGGGTGCTATGCCGTATAATTCCGCCAGATGGATCATTGACTGGCCCAGTTAACTCCAGTGTGCAGAAAGCCCAATACCGTATCTTTCAGTTCTTGTATTGTCAACATAGTTTTATAAATAGATGACGTGGTAAAAAACAACAACAACAAACCGATTAATAAAACAGACTTGTTAAATCACTCAATACACAACCCATGTTGATTATGCTATTTATTATTTAATAATGAATTAATAAAACTAGTTAGTGAAATATTTTTTGGACATCCTGAAATATTCCTTAAAGACACGGTAGCGTATGTAATTTGTCTATACCGATCATTGTAGGTGCGGAATAAAAACGCGGGCTATGTGCAGTATTTTATATTACTGTGTATTTTACCTAGTTCCATTTATTATACTGATAGATAATATTTTGCTGCAAAGTAAAGCTCAAAATGTAACTCTGCTTGGGTTTGTTTTCGTTATATTTTTGATGATGTTTTTTTTCACTGATAGTCAACAAGTGGCAAAAGAAAGGCAATTAATGGCGCATGCAACCTGGCACAAATATCTGCCCATATGGATCAGTATTTCTTTAGTCATTTAATCATACATAATGCTCCCCCGTCAAAAGATCTGTTGGGGCATTAATCACTTATCACAACTGTGAATGGATGCCGCAGCAGAGACAGATTAAATCCCCATAAACACTTGGAAACAATAGTAAAAAAGTTCCAGAGGGTTAGCGCCTGTTATACTAATGTATTTTTACTGATTTTATACTACTTATATTTCGTTTGGTTTTACGCAATTTCATGTGTTTGTGTGTTTGTGTGTGTGTTTGTGTGTGTGTGCACGAGAGAGAGGATACTCTGACAAGACAACTTCCGTGTGGCTCCCGTGGCGCAATCGGTTAGCGCGTGGTACTTATAAAGCAGTACAGGAGAAGCAATACAAAGTTCGAGCCTCACCTAAAGCACCCAAAGCATTTTACTGCATATTGTACTGTGTATGTGACAAATAAAATTTGAATTTGAAAGTAAAGCTTAAAATGTAACTTCTGCTTTGGTTTGTTTTCGTTATATTTTTTATGTTTTCGCTGATAGTCAAATTGGCATAACAAATTGATTAA
The DNA here is from genome assembly GCA_030522415.1 of Channallabes apus. Taxonomy (NCBI): domain Eukaryota; kingdom Metazoa; phylum Chordata; class Actinopteri; order Siluriformes; family Clariidae; genus Channallabes; species Channallabes apus. The sequence continues at coordinate 26,050,259 of CM060111.1, read as the reverse complement.
TGGCGCATAATATCTGGAACAAATATCTGTCCATACGGATCAGTATTTCTTTAGTCATATAACCAGCATAACGTCCCACATCAAAGATCTGATGGGGCATAAATCACTTATCACAACTGTGTATAGATGCGGCAGCAGAGACAGATTTAATCCCCACAAACATTCACACTTGAAAACAATATACTAAAAGAACTAAATAGTCCTAGAGTGTTATCACAGGACAGGAATCACCTACACGATACTACTGTATTTTTACTGCTCATATTTTTTACCCTAGTTTCATTTGGTTTTACGCGATTTCATGTGTTATTTGTGTGTGTCTGTGTGTGTTGGTGAGTGCGAGAGATAGCGTAAGAGCGCGTGCGCGAGAGAAGGCTTACATGGTGATTTGTCCAAGGTTACTAAAACCTGGCTTACTACCTATAAAAATTATTTCAATTTAACTCATGGGTCTCAATCACAGATGACACGACAAATTATATACTCTGAAACGTTCATTTGAACATTTAAAAATATATACAAAAACATAAATACTAATGTTATCATGGTGTAAATGATTAACATATATATGTTAATTATATATATATATATATATATATATATATATACACACACACAGTATAAAAGATTAGGTCCTGCCCTTAATTAATTCATATTATAATTACTTTTACATAGTATAGTTACTGGACTTACATGACCAAAAGTAGCTATTTCATTTAGCCTTTCTAAAATCAACCCATCTATCATTTATAATCAGAAAACATAAAACATGTTATGATCTGTTCAATAGCCCATCTGTTTTAATTTTGTTTGTATTTTTTATTATTCATAAGACAACCTTTCAGTTTTGTAAATATTTTAGTTATAGTGTGTTAAGTCTTACTTTAGGTTAAACATTTTTGAGAATTTGACCATCCAGCTTAGATAAATGTTATGTCATTGATTGATAAAATCTGGATTAAGGATATTTTATTTTATTTATTTATTTTTTAGTTTCCCCCCTGAGGGATTGCCACCTTATTGTGGTCAGGGGGTTTGCGTGCCTCAACACAATTCAGCAAGGACAATACTGTTACCATAGGCCCAGGGAAAAAAGTGCTCGAACATGATGCCCCCTTCACATTTCTGACTGCACCCCCCATATGGTCTGGTCTAGAACGGCCCTGCCTCCGACTTGTCTTGTCTTGACTTGTCTTGTACAGATGTCGCCATTAAAAACCCGCGTGTTTTCCCGTGGGATGCCGCAATTTAGCGCGCGGCTTGCCGCGACTTGCCGGAGGCAACATTCGGCAATTTAAAATAAATGTGTTGTGCTTCACTAAATATCCGCCAGATGGCGCATAGAAGGACTTTATCTAAAAGCCGGTGGTCCGGGAAAGTCAGTTTCCCTATGTTTCCACGGTGGCGCGCAGATTCAAATCATGACGTCACTCGCTACCTAACGCTGAGAAGGCGAACGAGGATTTTAACAGTTTTTCTCTCGTTTTAAAGTGTTTTTATGAACTTTTTGAATTAAACAAATAACCTATGCATAATAATCGAGTGTCTTTTCGCTTTTTTTTTGTATATTTGAAGATAATTCATACGTTTTAAGCCGCTGCAAAAGGCTGGTTTGCTGGGCGAGTACTGACATCACGACTACGTTTATTACACCTACATTTGTTTATTTGTATATGTATGTTATTAATATTAATTTTTTAGAGATTGTGTGTGCGTGCACGGAGAGTTTGTGTTGATAAGTGTATGTGGATAAGTTGATAAGTGTATCAGAAAGCATTAAAATGTTCATTTGAATTAAAATGACACACACACGTCTGTATATACAGTATATCAATTACATATATATCAATTTCATTAGTTTCACAAGCTTCGGATGTTTTTTTTTTTTTTGGTTTGGTTAGATTAGTTCTGAACTCGCTTCCGTGAAACTATCGCTAAAACAATGTACTGAGCCCTCCTGAGGATATAAAGCTTTATTATTGTGTTTGAATAAATAATCAGATGTACCACAGCAGGTAATAAACTATGGTGTGTCATAACCGAAGCAAACACCACGATTATGCCTCGTTTCGTTCGACGGGAACGTGGTTCACTTGGCCGTGGTGTATTATAAACCTGTGGAATGTTTCACTGTTTATGCTCACATAAGAGGAATTAAAGCGAGTGAAATGTGGAAATGATGTGTGGCAACTCAATGAGGACTAAACCAATGATTTCGGTAACTCCACTGAGTGTAACATCTGCATAGTGACACTGAACATCTTCACTTTTCCGTTTACCTCTGAAAAAAAAAAGCTGTATTTTGTTTGTTTATATTTAGAGTTTTTATAACAGTAGAACAAGTACCCGCGCGCACGCACACACATAGACACACACACACACACACACACAGACACACACACTCCCCTGAGCCCTCGGGAAACATCCAATCACCGTCGGTATACAAATGAGTCAAGACGTAGCCTAACGTGGTGTCGTGTCGGATTTCAGTGGTCACGGAGTGGGAAGACTTTGAAGAAGCTGCAGTGACAGTAAACAGCTGAACAACTTCACTTTTCCGTTTACCTCTGAGGAAAAAAAGCTGTATTTTGTTTGTTTATATTTAGAATTTTTATAGTAGTATAAGAGAAAGTTATAGTTTGGTCTGTATTGTAGTTCGCACCCTTGTAGAGAATAAATAAATGAATAACACCTTCATATCCCCTCTCAAGAGTGTCATAGTCCATTGTTAGTTTTAATGATCTGGCTGAAACTAATTATCACTACATAAGTACCCTAACACCATTGATCATGAGTCTCAGCTGAACCTAATTCTATACTTGTAACAGAAAATGTAGATGCAGATTCCAAATGTGTATTTATATAATAGATAGATAGATAGATAGATAGATAGATAGATAGATAGATAGATGTGTGTGTGTGTGTGTGTGTAGGCTCTACGCAGGGGCAAGAGAGGGCAGCGCACCCTCAAATATCTGCACATGTTAATATATTCCTAAAATGTATATATTACAAGTTGATAAACTGATCTGCGGTAGCGGAAAAATCTGCTGAAAATAGGACAGGCTGCAGTGCACGCGCACACACACACATACACACGCGCGCACACACACAGACACACCTCCCTTGAGCCCTGCGTCTGTCGGATTTCAGCGGTCACGGGGTGGAAAGACTTTGAAGCAGTTTATATATTAATCTAAGCTTGAACTTATTAGCATTGTAAATATATAATACTTTTCAAATAAAATCACTATTACTTTGACCCTGAAGTTTAGTTTAGCACACACAAAAAACTGAAAAGTCATTTCTGGTAAATCAACGGAATGTGTAGTTTATTTACAGTAATTCATTAAAAAATGAATATACATTGTATAGTACACAGTAAACACGGGAAAGATTACAAAATGAAAAAACAAACACACTGAAAAAAATTGGAGTAGGATTTACTTAAAAAAAGTTAGGAAAGTTTTTTCACTTAGAAAATGTGAGTAGTTTTTACTTGGAAATTCTATTGAAATTAAACACAAAGAACTGTAGCTTTAATTAGAAAATCTCAAGTAAAGTTTACTTGGGATTTCCCAGTAAACTGTATTGACTGTTTGTTTATATATTTTACTTAAGGAATGCTTATAAATGTTTTTTTTTACACAATAATCCTAGTTATCTTATTTTAAATAGAGTAACCTTTACTTTAAATATTATTTTATCATTATTTGATGTTGTTTATGTATTTAAATGGTGGTCAATAAAATAACACTGACATACATTTTACTTGAAATCTTTTATTTCTATGAGATTCCTTAACAGATGAGAGCATGAAATAAAAAAAATAGTAAAACTGCATTTGTTTGATGGTTCTGGTAAATGGTACACTATAGTGCATTTTACTCCAGTAAACTTTTTTAGAACAACCACACAGTGCATTAAAATGCATAAACATTTAAACATATAAAAACTTTAAATATAACATGAACATTTTAAAACAATCTCAGTTGCAGATATCAAATACAAAAGTATAAAAGTGCAAATAATGTCAAACTAGTAGCTGCCTTTCATTAGCTAACTTTAATTTCAATAAGATTAAACTAAAGCGTCAAAAACATCAAATAAAATAATAATAAATCTCTGCATCCATAGTCTCCAGCAGAATAGCTTTACTTAAAATGCATAAGAATGGTTATGTTAAACAGTACTGTAGTTGAAGTTGTAGTTGTTTTCTGAACAACCTTTCTTGCAAAAAAAAACACACAAAAAAACAGTAAAACAGCATAAGTAGTGTAAATAAGTGCAAGTAGTGCCCAACTAGTAGATTACATTAGAAGCTTTCTATGCAAAGAGTTAACCTTTGGAGAAAACTTTAAAGCATCTAACCCAAGAAAGATTTTCTGAAACACTTCAAATGTGTTTCTCAGCTTTGGGGGATAGCTTAAGTTTAGGGAATAAATGCAGCCCATGAGTGAAAGACATGCATTTGTGAGATTTTTACATCCCAGCAGCACATCAGTTCCCTCGATGACAATGATGACATCAGATATACTAGCATCTTCTTCTTCTACTCAGAAGTAGAAGTACGATGCTCAGTACGATGCTTTTCATGACATGACTGGAGAAAGTATCCCTAATCATGTCTCTGCTGCTGACATCCTGTGAAATATACAAATCAGTGCAAAGTGGTTAAAATACTGTACAGTATCACTTTTTCAATTTTCCTCAGTGGGTTCCTGTTCTGAGACAAACTGTCCACTAGTCTTCAGTATATTTAGCATTTTCTGCATATTTAAACCCAATATGCAGTTTCTTCAGCAGTATCTGTATGCTGTAATATTTGTATACTGTTAAGTTACAATAATGAGACTAATACACAATTAGACAGTAGATAGAAACATTTAGTGATAACCACCTCATTCTCGGGCACCTACAGTTAAACGATACACATGTGAATACATACTTATTTGCTTTCTATCTGTGAGGTGTGCTGTAGTAAAGTATTGCCAACTTACCTTGCATTAGCTTGAATAGTGAGTGCAATATCTGTAAAAGAATGTAAGAAATGTTCATGTCAGAATTAATTTTTAACTGCTTGCAGATATCAACCACATGTAAAGTGGATGTTGGTCAGTAAAAGAACATCATGAAATAAAATATAGGCTTTACAACTTATATAAGGTTGATTGTTAATTAAGATTTATTTAAACAAGCATTTAGACTTATGTAATTGCAAAAGTGTGCAGTATGTCACCTTATCAATTTCTATATATAGCTATCATACCCAATAGTAGAGGTAAACAATATAAATAAAGTTCAATGTAATATTTGCCTTGTACAAGTGCATTTTAAAAACTAACGTTAATCCTGTGTGATTAAGACGCGAAAAACAGGGTGATTATTAAATTTCGGCAGCTCGAACTTTACTGGGACAGAATGCTAGAACACGACAGGGCAATGCCTCGAGCTAAGTTTGCACGGATGCTAATAGGTTTGCTAATAACGAATTGTGGTGCAAATCGCAAACTCTGTCAACTATATTAATAGCTTCATTTAGTAATGATTTAACTCTCTTTAACAAAACTTAAAAAGTTTTAACGTTATACAAACATCTGTTAACACTGTTAACATGAACACTTTTAGCACTTGTACCTCAACAAAAAAAAGAAACGGTAGGCACAAACCACTGGGACTGCAGATAGCTTAATGACTCTACACTTTTCTGCAAACATATTTCAAATAATTACTTAGCATATTAATAACTTACCGTGGTAAAATTCACATTAGCCGTGGTGAAATCTCTCTTCCTTTCCTCTGTGCGCGCCACTTCAAACTTCGGAGCCAAAGACTACTACGGAAGACTAAAGCGGAAGTATGTCACGAGTCTGCGTGCACGTAGTCCATTACCTTGTGGAACTGAGTACATTTTACTTTAAGTTGTTCATTTTTGGTGTGATTTGATTAGATGGCAAACACTAAGTAAATATTACTGAGCAGATTGTATTTAAATTTACATATGTATTTTAGTATAATAAATGACAAAGAAACTGCAAGTAATGTACTGAATTAAACATGCCATTTTTAAGTAAAAAGACAAAATAGTATTTGTTTGTAAAACATACTTAATGTTACCATTATTTACAAGGTCAAAAAATCACTTTTTACAGTGCAGTGTCTACTTTATAAACAGCTTAGTATGTGCGTCGAGATGCTGAAATCCCTTGCATGTTTTCGCTTCCAAGTGGAGAGATATTTGACCGATAGCCTAGAACAAAAGATCTATAGGTGTGATCACAACCCCCTCCGACCGACCGTGCAATCAATCACTGACCACCTCAGAAGTTCCCTCCAATGTATGGCTGCAATACTTGTTTTGCAAGTATTTTTAACACCATTCAAAGGCTTACAAGTTCCATTCAACATATAACGATGTCTCCACATGTTAATATATTCCTAAAATTTATATATTACAAGTTGATAAACTGATCTGCGGTAGCGGAAAAATCCGCTGAAAAAAGGACAGGCTACAGCGCACGCGCACACAGACACACACAGACACACCTCCCTTGAGCCCTCGGTAAACATCCAAGCACTGAGGCACGCAAATCCCCTGACCACAATAAGGTGGCAATCCCTCAGGAGGGAAGATGAAAAATACAGATTAAATAAATAAAACAAAATAAAATATCCTTAATCCAGATTTTATCAATCAACGACATAATATTGATCTTAGCTGGATGGTCTAATTCTCAAAATCGTTTAACCTAAAGAAAAACTTAACACATTATAACTAGAATATTTACAAAACTGAAAGGTTTGTCTTATGTATAATAAAAAAAACCTCATAACTCAAAAAGATCATATTATGTTTTTATATATATTTTTTTAGATTTTTTTTTATAGTAACTGAACAGCTCTCTTCTCTCCAATCCACTCCTAAACCACAGTCTCCTATTTCTCTGTGCGTGCTCTGGAGCCTGTGAATGAATACACGCAGCGGAGGTTTTGTAAACTGTATAGATACAATAATTTTACTGCTGGAAAATCAGCATTTTATCTAATTTGAAATATAAACCTAATATTATCTGTTACTTAATATATTTTCTTTAAAAACAGTGTTTTTTTATATCATAAATATAATAATCCATAATTATGTGGGTATCCATATTAGATGGCTTTTAGTGAAATAAAACTGTAACTTACTTTAAAACTAAACATGGTCCCTAAAACGGAGCTCTGGACACAGAGCTACAGACCCCACTGTAACCCCCTTACCCAGTTAGCTAGCAGTTAATGACCACCACTACTTGTGCAGTTCATAAAAGGACAGGTAATGTTTGTCGCGCTGTTGCACAAACAGCACGCTCATTTATTTAAGAGAGAGTTTATGAGTGTGCTGCTTTGATGTGCTGGGTATGGCGGGGCGTCGACGGCTGATCAGTGTAAAGTAGCGTACTTTACACACACTGATCAGCAGTTGACGCCCCGCCATACCCAGCAGATCAAAGGGGCAGTTATCGGCTATGACACGTTGAAGGAGAACTTAATAGTTCTCAAAAATAGTGTAAATGTCTGCAACAATCACTAACCATTAAAATGTTTTTTTTTTGTAATTAAACACGAAAATATTAATTATATTTCCATATATACACACACACACACACAAGGGCGTAGGTTTGCTACCTATGACTCCAACTAATACCCCATCCCCCAATCCCCTTTTCCACCCACCAACCCCCTGCCCCATCCACCTACCAACCTCCCACCCCAACTATGTCCACTGAATACATGTTTTTCTTAATATGGTGCGAAATCACTTTACATTAATACTAGCAATGCTTCGATTGATATTAATCCACTCGAAATGCAATTCATTAAGTTAAATTAAGGAATAGTGTAAAGTTAAAGGAATGTTTCATAACTGACAAAAAGATAGTCTTTAATAAAATAAAAACTATTCTTTATTGAGCCCTAGTGCAAATGAAACATCTCAATCATCTGTATATATATAAAAGTAGATTACATCTAAACATGAACTACTAGGTAGAGTACCACACAACAGCGCAATGCCTATTGCTCCTATATGAAGGAGACAAAAACATGCCTTCGCCTCTCGTTAACAAAAATAAACTGCTGGCATATTTGTTTGACATCAATATTGTCCAGGCTGTTCTTTTTTTCTTCTGATAAACACTAAAGATGATATTTTGTAGAATGCTGAAAACCTGTAATCATTGATTTACATAGTATTTGTTTTTCCTGCTACGGAAGTCAATGTTTTCAGCTTTTCCCCCCATTATCTTATTTTGTATTCAACAAAATAAAGAAAATCATTAAAGTTTGGAACCACTTAAGGAGTAAATAGTGAGTAAAGTTTTTTTGGGGGTGAACAATGGCTTTGACCCTAACTCTTCCCCTCTGACTGCACTAGGACCGGACAGCATTGCCACCTGATGAAATAGCGTGACAAAAAAGTGAAATGTCAGTTCAAAACTTTTGCCAAAAACACTAATGAATCACTTACATCCTCGGCCTATCACTCCTCATAATGCTAAATATTAGTATAATCAACATGTATAATACACGCACGCATATTATATGTTATATATATAATCAACATTCAGATTGACCTCCTGTGACCTCGCCTCTTCACCTGAACTACAACATGGCTGATCTGCTTCTGTCCCCTAATTGAAAAACATTGAGGGATTCCTTCTGAGCATGGACAGAGAATGCCTCAGCCTATTATTGGTAACAATGTTAAATCTCAGGACAACTACAGTGGCTTGCAAAAGTATTCGCCCCCCGTGAACTTTTCCACATTTTGTCACATTACAGCCACAAACATGAATCAATTTTATTGGAATTCCACGTGAAAGACCAATACAAAGTGGTGTACACGCGAGAAGTGGAATGAAAATCATACATGATTTCAAACATTTTTTTTTACAAATAAATAACTGAAAAGTGGGGTGTGTGTAATTATTCAGCCCCCTTTGGTCTGAGTGCAGTCAGTTGCCCATAGACATTGCCTGATGAGTGCTAATGACTAAATAGAGAGCACCTGTGTGTAATCTACACTCTCTCCATCGCTGTCTGATATACAGCACAGGTGTTTAGGTTCTGTCACCTGACAAAACAGGATAAACACATGCCATTTAAACAGCAATCATTTTATTTCACTTTTTCTGAGTCTTAGTGTGCAAACCTCGAATCAAATCATTAATGTTCGCCAAGTAAGTTAATGCATTTTAAAAACTATTTTTCTGAAGAGGATTTTCTATTGGTGTCAACAAAATTCTAGCCATATGGCAATATTAGTATATTAGCTTATCAATTTCTTTCACAATACTGATTTCTGACAAACAGTCACTAGATTAGGAGACTGACAGGGATCATATTTATACTTTTACATTTAGCTGTTTAATCTGCTGTTAGTTTTGCGTCCGTATTCACAGACTATAACCTGGCCTGCTGTACTGAATGTGAGTCCACTGCATTTGGCACTGCTTGTGTCTGAACACAGCCAATCGTCTATCACATGATGGCAGGGAAAGGCACAGCCAATCAAAATGTTCATATGTGTTTTGGGGATGGGAGGACTCAAGGAGAGAACGTGATTTATCCCTTGTCTAGGTTAATGTTGACAGAACGATTAAAAAAAAAGTGGATTAAATTATTGGTGGGGACATTTCAATGGTCGGAGGATATTGGTGGGGACACATCCCCTCCGTCCACCCTAAATCTACGCCCCTGTATATATATAATTTAAAACTATTTATTCATTTGTCTTTTATTTACTTACTTACTAGCGAATGCTTTTTTAGGGCTCTAAAAACTACGGCAGTATGAGTGACAATGGAATAGGACGTGTGAGTTGCACCGGTCACACACACACACACACAATATATATATATATATATATATATATATATATATATATATATATAATTAAATTCTTAAAACATAGTGTTCCATTTCTACCCCTTCCCCCTACCCTTCCATTTGACGCGTTCACGTGCAGGGGTAGTGGTGTCTCATTTCTCTTTTGGTTGGAGGTGTAGGGGGAGGGGGGAAGGGCCAGATAGCCCTCCAAATGAAGATTTTTCAGGACCTCACTTCAAACGAACGGCTAAGCGAAGTTTTCAACATGGCTGCTCACTCAAGCAAGCAGACCCATAAATGTTAAGTCATTTTTGCCATTAATAAAGATTTTTATGACAAGTTTTCATTATATGTATATTACCTTTAGTCTTGTGTTTGTGTTTATGGTGATGTTCTGTAAAGAAACGTTTGCAAAAAAAAAATCGCTAAAGTTTGCTAGCGGATAGCACATATTGCACAATATTACAAATATATATTTTTATGTCACATACACTTTACTGCATGCTACAAACAAATATGAAAGTTCAGTAGCACGGCAGTTTGCCGAGCATTTGATAACGCATTGTTTGTTTTGCTTACGGCCATACACTATTGTTTTGCTTACACTATTCTTACTTATTGCAACGTGACCACAGTTTTGTAATTTATATTCTGTATATGGACGGCTGAGGAAACCCGAAGACTCATCCGTGTTTGTGGTGAAAATGAGCAACTTTTTTAAAAATCGAAATACGGCGCAAAAAACCTTTGAGAGTGAGTAATCTCTCTTATTGGAATGTGTGATAAACATCGGCGCATGTCCTCTGACGTAACATTAGGAACCAGCGACAACGTATGATGACGTATAACAGTGGTGTCCCATTTCTTAGGGGAAATATTTATACCCTTCCCCTTTCCACTTCGTTTCAAGGGACAAGGGGAAGAAAATAGAATTGTGATTCAGCCTAAGTAAAACTCATCCGTAATTGTCAGGTAAAATTTACTTAATTAAATTAACAATAAAAGAAATCAAGTAAAAGTTACATAATTATATTTAATGCACAAATTAGATTTATTTAAAATAATCAAGTAAAGTTAATTCATTATTGTATCAGCAGGAACCTTAATTTTATGAAATTACTATCATTTTGTTTTGTGAGATTTTCCCTTGAGATTAAAACTTGGTTTTATCAATTTATATTACTCCCTATAATAATGTAAACATTGCTAATTTATGTTTTGGAAAGAAACTTAAGTAATTATTTCATCTATCTTTCATAAATCACACAACTAAAATATAATTAAACAGTTTATTCACCAACATTACCAAATATTTGTGACATTCACAGTCTAGATCCAAGTTGTCTTTTTAATAAATGTGCATTCAGCTAAATTTTGCATCCATAGAAAAAAACTGCATAGAACATGCATAGAAAAACTTCTGGAAGGTGTAGATGATCATCTTCTGGACAACTTGTTTGGTCAGCAGTCTTCCCCATGATCGCAGTGAAATATTCTAATATTTTGACATACTGGATTTTTGATTTTCATGGAGGTGTAAGCAGTAATCATTTAAATGAAACTAAAAAGTTTTACTTTTTGAATAACATAGAAATGAATTTTTGGAAATGCAAAGAACCTCTGTTTTAACTGCTTAACATATGGGATTAATTTATTCATAAATATTATGGAATATGTTGTTCGAACTGAAACAGAGATGTCACTAATATCTCCAAGGCAGCATGTACAAGTTAGCAGAACAACATTAATGATGCTAAAATCACATACTTTATATAAGCCTGTACCCTTACACAGAGTGGAGTAACATCTGATTCTATTCAATGTCATTTGCAGCAATGCTTTACATGCACTTTAACTGTTTTGCGAAAGAATAAGCAAACTGGAAATAAATACTCAACTATAAATTACATTAAACCCTTTATTTACAAATTAATTAAATACATGCATGTATTGGTGGTGCAAGAAGGCAGATCATCAAGGGTATGTCTTCTCCACGACAATCTACAACAGGGGAGAAATAAAGACATGTTAATGTAAGTGTCTAGTAAAAAGACTTCATGATGTTACTATGCAGGTTGACACACACGCATGCAGGCAGGCAGGCACACAAAATTTTATATATTTCATAGAACGCAAGCTTTTAGTAATGCTGTGTACAATTATTGGGTTTTGTTATTAAGGATTGCTGCAGAATTTGGCCCCATCTACACCATTCGTTAACACACATCATGAAGAGAAATTTGCCCCTTTCCCCAGATTAAGATGTGCTCAGTGGTGTTCTTGAAAAGAGAGGTGAATACTTCTGAACACTCACCTTCTGCTCAGGATGTACACCTGGTGTAGAAATCAGCTGATACACAGGCAGTTGATGATTTACATACAGTTCACTGTGAAAAGAAAAACACAAGCATACATGTTATAAGGAGTATAAACACATATTTAATGACTTTATAATAGAATAGATAGAACCCGAACAAAAGCCCCTTTTCTTGACTGTTACATACTGTACATTGTGTAAACACATAGCTAACTACTCAGAAGAGCTCTAGCTATGATAATACGACTACATTACACTGCAGTATTATACACTATATGGCACTCATGAGCTCCAATAAACTGCATACAACAATTCATTAACCATCTGTAACATTTAACCCATAACAGGAGCAGCTAAGAATTAGCTCAGGGATAATTAGCAATAGTTGAGAGACAACAGTGGACATTCTGCTATCTTAGCTCTTTTAGTAAACTAGCACTTAGCATAATGATATTAACTTGCTTATGGATCCATATTTGGACAGGTGTTTTACAGAAACAATGGAGCTAACTGTTTACATCACGTATATGTGTCCAAATACACTATTAAATTAATATATGTTAATGAACATGCTAGTTTCCCCATGCTAAGCGCTAGCGGTTAGCATAGTGATATTAGCTTGCTTATAAATCCATATGTGGATGTATATTACAGAGATGGCATGGAGCTGATGGTTTATATCAGTGTTTAATGGTCTAAATGAGATTATCTTCCTTTTAATCACTGACATTTACACTCGGCTCGGCATTTCCCCCAAACACTCCAAAAGTATTAACACTGCTACAAAGTTATCATTAGTGCCTAAAACAGTAACATCTAATTAATTTTATATATTAAACATTACCTGGTAAATGTGTCCAGTTGAAAAATTAGGGAAAATTATAACGTTATCGCGCTATAATTCACTGTACATTCCATGGTGGTGTTGTGGAGCTGATATCCGGAAAGCTTCCGTGTTTAGTTGCGTTTTGACTTCAACTCCCATAGTCCTTTGCGCGTTAGCTTTAGCATTTAGCTTGCAAAATACGGGAGAAAGAGTTTTTCACACGGGGAAAAGCGGTTGCGCACAAACGGGAAAACGCACACATTTTCAAGAGAAATGTTTTTTTTTTCAAGGAAAATACATTTTTTTTTCAAGGAAAAAAAAACTAAGAAAAAAATACTTTTTATTTCCAAGGAAAAAACACACATTTTCAAGGAAAAAAAAATTTTTTTCAAGGAAAAAAAAATTTTATTTCCAAGAAAAAAAACACATTTTCAAGAAAAAATATTTTTTTCAAGAAAAAAAAAATTTTTTTCAAGGAAAAAAAAACATTTTCAAGAGAAAAAGCAAACATTTTCAAGGGAAACATTTTTTTTTTCAAGGAAAAAAAATTTTCTTTCGAGGGAAAAAAAACTTTTACAAGGGAAAACACGCGATGAGATTCTCTCAGTATTTACAGAGAACACAAACACTCTTCATCGGGTAGTGCAGCTCTTGTAATAGGGACATTAATAGTATTGTCGAAGCTTGAGCATGTTTTTTAGTTAAAGTGGAGTGACACTGTGAGTTTGTGACACTGACAGTAAGCTTTAATATTAACTCCAGACTTGGTAAACAGAACATTAAGTTCTCTAAAGTCACATCTGACCGCTGCTGGTGCTGCCAGTGATATTTAAAACGGCCAATAAAAACTAAACTGGGAAATAAACTGTAAACTACCCCAAACACATTTTATAAAATAAAACATCACTTACCGTGAATAGTCCGTTAAGCCGCCATCTTCATCTCTGTAGTTTGGTAGCGTCAGTTTGGGTGGAGGCGGGTTGTTAAAATCACGTGATTGCAACTCAGCGCAGCTGGCTTGTTTTAACGTGTTCTTGAGAACGAAGCGCCATCTAGTGGTGGCACCAGGTAAATGAATAAATAGGGTTTGAATGGGCGTGTTTACTGTGAAATCTTGACATGCCTTTCTGGCAGAAAAGGGAGGGGGGATTACGGCGTGCAAAGGGCATTCACACGCCATTCACACGTCAGCCACACGGTCATTTGGCTATTTGGCGTGGCTCCCACTGTAAGTAGATTTCAAATGCACACTCATAAGCACAGATTAAAATTGTACAGTGCCATCTGTTAAATTTTGAGATGAACTAATATGACATTTTCAAGGTTGATTTTTTTTTTAATATAATTTAAGAGAATTTTCCATTTAAATTTAAAATTGCATATCTTTCCCATGGGTAATGAAATTTTGCGATAAAACAAAGCCTACATGTTACCTCAAGCTCGGCCAAATACCAGTGTTCATTCAGTAGTTTTTACATGATGCATGACAGACAAATTCCAAAAACCATCTTGATGGTTCTGTTACTCATTTTGCATCCCCCCACCCTCAATTTTTTTTTCACAAGTATCTTCAATGTACAGATGAAGCTTTACAGTTTTATTCTACATGTATATTATTTTACATTAATAATAACCATTTACAGGAGCTGAAGTAATACAGTGAAACCTCGGATTGTGAGTAATGTGGTTTGCAAGTGTTTCGCAAGACGAGCAAATATTTTTAATAAATTTTGACTTGAAAAACGAGCAAGTCTTGGTTTACGAGCACCAAGTATCATGTATCACGTATTTGCTTCTTGTTTTGAAAGTGTCACGTGATCTCAACTGAGCCAACGGTTTTTCTCTCTCTTGTGCTGCGGAGTTGTGGGTAATTGTCTCCCCTGCACGGTCTTAGTGCTCGTCTCTTACTGGTATAATCAACATCCGTGCACGCATGTACTGTTCACTATAACACTGTGACCACGTCTGTGTGTGTAAAACATTTAATTTCGTGTTTTAAAGCGCATGTGTACAGCGCACGTTTACTGTTTCTTATAACACACGTGTGTGCGCGTGTAAAGCAAAAGAAAGTCTCATTAGAGATTAAAAATCAATTTTCTCCCTCTCTGTTGTTAAGTGTGTGCATTATGTCTGTGTGCGCTTGCGAAATTTGACACAGTGCCGGTTCTCACACACACTCTCTCTCTCTCTCTCTCTCTCTCTCTCTCTCGCTTTTACTGAGTGTGTGTTATGTGTGGTGCGTTTCTCTCTCTTGTGCTGCGGAGTGTGTGCGTTATTTGTGTGCGCGCATGTAATTTGACACCGTGCCAGTTCAGAAATCCTCCCTCTCTCTCTCTCTCTCTCTCTCTCTCACCTTTACTGTGTGTTTGTGTGTGTGTGAAGCACCCCCTCTCTGCTTCACACACACACACACACACACACACACACACACACACACAAGAGAGGCAAGAGAGAGAAAGAGAGAGTGTGTGAACCGACACAGTGTCAAATTACGCACGCGTGCACATACTCCGCAGCGCAAGAGAGAGAAACACACACAGCGCCTGTGCGCATAAACGGAAACACTTGTCTGTCGGGATTTAATTTCGGCAGGTTAATTTTTTATTTTATTTTATTTGAATATCCATTATTTCCTATGGGAAAATTTGCTTTGGTTTGAGTGTTTTGGAATACGAGCCCTCCTCTATGCTCGTAATTACAAATTATGCTCATAATCCAAGGTTCCAATGTATATGATGAATTTACAGCTCCGTCATGAATTCTTGTGTAAATTCTTTAAAAAATCATTTGTTGGAGAATTTGCTAAATGGCAGCATTGTGGTCAAATTGTGTAGTGGACAGGCATCTGTAGGTGGCACACAAAGCAATACATTGTGATTACAGAAACTGAAAATAATACATATTAAAAATAAACCATTTTTAAAGTGGTTTCTATTTGAAGTGGAATCTATTTTATTATATCATTGATCTCGTGTTTCAATATTTTGTGCATTATTCAATTAAATTTTATTTTGATATATAAAATAATTATTTAATTTTGTATGAAATGTGGATGTGTATGAATAAAAATTAAAAGATTGTCCCTGATGAGCAAGCCAAGGATGCTACAACAAAGGCAAGGAAAAATAGATAACAGTAGGAAGAAACCTTGAGAGGAACCACCCGAACAGGGAACTCATCCTCATTTGGGTGATAATAGATAACAGGGATTGATCAAATATACTATGTGTTAGAAGGCTGGAAGTTCAGTATAACAGGAGATGTGTTTGAGTTAACATTAAGTCCAGTTCATTATTGGTGCCTCAGGAAGACTGTAGGTAATTCCAGTCCTGAACTATCGAACGACTGCAGTCACAAGTTCTCAGAGAACAGATGTCAACATCAGCCGAGACCAGGACCGTCTTCGTGGAAAAGTGGAACTGTCCCCAGTCACCACACGCATACCAGGCAGGCCACATGGGACATCCACGTGACGAGATCTCCAACCAGAAGCGAGGCACCAGGACAGGTCAGACAGGTCCAGAGGGCAGAGGTGGTCTGGATTGCTGGCAGCTCATGAGCGACATGTATAGTCAACAGAGAGTGGGAGAGGGAGAGATAAGCAGAGAATAGAGGAGACAGCAGAAGACTAGGAGAGATAACAGTTGGGTATGGTTACAGTCACAATGTATAAGGGTGAGTTTATTTTTAGTGCAGAGTGGAAGCATGCAATATGACAGCATAACTAAAAGGGAGAGCCAGAAGGAAACACGGACATGAGGGTTCCCTGAGATGTAAAGCGACCAATCACTTCACCATAAACAAACCCGAATGATAAATGATAATGGGCAAGACAGCATTAAAACAGGCCAGTTCACCATAATACTCTACAGTCATGAGTCCCCCAGATCTGGTTGGCTAAATAAATAGTTTTTTAGCCTAGACTTAAACACAGAGACTGTGTCTGAGTCCTGAACATTAATTGGAAGGCTATTTCAAAACTTTGTGGCTTTGTAAGAAAAACTCTGCCCCCAGCTATAGTTTTCATAATACGCTGTACTGACAAGCAGCCTGCATCCTTAGATTGAAGTAGGCATGGCGGATCATAAGACACTAGAAGTTCACTCAGATACTACAGTGCAATACCATTTAAATGCTTTGTACTGTACGTCAAAAGCAGGATTTTAAAATCGATGTGAAATTTCACAGGGAGCCAATGCAAGGTGGATAAAATAGGGGTGATGTGCTCGTATCTTCTTCTAGTGAGGACTGCTGTATTCTGGACTAACTGAAGCTTGTTTATGCAACTAGTTGAACACCCTGACACTAAGGCATTACAATATTTCAAGCTAGAGGTGATAAAAGCATGAACTACTTTTTCAAAGAATGCTATCCTGGTAATATTATCTATGTATCTACATATAAACTTATATTTATGAAATAAGTTTTTCACGCCATTGCTACTGTATGCTATAACACTTCTCATACTGTACTTGTATTACTCAGATACTTATGTCTTTGCCTGGATCTGAGCATGTCTGGCAACATCATGTCTTGGATTATGACCATTTTGATCTTGCTCTGTGTGGGGGGCATTATCAATATGGTTTATAGGCAGACTGGATACTCAGCCCCAACGTCAATACTTTCATGTCCACTGTACACAGCTGCAGTGGCTATAAATACATTTTGGCCATGCAGAGTATACAACTGCATGCAAAACATCTGATGTTTATATCCTATGATTCCAAATAGATTTCCAAAAATATAGTCTTGTACATGTACAAGGGGCACTGGTGGCTCAGTGGTAAGTGTTTCGCCTGCCATGCGGAAGGCCCGGGTTCGATTCCAGCCAGTGCCCACACCCCAGCCACTGGATACAGTGCCAACAACAACATGTCCTATTAACTGTTTCTATTCCATACTCCACTATTAACTGCAAAGCTCAAAGGATTCATCATAAACCAATAGTCCCATCTAACCGGAGTCAACAAGTGGGATTTATAAACCCAACGTGGAGAAATAAAAATATATCAAGTCTCTAAGTGGATGCTTCGTAATGATAATGACTTTCCATTGACTCTGATGTGTTCAGTTTGGGGTTTTTACAAAGCTGAAACCCTTTTACTGAAAAGATCAGCAAAATGCTTATTTTTGTTTTTAGATAAGAAAGCACAAAACTTCTTGAGCTGTGTTTCATTTTTTCTTTCCTCAGTCTTGACGCTACAATGGAGGAGGACACAATTATTTTTCATTCAAATTTAACACGTCTTATGACAATTCTGACAATGGAATCAATGGACATATCACCATCTAGTGCTTTGCCTATATTAATTCTTTGCATCTCCACATACTGTTTAATTTTGTTTTTTCAGTCAATTTTACTTGTGACTATTATTCTAAAAAGAGATCTGCATAAGCCAATGTACATACTGCTGATTAATTTGTCTATATGTGACATAACCGCATCTACAGCTTTTTATCCTCAGCTGGTTACTAGTATATTGTGGCGGACTAGAGAAATCTCCTACCCTGCCTGCGCCTTGCAAGGCATTCTTATTCACCTCTGTGGGGTTGGATCACTCTTATTTCTCAGTGTAATGGCTTATGACCGATATGTTGCCATCTGCAAGCCTTTGAGATACCACAGTCTGATGACACAAGGTACCTTGGTCAGACTTATTTTTTTAGGCTGGTCCATAAATTTTTCAATCATTGGGATTTTATTCATATTTACATTAAGCAAAAAAATCTGCAGGACCAATATAGTTGACATTTACTGTAATAATCCATCTTTACTGAAACTAAGCTGTGATGATACTAGAGTGGTGAACTACTATGGTTTGTTTACTATAGTCCTCATACAAGGCTCTTCCATACTGATTGTATCAGTAACATATATCAAAATACTAATTACCTGCATTTCTACCAAACAGACACAATCTATAAGTAAGGCAATGCAAACCTGTGGGACACATTTAGTAGTTTTTCTGAGTTTTGAAGTTAACACATTCTTACTATTGATTTCTCACCGGTTTGAATCAGTGTCTCCACACTTAAGAAAAGCCTTTGGTGTTTCAGTTGTTATCTTTCCGCCAATTCTTAACCCACTAATTTATGGGTTAAAAACAAGGGAAATTCAACAAGCGATTTTCACGTTCTTACAAAAAAAAGTTTCTTCTACCTAACAGGAAACTGAATTAAAAGCATATAAATTCTATTATCTTCAAATTCTGCCCAGCTGACTATATGTTGATTTATTATATATGTAAGAATAGATTACATATATTTAAACATATAAGCATAATATGATGTTCATAAATTGCATGGACAGCCATTGCAAAGGCTCACATTTAATATGCTATCATGAAGAGCAGCTTGAAATTGCAACCAAGATGTTCAATCACCCAAATAATGCAACACTGCACACTTATTTGGGTGTTATCGCTAACAATGCAGCAAATTAAACTGATTAAATTATAGTTATTGGCGCATGGAAGGACTTTATCTAAAAGCCGGACCAAACGAAGAATTGTTCATAATTACTTAGCCTAAAACAATATTGTTTCCAATGCTGAAGAAACATGAATTTTATTTTGTTTTACAACAGATCTTTCATGATGAATATGTGTATATGTGCTTCATATTATTTTCATAATGATGAAATGAGATGCCATGGGGAGGCGATGACGGGGGCGCCGGGAGGAAGTTTCGCCCGGGGAGCAATTCAGTGTAGAACCGCCACTGCTGCTCAGTCTTGTTACTTTGATTGGGGAGATGGCGGATTACAGTAACTGTGAGTGCGCTTCACCTTGGAGCGCACTGTCGCGTTGTATTCAAAGAATAGACTAAAACAAAATCATGTTTGCTTCAGCATTGGAAACAATATCGTATTAGGGTAAGTTTATTAAAAATTATAATTTTTTTTATTATTTGTTCACAAACACGGGCATCTTTAAATTTGAACAGAAAATAATAGTGGGCTGGTAGGCACGTTATTTTTCATATAACTTAAATGGCTGAATGAAGTTAAATATACACAACAAATTAATAATTGCGTTTTCTTTACATTTGAGCACTCATGTGTAAATAGCTTTTTCATTACATATATACTACCATATCATATATTTGTGTCTAATACTGTTTTTATTCATATTTTAAAATGTAGCCTATGTATCTACAGTATGAGCATATTTAACTACTTCAGCAGTGAATGAGAAATTTGGTCGGTCTGGCTTTTAGATAAAGTTCTTATTTGATACAATTTTATTATTTAATTAATTATCTTAGTAGTGGTTAGCACTGTCGCCTTGCACCTCCAGGGTCCGGGTTCGATTCCCGGCCAGGCTCGATTCCCGTCTCTGTGTGCATGGAGTTTGCATGTTCTCCCTATGCTGGGTTGGTTTCCAAGCCTGGAATGTAGTATCTCCAATAAAATTTCCTTCTCTGATATTAAGGCTGAATCCCATTTCTACCCCTTACCCCTTCACATAGCCCTACCCCTCCGTTTGGCGCGTTCACGTGAAGGGGTAGGGGTGTCTCATTTCTCTTTTGGTTGGAGGGGGAAGGGGAAGGGCCAGATAGCCCTCCAAACGAAGATTTTTCAGGACCTCACTTCAAACGAAGGGCTAAGAGAAATTTCAACATGGCGGCTCACTCGAGCAAACAGACCCATAAATGTAAGTAATTTTTTGCCATTAATAAAGATTTTTATGACAAGTTTTCATTATATGTATATTACCTCTAGTCTTGTGTTTGTGTTTATGGTGATGTTCTGTAAAGAAACGTTTGCAAAAAAAATCGCTAAAGTTTGCTAGCAGATAGCACCGATTGCACGATATTACAAATATATATTTTTATGTCACATACACTTTACTGCATGCTACAAACAAATATGAAAGTTCAGTAGCACGGCAGTTTGCCGAGCATTTGATAACGCATTGTTTGTTTTGCTTACGGCCATATGTGTACATGTAAATGAACGGTGCTTACACTATTCTTATTGCAACGTGACCACAGTTTTGTAATTTATTCTGTATTATATTCTGTATAGGGACAGCTGAGGAAACCCGAAGGCTCATCCATTTTCGTGGAGAAAATGAGAAACTTTTTTTAAAATCAAAATACGGCGCAAAAAAACTTTGGGAGTGAGTAATCTCTACATGCTACAGTGCTTTTTTTTCTGTTCCATTGGATACATGCATTTTATTGCTGTTTATATATAACAGGACATTAGTAAAAGACCTGGGGTTGGAGGGAATAGTGACGGGCCAACAGGCATCAAAAAAATGGGAGAATTTAAAGAAGAAATATAAGGTAAGTAATGTGGTGTTATGACAACTATAGCAATTAAATTCTTTGCAGTCAATGTTTTACATTATTTGTGTGTACACACACCCACCCATCTACACACACACACTAATGTAAAACATGCATTGCAATGAGAGGAGACAGTAAAAATATAAATATTGTGCTTGTGTCTTTTCAGGATTTAAGAACACCTACAACTGGTTCAGGAACAGATGCTGGAGAGGTAACAGTTGCTACATGGCAATATTTTGAAGACATGCATGAGGTGTTGGGTGCCAGGCCTTCTGTGGACCCTCCTGTGGTGGTTGCATCACTCACTGATGAGGAACCAACAGCAATCGTCATGGTAATGTTTTAAATACAATGTTTTTATAGTATGTGATTTGTTGTTTTGAGGGCAGAATGTAGCTGTTTTACAGAAGGAATGTATCGCACATGATATATGACCATATTACGCATTTTTGGACTAAAGTACTTGTTTTGATCTTCTAGAAGATTGTTGAACCCAGTACTGCCACTGCAACAAACACTACAGAAACCTCACCTTTGCCCAGTACGTCTGGAGCCAGCGCAGCAGCCCCCACAGCCATAGCAAGCCCCTTAACTCCTTCACCCAGAAAAAGAAAAAAAACGAATCCCATTTTGGACTTCTTAGTTGCGGAGTCCCGGAAGGAGCAAAAACGCCACGAAGAGAGTGAGGCCAAGACTGAGAGGTTCCTTAATCTTTTTGAAAGAATGGTTGATAAAATGTAGTTGTGTTTCATATATTTTCTTCAAGCTGCACTATTGTTTCCAAGTTTACAATTCTAGTTATTTGTTGTTAGTCATTTAAATGCCATTTTTTGTTATTATGCCATTTTATATTTTATTTTCTTTATGTTTATATACATTGCAGTGCAATATTTAAGTAATCTGAAGGGCATTTACATACCTATTTATATTAAAGTTTTATATATTTGAGGCAATAAAAAGCAATATTGACTATAAAAAAAGTGTGTCTGGGCAACATTAATGATACAAAGCACCATAAAGAAATACACAATTCCCCCTATTAATATGTATGAAAACATTTTATTATACATAAATGGATAAAAGGCATGAAAAAGTTATTAGCGTAGCAACGTGTTAAAATATACACTACCAGTCAAAGATTTGGACACACCTTCCTATTAAAGAGAATGATATATAGTATATACTGTATACATAAAAAAAAAGATGTGAACTGTACGAACAAATGTAAAATCTACTGTTTACACACATGTAACTCATTTTCATGGGTCCTGCACAATGCCTGAAACTAGGGCAGCCAATCTGTCTCTTGTACCATTCCCAGATGTTTCGGTGTGTGCCATAGCTTCCCGGGGAGGTTCAGAGTCAAACATTTCCCTTGAAATGTCATCATCAGGTTCTAGCAGGTCCCCATTGTCCAAACACACATTGTGCAAAAAGGCACAGGAAGCAATTACCTGGGGTGCAAATGTTGGTTTGACTTCCAAAGCTTTAAAAAGTGTAGACCTCCATCTTGTCTTCATTATGCCAAAAGCCCTTTCAATTATGCTGCGTCCCCTTGAGTGGTGGTAATTGAAGCGCCCCTGGATTTGTCCATTCACTGGCTCTTTGTAGGGTGTAATCAAGCAGACTGGGGTGTCTAAACATGGATAGCCCCCATCACCCAGTATAATGTACCCTGTAGGGGGATACCGTTGTGCCCTATAAAATGAACTGTTTTTCAGTACACGTGTGTCATGAACTGACCCTGGATAGCCAACAAATATATCTAGGAACCGTCCACAGGAATCACATATTGCTTGCATGCTGATGGAATAAAAGCCCTTGTAGTTTAAATAGTCTATTTGGTGCTGCCGTGGGGGTTTGATCCTGATGTGCGTGCCATCTATTGCACCAACAACATTTTTAAATGCAGGGGTTCTTGACAGTTCAAAAAATCCTTGTCCCACTGCCTGCAGCTCCTCTGCTCGTGGAAAGAAGATGACATTCTTTAGTTTGACCCATATGTTTTGTGCCACTTTGTGGATTACACGGTGGACTGTTGCTTTTGGGACACTGAAAACACTGGACACTACCCGGTATGATAGTCCATGAGCCAGCCAGTAAACATAGATAAGAGTTTCCAGCTGATTACCCCAGCCATGATCATGTTCTCTGTGCAAGAGTCCCTGTAAAGCATTCATGGCTCTTCTGCTCAGGCGAAAATTCTGCTTCAACTCAAGCTCCTCATCAAACCACAACCGCAGAATTGGCACGTTATGGTTTAGCCTGCAGTATGATACTGGACCATCAGCCTGTAACAAAGAAGTTCCCCTCGTTAATCTGCATTGCACTGACATGTCATTTATTGCCCCAAAACAAAGTAAAAAAGCTAATCTGCTAGCTAATCAAAAGGCTACCATGTACGATTGTAAACAATTTACAGAGTAAAGTTAATACCTAACAGGGTACAAACGTATGAAAACAATATGCTACCATGTAACCATCAAACAACGGTTGTCTTTTGTTATATGTAATTAACAAATGTATGTAAACGTGCACATACAACACGAAAACATTATTTTATTTAACGTACATGTCCAGGTAACCGTTAGCAGTTAACGTTAGCGAGCTTTACAGTTGCCTATGTTATTCAACAAAACATTTTTGCAGTCATCATACTCACCCCAGCCCGATCCACCAGCAATCTTAAGTGGCGGAGATATCGTCGTCTCCTTCGTCTCACAAAATTTGCTGAAGACAAATGCATAAAAATCGCTGCAATCCACATTGCTATGACTGACGGCGACATCTTGTAATGTGTGATAAACATCGGCGCATGTCCTCTGACGTGACATTAGGAACTAGCGACGACGTATGATGACGTATAACAGTGTTGTAGTGGTGTCCCATTTCTTAGGTGAAAAATTTAAACCCTTCCCCTTTCCACTTCGTTTCAAGGGACAAGGGGAAGGGGAAGGGGTAGGGGTAGGGGAAGGGGTAGAAAATAGAAATGGGATTCAGCCTAAATGGCATAAAGCCTGGCTTTTGCCTAATAAATACTGCATCTCTAACATCTCTGTTCATTTTAAGATTCTCCACAAAATTTTCCCTGTAAACTCAGTTTTATCTAAATACTTGGAGGTTAAATGTTCTTTTTGTGATACGTTAAATGAATCTCTAATTCATTTGTTTGTTGAGTGTGAGAAAACAAAAAAAATTCTTAACTCGTTTAAATGACCACCTCTTGAACCACCTTAATGTATCTCACTCCTTTACTATTAAAGATGTAATATTTTATTACGAGAATGCAGAAAATAAACCGCTTGAATTTGTTGTTTATTTTATTTTACATGCAAAATACTTTATACATAAACAGAGAATTAAAAAGGAACAATTGTACTTCCATCTTTTCCTTCTAGAAATTACCTTAATTTTAAACTCTCTTAAATTAATTCAATTTAATAAGAAGAATAATATACTTCTAGTTTATTGTAGATGCGGTCATATTATTTCACCAGTTTTGACGCGTAGCTCTGGTTTAAAGTTTCACTCACACGACAGAAGTCCAATGTCTTTGTCTCTTGTAGTTTATTTTGTCAGCATCAAAGAATCAACACTTCATACAGTTGTCTTGAGTAAATCCACTGTGATTACAGACACCAGTTGCTGCATCTTGCAAATCTCTGACATTTACAACAACCTATTTGCTGTATCTTGTAAATTACAGTCTTAGCTTACGTATATAACAACACTCTTGTCGTATATCTCTGCTTACGGGAGCTTACGGTTACAACAACCTAGTTGCTGTATCTTACATTCTTAGCTTACCGGGAGCTCACACGCTTACGTGCTTACGGTCAAAAGCTTGTGTTTCCGGAGCCTTCCGCATCTAAACTGAACTCTCTTTCATATGACAGTCATACAAATGCATGTAATAGTGGAATGACATCACAGACCAACTTACGATTGTCAAAATGGATGCATGACTTAGAAATTTAAAGCTTATGGCTTATGTAACAAACTTAATGCTTTACTAATGAATAGAACAAGGTAGAATAAATGAAATAACAACAAGTAAAATAAAATAAACACGACAACAAATTCATAACAAGTACGATATGGCTCTTACAATTATTATGATATTGTTTTTTCATTGAAGTGTCTCTTGCTACATCTTTTCACGATTTTCAATCCTCTCGTGTATTTTAACCTTTCTTTGGACTCTCAAACCTACAATTCTTTGTCCCTTCAATTTTATTTGTTCTAATTAATGTTTTTTTTTTTTCCTGTATAAATGTGCCACAAAATAAACATTATACAAGATTTTGAGCACTGCCTGGGAATCGAATCCCGGCCTTCCGCATGGAAGGTGAATTACCTACCACTGAGCCACCAGTGCCCGTGTATATTTAAAGCACATAAATCTTTGTAGTCTTTTTGCACACACGCGCGGATGCGTTACAATAATAATAATGATAATAATAACAATAATAATTCGGAGAACTACTACTACTACTAATAATAATTATACAGTCAAAGAAGTACCATCATTGAAGGAGAGAAGAAAATGAAGAATAAATACATATTAGTTTGCGCTTGACATGTTTATTAGCTCTGTCGCTTGCTGTCAACGGGCGCCTAAGAGACATAACACATTTTTCAGCTTCAGTAGACACACAATACTTCAAACTGAAACATGACTACAGGTAATGAAGGGCATTTTCACAGCTTCCCGCACGCACCCGTGGGAAGTCGCGGGATCCCTTTTCTGAAAATGTGCATTTTTAAATGCCAGATCTGTATATACTGTACATGGGCTATGCTCATGGTAAAAGCTGTCATTTAATTCATCTAATGAGCAATGTGCATGTAAAAGATTACAATTAAATAGTATTGTAAAACTGTTTTGTAAATTGTGATTTGATAATTTGTGATATCTTATGCTAACTTGCAAAATTAATGAATTCTACATTGAAAGGAGCTGCATGTGTTTTGCCAATATCAGTTCATGTGACTTATACTACATCTTAAGTTTCATTTCTAATTTAGATGAGCTTTATTTATGAAATTCTACATCCTTTTCCATTACTAATTAAATTTTTTTTTTAATGTAAAATAATTTTACATTTAATAACATCTGTAAGAGCCATAACATATTTGTTGTGAATTTGTTGTTGTGTTTATTTGTTTATTTCATTTTATTCTATCTTATCCTATTCACTAGTTAAGCATTAAGCATTAAGTTTATTACATAAGCTTTGAACTTGTTAGTTAAGCATCCATTTTGACAATCGTAAGTTGGTTTGTGTTGTCATTCCACTATTACATGTATTTGTATGACTATCGTATGATAAAAAGTTCAGTTTAGATGCGGAAGTCTATGGGAACACAAGCTTTTGACCGTAAGCTAACCGTAATCAGATAGATATAACAAATGTGTTGTTATAACCGTAAGGTAATCCTGAACCATATTGATACAGCAACTGGTGTTGTAACTACAGTGGATTTACTCAAGATGACTGTATGAAGTGTTGATTCTGTGATGCTGGAAAACTAAAATACGAGAGACAAAGAACTCAATGGACTTCGTGCCGTAGTAAGTAAGTAAGGAACCTCAACCAAAGATACGCGTCAAAACTAGTGGAATAATATGTCCGCATCTACAAAAGTCAAAAGCTTTCTCTGTTGTTTAAGCGTGAAGATAAGTGAACGCTGAAAACGAAAGTGAAAGAGACTCGCGCGCCTTGAACTTCACTGTCAAACAACAAGGACAATGCTCCCAGCACCTCGCTAGAGAGCCAAAAGGGGCTCATCGAGGCGAACAGAAAGGAGAAGCTCTACAAAACGCTGGAAGCAAGAAAAGGCAAGTTGGACCAACTGAACGCAATGTCTAATGAATTAGAGACGCTTATGAACAATGCTTGCAACCTAGTTGCTGTTGAAACTGAGTATAACATGAAATACAAACAGCTGCTGGGAGAATTTGTTAAAAGCAATGCTGATGTGCTATTGTGCCTACGGCTGCACAGGATTCATGGTAAAAACAGAGCTTTGGATTACGGACACCAAGAATTGCCTTGTGACGTCTTCAACACACAGCCAAGTCTCGCCAGAAGACAGCGTGTCACAAGTCGCGGCAGCTGAGCCACATGGAAGCGTAGCGTAGGTCCGTAACTTCTACAGCATCCTCAGCTAGACTAAAGAAAGCAGAAATTAACAAAGCAGCCCTGTTAGTTAAAATAGCAGCCCTAGCAAAACGGCAGGCGCTAGAACAGAAGGAAGCACAACTAAAGGCTGAGAAATAAAGGCTGGAATTAGAAACAGCGATCGCTTTCCGACACTGAAATGAAAGCGCATCACGGTCACAAAGAACGACAACGTTCAGCACGAGAGAGCACAGTCACTGCACCGAGCATTGCGCACCTAAGCAGTGCACACCTTCCCAACTCGGAATACAACAGCAGATGGTAGCCCGCAAGAGAGAGCGCGGTCATTGAAAAAAGCAGCACGCACTTTCTCCCCCTCAACTCGGAAGTTAATGAGCTTTACGACTAGAGCGATTCAATGAACTGTACTGAACTGCCACCACGTCACGAGGCACACCACGTCGATGTGCCCCTCAACGTCAGACCTACTATGACCAGCACGCAGAGAGAATGCCCTATCCACGACAATGAACATTTATGTCAGAG
Organism: Channallabes apus; assembly: GCA_030522415.1. NCBI lineage: Eukaryota > Metazoa > Chordata > Actinopteri > Siluriformes > Clariidae > Channallabes > Channallabes apus. Next base: position 26,022,274 of record CM060111.1, on the reverse strand, counting down.
CTTCGATACAGCACATTATTCAATTCAATTCAATTTTATTTGTATAGCGCTTTTAACAATTGACATTGTCTCAAAACAGCTTTACACAATCAAAAGAATTATTTAAGTTTGTACAATGCTGTACGGGGCAGCCTACTCAAGCATGCCCGTAAGAGCAAACCAACAAGTGACAAGCACCTTAAGAGACCCATGCAGCACAAGAGAATGTCCTACCCAAGACGGTGCATACCTTTGTCACGGCTTTGATACAGTAGAGCGCCAAATGCAACGTCAGGCAGAACTCACAGAGCCAAATGCTAGCTCGGAGACCCACTGAAATTTACTTTCTTTATGTTATCCTTTGAGCATTTCGTTGAATCCAAAACTGACAATGACATCGATAAGCTGTCCTATCTCGACCTGTACACCAAGGGCGAACACAAATACCTTGTAATGAGCTGCATGCACATGACAGGAAACTGCTGTACGACGGGTTCGGTAACGAGCTAAGAATCGCAGCGGCATATAAGCAAAAGGAAGCTAATTGTCCGAAAATAAAGCCAGACGACGGAAGGGCGTTAAGCGCCCTCTCCTCGTTCTTTACAACTTGCCAAAACGCAATGGCAAACTATGAATCCATGGACGAGTTAAATAGCAGCCAGTGCATGATCGACATTCTTACAAAGCTGCCCTACAAGCTGATCGACAGGTGGAACTTTGCTCACGCCAGTATTATGAGTGCCACAGGAAAAGAGCCAAGTTCGCCCAGCTGGTGGACTTCATCGCTCAACAAGCTAGACTGTACTACGACCCGCTCTTCGCTGAGCTGGACGCCGCAACCAGCGAAAGAAAACACGGTCGCACATCCCTTCAAGGACTCAAACCAAAACGGGAAGAAAAGGCCAGGGTCAGCTTCGCAACCGAGGTCAGACAGGTTGGTAAAAATTATAAAGGCTCGAGCACAGAGAAGAAGGCTGGTGCATTAATTATCAGTGCGCTCACTAAGCCGTGCGCATATTGTGAAGGGAAACATACCTTAGATGAGTGCGTTCAATTTGATGATAAGACACACAAAGACAATTCTTGAAAAAGAATGGATTTTGTTTTCGATGTTTAGTTAACACTAGAAGCGCCGCGCCAGTGTCACCTACTTATAACGTGGTTCAGCGGTCGTTTGACCGCCTATTGTTTTGAATGGGAAGCTGTTGCTGACACACAATGATCGCTAGATGGCGCCTTCACCCAAAGCAAATAGTTTAGCTCCAAGATAAACTTGCATTTGGACAATGCGCCATTCATTCCCGCGTTGATGATCAGCGGTATTTTTTTTTCATATTCAACTGAGAAAACCTACTACAGAATCTTTAAGGGGACAAAGGAAGAGAAAAAAAATGGCAGAAGAAAAAAAACAAGTCATATTTTGCATTATAACCCAAAGTTTTTGGCATTACTTTTTTCTGCCGTTTTTTTCTCCTCCTTTGTCCATCTAGGGGCTTCGTACTATAACAAAAAGGAAAGCTCTACTTAATTTTATATAGTTTTGAGAAAATCCATTAAAATCCATTAGTTATTTGAAGCTTCTGAACGTCTCGGATGGAGCAGGAGCAGCGATGTAGTTCTGAACTCGCTTCCGTGAAATTATCGCTAAAACAATATTAAATTTGAATAAGTAATCAGATCTACCACAGCAGATAATAACCGAAGCAAACACCACGATTATGCCTCGTTTCGTTTGACGGGAACGTGGTTCACTTGGCCGCGGTGTATTATAAACCTGTGGAATGTTTCACTGTTTATGCTCACATAAGAGTAATAAAAGCGAGTGAAATGTGGAAATGATGTGTGGCAACTCAATGAGAACTAAACCAAAGATTTCGGTAACTCCACTGAGTATAACATCTGCATAGTGACACTGAACATCTTGACTTTTCCGTTTACCTCTGAAAAAAAAGCTGTATTTTGTTTGTTTATATTTAAAATTTTTATAACAGTAGAAGAACCTGCGATGGATTGGCACGCTGTCCAGGGTGTACCCCGCCTAGTGCCCGAAGTCTCCTGGGATAGGCTCCAGGTCCCCCGCGACCCTGAACACAGGATTAAGCGGTATAGAAAATGAATGAATGAATGAATGAATAACAGTAGAAGAAGTACGCACGCGCACGCACACACATAGACGCACACACACACACACACAGACACACACACACACGCCCTCGGGAAACATCCAATCACCGTCTGTATACAAATGAGTCAAGACGTAGCCTAACGTGGTGTTGTGTCGGATTTCAGCGGTCACGGAATGGGAAGACTTTGAAGAAGCTGCAGTGACAGTAAACAGCTGAACAACTTCACTTTTCCGTCTACCTCTGAGAAAAAAAGCTGTATTTTGTTTGTTTATATTTAGAATTTTCATAGTAGTACGAGAAAGTTACAGTTTGGTCTGTGTACTGTAGTTCGCACCCTTGTAGAGAATAAATAAATGAATAACACCTTCATATCCCCTCTCAAGAGTGCGCCATAGTCCATTGTTAGTTTTAATGATTTGGCTGAAACTAATTATCACTACATAAGTACCCTAACACCATTGATCATGAGTTTCAGCTCAAATTAATTCTATACTTGTAACAGAAAATCTACATGCAGATTCCAAATGTGTATTTATATGATAGATAGATAGATACAGATGTCGCCATTAAAAACGCGCGTTTCGAGAAAAGGGATCCCGTGACTTGCGTGCGGGAAGCTGTGAACATGCCCTTCATTACCTGTAGGGGGCAGTCGTGTTTCAGTCTGAAGTATTGTGTGTCTACTGAAGCCGAAAATGTGTGCAAATTAAACTGCGCATGCGTGTTTGGAGACGCTGTGCCCGCGCTGTGTATCAGTCGGTTGGGAATCATCACGGAGGTACAACACGGCGTGGCTGCAGCTGGAGTTTGTCGTGTTCGAGGTAAGTTTAGATTTCGTTTTTGGATGTGATTCTCGCTTTCATGACTCCCAATTAATGTTCATCTTAATCTCAGGACGTACAATTAGCAATTTCAGTTTTTAATAGTGTGGAGATTCACAAAACACCGTTTTCGTGTAAAAACCTGAACCTACGGAGCCCCCCAGGGGTCCTGTGGTAAATAAATAAATAAATAAAATAATAACGAACCGAGCGCGCGGATTAATACACCGAGATGTGTGAACAAACTGAGTCGTGTGTGTTAAAGCATTAAATGGTAAAAGAGCACTAGCAATAAACGTTTTTTTTTCTGAATCCGAACTTTATTAATGAGTTACGAGTAAACAACCTGTACATATGTTCATACAGTATTGACAGCAGCTCTAATTTGTCTAAATCGCATTGCAGACAAAAATAAGTCGAGTCATCCTGTGACCCTGCATGCTTAATCTTTCCACACATGATTCTTGCTTCTCACTTTTTCCTTAATCCCTCGCTGATCTATCTTGTATTTTTCTAACGGTGTCAGAAACTTTGTTAGTAGCACTGCTTGACATGCTTGATGCCTTCCTCTTTTGTAATTTGCTTTGGATAAAGGCAAACTTACAAAACATGAAAAAATGCCTAAATGTAGTTGTACGAATAAAAGATTATGTAATGATACAATGTAAATATTTTCACAGAAACAAAGCGTAAAGATGAGACGTGAATCTGAAGAGGATCTCTTTGATGATTGCCTGGTAAAGCATTGTTTTCTTATTAATTATACAATTTATTAATACCTTGAATATAGTGTTTGTTGTATTGGACAGAAGCATATAAATGCAAATGAATATATAAATCTGAGTAATTATTGAACGAATTTTCATGTTTGGACTAACCCTTTAAATACAAACTCAGCATTCATCATAGGATTTCCTGACACTGTAAAGGTGCAGAGTAATCTATGGAGTGTAGCCATCTCATGCCATGTTTTACAATGTTTTAGTGATGCAAGATTATTGCTAAAGCAATTTAACCCAAGTTTAACAATCTGAAGTATATGAAGTGATGGTCATTTTTTATTATCAATTATTTGTATTATTTTTTTTTCTCTGTGAAATGAAGTCAGCACAAGTTGAAGCAATTCAGATTTTTTTTTGTTTCTCAAAATAAATTATTTATTTTCTTGTACATTTTATGCAGGGGGACAGACGAAGTGATGCCAGTATGCACCTTCTTAAAATCCTTGTCGTCTGTGCTGTTGAAGGGGAAGAACCGGTTGGTGTATCCATAATCCTTGAAGGAGAGGAAATTTTGCAAGAATGTGGCAATAGCTCCGAGCACTGCGCTACACATTTGAGCTATTTTCAGAAAGTTCTTCTAGAACTTGATGGGATTAAGCTATCACCAAAAGTGCAAGCTTTAAAGATGAAGTTATCTTAAAACATTTGATTTGGCTTGACTACAAGTCTTTACATGTTGTGTTTACATGTTCAGCTTAATGTTTTAATGCGTTATGGTTTCAATGGCATACTTTTAAGTGCACTAGTCCAGAGTGCTGATTTGAATGTTGCAACTTCACTGCTTCCGAGGGCTATTACGTTTTAACGTTTATTCTACAGTTTGTTTAATGTATTTTCTATTTTATTTCTAAATGAATGCTGTATTTTATTTATTTATTATTTTACACAATTTTGTTTAAAACAAGTATTTCAGGCCCTGGTGCCGTGCAGAAGGAGTGTAAGCCCCCTAATGTCAAACACTACCACCAACTATTTTGCTGACCATTTAGTTGCTTGATTGGCCAGCCATCTCACCTGACCTGACGTTTCATGGGAAAGATGAGCTGAAATCTGGGATAAATTTACAAGCTGAATGCTTCAAGTGTTATCTGCACATTCATGCACACTTTTGCACTATATATTTATATTTCCATTTATGGACCACTGCACAAATCACTTTAATAATAACCCAGATAGCAAGGTGACATTGATTCAATGTTGAAATTTCATCAGAATCATCATTTTGGTTGAGGTTGATTTTTCAATGCTAAATAATGTTGAATCAATGTTGATAATTCAATGCTTTTCTGTATTGAAAAGACAAACATTGAATCAATGTTGATTTTTGGTTGTGGAACCCATCCTCATTCAACAATGTAAGGAAAATTAAATTAACTAAGTGCATTTCTATAAAAATGTGTATGCATGTGTGTATGTGTTTAAAACAGGTTAAAAAATTGACTACAAGAGATTTGCCATGGTGCTTAAAAAAAATAAATATATATATATATATATATATATAGTTATTGAGGAAAAAAAATAATTTGACGGTAAGTTTTGTGTATTTACCTTGCTGTCTAGTTTACTCACTTGAGAGCTTAATTCCTGTTTGCCGTTCAAAAGTACTCAATTTTCGGCTCGCATTTAACATCGGAGGGTGTTTTTACACTGTCGCCATGTCATTATAATACACTCTACAGGCATGAGAATTCAATATGTTGTAGTCTGGAAGTTCCTGCCACTCACGGTGAAAGAATTTTGGCGATGCGACCTACGGTATTCTGTTGGGAAGCATTTGTTTGAGACCTTAGTTCCTGTTTCCCGTTGTCTGTGTCTGACCCAGAGCAGTGTGCGTGCCCCACATGGAAAGAACCTATATGAGGATATATGAGCATATATGAAACCTATATGCAGTATATATGCGCATATAACCGCACCTAAAGTATATGGGGCCAGGGGTAGCTCAGTGGTTAAGGCATTGGACTAAGGTTCAAACCCCACAACCACCAAGTTGCCACTGTTGGGCCCTTGAGCAAGGCCCTTAACCCTCAACTGCTCAGATGTATAATGAGATAAAAATGTAAGTCGCTCTGGATAAGAGCGTCTGCCAAATGCCTAAATGTAAATGTAAATATGAGGATATATGCGCATATATGAAACCTATATGCAGTATATATGCACATATATGATAATATATATGCTGCATATATGCGTATATATGCTGCATATATGCGTATATATGCCACATGTAGGCAACATTGAGGTGCATATATGTGCATATACAGGCCATATACAGTAGGTCTCCTGTATTGCTTCTTTATATCCACATATAAGCCCTACTGTATATGTACATACAAGATATGTCTCCTATGGCAGGATCTGGTCATTTTAGCTCATATCTCACTTTGGCAACTGTCATACATGATGCCTAGCTCATATTTTCTATTATCAAGACAATAACTAAGAACTAACAAAAAAAATGCAAAAAACTAATCCTAATTGGCCACATACTGTATATGAGGATATATGCACATATATGAAACCTCAGTCTCCGTGAAAATCTTTTTGAAACACGTCACTAAAATTAACTGAAATGAGAAATATATCTATATAAAGCTTAAAATGTCTACTTTTAAATGATGCAAGTCACATTGAAAACAAATATTCTCAGTTTATGTAATCCGTATGAAACCAAGGAGAGGCACAGAATTTCTGTCACACTTATATGCTAATAATCAGAGGCAGGACACGCCCACACGCCAATCACACTGAAATCAGTCCGGGTAATTTACATACTAGACCACGCCCCCGGACACCGGCATGAAAAAACGAACACAGAGAGACAGGCTTGAAAATACTCCGATTCAGTGAGTTTTCAGCACGTTTTGGAAGATGGCACGCGCTTACACATCCGAGGAAACTCTTCAGAATGTTCTGGAAAGTTTACATTTACCTCAGAAGAAGACTGTGTGACTCCGACGACGAACGGGAGCATTTTGAACAGAGAATAGACCCATGCTACACTGGGTAAGTTATTAAGTCTTATATAACTCGTATTCTGATAATATTAAACTAATATTAGTAAATATTTTCCTCACTACAGCTAGCTCTTGTCAGCTTGTGTGACACATTGGCTTTCAATGCCATTTATATAGTTTAGGTAAATCATGCTAGCATGCTGCCTCATGTAACACAAACATGATATTTCCCGGTGGCTAAGCTAATGCCTTATGGAGTTTACAGATGTTTATATTCACCTTGTTTTGGATAGCTTTAGATTATGGTTGCTAATGTGTATTTGGCTCCATTTTGGTTAGCTTATAACACTGCTATCGGTAATGTTATTTAGCACAAACAAGCTAGTTCCAGGTGGCTAAAATACTGCCTTATGTAGCTAAGTGATGCTTATGAATATTTCTTTGGTGTAAATGTATATAATCCCTTTTGTTTAGCGTGTATTTACAAATACCTGATAAGATGTAATTGTTTAGAATGTGTTCAATATGTGTGTAATGTCCAGTGGATGGTGTTTTTTAAAACTCAAATTGAATTATGGCTGCAGTGTGTAGTATTATCTATCACCATCATTGATGCTGTCATGTGACCTACAGAAGAGAGGTGTATATTTTTCATGTTGAGGTGTGGATACATTTTTGGTCATCTCTGTACTGTATATATTGTGCATCCATATTAATTGCACATCCATTTACTCTGAACAGTATAGGTTAACATTTTTTTATTTATTTGTTTTTAGGAATGTGTCTGCATCACCCTTGCCTTCACCAGCCCCTCACATCAGGACACGCAAGTTCCGTTCAGATGGACCTCTTGTATTTGTGAAGTGGATGGACACACGAGAAGTATCTACCTGTTCTACCATCCATTCTGCTTTACAGTAGACAAATGGAGGGGTGAAATTACAAGGTACATGGACTACAAAGACTACAAAGACATTTCCATGTCCTGTGACTGCGTACAACCAGCACATGGGGAGTTGATCACTCTGATCAGCTATTACAATACTATACTACACAGCACAAAACAATGAAGCCGTACAGAAATATTTCTCTACACTGCTTGGACATTGCTCCCACCAATGCTTACCCTGCATGTATGTTTTGTACAGTTTTTTTTTTTTTTTATCTTGCACTGTTTTACTCTGAATGTCCGTCTTTTTTCAGTTTTTATTTTGTACTGTTCCTGTTGCAGTTTTACCCTGCATGTAAACAAATGTCCAGAATGTCCAGATTATCATTAATCTGCATTCATACATAAAATCCTATTAACTATTGGGAAGCTAAACATAAGAATCAGTATGAAACATGAAAAGTTTCTAAAAGTTGCCAATAAATTAATATTGTGATGTGAAATAATTTTTCAAATTGAAGTTATAAAGGGCTCTGGGGTGTTTTGCCAGGCAGAAGCGTGGAGAGCAGCCCGCCTTGCCACCTCTGCTACTGCCATGGTACGGAATCTGCTGCTGGGCACCTTCGACTTGGAGACTGGACCAAATTAAAAAGGTAGCCATTATTGGTGAGTAAATGCATAATGCGTTGAGAAGGGAAAACAAAACATTTAAGACTTTATAAGTTCACAACTTTAACCATAACCTACTTGTATCAATGTTTATTAGCCATCAATGGAGACTGCATAAGGTAGGGCACCCATTATTGTTACTGTATCTGCTTGGGACCTATAATACTAATTCATCACTTGCTCACTTCTTAATCCTACCTTTCCTCTTCTAAAGCCACATTATATTGCGCTGTAAGGTGTGTAGTCCTCTATTTTGTAGAACATATACTGTAGTGTTGCAAATAACCTCGTGGCACTAATTGTTGTCTGAAGTTTTAATAAATAATCATAATGCTGTCAAAAATAATGTCATAAATAGATTTTCTTTATCAATTAACTTCTATTAATTAAATAAAATTTTTAATGTAAATTTTTAAAGTTTAATGGAATGGCTGTGTGAAAGATGCTGAAGCTGACGTGCCAATGGTCTTTTATATTAATGTTGTTCGGAAGCCTGTGTAATGATGTAGTTTCGACATCTATCGACTGAACAGCGTTTTTTCGACTTGTTTTCATGTTATTGTTGTTCAGCAATGGCATGGACGTGATGTTTTGGCAAAAGAAGGGTGGGATGGTGGTTGATGGTGACTGAAAGCGGTGACTGAGTAGATTGGACGTCACAGCAGCTCGTGAAATGGCAGAGCTACTTTATGCAAGCTGTGTGCATTCTACTGTGGATTGACTGTTTTGAAACTTATATGGTAGTTACATAGCCCCTAGACCTCATTTACCATGAAAAAAGCCATGAAATTTCAGTTTTGACCATATGGGATCTTAAACAAGGACGTCATCTTTTTTTAATTATTGTTTGTTTGGCGAGGAATTATAGACCACAATGTCAGCATGATCTTGCGTTGTTTCCTTATCACTTCTTGTGTGCGTTTGGCTGTAGCTTGCACACCAGACAGAGTTGTTGGCGATTCTTCCTATTGTAAAGTCATGCAGTGTGTAATCTCCTGTCGCCAATTCATTGTGCAGTGTGAACACAGCAGCAACTAAATGCTACCACAGATAGTACAGTGTGAAAACAATGGTGATCCGATGACTTTGAAAATCATGCAGTGTGAGTTTGAGGAGAAGGTAAAAAGCAATGCAAAACAAATAATGTACAGTTTATGTTGTCATTACAGTACTTTGCTCTCAAACTAAATGCAATGTAATAATAGGCGTTATTTAATAATAACATTAACAGTGCAGCATGCATCTAACTCTGGGTAAAAAGCTTATAATAAAATCACCAAAATAAGTCTTCATGTTAAGAATAAATATGCAAACAGTACGGTATCTGAGCGTACGGATTGGAAATTTGTGCATACAGTTTGTTAATCCGTGGCCACAATTTGTTAAACTGAGGGAACAGTTTAAGTATTTGTGAGTGCGGGGGACAAATTGCAAAACCGTCGCCACGGATTGATTTTTTTTATTTTTTTATTTATTTATTTTTTTGGTCCTACAGGTTTTTTTTTTTTTTTTTTTTGGACATAAAAGACTACATTGTTACATTAAGTATATTTGTTTTCATAGCATTGAATATGTACATTGTAGGACAACATTTGCAGATTGTGAAATAACACATACAGGTCCTTCTCAAAAAATTAGCATATTGTGATAAAGTTCATTATTTTCTGTAATGTACTGATAAACATTAGACTTTCATATATTTTAGATTCATTACACACAAACTGAAATAGTTCAAGCCTTTTATTGTTTTAATATTGATGCTTGTGGCATACAGCTCATGGAAACCCAAAATCCCTATCTCAAAAAATTAGCATATCATGAAAAGGTTCTCTAAATGAGCTATTAACCTAATCATCTGAATCAACTAATTATCTATAAACACCTACAAAAGATTCCTGAGGCTTTTAAAAGCTCCTAGCCTGGTTCATTACTCAAAACCGCAATCATGGGTAAGACTGCCGACCTGACTGCTGTCCAGAAGGCCATCATTGACACCCTCAAGCAAGAGGGTAAGACACAAAGACATTTCTGAACGAATAGGCTGTTCCCAGAGTGCTGTATCAAGGCACCTCAGTGGGAAGTCTGTGGGAAGGAAAAAGTGTGGCAGAAAACGCTGCACAACGAGAAGAGGTGACCGGGCCCTGAGGAAGATTGTGGAGAAGGACCGATTCCAGACCTTGGGGGACCTGCGGAAGCAGTGGACTGAGTCTGGAGTAGAAACATCCAGAGCCACCGTGTACAGGCGTGTGCAGGAAATGGGCTACAGGTTGCAAATTTTGCATGTCATTCGGAAATCAAGGTGCCAGCGTCTGGAGGAAGACTGGGGAGAGGGAAATGCCAAAATGCCTGAAGTCCAGTGTCAAGTACCCACAGTCAGTGATGGTCTGGGGTGCCATGTCAGCTGCTGGTGTTGGTCCACTGTGTTTTATCAAGGGCAGGGTCAATGCAGCTAGCTATCAGGAGATTTTGGAGCACTTCATGCTTCCATCTGCTGAAAAGCTTTATGGAGATGAAGATTTCATTTTTCAGCACGACCTGGCACCTGCTCACAGTGCCAAAACCACTGGTAAATGGTTTACTGACCATGGTATTACTGTGCTCAATTGGCCTGCCAACTCTCCTGACCTGAACCCCATAGAGAATCTGTGGGATATTGTGAAGAGAAAGTTGAGAGACACAAGAATCTGTAAAAGGATTCCCGACCAAGTATTGAGTGCAGAACTGAACATAATTATATGAAGGTTGACTATTGTTGTATTAAAAACACTTCTTTTATTGGTCGGATGAAATATGCAAATTTTTTGAGATAGGGATTTTGGGTTTTCATGAGCTGTATGCCACAATCATCAACATTAAAACAATAAAAGGCTTGAACTACTTCAGTTGTGTGTAATGAATCTAAAATATATGAAAGTCTAATGTTTATCAGTACATTACAGAAAATGATGAACTTTATCACAATATGCAAATTTTTTGAGAAGGACCTGTATATTAAAAAAAATCTAATGTGTGCATTTTGTATCTATGGAAGATTGTAGGACATTTCAAAACATATGTTGCATATCTGTACATTTGTAAAAGTCACATTTCCAAAAATTTAGGACCCACCTTCTGTCATTCATAAACAACTACCACTCCAAGTTTTTAGAGCATTGTATAGTTCTAACCTTTTGTTTGTTTTTCATTCTTTAGATGCACTACTACAACAACAGCTGAAAGCTGAAGAAAAGGAGGCCACAGAGTTTCTTTGCTTCAACAGTTCAGAAATGGCTTCGTTATGCCCCAGAACGGCTGGGGGGAATTGCTCGTGGTGGAAAACCATAAGTTCAGCTTTATGTCTTATTATCTGTTTTGCTGAGTAAATACATTTCAACTTACGAATAATGTTTCAGTCATCTGTTGTGTTTCTGACTTGGTTGTTTCTATTTGCATTTGACTGAATTTTGCTGAGGCAGGCTGCCATTTTTATATTATGGTTTTCCAGTCTCTTCTCTTGGCAGTTAGATTCTGTTTTATGAATTCAGAATTAACAATCTCTTCTAATAGTTCTCTTCTAAAAAGTCATATTGTCATCCAGTTTATAATAATTTGTATGTAAGTTGTAGTGTGTTTTATTATATAGTTGTTTTATTGTAATTGTGATGTTACTTCCTGTTTAAATGGGTATGGAGCATAAATAAATAAATATGTTTACATGTAAACTGAAGGATGTTGAGTTACTGACTTTTTGTTTAAAAAAAAAAAAAAAAAAAAAGCTTTTCAGCCCTACATGGTCTCTGATTTAAAGAAATAAATCAAAACGGACATGATTTACTGTCATAGAATCTTGCTGTTCATAAAGCAAGACTAAACTATAATTGTTTCAATGTTGATTCAATGTTGATTCAATGTAAAATAAGTGATTGAATTTACGTTGAACAAACATTGATTTTATGCCCATCTTGATCTATTTTTCATCATTGAAATAACATTATTTCAAGGTGCAAACCTGATGAAAAATCAACGTTTAACATTGAAATTTCAACATTGATTCAATGACAAGTTGGTTGATGCTTTAATGTTGATTCAACGATGATTCAATGTTGTTCTGCTATCTGGGAAGTCACTTTAAGAAGTCACTTTTATGCATATTTGCACACCGCAGTCATTTCTAAATTTCTAATTTGGACAAATTTCTCTTTTTTTATATTTCTTATTGTTATATTGATATTTTGTTCGTATTTGTACAGTATATTTTGTTTTACTTTGTACAGTATATTTTACTAGTTAATTTCATTTTCTACCGTTCATGTTCTACCTAAAGGGCAAATCATCTTTCCCGTATGTGTATGTTTTTTCCCTTGTAAGTGTCCCCCCCACCCCACCCCATAATTTTATAATTTAAACACTTTTGCATGATATTCTAATTTTTTGAGATAAACTGTATTTCAAATGTCACACTCATTGTTTACATGTGTATTTTAATTATTTGGCAATTTATGATACTTTTATTCTTGAACATTTCATTCACAGTACATATATATAACTACTATTCATAAGCCTACATCTTTTTATGTAACCCATTGCATTAAGCTGTTAAGCATGACACCCTGGTTATGTTTCAAATTCAAAACTAAAATTTAATTTGTAACATACACAGTACGATATGCAGTGAAATGCTTATACGACTGCCAGTGACCTTAAAAATAAAAAACTTAAACTTAAGAAATAAATATGAATAGAAGAAATATGTTAAATAAAATTGACTACTTAAGGGTTCAGTGGGCTAAAGAAAGACAATCTTGGACTGCGGATGACTGGATGAGAGTTAGATTCAGTGATGAATCACGAATCTGCATTGCGCAGGGTGATGATGGAACTTTTGTTTGGTGCCGTTCCAATGAAATTTATAAAGACAACTGCCAGAAGAAAACATGCAAATTTCCACAATCATTATTGATATGGGGTTGTATGTCAGGTAAAGGTATGGGAGACATGGCAGTCATTACATCTTCTATAAATGCACAAGTTTATGTTGCGATTTTGGACACTTTTATTCCATCAATTGAAAGGATGTTTGGTGATGGTAGCATCATTTTTCAGGATGATAATGCATCGTGCCATAGGGCAAAATCTGTGAAAACATTCCTACAGGAAATACATATAATGTCAATGGCATGGCCTGCAAATAGTCCGGACCTTAATCCAATTTAAAATCTGTGGTGGAAATTAAAGAAAATGGTCCAGGACAAGCTCCAACCTGCAAAGCTGATCTGGCAACTGCAATAAGACAAAGCTGGAGACAGACTGATGAAGTATACTGTTGGACATTAGTTAAATCCAGGACTCAGAGAATTCAAGCTGTTATAAAAGCCAGAGGTGCTGCAACAAAGTACAAGTAGTGTTTTTATTTGGTGATTCCATATTTTTTTCCTCTGTTTGAGTTGTTAAAACAGTTGTCATTGACTATAGTTATCTTTCTTTGTTTTTTTAAGTGTTTTATACAGCCAGAAGTTTGGATTGTTGAGTGAAAATAGTTTTGTGGCATGTATTTGCTTGTTTTTTTTTCTACACAATTAAACATTTGAATGAACATCTTCTGAGAGGGGTGATTCCATCATTTTTGCCAGGGGTTGTAGAAATATAAAAGAAGAAAATAGAAATTTGTCCAAATTAGAAATGTAGAAATGACTGGGGTGTGCAAATATGCATAAAAGTGACTTCTTAAAGTGTCTTATTATTAAAGTGATTTGTGCAGTGGTCCATAAATGGAAATATAAATACAGGACCTTCTCAAAAAATTAGCATATTGTGATGAAGTTCATTATTTTCTGTAATGTACTGATAAACATTAGACTTTCATATATTTTAGATTCATTACACACAAACTGAAGTAGTTCAAGCCTTTTATTGTTTTAATATTGATGATTGTGGCATACAGCTCATGAAAACCCAAAATCCCTATCTCAAAATATTAGCATATTTCATCCGACCAATAAAAGAAAAGTGTTTTTAATACAAAAAAAAAAAAAAAAAAGTCAACCTTCAAATAATTATGTTCAGTTATGCACTCAATACTTGGTCGGGAATCCTTTTGCAGATTCTTGTGTCTCTCAACTTTCTCTTCACAATATTCCACAGATTCTCTATGGGGTTCAGGTCAGGAGAGTTGGCAGGCCAATTGAGCACAGTAATACCATGGTCAGTAAACCATTTACCAGTGGTTTTGGCACTGTGAGCAGGTGCCAGGTCGTGCTGAAAAATGAAATCTTCATCTCCATAAAGCTTTTCAGCAGATGGAAGCATGAAGTGCTCCAAAATCTCCTGATAGCTAGCTGCATTGACCCTGCCCTTGATAAAACACAGTGGACCAACACCAGCAGCTGACATGGCACCCCAGACCATCACTGACTGTGGGTACTTGACACTGGACTTCAGGCATTTTGGCATTTCCCTCTCCCCAGTCTTCCTCCAGACTCTGGCACCTTGATTTCCGAATGACATACAAAATATGCAACCTGTAGCCCATTTTTCCTTCCCACTGAGGTGCCTTGATACAGCACTCTGGGAACAGCCTATTCGTTCAGAAATTTCTTTCTGTGTCTTACCCTCTTGCTTGAGGGTGTCAATGATGGCCTTCTGGACAGCAGTCAGGTCGGCAGTCTTACCCATGATTACGGTTTTGAGTAATGAACCAGGCTGGGAGTTTTTAAAAGCCTCAGGAATCTTTTGCAGGTGTTTAGAGTTAATTAGTTGATTCAGATGATTAGGTTAATAGCTCATTTAGAGAACCTTTTCATGACATGCTAATTTTTTGAGATAGGGATTTTGGGTTTTCATGAGCTGTATGCCACAATCATAATTATTAATACAATAAAAGGCTTGAACTACTTCAGTTGTGTGTAATGAATCTAAAATATATGAAAGTCTAATGTTTATCAGTACATTACAGAAATTAATGAACTTTATCACAATATGCAAATTTTTTTAGAAGGACCTGTATATAGTGCAAAAGTGTGCATAAATGTGCAGATAACACTTGAAGCATTCAGCTTGTAAATTTATCCCAGATTTCAGCTCATCTTTCCCATGAAACGTCAGGTCAGGTGAGATGGCTGGCCAATCAAGCAACTAAATGGTCAGCAAAATAGTTGGTGGTAGTGTTTGACATTAGGGGGCTTACACTCCTTCTGGAAGGTGTAGATGATCATCTTCTGGACAACTTGTTTGGTCAGCAGTCTTCCCCATGATCGCAGTGAAATATTCTAATATTTTGACATACTGGCTTTTTGATTTTCATAGAGGTGTAAGCAGTAATCATTTAAATGAAACCAAAAAGTTTTACTTTTTGAATAACATAGAAATGAATTTTTGGAAATGCAAAGAACCTCTGTTTTAACTGCTTAACATATGGGATTAATTTATTCATAAATATTATGGAATATGTTGTTCGAACTGAAACAGAGATGTAACTAATATCTCCAAGGCAGCATGTACAAGTTAGCAGAACAACATTATGGATGCTAAAATCACATACTTTATATAAGCCTGTACCCTTACACAGAGTGGAGTAACATCTGATTCTATTCAATGTCATTTGCAGCAATGCTTTACATGCACTTTAACTGTTTTGCTAAAGAATAAGCAAACTGTAAATAAATACTCAACTATAAATTACATTAAACCCTTTATTTATAAATTAATGAAATACATGCATGTATTGGTGGTGCAAGAAGGCAGATCATCAAGGGTATGTCTTCTCCACGACAATCTACAACAGGGGAGAAATAAAGACATGTTAATGTAAGTGTCTAGTAAAAAGACTTCATGATGTTACTATGCAGGTTGACACACACGCATGCAGGCAGACACGCACACAACATTTTATATATTTCATAGAACGCAAGCTTTTAGTAATGCTGTGTACAATTATTGGGTTTTGTTATTAAGGATTGCTGCAGAATTTGGCCCCATCTACACCATTCGTTAACACACATCATGAAGAGAAATTTGCCCCTGTCCCCAGATTAAGATGTGCTCAGTGGTGTTCTTGAAAAGAGAGGTGAATACTTCTGAACACTCACCTTCTGCTCAGGATGTACACCTGGTGTAGAAATCAGCTGATACACAGGCAGTTGATGATTTACATACAGTTCACTGTGAAAAGAAAAACACAAGCATACATGTTATAAGGAGTATAAACACATATTTAATGACTTTATAATAGAATAGATAGAACCCGAACAAAAGCCCCTTTTCTTGACTGTTACATACTGTACATTGTGTAAACACATAGCTAACTACTCAGAAGAGCTCTAGCTATGATAATACGACTACATTACACTGCAGTATTATACACTATATGGCACTCATGAGCTCCAATAAACTGCATACAACAATTCATTAACCATCTGTAACATTTAACCCATAACAGGAGCAGCTAAGAATTAGCTCAGGGATAATTAGCAATAGTTGAGAGACAACAGTGGACATTCTGCTATCTTAGCTCTTTTAGTAAACTAGCACTTAGCATAATGATATTAACTTGCTTATGGATCCATATTTGGACAGGTGTTTTACAGAAACAATGGAGCTAACTGTTTACATCACGTATATGTGTCCAAATACACTATTAAATTAATATATGTTAATGAACATGCTAGTTTCCCCATGCTAAGCGCTAGCGGTTAGCATAGTGATATTAGCTTGCTTATAAATCCATATGTGGATGTATATTACAGAGATGGCATGGAGCTGATGGTTTATATCAGTGTTTAATGGTCTAAATGAGATTATCTTCCTTTTAATCACTGACATTTACACTCGGCTCGGCATTTCCCCCAAACACTCCAAAAGTATTAACACTGCTACAAAGTTATCATTAGTG
This sequence comes from Channallabes apus, assembly GCA_030522415.1. Classification (NCBI taxonomy): domain Eukaryota; kingdom Metazoa; phylum Chordata; class Actinopteri; order Siluriformes; family Clariidae; genus Channallabes; species Channallabes apus. Next base: position 26,005,185 of record CM060111.1, on the reverse strand, counting down.
CCTAAAACAGTAACATCTAATTAATTTTATATATTAAACATTACCTGGTAAATGTGTCCAGTTGAAAAATTAGGGAAAATTATAACGTTATCGCGCTATAATTCACTGTATATTCCATGATGGTGTTGTGGAGCTGATATCCGGAAAGCTTCCGTGTTTAGTTGCGTTTTGACTTCAACTCCCCTAGTCCTTTGGCGTTAGCTTTAGCATTTAGCTTGCAAAATACTGGAGAAAGAGAGTTTTTCACACGGGGAAAAGCGGTTGCGCACAAACGGGAAAACGCACACATTTTCAAGAGAAATGGGTTTTTTTTTTCAAGTAAAAAAAAACTTTTTCAAGAAAAAAAAAAAAAAATTTCGAGAAAAAAAAATGTTTTTTTCAAGAGAAAAAGCACACATTTTCAAGGGAAACATTTTTTTTTCAAGGAAAAAAAATTTTCTTTCAAGGGAAAAAAAACTTTTACAAGGGAAAAAACACACATATATGGGAAAGATGATTTGCCCTTCTGGGCCACCGTACGAGTGTTATATCTCTTAACTTATTTGTATGAGAAGCGCATTAAGTAAATTCTCGGTTAATTTAATTCAGACGATAATACAGACAGTCACTGGTTAACACTAACACTGTTCACTGGTTAACATTAGCACAGGCAGTTTATTTACATTCCAGAATTCCCAAAACAGTATTTTACACACTCTGTGGTAAATAGGTTTATTAATATATTTTATTTTTATTAGAACTATATGTTCTGTGAAGTTTATTTATCTTTGTCTTCACTAAATTCTCCTGTTGTCTTTAAGCAGAGCTCCGCTGTGGAGGATTGGGTGGGGTCAGACGGCTGACGGCTGGACTTTTGGAGCTACAGTACTGGAGGAGCCTGAACAAGCTGTTGAGGGAGCTGTAGGAGGGATGACGTCACAGTCCGACAGCTTTAGAATGATGTTTGGTCAGGTCAACTGTATATTCTGAACATAGAACTGCAAAATGTGTGATACAATACTTTGGGGGAAACAAAGACTTAAACTGTTCCATGTTTAATAGTTTTGATATTTGAAAAATTAATATTTTAATATAAAAGGACTATAGATAGAGACTTATAAGCAGCTGGTGTATCCAGGTAGTTTAATGAACTTTAAGCAAAAAGACAACATGTATTCACCTGCTTTATATAAATTACTGTTTTAACTTTGACTAGTTTTGGAAGAATAAATTGAATTGTTAGTCATGTTTGCGTGTTTTAATTGTTGGGGATTGTTTGGGTATTTAAAAAATGTTTAGTTGAACCAACAACTTCAATGGGCAAAAAATTGGACACAACTTTGTTTTAAATAGTCAAAGAGTTGGGCTGAAAATCATAATTATTGGTCATAGAAACAAATGAAACCAGTTAAACACTTGATTTTATGTATTTGTGTTTGTGATTATGTGACCCATAATAATTTTTTCTCAGTACACAAATGTTTTGGGTTTTAAGAACTCCAAAAGAGCAACGACAAACTTGGTATTCTCCATTGAGGTTTCTCACCTTCCACTCCTGAGTATGACATGGTGTTAATTGCTCTGTGTGTGTGTGTGTTTTTGGCGGGGGGATGGGTGTGTGTGTGTGTTTTTGGCAGGGGGATGGGTGTGTGTGTGTGTTTTTGGCAGGGGGATGGGTGTGCGTGTTAAAGCCAACGCAGAAATGCTGGAGAGCGCGTGTGTGCGCTGGGGGGATTGGAAGGTGACTGAGAATACTCATTTACAAGACAAAAGACAGTCAGAGGCAGGGCCGTTCTAGACCAGGCGGGGAGGGGCGCAGTCAGAAATTTGAAGGGGGCATCATGTTTGAGCACTGTTTTTCCCTGGGCTTACTGTATAGTAACAGTATTGTATTTGCTGAATTGTGTTGAGGCACGCAAACCCCCTGACCACAATAAGGTGGCAATCCCTCAGAGGGGAAACTAAAAAATTAAAATTAAAGAAATAAAATATCCTTAATCCAGATTTTATCAATCAATGACATAACATTTATCTAAGCTGGATGGTCAAATTCTCAAAAACGTTTAACCTAAAGTAAGACTTAACACACTATAACTAAAATATTTACAAAACTGAAAGGTTGTCTTATGAATAATAAAAAATACAAACTAAATTAAAACAGATGAGCCATTGAACAGATCATAATATGTTTTATGTTTTCTGATTATAAATGATAGATGGGTTGATTTTAGAAAGGCTAAATGAAATAGCTAGTTTTTAATGCAACCATGGGGGGGGGCGCAATCCAGTGTCTTCTTGTGCCAGTCCCAAGTCTGGATAAATGCAGAGGGTTGTGTCAGGAAGGGTATCCGACGTAAAACATTTGCCAAATCAATGATGCGAATCAGAAATATCATTTCCATACCGGATCGGTCGCGGCCCGGGTTAACCCTCTGAGGTCCGGGGTGATTTTGGGGCCCTTGAGATGTTTGGACATGCTCTGATATTTGTGCTTTTTTCAGCTACTTATAATATATTATTGACCAACCTGTATTTTTCTTGTAATCAGTACAAACTGTTCTACAATAATACGTGACCAAAATGAATGTACGTGTTTGCATTTTTTAGGAAAAAAATATTATGCGTGGTTAGTAAGTTTTGTGAAAAAAAAAGTAGCTGAAATAAGGCCATGAAACTCATACAGACAATTTGTTCACAAGACATTGTTTCACAAGGGCTGGTGGACTAGTGTTTTTGCTTCAGAATGATGTGAAAATGATCTTGTTTACTTGCTCACAGAAAACAATATAGTGATTAACACTTTTTAAGTCACTTTTTGAGTGTAAAGGGTCTATGCGAGAAGGCGTGATCTATCATTACTAATGCAGTGATTGACACCTGAGAAGACAAAGGCCTGCATACTGATCTGCATAATGAGCCATCAGACAGGTATGTGACTGAGACAGGAGAGTTACAAGAAAGAATCTGAGGATAAAATAAGTTTATATATTTTCAGTGTTTAGGTTATTTGAGAATATATTTGACACACAAAAAAATCTTGAGATTCATTTGCGAGTTCAGTTAAACAGTTTATTAGGAACAATCAAAGTTGACTTTTTAGCAGCATTACTGCAATCACTATAACAGAAAATATAGCCAACAATAATATATAGATATATAAACACACACACACATATATATATATAGGCCTATATACTGTATATTATAATATAGAAAACAACAACAGCTCTTTGTAATTACCAGAACAAATGACTTTACCAACACTGTACTACATTTTTTCTACAATACACTACAGTTGACGATGATGAATATATTGTATTATATATTTATATAATATAGTTATATTTAACTAACATCTAGGATATACTGAATGTGCACTTACTCGTGGTTCTCCAGCGAACTCGAAACTGAACGACACTCACGTGACTTTCTTGTGCACGCGCCGGTGATGCAGCCACAGTCCTAAACAAAAACCAAAATTGAAACTTGAAGAATGGACGCGCATACAATCATTCACAAACAACAGCTGGTGAACAATTTGACCATCTGAAACACGGTCAAAACAATACAAAACACGTATATATATATAAAATAATAAAACTTTAGACAGATCGTAATCAGATTTTATTGCGGGCTTGTAAGTCGCGTGCATATTTAATATTTTAACCAATTTTACTCTTGCTGGCACTTAGTATTTTCCAAATGTACATATAAAATATAGAGCAGTGATGGTGAGAATAAAAGACTTACTGGTCAGGAATTACATCCTCTGTGGAGTCCAGACGTTATTCTAAATAAAGCCGTTCCTCGTCTGAGTCTTGCTCTTCCTCTGATGAGAAAGTAAATTCTTCATCGCTGTCCATCTGAAGCGCTTCTTCACCCGTGTAGCGTGACATTATTCAAACGCAGAAACAGTAAGTAAGATGCAGCTTGTTGTTTTATGCCCTGGGGGTGTGCACGTGATCACCTGCCTCACCTCAGGTCATTTCCATATGAACAGCGCGCGCGCAGGGAGGCGGGAGCACATTAGCTGTAATGAGCCGATACAGGAGAATCTGTACCACTCCTTACTTTCATACGGATTACATAAAAGCAGATTATTTGTTTTCACGGTGACCTGCATCATTTAAAAGTAGACCCTTTAAGCTTTCTATAGATATATTTCTCATGTCTGTGTGTGCAGTATTCGCGGAGTTTCAGTTCATTTTAGTGACGTGTTTCAAAAAGATTTTGGCGGAGACTGAGACGGCTGAAAGCGCACCCGGTTTATTTTATTTATTTTATTAATGCACAAAGTTTTCTTTTTAACATGTGTGCATACAAAAAAAAGTAGACACTTTACAGATTCGATTAATATATAGATCTTGTCTGTACGATCAAAACTGAAAGTGTAATTTAAGTTCTTATTGGCGTCATCAGGGGAAAACACCTCAAAACGCATATATGCGTTCGCGGACCTCAGAGGGTTAACAACGACCGCCACTGGTGCTGTTGACTTACAGGGTGCCGGTGGAAATTGGGCTACTGTTGGTCGAAGAAGGAGAGGAGGAAGGCGTGTTCGAAAGCAGAGAGAGAAGAGGAAAGGAAAGAGTTTAGGAGTGATAGTAGGGACCTTGAATGTTGGGACCATGACAGGGAAGGCAAGAGAGTTGGTTGATATGATGCAGAGAAGGAAGGTGGATATACTGTGTGTCCAGGAGACCAGGTGGAAAGGTAGCAAAGCTAGAAGCTTAGGATCAGGGTTCAAGTTGTTTTACCATGGTGTGGATGGGAAAAGAAATGGAGTAGGAGTTATCCTGAAAGAGGAGTTTGTAAGGAATGTCCTAGAGGTGAAGAGAGTATGAGATAGGGTGATGCGTCTGAAGCTGGAAATTGATGGTGTGATGTTCAATGTTGTTAGTGGTTATGCTCCACAGGTAGGATGTGTGTTAGAAGAGAAGGAGAAATTCTGGAGTGAGTTAGATGAAGTGATGCAGAGCATCCCCAGAGGTGAGAGTTGTGATTGGTGCAGACTTCAATGGACATGTTGGGGAAGGGAACAGAGGGGATGAAAATGTGATGGGCAGGTTTGGTCTTCAGGACAGGAATGTAGAAGGACAGATGGTGGTGGACTTTGCAAAGAGGATGGAAATGGCAGTAGTAAATACTTTCTTCCAGAAGTGGCAGGAACATAGGGTAACATATAAGAGTGGAGGCAGAAGCACTCAGGTGGACTACATCTTGTGTCGACGTTGTAATCTGAAAGAGATTAGTGACTGCAAAGTGTTGGTAGGGGAGAGTGTAGCCAGACAACACAGAATGGTGGTGTGTAAAATAATCCTGGTGGTGAGGAAGGTGCAGAGGACAAAGTGGTGGAAGCTGAGAAAGGAAGAATGTTGTGTAGTCTTTAGGGAGGAGTTGAGACAAGCTATGGGTGGCCAGGAGGTGCTTTCAGTTGACTGGACAACTACAGCCAATGTGATCAGGGAGACAGGTAGGAGGGTACTTGGTGTATCATCAGGTAAGGGAAAAGGAGACAAGGAGACTTGGTGGTGGAATGAGGAAGTCCAGGAGTGTATACAGGGAAAGAGGCTAGCTAGGAAGAAGTGGGACACTGAGAGGACTGAAGAGAGTAGACAGGAGTACAGGGAGATGCACCGTAAGGTGAAGGTAGAAGTGGCAAAGGCCAAACAAAGAGCATATGAGGACTTGTATGCTAGGCTGGACAGTAAGGAGGGAGAGGTGGATCTGTACAGGTTGGCGAGGCAAAGAGATAGAGATGGGAAGGATAGAGTGATTAAAGATAGAGATGGAAATGTACTGACAGATGCCAGGAGGGTGATGGGAAGATGGAAGGAGTACTTTGAGGAGTTGATAAATGAGGAAAATGAAAGAGAACAGAGTAGAAGAGATGACTGTTGTGGAGCAGGAAGTAGCAAATATTAGTAAAAGTGAGGTGAGAAGAGAGTTGAAGAGGATGAAGAGTGGAAAGGCTGTTGGTCATGATGACATACCTGTGGAGGTATGGAAGTGCTTAGGAGAGGTGGCAGTAGAGTTTCTGACTAGTTTGTTTAACGAGATCTTGGAGAGTGAGAGGATTCCAGAGGAATGGAGGAGAAGTGTATTGGTGCAGATTTTTAAGAACAAGGGAGATGTGCAGAGCTGTGGCAATTGCAGAGGCATAAAGCTAATGAGCCATACAATGAAGCTGTGGGAAAGAGTAGTGGAAGCTAGGTTAAGGGCAGAGGTGAGAATTTGTGAGCAGCAATATGGTTTTATGCCTAGAAAGAGTACATCAGATGCAGTATTTGCTTTGAGGATGCTGATGGAGAAGTACAGAGAAGGTAATAAAGAGTTGCATTGTGTCTTTGTAGATTTAGAGAAAGCGTACGAAAGGGTGCTGAGAGAGGAGCTGTGGTGTTGTATGAGGAAGTCTGGAGTGGCAGAGAAGTATGTTAGAGTGGTACAGGACATGTATGAGAGTTGTAAGACAGGGGTGAGATGTGCTGTAGGTGTGACAGAAGAGTTCAAGGTGGAGGTGGGTCTGCATCAAGCCCCTAAGCCCCTTTTTGTTTGCTCTAGTGATGGACAAGATGACAGATGAAGTTAGACAGGAGTCTCCATGGTCTATGATGTTTGCAGATGACATTGTACTTTGTAGCGAGAGCAGGGAACAGGTGGAAGAAAATTTGGAGAGGTGGAGGTACGCTCTGGAAAGTAGAGGAATGAAGGTTAGCCGCAGCAAGACGGAATACATGTGTGTGAATGAGAGGGACCCAAGAGGAACTGTGAGGCTACAGGGAGCAGAGGTAAAGAAGGTGCAGGATTTTAAGTACTTAGGGTCAACGGTCGAGAGCAACGGAGAGTGTTCAAAGGAGGTGAAGAGACGAGTACAGGCAGGTTGGAATGGGTGGAGAAAAGTGTCAGGTGTGTTGTGCGATAAAAGAGTATCAGCGAGAATGAAAGGAAAGGTGTACAGGACAGTGGTGAGACCAGCAATGCTCTACGGCTTAGAGACAGTGGCACTGAAGAAAAGACAGGAGGCAGAGCTAGAGGTAGCAGAGCTGAAGATGTTGAGGTTCTCTTTGGGAGTGACAAGGATGGATAGGATCAAGAATCAGTTCATCAGAGGGACAACCCATGTGAGATGTTTTGGAGATAAAGTCAGAGAGGCCAGATTGAGGTGGTTTGGACATGTTCAGAGGAGAGATTGTGAATATATTGGTAGAAGGATGCTGAGGTTGGAACTACCAGGCAGGAGGTCTAGAGGAAGACCAAAGAGGAGATTTATGGATGCAGTGAGAGAGGACATGAAGTTAGTTGGTGTGAGAGAAGAGGATGCAGAGGATAGGGTTAGATGGAGGCAGATGATTCGCTGTGGCGACCCCTGAAAGGGAACAGCCGAAAGACAAAGAAGAAATGAAATAGCTAGTTTTTGGTAATGTCAGTCCAGTAACTATACTATGTAAAAGTAATTATAATATGAATTAATTAAGGGCAGGACCTAACCTAATGTTAATAATTTACACCATGATAACATTAGTATTCATGTTTTTTGTATATATTTTTAAATGTTCAAATGAACGTTTCAGAGTATATAATTTGTTGTGTCATCTGTGATTGAGACCCATGAGTTAAATTAAAATAATTTTTATAGGTAGTAAGCCAGGTTTTAGTAACCTTGGATAAATCACCATGTAAGCCCTCTCTCACGCACGCGCTATCACGCTAACTAAATGAAACTAGGGTAAAAAATATGAGCAGTAAAAAGTACAGTAGTATCCTGTAGGTGATTCCTGTCCTGTGATAACAGGCACTAACACTCTAGAACTGTTTAGTTCTGTTAGTATTGTTTTCAAGTGTGAATGTTTGTGTGGATTAAATCTGTCACTGCTGCCGCATCTATTCACAGTTGTGATAAGTGATTTATGCCCCATCAGATCTTTGATGTGGGACGTTATGCTGGTTGAATGACTAAAGAAATACTGATCCGTATGGGCAGATATTTGTTCCAGATATTATGCGCCATTAATCAATTTGTTATGCCAATTTGACTTTCAGCGAAAACATCAAAAATATAACAAAAACCCAAGCAGAAGTTAAATTTTAAGCTTTACTTTCAAATTAAAATTTTATTTGTCACATACACGATATGCAGTAAAATGCTTTGGGTGCTTTAGGTGAGGCTCGAACTCGGCATTGCTTCACCTGGACTGCTTTATAAGTACCACGCGCTAACCGATTGCGCCACAGGAGCCACACGGAAGTTGCTCTTGTCACAGTATCCTCTCTCTCGTGCACACACACACACACAACACATGAAATTGCGTAAAACCAAACTACAGATGTCGCCATTAAAAACCTGCGTTTCGAGAAAAGGGATCCCGTGACTTGCCGCGGCTTTACGCGGCTGCGTGCGGGAAGCTGTGAACATGCCCTTCATTACCTGTAGGGGGCAGTCGTGTTTCAGTCTGAAGTATTGTGTGTCTACTGAAGCCGAAAATGTGTGCAAATTAAACTGCGCATGCGTGTTTGGAGTCGCTGTGTATCAGTCGGTTGGGAATCATCACGGAGGTTACAACACGGTGTGGCTGCAGCTGGAGTTTGTCGTGTTCGAGGTAAGTTTAGCTTTCTTTTTTGGATGTGATTCTCGCTTTCATGACTCCCAATTAATGTTCATCTTAATCTCAGGACGTACAATTAGCAATTTCAGTTTTTAATAGTGTGGAGATTCACAAAACACCGTTTTCGTGTAAAAACCTGAACCTACGGAGCCCCCATGGGTCCTGTGGTAAATAAATAAATAAATAAAATAATAACGAACCGAGCGCGCGGATTAATACACCGAGATGTGTGTTTCTTACCCCCAACCCGAGTGAAAACGGCGTGTTCAGACAAAGCCTCGCCAGTTAGATGCCATTTCTGAACAAACTGAGTCGTGTGTGTTAAAGCATTAAATGGTAAAAGAGCACTAGCAATAAACGTTTTTTTTCTGAAGCCGAACTTTATTAATGAGTTATGAGTAAAGAACCTGTACATATGTTCATACAGTATTGACAGCAGCTCTAATTTACTGCGGTAAAGCCAGCCGCGGTTCAGAAAAACACGGTCAAGCCAGCCGCGATTGATTTTAGTGCGCGCGCATATTACAGCGATTACGGTAGTTTCATGAACAACACAGAGAGAATGCCCCATATCTGAAAAATGCTGCAGTAAAATAGTTTCATATGTGGTGTGTATATAGTATGGGACGTCCAGAATAAGAACTGATCATTGTTTTTTTTCTGTTTCAGTCTGAAGTATTGTGTGTCTACTGAAGCCGAAAATGTGTGCAAATTAAACTGCGCATGCGTGTTTGGAGTCGCTGTGCCCGCGTGTGTATCAGTCGGTTGGGAATCATCACGGAGGTTACAACACGGCGTGGCTGCAGCTGGAGTTTGTCGTGTTCGAGGTAAGTTTAGCTTTTACACTTATTAGAAATGGGGTCTTTATACCCCTTTGAAATGTAATAATGCCCCATATCTGAAAAATGCTGCAGTAAAATAGTTTCATATGTGGTGTGTATATAGTATGGGACGTCCTGAATAAGAACTGATCATTGTTTTTTTCTACTTTTTTTTTTTATCATATAATGTGTGTACATTATATGGGATAAAAACTGACCATGGCGTTTTATACTTACTAGAATTTATTTTTTCATAGGTCTCTGAAGTGAAATAAAGGCATTTTATTTAACTTTTTTTCCCCATTGTGAACATTTGTTTATTTGACCTCTCTTCCAAAGCAGACGTTAATCCTCATTATAGAAAACATTCATTGAAGAATAACTGCTACTTTTGAACAGTAATACAAAATAAAAATCAATTCTGGTATTTAGAAAGACTAAATACATTATTTTGTCTGTTTTCTACGAATTCTGCTGTAACTTATCTACATAAAACAATTATTTGAATGGTGAATATTTAAGAAAAATATTGTAACAGACAACCGTCAAAGTCACCAATAAATAACACGGATATTAAAGCAGAAATGCAAATAAATAAGCAAGTAAAAATTGACGAGCATGTTGTATTATCTCTCAGTCCTGGGCGTCTAAATGAAAAGCGCTCTGAAAGCGCGTTGTCTCTGTGTCGGTCCTGAAACTACCGTAATCACTGTAATATGTGCGCACACTAAAATCAATCGCGGCTGGCTTGACCGTGTTCTTCTGAACCGCGGCTGGCTTTACCGCAGTTCTAATTTGTCTAAATCGCATTGCAGACAATAAAAATAAGTCGAGTCATCCTGTGACCCTACATGCTTAATCTTTGCACACATGATTCTTGCTTCTCACTTTTTCCTTAATCCCTCACTGTTCTATCTTGTATTTTCTAACGGTGTCAGAAACTTTGTGTTAGTAGCACTGCTTGACATGCTTGACGCCTTCCTCTTTTGTAATTTGCTTTGGATAAAGGCAAACTTACAAAAGATGAAGAAATGCCTGTATGTAGTTGTACGAATAAAAGATTATGTAATGATACAATGTAAATATTTTCACAGAAACAAAGTGTAAAGATGAGACGTGAATCTGAAGAGGATCTCTTTGATGATTGCCTGGTAAAGCATTGTTTTCTTATTAATGATAGAATTTATTAATACCTTGAATATAGTGTTTGTTGTATTGGACAGAAGCATATAAATGCAAATGAATATATAAATGAGTAATTATTGAACGAATTTTCATGTTTGGACTAACCCTTTAAATACAAACTCAGCATTCATCATAGGATTTCCTGACACTGTAAAGCCATCTCATGCCATGTTTTACTGATGCAAGATAAAGCAATTTAACCCAAGTTTAACAATATGAAGTATATGAAGTGATGGTCATTTTTTTATTATCATTTATTTTTATTATTTTTTTTTTCTCAATGAAGTCAGCACAGGTTGAAGCAATTCAGATTTTTTTGCTTCTCAAAATAAATGATTTATTTTCTTGTAAATTTTATGCAGGGGGACAGACGAAGTGACACCTTCTTAAAATCCTTGTCGTCCGTGCTGTTGAAGGGGAAGAACCGGTTGGTGTATCCATAATCCTTGAAGGAGAGGATATTTTCAGAAAGTTCTTCTAGAACTTGATGGGATTAAGCTATCACCAAAAGTGCAAGCTTTCAAGATGAAGTTATCATCTTAAAACATTTGATTTGGCTTGACTACAAGTGTTTACATGTTGTGTTTACATGTTCAGCTTAAAATGTTTTCATGCATTAAGGTTTCAATGGCATACTTTTAAGTGCACTAGTCCAGAGTGCTGGTTTGAAAGTTGCAACTTCACTGCTTCAGAGGGCTATTACGTTTTAACGTTTATTCTACAGTTTGTTTAAAGTATTTTCTGCTGCATTTTATTTCTAAATGAATGCTGTATTTTATTTAGTTATTATTTTACACAATTTTGTTTAAAACAAGTATTTCAGGCCCTGGTGCCGTGCAGTTTTTTTCTATGGATGCAAAATTTAGCTGAATGCACTTTTATTAAAAAGACAACTTGGATCTAGACTGTGAATGTCACAAATATTTGGTAATGTTGGTGAATAAACTGTTTAATTATATTTTAGTTGTGTGATTTATGAAAGATATAGATGAAATAATTACTTAAGTTTCTTTCCAAAACATAAATTAGCAATGTTTACATTATTATAGGGAGTAATATAAATTGATAAAACCAAGTAAGGGAAAATCTCACAAAACGTGTGTATATATATATATATATATATATATATATATACAGTGGTGTGAAAAACTATTTGCCCCCTTCCTGATTTCTTATTCTTTTGCATGTTTGTCACACTTAAATGTTTCTGCTCATCAAAAACTGTTAACTATTAGTCAAAGATAACATACTTGAACACAAAATGCAGTTTTTAAATGAAGGTTTATGTTATTAAGGGAGAAAAAAAACTCCAAATCTACATGGCCCTGTGTGAAAAAGTGATTGCCCCCCTTGTTAAAAAATAACTTAACTGTGGTTTATCACACCTGAGTTCAATTTCTGTAGTCACCCCCAGGCCTGATTACTGCCACACCTGTTTCAATCAAGAAATCACTTAAATAGGAGCTACCTGACACAGAGAAGTAGACCAAAAGCGCCTCAAAAGCTAGACATCATGGCAAGATCCAAAGAAATTCAGGAACAAATGAGAACAAAAGTAATTGAGATCTATCAGTCTGGTAAAGGTTATAAAGCCATTTCCAAAGCTTTGGGACTCCAGCGAACCACAGTGAGAGCCATTATCCACAAATGGCAAAAACATGGAACAGTGGTGAACCTTCCCAGGAGTGGCCGGCCGACCAAAATTACCCCAAGAGCGCAGAGACAACTCATCCGAGAGGCCACAAAAGACCCCAGGACAACATCTAAAGAACTGCAGGCCTCACTTGCCTCAATTAAGGTCAGTGTTCACGACTCCACCATAAGAAAGAGACTAGGCAAAAACGGCCTGCATGGCAGATTTCCAAGGCGCAAACCACTTTTAAGCAAAAAGAACATTAAGGCTCGTCTCAATTTTGCTAAAAAACATCTCAATGATTGCCAAGACTTTTGGGAAAATACCTTGTGGACCGACGAGACAAAAGTTGAACTTTTTGGAAGGTGCGTGTCTCGTTACATCTGGCGTAAAAGTAACACAGCATTTCAGAAAAAGAACATCATACCAACGGTAAAATATGGTGGTGGTAGTGTGATGGTCTGGGGTTGTTTTGCTGCTTTAGGACCTGGAAGGCGTGCTGTGATAGATGGAACCATGAATTCTACTGTCTACCAAAAAATCCTGAAGGAGAATGTCCGGCCATCTGTTCGTCAACTCAAGCTGAAGCGATCTTGGGTGCTGCAGCAGGACAATGACCCAAAACACACCAGAAAATCCACCTCTGAATGGCTGAAGAAAAACAAAATGAAGACTTTGGAGTGGCCTAGTCAAAGTCCTGACCTGAATCCTATTGAGATGTTGTGGCATGATATTAAAAAGGCGGTTCATGCTAGAAAACCCTCAAATAAAGCTGAATTACAACAATTCTGCAAAGATGAGTGGGCCAAAATTCCTCCAGAGCGCTGTAAAAGACTCGTTGCAAGTTATCGCAAACGCTTGATTGCAGTTATTGCTGCTAAGGGTGGCCCAACCAGTTATTAGGTTCAGGGGGCAATTACTTTTTCACACAGGGCCATGTAGGTTTGGATTTTTTTCTCCCTAAATAATAAAACCCCTCATTTAAAAACTGCATTTTGTGTTTACTTGTGTTATCTTTGACTAATAGTTAAATTTGTTTGATGATCAGAAACATTTTGTGTGACAAACATGCAAAAGAATAAGAAATCAGGAGGGGGGCAAATAGTTTTTCACACCACTGTATATATATATATATATAGTTAATTCAAGGCTATTTATGATGGAGACACCTTTTTACGTTTTAAATATGTAAAACCTCCGCTGCGTGTATTCATTCACAGGCTGCAGCGCGCGCACAGAGAAATAGGAGACTGTGGTGTATGAGTGGATTGGAGATTGGAGTTTTTCTTTAGGTTAAACGGTTTTGAGAATTAGACCATCCAGCTAAGATAAATATTATGTCGTTGATTGATAAAATCTGGATTAAGGATAATTTATTTAATTTAATTTGTATTTTTCACTTCCCCCCCTGAGGGATTGCCACCTTATTGTGGTCAGGGGGTTTGCGTGCCACAGTGACCTTAAGAGCTATACCAACAGGAGCTTAGTCTTTGGAGGTGGGGGATGCATGTTGAAATGCAGACTTTTTAACCCAAGACTATATAAATTTTTACAGTACTTAGATAAGGGGGAATCAAAAACTGCCCCCAAAAATGTTTTACTGCAAGTTTGAAAAACCCACTCTCACATCACCTAACACACACACAAATTATTTGCAAACCGGTTTCGCTGACACTTTGAGTGTAATTCATAAATTTACTGAACATATTCAAATAAACACACCATACGGCAAATAAATCATCTCAAAGCGTTTATTTTTTGGGTCATAAATGCAGTGTTCATTTACATTCCTGTGTGTCCATGTTACGTCAGAGGACATGCGCCGATGTTTATCACACATTCCAATAAGAGAGATTACTCACTCCCAAAGGGTTTTTGCGCCGTATTTCGATTTTTAAAAAAGTTGCTCATTTTCACCACGAACACGGATGAGTCTTCGGGTTTCCTCAGCCGTCCATATACAGAATATAAATTACAAAACTGTGGTCACGTTGCAATAAGTAAGAATAGTGTAAGCAAAACAATAGTGTATGGCCGTAAGCAAAACAAACAATGCGTTATCAAATGCTCGGCAAAATGCCGTGCACTGAACTTTCATATTTGTTTGTAGCATGCAGTAAAGTGTATGTGACATAAAAATATATATTTGTAATATTGTGCAATATGTGCTATCCGCTAGCAAACTTTAGTCTTGTGTCTGTGTTTATGGTGATGTTCTGTAAAGAAACGTTTGCAAAAAAAATCGCTAAAGGTAATATACATACAATGAAAACTTGTCATAAAAATCTTTATTAATGGCAAAAATGACTTAACATTTATGGGTCTGTTTGCTCGAGTGAGCAGCCATGTTGAAAACTTCGCTTAGCCCTTCGTTTGAAGTGAGGTCCTGAAAAATCTTCGTTTGGAGGGCTATCTGGCCCTTCCCCCCTCCCCCTACACCTCCAACCAAAAGAGAAATGAGACACCTCTACCCCTGCACGTGAACGCGCCAAATGGAAGAGTAGGGGGAAGGGTTGGGATTCAGCCTTAATATTGGAGCAATAAAATTTACTTAAAATCTGTGTCCAAATTGTTATGAGGATTTTATCAAGTAAATCTTACAAGTTCTTTTTTTCAGTGCATGGGTGAACATGATGTTTTAAGAATTTAATTATATATATATATATATTTATTGTGTGTGTGTGTGTGTGTGTGTGTGACCGGTGCAACTCACACGTCCTATTCCATTGTCATTCAGACACATTCAGCGCGTTCAGACACAAGCAGCGCCAAATGCAGTGGACTCACATTCAGTACAGCAGGCCAGGATATAGTCTGTGAATACGGACGTAAAACTAACAGCAGATTAAACAGCTAAATGTAAAAGTATAAATATGATCCCTGTCAGTCTCCTAATCTAGTGACTGTTTGTCAGAAATCAGTATTGTGAAAGTATTGTAACAAAATTCTAGCCATATGGCAATATTAGTATATTAGTTTGACACCAATAGACAATCCACTTCAGAAAAATAGTTTTTAAAATGCATTCACTTACTTGGCGAACATTAATGATTTGATTCGAGGTTTGCACACTAAGACTCAGAAAAAGTGAAATAAAATGATTGCTGTTTAAATGGCATGTGTTTATCCTGTTTTGTCAGGTAACAGAACCTAAACACCTGTGCTGTATATCAGACAGCGATGGAGAGAGTGTAGATTACACACAGGTGCTCTCTAGTCATTAGCACTCATCAGGCAATGTCTATGGCCAACTGACTGCACTCAGACCAAAGGGGGCTGAATAATTACACACACCTCACTTTTCAGTTATTTATTTGTAAAAAAAAAAAATTTTTGAAATCATGTATGATTTTCGTTCCACTTCTCGCGTGTACACCACTTTGTATTGGTCTTTCACGTGGAATTCCAATAAAATTGATTCATGTTTGTGGCTGTAATGTGACAAAATGTGGAAAAGTTCACGGGGGGTGAATACTTTTGCAAGCCACTGTAGATGTCCTGAGATTTAACATTGTTACCAATAATAGGCTGAGGCATTCTCTGTCCATGCTCATAAGGAATCCCTCAATGTTTTCCAATTAGGGGACAGAAGCAGATCAGCCATGTTGTAGTTCAGGTGAAGAGGCGAGTTCACAGGAGGTCAATCTGAATGTTGATTATACAGTATATAACATATATGTGTGCGTGTATTATACATGTTGATTATACTAATATTTAGCATTATGAGGAGTGATAGGCTGAGGATGTAAGTGATTCATTAGTGTTTTTGGCAAAAGTTTTGAACTGACATTTCACTTTTTTGTCACGCTATTTCATCAGGTGGCAATGCTGTCCGGTCCTAGTGCAGTCAGAGGGGAAGAGTTAGGGTCAAAGCCATTGTTCACCCGCAAAAAAACATTACTCACTATTTACTCCTTAAGTGGTTCCAAACTTTAATGATTTTCTTTATTTTGTTGAATACAAAATAAGATATTGGGGAAAAAAGGGGATTGGGGGATGGGGTATTAGTTGGAGTCATAGGTAGCAAACCTACGCCCTTGTGTGTGTGTGTGTGTGTGTGTGTATATATATATGGAAATATAATTAATATTTTCGTGTTTAATTACAAAAAAAAAACATTTTAATGGTTAGTGATTGTTGCAGACATTTACACTATTTTTGAGAACTATTAAGTTCTCCTTCAACGTGTCATAGCCGATAACTGCCCCTTTGAAGCCTTTGAATGGTGTTAAAAATACTTGCAAAACAAGTATTGCAGCCATACATTGGAGGGAACTTCTGAGGTGGTCAGTGATTGATGGCACGGTCGGTCGGAGGGGGTTGTGATCACACCTATAGATTTTTTGTTCTAGGCTATCGGTCAAATATCTCTCCACTTGGAAGCAAAAACATGCAAGGGATTTCAGCATCTCGACGCACATACTAAGCTGTTTATAAAGGAGACACTGTTTGTTTTTTCATTTTGTAATCTTTCCCGTGTTTACCGTGTACTGTACAATGTATATTCATTTTTTAATGAATTACTGTAAATAAACTACACATTCCGTTGATTTACCAGAAATGACTTTTCTGTTTTTTTGTGTGTGCTAAACTAAACTTCAGGGTCAAAGTAATAGCGATTTTATTTGAAAAGTATTATATATTTACAATGCTGATAAGTTCAAGCTTAGATTCATATATAAACTGCTTCAAAGTCTTTCCGTGACCGCTGAAATCCGACAGACGCAGGGCTCAAGGGAGGTGTGTCTGTGTGTGTGTGTGCGGGTTAGTGTGCCTGTCCTATTTCAGCTGATTTTTCCGCTACCGCAGATCAGTTTATCAACTTGTAATATATACATTTTAGGAATATATTAACATGTGCAGACATTTAAGGGTGCGCTGCCCTCTCTTGCCCCTGCGTAGAGCCTACACACACACACACACACACACATCTATCTATCTATCTATTATATAAATACACATTTGGAATCTGCATCTACATTTTCTGTTACAAGTATAGAATTAGGTTCAGCTGAGACTCATGATCAATGGTGTTAGGGTACTTATGTAGTGATAATTAGTTTCAGCCAGATCATTAAAACTAACAATGGACTATGACACTCTTGAGAGGGGATATGAAGGTGTTATTCATTTATTTATTCTCTACAAGGGTGCGAACTACAGTACAGACCAAACTATAACTCTCTCTTACTACTATAAAAATTCTAGATATAAACAAACAAAATACAGCTTTTTTTCCTCAGAGATAAACGGAAAAGTGAAGTTGTTCAGCTGTCACTGCAGCTTCTTCAAAGTCTTCCCACTCCGTGACCACTGAAATCCGACACGACACCACGTTAGGCTACGTCTTGACTCATTTGTATACCGACGGTGATTGGATGTTTCCCGAGGGCTCAGGGGAGTGTGTGTGTCTGTGTGTGTCTGTGTGTGTGTGTGTGTGTGTCTATGTGTGTGCGTGCGCGCGGGTACTTGTTCTACTGTTATAAAAACTCTAAATATAAACAAACAAAATACAGCTTTTTTTTCAGAGGTAAACGGAAAAGTGAAGATGTTCAGTGTCACTATGCAGATGTTACACTCAGTGGAGTTACCGAAATCTTTTGCTTTAGTTCTCATTGAGTTGCCACACATCATTTCCACATTTCACTCGCTTTTATTCCTCTTATGTGAGCATAAACAGTGAAACATTCCACAGGTTTATAATACACCGCGGCCAAGTGAACCACGTTCCCGTCGAACGAAACGAGGCATAATCGTGGTGTTTGCTTCGGTTATGACACACCATAGCTTATTACCTGCTGTGGTAGATCTGAATATTTATTCAAACACAATAATAAAGCTTTATATCCTCAGGAGGGCTCAGTACATTGTTTTAGCGATAGTTTCACGGAAGCGAGTTCAGAACTAATCTAACCAAACCAAAAAAAAAAAACATCCGAAGCTTCAAATAGAATGAACGAACTAATGAAATTGATATATATGTAATTGATATACTGTATATACAGACGTGTGTGTGTCATTTTAATTCAAATGAACATTTTAATGCTTTCTGATACACTTAACTAATCCACATAAACTTAACACATACTCTCCGTGCACGCACATACAATCTCTAAAAAAGTAAAATTAATAACATACATATACAAATAAACAAAAATATAAACGTCTATGTATATTGAAGTTTACGGTGAACACAGAGTCGGGTAAGCACATGTGATGACGCGCGCGCCCTCACCTCTTGTTACGGCTGCCTATTTGGCCAAAAAATAATTGAACGATATGCCTGGTCCTGGAAAGAGACAATAAATATATATATTTTTTATACATTTATTGCATTGTTTGTTGTTTACAGTCAAGGCATCAACATACAATAAAATGTAAACATGAGATCTAAACTAAAAACTGTGCTCTTTGTGCTGTTGCTGGCAATATCATCTCTTTGTTCTGCTGTCTCCGGCTCCCTCCCTGGTCCTGAACCGTACCTGGCCCTCCACTCTCACTGTCTCAGAACAGACTGACTCCTGAAGCAGAAAAAAACAAAGCAGGAAAAGATGTTTTCCATACTCATAATAACTAACTTGTTTACATTACACTTGTTAAATTGAAAGATCATACTGTAAATTGGTGAGCCTATTACTTTCTACTGAACAGCCCCAACTCAGAAAACATTAAAGAAATTGTTCACCCGAAAAAAAAATAATAATAATTATCAGTCATTATCCCTTCAATAAAAGCACCACACTTACCCACACTGTACATCTGATTGACCCTACTGAAAAAAAAAATAGCACTGGCTAAACTTAAAACAATTGAAGTAATCTGTCACACCTAATATTTGGGAAGTGACGTAATGTAAATAAACCTTTTACTCTAAGATTTAAGGCATTCATAATTTAAATATAAAAAAGCATAAGCATAAAAATAAGCATAAAAAACTTAATTACATATTGATTTACACTCAAAGCACATTTCTTTATATAAACATTTATTGTGGAATGAACATATTTTCATCCAAAATGTTAACATTACTCCATAAAATTACAAATAGTAACACTCAACTTTGCAACACACATTTATTAATTGGACTGAAAAGAAAATTAGAAAATGGTCTTGAAACAAAATCAGCAGAGGTAAAACATGGAACATTCATGTGCGACTGATGGAAACTCAAAAAGTCACAATCCCGATTTCCTGTGGAGGCTGAAGACAGTCCTCTTCCTACCTGAGGACAAACAGGGCCATTGTGCACCTCACAAGTTCTGCCTGAGCTTCATCTTTCTGAACAACCTAATAAAAGAAAGGACATTTGTTAGACAATTGCTCTATTTGGCAAAACAGTGTCTGATGTATGCATGTAAAATCACTTAATGCTCCCTACGAGTGAAAAAAACACCTAGGATTATGGTGCAGCATGATAAATGTAATTAGCTCAATGAATACGCCAAAATAACTGACATACATATACACACTATGTATTAATGATAAAGTTTATCATTTTAAGTATTAATTTCAGGAGGTAATCACCTCCAGGCTCTAGGGTCATAAAAACAAACATAGTATTGTTGGTTATGTTAGGCTTGTAAAGCGTGAAAAAATTAACATGGCAGACATTGAAACCTGTATTCAGACAGCATACACTAACCTGTGAACAAGTTAAACTAAAGTTTTATTCTGCTAGTTATGTTTTAATTTAGTGCATCACAGCCAACTTGATGTGGATGCCTTGCTCAGGTCCTGTGGCTTCCATTCATAAGATTACATTTGACACCAAGCTAATTTCTGCTTTTGAGCGAGTACATACCAGATCAAGAACTTGAAGATGAAGATTATATCTCTGGTCTTCTCTCTGACGGGTTCCTCCCTAGTTTCTGATGATCTCAATTAGTTTGTAGTGTTGCTTGTCCAAGGAAACCAGTAATCTTGCTTGAAGTGGAGCAGATATAATTCTCAGAAACTCATTACTGATCTTTAAAAAAAAAAAAAAAAAAAAAAAAAGGTAAAAACAAAAATTGGACTGGCTCAAGTTCTTATGTTAGCAAATCTTAATTACAGTGTGTATAAAGTATAGAAAGCAGTACACTACAAACAGCACTCACTCCAAATTAGCTTGTTCTATGTTTACGTCACTTTCCTATTAATTTTTACATCGTTAACCAACGGTACTTAAATATAATTATTTTCTTCGGCGCCGCTGACTTACTGTATAAACTCCGGTGTTTTTGAAAATCACCACGTTAGTTAGCTAATGCTAATGCAGGTAATATAGGTGGTTTTAGCTACAGTAGCAAACACGGACACAAAACTCAATCTACAAAGTAGTTGTTCCTGACATAAATCATGAATTTGCTCATAGAAGAGATACATTTAACATAGAAATGACATGAGTTTGCTTTCTTACCTGGTTTAAAGGAGTTTTCTTTGAGAATCTCCACCCGCATGTGATTCAGTCCGTGAAAATGCTGCGTCATGAGGTCATGAGACACGGTTTGAAGCAGAAATGTCCTTTGTGAATGGATTAGATTTAAGTTTAATCAGGGGCTTTAACTAACAGTAACTGAAATACAGGTTCTGATATCCTTCCTTACTTGTTTCAACGTCATGCTCCGGTTTGAGGCGGAAATAAAATTATACCGATAAAAACTATGGTCTAAAGACTGTGCATGCGCAAATCACACTCAACCTAATAAGAGTACCTTGATCAAAATGAAATATTTCACTTTGGTTTCCTGCTGTAAACAGCATTATACTAAAAAAAAAAAATAAATAAATAAAAAAAGATTCACCCATAAGCATAAATTAGACACTTCAGTTAAAAAGAGCAAATTATTTTTTTTACTAATGGAATGAGAAAAAAAAAAAAACACATTAAACTAGGTTTACTTTTTTCAGTGGATCCCTCAATAATTTCTGTCTCCTTTGCCTGTGTTTGATAATGTGAAGCACATATACACTCATTCATCATGAAAGATCTATTATAAAACAAAATAAAATTCATGTTCGCTTCAGCACTGTTCATCCGCGTCCTTACATTCATTGTTGTACTTGGTCCGGCTTTTAGATAAAGTCCTTCCATGCGCCATCTGGCGGATATTCAGTGAAGCGCAACACATTTATTTAAAATTCCCGAATGTTGCCTCCGGCAAGTCGCGGCACGCCGCGCGCTAAATTGCGGCATCCCGCGGGAAAACACGCAGGGTTTTAAGGGCGACATCTGTAAATATAAGCAGTAAAAAAAAAAAAAACAGTAAAAATACATTAGTATAACAGGCGCTAACCCTCTGGAACTTTTTTACTATTGTTTCCAAGTGTTTATGGGGATTTAATCTGTCTCTGCTGCTGCATCCATTCACAGTTGTGATAAGTGATCAATGCCCCATCAGATCTTTTGACGGGGGAGCATTATGCATGATTAAATGACAAAAGAAATACTGATCCATATGGGCAGATATTTGTTCCAGGTTGCATGCGCCATTAATTGCCTTTCTTATGCCACTTGTTAACTATCAGTGAAAAAAAAAAAAAAACATCAAAAATATAACGAAAGCAAACCCAAGCAGACGTTACATTTTGAGCTTTACTTTGCAGCAAAATATTATCTATCAGTGTTCTGCCACCCCAATGCGCCCTGCATACGTTGACAGACAGATAACTCCTCTACCAATCACCACGCTGAAGCAGATATTCTGTTCACTCCATTTAATGGATGACTGGAAGTAGGTAAAACTAAAAAGAACAAATTAAATCTACGTACATGAAAGAAAAGAAATATTTCACATACTGTATAATTACTAGTGTACTATAAGCATGTATAAAATAACACTGCATACAAGTCTGCACTTATGCATATGAAATAAGCACTGTAACTGTAAATAAAGTATCTGAAATCTTTTACATTCCAAACTGTATACTAAATGAATAGCAACATACTGCACCAAATAACAATATGTACCCATAACATAAGTAATATGACACTTGTGTATAACCAATAAGCACATGGTGACACACACCTGTATAAAGAATCAAAGTTTTAACTTAACACAAAATACTATCAAATATAGTTTACTTACTCTTAACATGAACTCACATACCAACGATACTCCCGAAAGACAAGAACTGTAGCAGATGGCTTAGGATGGAAGGAACCACAATAACAGGCTGCTCTCTTCCATGCAATAGACTAAAGCTGGTCCTATATTGATGACATCATCAGCAAGTTACAACTCTTAAAGGAGCCAGCACCCTTTCCTCTAATATCACACATGACAACACATTCCCCGTCTGGTATCGCAAGACACCAAACCTTCTGCTGATAAACTAAGAGAAAAATAGATCTGATTTATTCTGAAGGAATGAGCATTATCATTTCAGTTATGGGTCTGATGAACAATTTTGACTCTTCTTTATCCACAACCTTGATCTCCACCTTTCGTACCTTTCCATCTTCACTTGGGAACACTCTGGAGATGCGCCCCAGAGGCCACTGGTTACGTTTGGACTGATGGTCTTTCATAAGAACTACACTGCCCTCTGTGATGTCTCGCCTTTCCATTTGCCACTTCTTCCTAGGTTGCAACGTGGAGAGATATTGTTTATGCCACCTGTCCCAAAAGGTGGACGCCAGACTTTGGACCTGTTTCCACTGCCTTTTGTAAAGGTCGGTGTGATCAAATTCTCCAGGTGGACAAGGACAAGGACCGTATTTATGAGTGAGTAATGTTGAGGGGGTGAGTATGAGAGGGTCCTCCGGGTCCGTAGAAACCGGTACCAAGGGTCTGGAATTTATTATCGCTGTCGCCTCTGCCATGAATGTTACAAGAACCTCGTGTGTGATTTTTGATGGTCCCAGCTGCAGCATCGAGTCCAAAATCTTGCGAGTTATCCCAATCATCCGCTCCCATACTCCACCCATGTGGGAAGCGTGAGGAGGATTAAAGATCCATGAACATCCTTGTTCTGCAAGAAACTTTGTGACCTTGGTTTCATCCAAGTTGGAGGACATGCCCAGTTCTCTACACGCTCCTACGAAATTTGTCCCTCGATCCGAGCGTACAGTGGTTACAAAATTGGAATGGCGATCTCGCCGCGTATACCGCCGTTTAAAGGCAACAGCGGCCAAAATAAATCAGTTGCATTTCAAAGTCATTCGTAAAATGGCCGCCAGGTGTCGCAAAGTGACATTTTCATTCATCGCAGTAAATACAACAGTGATGGTAATTTCCACAACAAACATGAAAAATCTGAACCAGAGCTATTAATGTGTACTGTACAATAATGAGTAAAAAAAATTATAGTAGATTTATTAACTGAAATAAATGACCATATTTTTCAAGAGAATTTTCAAGCCCCACTCATCAAACAAAATTATAACGAAATCGGCCAAGTTTACTATTTATTTAAATATAAATTTATAAACCAATAAGATCAAATAACACCAAGTTATTATTATAACAGGCTTACTTCGTCACTTATCCAGAGCTTGCTTTATTAACCTTGCCTTATTTAACGTTACTTGGGTGCATCACCTTTAAGTGCTCGCTTGGTGTAGCGGTTAGAGCCCACAGTCAGTGATACATAAAGTGCCGGTTTGAATCCCGAGGGGTGATGTTTAAAATTTTTTTTTTTAATTATAGCAAAATTAAAATAAAAAAAAATGTTGTATTTTGATTTTGCTTCAGCATACTATAGAAAAAAACAGCAAACTCGCACGCAACCAGTTTGTATTCTTTAAATTTAGGGGAGTGACGGCTCGGTCTGCTGCTGCTGCTGTGTGTGTGTGTGTGTGTCATTATACTGATGAAAAGTGGTGGCCATCTGGAGTACCGGGAGTTTTGATTTACGACAGCTGTTTACGGCAGTGTAGTCCAGTGCGGGAGATACATTGTGGGTAATGAGGTCCGGTGTTACATCTGTTACATTTTTGATAACAATAGTTTTTTTACAAACATTTCTAAACCAATAAGATCAAATGACACCAAGTTTAAAACAGATAAAATACACGTGCAAATAGTATAATTGTATAACAGGCTTACTTCGTTACTTATTTAACGCTTTCTTTCAAAGAAGTCGAGTGGCTTATTAACGTCACGGAGGTATGTTGTCCCTTAGTGCCTGGTTGGTGTAGCGGTTAGAGCGCTCAGTCAGGGATTTACAAAGCGTCGGTTCGAATCCTGGATGATGCTGTTTTAAAAAATTGTTCTATTTTAATTTTACTCAGCAAACAAACAGCAAACAAAAAAATTTATTATTCAGAGCACGATATACAACCGTAATGAGTCCCGTAACCGGCTTATACAGCTGGCATGTGACCAACGTATTTAACCGTGATGAGTCCATAAAATCAGTAGCAGCTAATAATTACTAATTACTTTAGTTAATGCTGCTACTGATTTTATTCCAGCTTACCTGTTCAGGTTGATTGCGATTCTTTTTAAAATATTGTCTCAGTTTTATATGTTGTTCGTCTTGATGTTTGTCTTCTTTTCACTTGGCTCAATTGACAACACTCAAATGCAAATTATTCACCATGAATCAGCTGTTCTCACCTATCCATTCAGAGAAACTGAATGAGCTGAAATGAGCCTTTGTTTCACGACCGCGACACCCCTCTCTCTCACGCACATACAGTACAGAGTAGACCAAATCATTACAGTACATACTTTATCCAACGAACATGAAAAATATCCACATAATGATGAGTTAAGAAGCATTGCTTAATTTTCGTTTAGACAGACTGTTTGTATCTGATTATTGGTATTATTAAAGAACAGCAGCACAAACAACAACACAAGGGCTTGTACAGCAAGACACATTTTTATTATTTTGCAAAGAGTTAAATTTGTAACAGTAAAAGGCATCCGAATTTAAATATATAAATTAATAGAAACAAATTGAGCACACTATCAGAATAAAAAATAGAACAAATCAAATGTTTTTTACACATACACAAGGAGGATAATGATACCGAGTTTATATTAAAATAACAAATATTGTAATATTGTTTTTGTGTTATTATAAATAATGAAATGCAATAGGCTGGGATGCATGATTTTCTTTAATAAATAATGAAACCATTTTAACAAACTACAATTTTACAACCCAGTAGCACCCCCGCTGCGCTGTACCACCGCCGGCAAAACCTTCTGCAGATGATCAATATATTTACTGCATGCAGTTTTGGTCAAGCGATCCTTCCAGAAAGTCACAATGGCCTGAAGAAGCTCATCTTTGTTCCGTGGCTTAGCCTCACGTCTGACGAACTCCTTCAGCGCGTGCTCGATTGGTCTTGATATTAGGGTAATTAAACCCTGATAGAACGAACAATAGCTTATCAAGTACGGGCTAATGCTTAACAGTTGCGCAATTATATTTCTAGTCAGTAAAGAAAAACACTATTGTTATTATTTCAATACATACTGTACAGCTGTGAGAATTGTGGCAGGAATATAATGCCATATGATTCACATTCATTTACAGTATGTGCGTCAATGTCCAACTTAAACCAAGCATGCGTTGCCATGCTTGGATGCTCAGTAGTGTGCAATGCAGCAAGTGCAAGCCAAATGTGAACAAATAACGAAATAAGAGAGCTTGATTATACTGCATAAACATAATTTAGTACAACTGAATCTACGGTTAACGAATTAAGATGGTTATACAGAAAAAATATTATTTAGTACAACGAAATCTCTGGATCCTTGATGAGACGGCATAAATATGTAATACAACAAATTAAATATTTTGGTTTATATTATATGGTTAATGGATTTTGGTTGATATTGCAAACGAATAACGAATCAAGAGCCTGTGATTATATTACATAAATATTATTTTGTACAGACAAATATCTGAAAAACTATTTTTTTTTACAACAAATCTCTCAAAAATCGTAAGATGTATTTTGGTTTATACTGCAAACGAAAAGCGAATCCAGAGCCTGTAATTATATTGCATAAATATTATTTTGCACAAATAAATCTCAATGATATTTTATTCACAAATGTGAGACAATATATTTTGGTTCTGTGCCAGACGAAGTGCGAGCGAATAATGAAATAAGAGGCCCTGATTATACTGCATACATCCTTTTTATTGATTTATTTTTTTATTATCTATTCTGGAAGTTTGCTCTATTTGTTTTAGTTATTTCTATATTTAAATCTTGATGTCTTAAACTCTAACAACTGTAAGTATTGTCGAAATAAATTTTTTTAAAAAGCCCTAGTGCTGTTGTTTGTGCTGTTTTCTTTAATAATAACACTAAACAGATAAAAACAGAGAGTCTGTCTAAACAAAATAAAACCAATGTTTTCTAACTCATATTTTTTTTTATATTTATAGTTTTTCATGTTTGTTGGACACAGTACTTGGATGTGGAAATTATCATAATTGTAGTATTTCTTCGCTACAACATATTGTTATGACTTTATTATGGCTTAAGCTCTAAATATATTTAAAAACCGAGACGACGGAAAATGTCAATTTGCGCCACCTGGCGGTCATTTCACGAATTATTTTGAAATGCTACTGGTTTATTTTGGCCGCTGCCGCTTTGCCACGGCGGTGAGCGCGACGGTAATGAGCAGTCTGGTTGTCCACCTACTATATGGTAAAATGAAACAGTTGAACAGAGTGAGTGAAGTATACAATTAAAAAATAACTACAAAAATTATTTTAATAAATGGAAAAATTCATGATTCATGACCTTCAAAAAGTCATCTTTGATCACCACATGCATCATTTATCTAATACTTATCTGCAATCTACATCTACAATCTACAATCTAATGCTTATTTACAGTTAAATATCTAATACTTATCTGGGGTACAACTTATCTTTAAGTCACAATCATAAATATACATTTATGTTTATTTACATTTACGTTTATGCTAGATTAGCTTAAAAAGTATTAGCCTTGCCAGACATTGCAAACCCATTATATGTATGCCAGGGATGCCCTTTGGACTTCAGACTTATTGTTAGTGGATGGAGAATGGGATTACTGGATGGGTGAGGCCAGAACTAATTTACTTGTCACCTCTTCTGTATTAATTTCTCCCAGAAATTTTTAAAGGTTTGGGACCAGTGGATACTCAATCTTAGCTTCACCACTCATACATTTACCACTGCCGCAAGAAAGCCTGATGTGTCTGGCAGAGAGTGGGCAAAATATTAATAGCCTTGTAAAGCAAAGAAAGTAGAAGCCAGGTTCGTTCTAAAGGAATGACGAACACAGAGAGACAGATATATGGTGAACTCACATGTGCAGCGTTTTATTATTTATTTAGTGGATGCAGCAGGTAAATGACTGAGGTTACATGCTTGGTGCAAAGGGTGATGGTGAAGGTCGATAGGATAGCATCATGGGATAAAGTCTGGGTCCATTCGTGGCCCTGTGTTCTGTCGAGTTTCGCGTATGGCGAAAAGGTATTGATTGGTCCCAATTTCATCCCGTTTTGTCCACAAACCGCCGTAACATCCGCTTTAAAGTTTGGTTAAACCGCTCCACTAACCCATCTATTTGCGGATGATAAACGGAAGTGCGCGGTTGTTTGATCTGCAACAGCCGGCATATATCAGTCATTAGGCGAGACATGAACGGTGTTCCTTGATCTGTTAATAATTCTTTTGGTAGGCCTACTCGGCTGAAAAGCAACACTACATAGCTTTACGCAGCGGGACAGCCTCTGGATATCGGGTGGCATAATCCACCAAAAGTAAAATATATTTGTGGCCCTTTGCTGACTTTGGGAGCAGGCTGACGATATCCGACGATATATGCATAATAGCATCTAACTTTCCCTTTCGCTTCCTCCTCTGCCGCTTGTGCCAGCATGCAGGTCTGCGGGTAGTCAGCCTTGGCTTTGGCCTGCGCCGGGGTTGCCATTTCTTTTGTTTCTTCTCCAGGTTCGACTGCACCCGGCCAGTCTCAGCATATTTTCCCCATCGGTCCTCCACTGTGAAATGGGCTGCTGGCAGTTCCCGCAAATTGCCATGTACACAGGTCATCGGGAGGGGTTGACACTGCTGCGCCCCAGCGGGAACGACGTGCCAAGGTGACGGCGCATTCCGTATCGATGAGTGCCGGTAGCAGTACTCCGCCTATCCGGACACCCACTGGGGGGGTCCATCTTCCAGTAGCTGGCCACTGGCCCAGAGCCATCTAGAGGTCGATGCCCTGCTGAGTTCTGGTTCTGTGGGCATTGGCTCGTCTTGGGGAGTTTCCGGTCTTTGTTGTTACACGTGGTCTTCCACTGCGAGGATGATCTGCTGTCCTTCCTATCTCCCTGTAGTGCTGTCTTAGGCATCTCACAGTGCGGACATGGCAATTTATTTCCCTAGCCACATCAGCAGTCCTAATGCCTCCCTGCAGCATGCCTAATGCACGTTCACGCAGATGAGCAGGGACCCTGGGCATCTTTCTTTGGGTGTTTTTCACAGTCGGTAGACATGTCTCTTTAGTGCCCTGCATTTTTAGAACTTTGACCTTAAATGCCTACTTTCTGTAAGCTGTTAAGGTCTTAACGACCATTCCACAGGTGCATGTTAATTAATTGATTATGGTTAATTGAACATGCATGGAAAACATTGTTTAAACCCTTTACAATGAATATCTGTAAAGTTATTTGGATTTGTACAACATTATTGTTGAAATACACAGTCCTGAAAAAGGGACGTTTCTTTTTGTGCTGAGTATATATACCGTTCAAACATTTCGGGTCACACAGACAATTTTATGTTTTCCATGAAAAGTCACACTTTTATTTACCACATGAATTGGAAAATGAATAGAAAAGATAGTAAAGACATTGACAATGCTTTCGTCAAAGAATCCTCCATTTGCAGCAATTACAGCATTAAAGACCTGTTAATTTGTTGAGGTAATCTGGAGAAATTTCACCCCACACTTCAAGAAGCCCCTCCCACAAGTTGCTTTGGCTGGATGGGCACTTCTTGCGTACCATACGGTCAAGCTGCTCCCACAACAGCTCAATGTGGTTTAGGTCTGGTGACTGCGCTGGCCACTCCATTACAGATAGAATACCAGTTGCCTGCTTCTTCTCTAAATAGCTCTTGCACAATTTGGAAGTGTGCTTTGGGTCATTGTCTTGTTGTAGGATGAAATTGGCTCCAATCAAGTGCTGTCCAAAGTGCATGGCATGGCGTTGCAAAATGGAGTGATAGCTTTCTTTATTCAAAACCCCTTTTACCCTGAACAAATCTCCCACCATTCCAGCACCAAAGCAACCACAGACCATCACGGTACCCCCACCTTGCTTGACGGATGGTGTCAAGCACTGTTCCAGCATCTTTTCAGTTGTTCTGCGTCTCACAAATGTTCTTCTGTGTGATCCAAAGACCTCAAACTTTGATTCGTCCGTCCATAACACTTTTTTCCAATCTTCCTCTGACCAATGTTTGTGTTCCTTTGCCCATTTTAATCTTTTATGTTTATTGGCCAGTCTCAGATATGGCTTTTTCTTGCCAACATCCTGGAGGCGCCTCTTCACTGTAGATGTTGCCACTGGCGTTTTGTGAGTACTATTTAATGAAGCTGCCAGTTGAGGACCTGTGAGGCATCTATTTCTCAAAGTAGAGACTCTAATGTAATTATCTTCTTGCTTAGTTGTGCGGGGCCTCACACTTCTCTTTCTACTCTAGTTATATCCTGTGTGCTGTTCTCTGAAGGGAGTAGTACACACCATTGTAGGAAATCATCAGTTTCTTGGCAATTTCTCACATGGAATAGTCTTCATTTCTAAGAACAAGAATAGACTGTCAAGTTTCACATGAAAGTTATCTTTTTCTGGCCATTTCGACACCATTTTATCGACCCCACAAATGTAATGCTCCTGATACTCAACCTGCTCAAAGGAACGTCAGTTTTATAGCTTATCTAACCTGCTAAACTGTTTTCAGCTGTGCTAATGATTGCACAAGGGCTTTCTAATCCGTCATTAGCCTTCTCATGATAACCATGAGCAAATGAGCAAACACACCGCACCATTAGAACACTGGAGTGATAGTTGCTTGATATGGACCTCTATTCCAACATCTATTGGTGTAGATATTGCACCAAAAACCAGACATTTGCAGCTAGAATAGTCATTTACCACATTAACAATGTAGAGTGCATAGAGTGCATTTCTGATTAGTTTAAAGTTAACTTCATTGAAAAAAAAAGTTTTTCTTCCAAAAAAAAAAAGGACATTTCGAAGTGACCCCAAAGTTTTGAATGGTAGTGTATATACAGTATATTGTCAAGGGCTGTGCCAGTGATGGGCGTGCACCCAAATCAATAACGCTCCTCGCTCACTCCGAAGCTCACTAGTTAGGCAGCCTCCCCTTCAGGTATGCGAAGGAACTGGGTCGGGAAAGTTGGCGGCACGGCTGGTGAACTATCGCCTGGCTTTTCCCCGTGCTTTAAAACACAGCGGGGAGTGTAGGGGTCTGTCTGTTGGGATGTCTATGTTATACGGTGCAGCTTGGTAGCGTGCTTGGGTCCCACAGGAGGGACATACTGTAGGAGCCACCTGGAGATGCAAGTGCGTTCGAGCTGCACGGGAGAGACGTAGCAGCCGCCTGTGAAAGGCTTGCAGGAGTGGCATGGCTGCCACTCTGCCCACTGCCATCACTCACCAGCCTGTGCCCACATGGCAGCAGGGCACTGCCAACCAGACCTGCAAGTGTACATTCATTCCTCTCACTTTTCTTCCATCCTCCCTCCTTTAACCATGTCTTTCCCTATTTATCCTAAATAAATATCATGAGTCTGGTGTTATGGGCTGTTGGTATAGCCGTGGGCGTAGAAAGGGCAGGCATAAACGCAGAGGGTTCTTTTCAAAAATAAAGAGTCTTTTATTTGCAGACAAACTTAAGACAAGATAACTGAAACAAAACACTGGCTCTGGAACCATTACACACTCAGGGGTACGGGGAACCATTACACACTCAGGGGTACGGGGAACCATTACACACTCAGGGGTACGGGGAACCATTACACACTCAGGGGTACGGGGAACCATTACACACTCAGGGGTACGGGGAACCATTACACACTCAGGGGTACGGGGAACCATTACACACTCAGGGGTACGGGGAACCATTACACACTCAGGGGTACGGGGAACCATTACACACTCAGATTACATCGGACTTAACTACCCGGACTCTGGGAGCTGGAAACACCTAACCCACCTCTGTGTTGAGATACAGTCCCTATCATATAGGCTCCAACACGTGAAACATAAGACTAAGCCTGTGTGGAGACACAGGCTTTGACAAACAGGCTCTAATACCTGAACGTAGAAGACTCAGCCGGTGTAGTGACACGGGCTTGACAAACAGGCTCTAATACCCGAACATAGAAGACTCAACCGGTGTATTGACATGGGCTTTGACAAACATCAGACCTACAGTATAAGAAATGCTCTTTAGACTGTAGCTCAACCTCCCATGCTACTACGAGCGGCTCACACACTCACTCAGGCAAATCACGCACCCACCTATAAGCTCCACACCCCTGCACGCTCCTATGAGCTACACACCCTTTCACACTAGCGATGCACACACACATCTATACTCACCTATAAGTAACATCCACGCACGCTCCTATGAGCTACACCCACACACACACACACATCTATACTCACCTATAAGTAACACATCCACGCACGCTCCTATGAGCTACACACACGTTCACACTAGCGACACGCACACACATATATACTCACCTATAAGTAACACTTCCAAGCATGCGCCTATGAGCTACACACACGTTCATACTAGCAACACCTACACTCATATCCTCACATACAAGAGACACACTCATGCACGCCCCTATGAGCTACAGACACATTCACACTAACGGCACACACACACTTATTCTCGCATATCAGTAACACACCCATGCACGCTCCTCTGAGCGTCACTCACTCTCTCACACTAACGAAGCATACACACTCACCTACAAGTAACACTCGCACACACGCTCATAGATCACACGGAGGCTTAGAGCTTTGCTTCAAGACTGGGAGAGACTCCAGAGACTGGGGAAGCACACTAGTGAGGAGGGGGAAACACGAAAGACTAGGTAAACACACTAAAGACTAATGGAAGACTCGAGGGACCTGAGGAAGACACAAAGAGGAGCAACTAGACTCACGGGAACAATAATCACAAATACCAAACTCACATAAACTAAAATAAAATTAAAGAAACACTTAACTAAATTCTACACAGGAAACAAGTTCTCAGAGCCAGTATCACACAAAACTGAAATCAACAAAAAAAAAGCCCACAACACACGGTATTAATGCTCGACCCAGTTTCCCAGAGCTAACAGCTTTTTATAATTGTACTAATGAGCCCCCTCGGCACAGGTGAATTAGTCATCACCTGACCGAGGTGCCTTCTGGGAAACTGGGTCTTCTAACAGAAAAAACACAAAACAGCCACAGTGCCCTCTAGGGGCAGTCCCTTACAATAAATTACACTTTTTTCCCATAAGACCTCGCCTCGTGTCCGTGCTTTATGCTGCCGCCCATACAACATGGGTCAAACCGGTTACAATATACAGTGTGGCAAAAAAAATATAGTGTGGCAAAAAAATATTTAGTTAGCCACCAATTCTGCAAGTTCTCACACTTAAAAAGATGAGAGAGGCCTGTAATTTTCATCATAGGTATACCTCAACTATGAGAGACAAAATAAGAAAAAAAAAATCCAGAAAATGACATAAAAAATATAGCTAATTATGGTGGAAAATAAGTATTGATCAATAACAAAATTTTATCTCAATACTTTGTTATATACCCTTTGTTGGCAATGACAGAGGTCAAACATTTTCTGTAAGTCTTCACAAGGTTCATGCAGATCTCGTCTAGTGCAATGTTTTGGGGCTGTCGCTGGGCAACACGGACTTTCAACTCTCTCCAAAGATTTTCTGTTGGGGTTGAGAACTGCAGACTGGCTAGGCCACTCCAGGACCTTGAAATGCTTCTTATGAAGCCTCTCCTTCGTTGCCCGGGTGGTGTGTTTGGGATCACTGTCATGCTGAAAGATCCAGCCATGTTTCATCTTCAATGCCCTTGATGATGGAAAGAGTTTTTCACTCAAAATCTCACGATACATGGCCCCATTCATTCTTTCCTTTACAAGGATCAGTTGTCCTGGTCCCTTTGCAGAAAACCCCCAAAGCATGATGTTTCCACCCCCATGCTTCACAATGGTATGGTGTTCTTTGGATGGAAGTCAGCATTCTTTCTCCTCCAAACACAAAGCTCTATTTTGGTTTCATCTGACCATATGACATTCTCCCAATCCTGTTCTGGATCATCCAAATGCTCTCTAACGAACTTCAGATGGGCCTGGACATGTACTGGCTTAAGCAGGGTGAAACATCTGGCACTGTAGGATTTGGGTCCCTGGCGGCACAGTGTGTTACTGAGGGTAGCCTTTGTTACTTTAAATTTTGTTTCTGGTGTCTTTTGACAGCTCTTTGGCCATATTGGAGTGTCACTGTTTGAGGTAGTGTCTTTTATACTGATAACAGATGTCATTAATACAGGTAAATACAGGTCACCCTAGAACCTGATCTGTGCTGTTATAGCATGAAGGTTGGGAATTCCTTTTCTGCCCCTAGACAACCATTTGGTCAGAGCAGATCCACTTTCTGTCAAGGCAGAGAAATGTAAATTTCACAGAGACTCTGTGTTATTTCTTGTTTTTATTATCACCCCATCCAACTTACAGATGGAGCCGTCTAAATTCACTGCTGTCACAGACTGGCCCACTTCCACTTCAAGACACGACCATCAATGATTCTTGGGGTTTGCCAACTTTTACAGACACTTTGTCAAGTATTATAGTTCAGTTATAGTTTAGTGGCAGCTGCCACATGAAAGCACTCGAATGCTGCATGCGCAACGAGATGCCTTTTAATCTCCACTCCCTCTGCTGCTCTCAACCTGCATGATAGATTCAGCATGCATGCTGCAGCTTTGATCTCCTCACACAGCTTTGAGCTCACTCTGCACATTGGACAATGCACGCACTCTGCACCACTCATTCCCTAACCCCTGTCTACGGTCGCTTCCAATCCACCCAACTGCCCACCTCAGACGGCACCCCAAATACTGAATCTCTGCTTAAGCTTCTCCTCCTTTCCCTATCCTGTACATTCTTCATTAAAATCACTAAAACTAAGTCCAATCTGTTGTATCTGCTTTAAGTCTGCGCGGCATGGTCGACGCCTTGTGACATGGACATTTTAAATGCTAGTTATACAGGATGATCCTTTCACCTTATCTCACAACAAAGTTAGCTTTAAATGATCCTCATGTCTGCATACCTTAAGGCCCCAGATAATTTCCCTGTTCAAAATAGAAGTGAGTAGAATGTGATGAACTCAAGTGTTGTGCTTATGTAGCTATAACTTTACTCTTTATTCATTATTTTTTGTAAAACCTTTCTGTTTATACTCCAATACATCTCAGAGACACTTATGAAAAGTGAGATGTTGAAGATCCACATAAGCTCCACATCCAATTTCAAGTTATCTGTGATTACTGTGACACAATTTGGATGTTGAAAGAATTTAATTTGTGCATTCTGTTTTGGTTGCAACTTTCAGTTAATTTCTTGCTTTTATATTTTCTTGCAGACAGACACTGGAAGAAACAGTCTGAAACTTCTGACAGTAGGACAAGACCAACTAACAACATAAGAAAGGGGAGAAAATGTGAATGTTCAAGAGGAGACTCTTGAACATGTTTGGATGAAATCTCAAATTTAGATGGAGGAGCGCTGAATACAGATGCAGAGAAAGGAACAAGAGATCGGATAGGATATTGATGCAGACAATGACTATTTAATTTTATAGTGCCATTGTCTTCATTTCAGTAACACACACCCTCTTGCTATGCAGGTACAAGTTAATATAGAAATACGCTACATTTTAATGTTTACATTTTCTTGTATTTGACAGCTACTTTTGTTACAGCATTTCCTTGAAGAATTTTTAATAAAACACGTTGCATTCTTTAACCAGTATTTTGTCTCTGTTCCAAATTAATAAGACCCACACTCATCTTGGACTTTATAGTTTACATTTATTTAAAAAAATAAAATTGTCACGGTACGCCAGGTCACGCCCATATCTCAGTCAAGTTCATGATCACCTGCACTCTCCTGCTCCACGATCCATCCTGCTCCTTGCCTTTCACCACCTCATCAAACGCTCCAAACACACCTGTTCTCAATTCCTACTCATCACAGCTATCTATTTAACATGCCTTCAGACAACAGCTCTCTGCCAGATTATTGTGTGCTATCCATGCCCAGTATTCCAGCGTTTCTCCCTGCTTTGAACCTCGGGATCTCGACCATGGTTTTCACGACCACGTCTTTGTCTCACGCTACGGATCCCTTGCCCTCACGGATTTACTGTTACTGACCCTTGGATTTGCCTTTCGACCACGAGCTCTGATCACGGACTTTGTTGGATCCCCGTTTTTGACCTCTGCCTATTCATCGACCTCAAGCTGTCATTTCGGATCTAGCATCCTGCGCGATTCTTCTGCCTCGCTCCGCGGGATTGTCATCGCCTGCAAACAGCCTGTTTCCTTTCTGTGCGTGCCGGCTCGGCACTTCCGCATTCCTGCCACGGAGCCCATTCAGAAAAACGGTGAGCGCGCGCTCGGCACTTCCGCATTCCTGCCACTGAACTCATTGACTCTAAGCGCTGCACTCGCTCTCTACATACACCAGCTCTACTCTTCTGCATTTGCGCTGCGGGGCTTGATCAGTGAAGCAGTATACGCTCACTCTGCGCTTGGATCCTTCATCCCCATGCAGAGGATCCAGCAGAGGCTGTGCGACTAAGAGGGGCGCTAGAGAAAAAGGGGGCGCTCTTGGGCACTCACCAGCAGAATATACAGCAGATAACTAACTCCCTCCATAACGTCACAGAGGCTTTAGCTGCTCTCACCCTACATCTTAAGCAGACACAACCGCCTCCAACTCCCATTCTCCAGCCTCCTTTTCCTGTGCACTCTTTCAATCATGAACCACGCCTCCCTGCGCCACCCACTTACGACAGAAATCTGTCCACCTGCCGCTCATTTTTATCTCAGTGCTCACTCGTGCTTGAGCAGCAGGCCTCCTCATTCCCCACTGAACGCTCCAAGGTGGCCTACATCATCACTCTCCTTTGCGGTAAAGCGAGAGAATGGGGGACAGCCTTATGGGATGCCCAGGTTCCCTCCTGCTACACTTACAAGACCTTCACAGATGAAATGAGAGAGGTTTTCGATCGTTCATTCACAGGGCATCAGGCGGCAGCTCAGTTACTTGAACTACGCCAAGGATCTTAATCCGTCTCTGACTATGCTATTGATTTCCGGACTCTGGCTCCCTCTTGTGGTTGGAAAGATCGGGTACTCTTCGACACATTCCTTCATGGACTCCCTGACCCAGTCAAGGATGAGTTAGCAGCCCGAGAGCTCCCTTCCAAACTTCAGGGCCTCATGGACCTGGCAACAAGGATCGACGCCCGCAAACGAACACGACAAAAGGAGACTCATCAGTTCTTCAATGTACCCACTTCTAACCCGGCCACACCTAAGCTCCCCCCAGAACCTATGCAGATTGACTGCGCGCACACCTCGCCCAAGGAACGCCAACGTCGGAAGGATGCTGGTGCTTGCTTCTACTGCGGTCAGGCTGGCCATGTTGTACGGACCTATCCATTAAAAACCGAGGGCACTCCAGTAGTTCACCCATCTTCCAACCTTCGCTCCCTCTTCCCAGTGACCCTGATCTATGACAATCGGCCTCATGCTACACATGCCCTAGTGGACTCTGGAGCAGATCAGAATTTAATCTCCTCAGCTGTGGTTTCTCAACTCAGGATTCCGCACACCCCACTTAACCGACCATGTAATGTACAGGCCCTGGATG
The DNA here is from genome assembly GCA_030522415.1 of Channallabes apus. Classification (NCBI taxonomy): domain Eukaryota; kingdom Metazoa; phylum Chordata; class Actinopteri; order Siluriformes; family Clariidae; genus Channallabes; species Channallabes apus. Next base: position 25,968,007 of record CM060111.1, on the reverse strand, counting down.
GCAGCAAGCTCTCCTCAATCACCCACCGCACTGCTCCAGTCACACTACAGTTTTCTGGTAACCATGCCGAAACCACCACGTTCCTCATCATTAAGAGCGCCCATGCACCGATAGTTCTGGGTCTCCCATGGTTAAGACTACATAACCCTCATATCGACTGGGCAAGGAGAAGCATCCTTGGATTGGAGCCCTACTTGCCACTCGTCATGCCTCCGTTCTGCCGCCGCCAGAAGAGTCTTACCCACCTCTCTGGAGGAGATCCCCAATCTTTCTAAGGTTCCTGATGAGTATCACGACCTTCGCCAGGTGTTCAGCAAGTCACGTGCCATCTCATTACCTCCTCACCGTCCATACGACTGTGCCATTGACCTTTTTCCAGACACCACTCCACCTAAAGGATGTCTCTATTCTCTCTCACATCCCGAGAGAGAAGCCATGGAGCAATACATCTCTGAGTCACTTTCAGCTGGAATTATCCGCCCTTCCTCCTCCCCAGCAGGGGCGTCTTCTTCTTCGTGGAAAAAAAGGAGAAGTCCCTCAGACCCTGCATTGATTATAGAGGCCTTTTATATAGATTACAGTCAAGAGCCGATACCCGCTTCCTCTCATGTCCACTGCATTTGAGTTACTCCAGGATGCCCGCATATTTTCCAAGTTAGACCTAAGAAACACTTACCACCTGGTCAGGATAAGAGAAGGTGATGAGTGGAAGACTGCATTCAACACCCCTACAGGTCATTATGAGTCCCTGGTTGTTCCGTTTGGTCTGACCAATGCACTGGCGGTTTTTCAGGCACTCATTAATGATGTTCTCAGACTTTCTCAACATTTTTGTGTTTGCTTACCTTGATGATATAAAAATTTTTTCCAAGTCCCTAGAGGAACATAAGCTCCATGTGCATCAGGTCCTTCAACGTCTGCTAGAAAATAAACTCTATGTCAAGGCTGAGAAATGTGAGTTTCACCGTGAGTCCACCTCCTTCCTGGGATATGACATTTCACCATCAGGCGTCCAGATGGACCCAGTCAAGGTAAAGGCCGTTACGGATTGGCCAACACCATCGTCAAGGCGGGAGCTTCAACGCTTTTTGGGCTTCGCCAATTTCTATAGGCGATTTTTCCGAGATTACAGCACGGTAGCAGCCTCACTCACATCTCTTACATCAACCAAGATCCATTTCCGATGGAACCCCCTAGCAGAGAAGGCGGTCAACGAGCTCAAACTGCGCTTTACCACAGCACCCATCCTCACCTTTCCTGATCCGTCTCTCCAGTTCATTGTCGAAGTTGATGCTTCCGAGACAGGAGTGGGAGCCGTGCTTTCTCAGAGAGCACCGAAGGACAACAAACTTCACCCATGCTCTTTCTTTTCTCATCGGCTCACGCCCCCTGAATGGAACTGGATACATTGGGGATCGAGCAGTCAAGCTAGCCCTTGAAGAATGGAGACACTGGTTGGAAGGAACTGAACACTCGTTTCTTGTTTGGACTGACCACAAGAATCTAGAATACCTCAAGTCAGCCAAAAGACTCAACTCACGTCAGGCACGCTGGTCACTATCATGCTGTCTTATCGCCCAGGTACCAAAAATACTAAGCCTGACGCCCTCTCCCGACAGTTCCCCGCCCACCAGAACACATCCACTAGGGAAACGATCCTTCCGCCTCAGTGCCTTGTAGCTGTAACCTGACTAGATGTGGAAAACTTGGTCCTGCAATCTCTTGAACAGGAGCCAGGCCCCAGTAATGTCCCACCTGGGCTACTTTTCGTCCCGCTCTCTGTGCGCCCCCAAGTCCTTGAATGGGGCCACAGTTCCAGACTAGCCTGTCACCCAGGGGCATCTCGCACCCTCTCATTGCTCAATCAACGCTTCTGGTGTCCAACCATCAAGGAGGATGTCAAAAGCTTTGTGGCGTCTTGTGATGTCTCCGCCAGGAATATGACAACAAATCATCCACCTGAGGGACTCCTAAGACCCCTTCCCATTCCCCATCGCCCTTGGTCTCACATCTCACTGGACTTAAAACCGGCTTGCCACCCTCCTACAATAATACCTGCATTTTAACAGTGGTTGACCGGTTTTCTAAGTCAGCCCACTTCATTCCTCTACCCAAGCTTCCTTCTGCCAAAGAAATTGCTAAACTCCTCATCTCCCACGTTTTCAGAATCCACGGCATCCCATCAGATATAGTCGGACAGGGGCCCACAGTTTTCTGCACAATTTTGGAAAGCCTTTTGTGCCCTCATCGGCGCCACCCCCAGCATCTCATCTGGGTTTCACCCTCAGAGCAATGGCCAAACCGAGCGCATGAATCAAGAATTGGAGAAATCTCTGAGATGCATGACCTCACAGGATGCAGCTGCTTGGAGTCGTTTCCTCCCCTGGATTGAATATGCGGATAACTCGCTCCCCACCTCCTCCACGGGCATGTCACCTTTTCAGTGCTGTCTCGGCTATCAACCGCCACTGTTTCAAACCCAGGAGGAAGAAACCGCTGTCCCTTCAGCTCAAGCTTTCCTGTAGTAAAAGGAAATGGAAACGAGCACGCGCTCAATTACAACGTTCTGTGACTATCTTTCAGCGCAAAGCCAATCTCCACCACTCAGCCACTCCAGCTTACCGTGTTGGACAGAGTTATGCTCTCCACACGTAACCTACCGCTCAAGACGACATCCCAGAAACTTTTGCCTAGATTCATCAGGCCTTTTACAATCTCTCGTGTCATTAATCCATGCTCAGTCAGACTGGCACTGCCACTATCTATGCGCCGAATTAACCACACGTTCCACATCTCCCATGTCCGCCGGTTGGTCCCGTGTCCATTGTCACCAACCCCCCGCCCCCCTCCTCCACCTCGACTTATAGACGGGGGTGAAGCCTTCACAGTCCGCAGACTCCTTAAGTCCCGCCGCCGTGGGCGCGGCCTTCAGTACCTGGTGGATTTCTCCCTGCTTTGAACCTCCGGATCTTGACCACGCACTGTTTTCACGACCACGTCTTTGTCTCACGCTACGGATCCCTTGCATTCACGGATTTACTGTTACTGACCCTTGGATTTGCCTTTCGACCACGAGCTCTGATCACGGACTTTTTTGGATCCCCGTTTTTGACCTCTGCCTGTTCATCGACCTCGAGCTATCATTTCGGATCTCGCATCCTGCGCGATTCTTCTACCTCGCTCCGCGGAATTGTCATCGCCTGCAAACAGCGTGTTTCCTTTCTATGCGCGCCGGTTCGGCACTTCCGCATTCTTGCCACGGAGCCCATTCAGAAAAATGGTGAGCGCGCGCTTGGCACTTCCGCATTCCTGCCACTGAACTCATTGACTCTAAGAGCTGCACTCGCTCTCTACATACACCAGCTCTACTCTTCTGCATTCCCGCTGCGGGGTTCGATCAGAGAAGCAGTATACGCTCACTCTGCGCTTGGATCCTTCACCCCCACGCCCCCTCGTGACGACAATACAAACACACTGCATAAAACATGTTAAACACAAAACATTGATGCATGGTGAGGTTTCAAATTCAATAGTTCCAGCTCCTTGGCTAAGTTTGTCTAATGGATTCGCCCCTTTCTTCATGGGCCACGCCATAAAGCAAGGACACAAGGTGAGGTCTTATAGGAAAAAGGGTAATTTTATTTGGAATAAATGGGGTAGGAAAGGGTTAAAATGAGTGAGGAAGAGAAAAAGGGGAGAAAAGATGTGCAGGTCTGGTGGGTGGTGCCCTGCTGGCATGCGGGTAAAGGCTGGTGAGCAGTGGCTGCAAGCAGAAAGGCAGGGTGGGTCTGCGCAGTAAACGTGCGCTGACTCTCGTCTTCGGGGATGGTCGGGCCGGCTTCTCCCAGCTCTCCTGTGGGCGCGGCCTCAGTCGGGAGTCCTCTGTGACGTCCGGCAGCTGGGCGGCTTTCCCCAGCTGGGAACAGGGGCTGTGATGTGTACCTTCTTGAGGCCTTTTCCTCCTCTGCGATAGGGTCCAGAAAATGCAGCTCCATTCGAGAGTTCTGGCAGTGAGCTCACGACTGTCCATGCTGCAGAGATCAAAGGTCCATTCCACTTGCCTCTTTGAAGTCCCTGGGGCTCATTTCATTGCCATGCTAAACCATCCTGGTCACCTATATACACAGCGATAAGCATGAGGTTCCTGCAGCACAGCTCATGATTGAGGACCAAAACGGTAGACACACTGTGACTGTAGGTATCATGGCCAGTCTACCTGTGCCTTTGATCCTCGGACGAGATTGGCCTGGGTTAAAAGGAGGAGCACGAAGGTACCGAGTACCTCCCCACCAATCATGTAATTTGACGCAGAAGGACCAAATTCGGAAGCGGATGCTGAAAATGAAGGTGAGATCTCTCCACCTGCTAACCCCATGTTTTCTCTATCTCAACAGGTAAAATGAGATAGAAACTTTGTGCAAGTACCAATAGAAGATGAACAACTAAAGCACTGTTGGAAACAGGTGTACAAAATAGAGGGGGAAATACAAGGTCCTGCAAGTAAGCCAACTTCTTTCTTTTTAATAAAGAACGGATTGTTGTATTTTCACACAAAAAGACGCGGAGTGCCATGGGACTTATTAGTAGTACCACAGAGTGTCTCTATCGTACCTAATGCACGTAATGGTGGTGATTTTGCCAATTTTAAAATGCTGGAAACTAACTTAAAAAACAAAAACTAAGAAAAGTGGGTCGGAGCAGTCGTCAGTCATAAAGACCTTAGCGGCGCCATCTTTACCCAAATGACTAATGGACATCATATTGTGTCGCCATCACCCATACGCAGCCACCTACTTAGATGATGTAGTGGTCCACTCCTGTAGCTGGGAAGGTCACATTTTTCATCTGTCCCAGATTCTTGAAGAGCTTCGAAAAGCGGGACTAACGGCCAATCCAAAGAAATGTTTCCTGGGACTGTCGGAAGCACAATACCTGGGGTATTGCATCAGCCGTGGACTCCTTAAACCAAAAAAAAAAATGTTGAAGCAGTACGTTCATATCCCCAACCAACAAAGAAATAACAGGTACAGGTCTAAACATGGGAACGCGGATGCCCTCTCTAGATCCTACGCCCTGTTCTCCTCATCCCACATTAGCTCGAAGCTGGGGCGGGGGGGGGGGGGTACTGTGTCAAAGGGCATAAAGCCGTTTCCCCATACAGACTGATAGCTTCGCGCTGGGCGAAAAAAGAGAAAGGAAACTGAAAGAGTTCAGCACCCGCCCCCGACTTCCCTTGTTCCCCCAGCCGGTTTGCCTGTGTACACTTGCATGTTCCAGGTATAACATGTCTTCACATCACATGCTGATGATATCTTTATATCATACTTAGATGGTTTGTTTGGCATATACTTCTTAAATGGTCCCTCAGAACAGACGAGATGCTCATCAACAGTGATGTCAGAGCCTGGTTTGATTGGCAGGTGCTCCACCCACTTCTGCCAAACTTCCTAGCTTGTCTTGTTGACCTCGGGCTGCTCTTGTGTCGTGGTCATCAAAGTGAATCACATGAGACAGATTATGGAAAGGCATTGTAGTATAAAAAATTGCCTGACCAGTGTCATTTGACCATTCTTTCATTTGTGAGGTCTGATGTTGGATGAGAAGGCCTGGCTCACAGTCTCCACTCAAATTCATCCCAAAGGCATTCCATCGGGTTGAGTTCAAGAATCTGTGCAGGCCAGTTAAGTTCTTTTACACCAATCTCAAGCTCATCCATGTCTTTATGGACCTTGAGGTGTGCACTAGTGTGCAGTCATGTTGGGAGAGGAATAGGCCATCCTGAAACCATTGCCACAAAGTTGGGAGCATGAAATTGTCCAACATGCTTTGGTATGCTGAAGCATTAAGATTTCCTTTCACTGGAAGTAAGGGGCCGAGCACAACTCCTGACAAACAATCCCGCACCATTTCCAACATGACTGCGGCTTCTGGTTTAACATCAATGTCTGACCTCACAAATGCGCTTCTGGAAAAATGGTCAAAAATTCCCATAAACTCAGTCCTAAACCTTGTGGAAAGCCTTTCCAGAATAGTTGAAGCTGTTATAGCGGCAAAGACTGGGCCAACATCATATTAAACCTATGGATTAAGAATTGGATGTTACTCAAGTTCATATGCATGTGAAGGCAGGTGAGCAAATACTTATGTAAATATATATGCAGTGCCGGTCACTATTATTGGCATCCCCGGTTAAGATGTGGTCTTAGTCTTATTCATTTTTTTATTTAAACAATATAGAAACACAATGCAACAAGAGAGAGAGAGAGAGAAAAAAATTTATTCAGTGGGAAAAAAATCCCACATTCAGTTTTTTTTTTTTTTTTTTACATTAAATCATGTGTGCCACAATTAGTGGCACCCCTGATGTTAATACTTTGTACAACCCCAAGACAGCACTTAATCTCTTCTTTCTTGTTATAACATTTCACAAGATTGGAGAATACAGATAGAGGGATCTTCATCATTCCTCTATGCACAATTTTTCTAGATCATCCAGAGTCCTGGGTCCTCTCTTATGCATTCTCCTCTTCAATTGGGTTGAGGTCTGGGGACTGAGACGGTCATGAGAGGAGTTTGATTTTGTGTCTGCTGAACCATTTTTGTGTAGATTTCACCACATGTTTTGGGTCATTATACAGTATTGCTGAATGACCCAATAAGTCTTCAGCTTTCTAAAAGAGTCCATCAGGTTTCGATTTAAAACATCCTAACAAGCACCCTAGCAAGGTTCCCAGAGCCCCAGCATCACAGATCCTCCACCATACTTCACAGTGAGCATGAGGTGCTACAGAATACCGCATACTCATCTTTTGCTTTAAGCCAGACCCAGACATTGTTTGTTGCCAAAAACCTCTGTCTTAGTCTCATCTGACCACATCACATCTCAGTTGAGGTCCCAGCAAACTCCAGAAATTTATGTTTGTGATTGTAGGTGACAGAAGGCTTTTTCCTTGCATGCCTCCCAAACAGCTTGTTTGCATGTAGATAGCATCTAATGGTTGATATAGAGACTATGTGACCCCAAGATGCCACTTTTGGATGCAGTTCTCTAACAGCAGTGGTGTCAAAAGTATTCACATTCATTACTTGAGTAGAAGTATAGATACTAGGGTTCAAAAATACTTCTTTAGAAGTTGAAGTATCAACTCAAGCTTTTTACTTAAGTTAAAGTTTAAAAGTACTGGTTTCAAAACTACTTAAAGTATAAAAGTAGAAGTACCGTGAGGGGCGACAAAAGCATTAAGATCTCGCTTTTTGATCATGCGACGGGGGTGGGGGGGTGGTTTGGGTGCGTTGTGCGTGTTCTTATCATGCGACCGGGGATGGGGGGGGGGGGTGGAATGCGCTGTGCGCGTTCTTATCATGCGACCGGAGGGTTGCGCGTTCTGATCATAAAAATAGAGTAACAAGGCTATTTTTAAAATGTAAGGAGTAGAAAGTACAGATAATTGCTTAAAAATGTAAGGAGTAGAAGTAAAAAGTCGGCTGAAAAATAATTACTCCAGTAAAGTATAGATACCCAAAATTTCTACTTAAGTAAGGTAACGAAGTATTTGTACTTCGTTACTTGACACCTCTGTCTAACAGTGAGCTTACCATCCTCCTCTTACCATCCTCTTACCATCCTCCTCACTGTTTGTGGTGGCAAGATAAACTTGATAAATTTGGATCCTCGTCCAGCCTTGTCAGTGTTCCAGTTGTTTTAAACTTCTTAATGATTCCTCCGATTGTATATATGGGCAAGTTTAGTTGAGTGGCGATTTTCCTGTAGCCATTGCCTGACATACAGTATGAAGTTTGACACATCTACCTTACTTGAATGGGGTGTTCTCTTGTCTTTCCCATTTTAAAGAGTGGATAAGAGAAATAGGCCTCTTTGTCATGTCATGTTTATACTATAGGGAAACGTGAAGTCATGGCTTATTAATGAAAAGTTTCTATGTACTCTGATCAACTTTATAAATTACAGTAAAAATTACAAAAATGCTCCAATTACATTTATTTAATCAGAATTGTTAGGGGTGGCAGTAATTGTGCAACAGGTGATTTTATAAAAAAAAAAACTATTATTTTTAGTCATAGATTTTTTCTTTTTGCATTTTTTTCAACTGACTTGAGTTAAAGGTAAGTTTTTTAAATTTATTTTTTAGATAAATATATAAAATATATCTTACGCTGGGGTGCCAAGAATAGTGACCGGTACACATTAGATTCCTATTTGTGGCCCATTTTCAGCTTTTCCCTTGTGAGAATTCCTCAAAAAATCTCTTGTAACCTAGTGGCCACATGGGAATTTGAAAAACATTTGACCCGTGGGATAGTCATGCAAGAATTCAAATATATTGGGTCACCATGTAGACGCCCATGTGATGACAGTGAACACTATCACCTCAGATGTGTTTGATTTATGGGTTTCTTGATGCTGCAGCATTTTGCCTGAATTATTTGTTAACATACATAGTCTTATTTGCTTAACTGTGGTAAGAAAGCATAAGTGCCATTAACCCAAACAATTTGTCCTGTGATAAGTGACTTATTCCACAACTTTATTATATTATTATTTTTTCCAGGTCTTGAAGCTGCAATGGATCGAGACACATCTCTTAATAATACACATTTAACACGTTTAACTGCAATTTTGACCATGGAATCATTGAGCATACCACCATCTATTGGTTTGTCTACATTCATTTTAGGCATCATCACATACTGCTTAATTTTATTCTTTCACTCCATACTACTTGCAACTATTGTTGTTAAACGTAATCTCCATAAGCCAATGTACATACTGCTTTTTAATTTGTCCATATGTGATGTTATGGGAGCTACAGGTTTTTACCCTCAACTGGTTTGTAGTATATTGTCTGAGAACAGACAAATCTCCTATCCTGCCTGTGTCTTGCAAGGGATTGTTCTTCACATCTATGGCACTGGATCTCTTTTAATTCTCTCTGTTATGTCTTATGATAGATACATTGCTATATGCAAACCATTGAGATACCACAGTCTGATGACACGAGCTAACTTGGGGAAATTTGTTTGCATGGCTTGGTCCATAGCTTTTGCTTTGATTGGGGCTTTATTTGTGCTTACAGTAAGCAAAGAAATATGCAGGACAAATATAGTGGATACTTACTGCAATAATCCTTCTTTAATGAAATTAAGCTGTGAGGATATGAGTGTGGTTAACTACTATGGCCTACTTATTATAGCTCTTATACAAGGATTTTCTATACTGGTGGTTTCATTAACATATTTCAAAATCCTAATTACCTGTCTTTCTACTAAACAGGCAAAATCTATTAGTAAAGCAATGCAAACATGTGGGACACACTTAGTTGTTTTTCTGACTTTTGAGGTTAATATATTTTTACTATTGGTTTCTCATAGGTTAGAAGCAGTATCTCCACACTTGCGAAGGGCTTTTGGTGTTGCACTAGTTATTATTCCTCCAATTTTTAATCCTCTAATTTATGGGTTAAAAACAAAGGAAATACGGCAAGCAGTGTTTATGTTTTTACACAAAAAGGTTTTCTCTATATAACAAAAAACAAATCTTATATAAATATTTTTCTATAATTTAGCACAGAAAGCAGATAATTAATCTGAAATGATGAATGTTTAAGATTTTGCAGTATTTCTAGTTTACTGTTCAAATGTAAGCACATTTATGATAATAACCATTTTAATTCCCTTTTGCACATACAAAAACATTTTGAAACCTTAAATTCACATAAATATGTTTGATTTTACCTTTTCTGACATTACTGTTGATATAATTTGCCAATAAGATTTTTTCTCATAAAACTGTAAATGAATGCAAAGAAATTACAATAGTTGTCCTAAAATTATTTAATTATATAATTGAAAATAAACTTCAGAAACAGCTTGCTGATGCCACTGTGCAGCTGACATACCTAATTTAAGTATATTACATACAATTACTTATTTTTTACATTGACTTTTAAATTAATATTCCTCTGTGCTCTTATGAATATCTGTATTATCAGTATAGTTACTGGAACATTATTTCCAAAAACTAACCTTGCAAAAGAACTTTAAATGTTATTTAAATTCACTACTTTGTTCATATGACTTGGTGATTTGTTCTAGGGGAACTGATGGATTTCCTAAAAATACACTGTGTTCAAAGCAAATGTGTGTTTAGGTTGCACCAGAATAAAATTGAGTTGAATACACTTTTGTCATAAAAACACTCAATTTATGATTTTTATTAGTGCACGTCAAATCTAAAATGTCACAAGACTGAATAAATAATCACAAAAATAAAAGTGATAGACACCTTAAACTATTTAAGCACTATGCATATTAAATAAAATAGTAATAATGCATGCTAAAGTAAAACTGTACATTTTATTATTTCGAAGACTATCTTATCCAGAATAAATTACAAACACTGCCAAAAAAAGATTCATTTGTATTGTACTAAACCCTACAGTGGCTAAAGAGAGTTCCATGTTGACCTATACTGTGATTTGCCTAATGATATTTGTAAGGTTACATTTTTTTTTATTTATCAATGCCTTCTAAGGCATCCTTTGAGTGCACTTTTATTTTGAAAGGTTCAGAGTGAAAGACTTTCAGCGAGTATTTTTATTTTGTACAGGAAGTTGTTATGGTTAATATCTTGTTTACTTCCTTATAACTTGTCAAGAGCACACTAGAATTCATTTGTGTGTAATCTGTGTCCATCGCATGCAATCCAAACAGTAATCACCACAGACGCAATGTCGTGAGTACATAATTTCATGAGTTAAAGTGTTAAGTTAATGTTGAAGGCATTATTTGTTTAAGAAACGAAATGTTAATGTATGTTACAAAGATGATTTATTTATGATGGTTAAACACATACAGGATGGTCATTTTATGTTTTCCTGTGTTATAGTTTTCACTCTGTCTCTGTAAATGAATGAAGAGAGTCACAGTAAACGGCACTAAAGAAAACTTACAACGACTCAAGCCATTATTTGCAGGAAGAGTTTAGCTAGCTGTATAGCTTCAGTTCCCACACTGTAGTGAGGACAGCACAGTACCATATGTGCAAAATTACAGAGGAATTAAAATATTGTTGCTCTTCTCTCTCAACGTGTTTACATTGTCAATGCACCAAAAACATGTCTGTGCAATATAAAAGTCTGTATAATATAAAACAGTTTTGTGTGAAGGAAACAGCAGTATAATTGTAATAAATAGATATAAATAAACCATGTGTATATCTGGTAACCATCTGAATGGGTGTTGTAAGTGCCATATCGCACTTGTTATGAATTTGTTGTTGTGTTTATTTTATTTTATTTTACTTGCTGTATATTTCATTTATTCTACCTTGTTCTATTCATTAGTTAAGCATTAAGTTTGTTACATAAGCCATAAGCTTTATATTTCTTAGTCATGCATCATAAGTTGACAATCGTAGGTTGGTCTGTGATGTCATTCTACTATTACATGCATTTGTGTGACTGTGATATGCTAGAAAGTTCAGTTTAGATACGGAAGGCTACGGAAACACAAGCTTTTGACAGTCAGCTAATGAGAGCTCCCGGTAAGCTAGAAATGTAAGATACAGCAACTAGGTTGTTGTAACCGTAAGCTAACGTAAGCTGGGAATGTAAGAAACAACAAGAATGTTGTTATATACCTAAGCCAAGACTGCAATTTACAAGATACAGCAAACAGGTTGTTGTAAAAGTCAGAGATTTGCAAGATGCAGCAACTGATGTCTGTAATCACAGTGGATTTACTCAAGACGACTGTATGAAGTGTTGATTCTTTGATGCTGACAAAATAAACTACAAGAGATCGGACTTCTGTCGTGTGAGTGAAACTTTAAGACAAAGCTATGCGTCAAAACTAGTGAAATAATATGACCGCATCTACATAAAGTCAAAAGCTTTTCCGCTGTTTGAACGAAAACAAGTGAACGCTGAAAGGGAAAGTAAAAGAGAATAGCCGTCGAACTTCGCCATGCCGAACAACGAGGACAACGCTCCCAGCACTTGGCTGGGGAGCCTAACGGCGCTGGATGCAAGAAAAGGCAAGCAAATTCGACTGAATGCAATGTCTACTGCATTAAAGACACCTATGAACTATGCACGCAAGTTAGACATCGTTGAAACCGAGTACAGACCCGAATACGGGAAGCTGAGAGAGAACTTCATGAGAAGTAACGTTGATGTGCTTGTGTACACTCGTAAAGACGAACACAAACGCGATCAGGTCGCCTGCGGAGCACCTGAGGCCCAAGGCCGCACAGAATTCATAGCTAAGGTGGGTCGCTGGATAGCGGACACCAAGGACATTAAGGGCCACTCAAGTGACGTCGCGAATACGCGAAGATGTCTCGCCGGGCGTCAGCGTGTCACTGATAACAGCAGCATCCAAAAGGTCTGTAACTTCTACATCATCCTCAGCCCGAATAAAGAAATCAGAAGCCGAAAGAGCAGCGCTGTTAGCAAAAGCTGCAACCTTGGAGGAACGTCTCCAACTAGAAATAGAGGAAGCACAAATAATGGCACAACTAAAGGCGAAAAAGGAACGTCTCCAACTAGAAATAGAGGAAGCACAAATAATGGCACAACTAAAGGCGAAAAAGGAACGACTCGAAACCAAAACGGCGCTTGCTATGCATGATGCCAAATTAAGAGTGCTTCAACATCAAGATCGCAAATACGACAGCCGATCGCCAAAGAGCAAGAGCGCACTCATTGAATCGAGCAGCGTGCGTTTGAGCAGTGCGTGCCCGAGCAGCGCGCACTCTCATCTTTCCAACTCAACATGCAACAGCCGAGCGCAGCCTGCGAACGAGAGCGCACTCATTGAATCGAGCAGCACGTGCCCGAGCAGCGCGCACTCTCACCGTTCCAACTCAACATGCAACAGCCGAGCGCAGTCTGCGAACGAGAGCACAGTCACTGAATCGAGCAACGCGCACCTGAGCAGCGCGCACTCTACGGACCTGGACGCCGCAACCAGTGACAGAAAACCCTGTCACACATCCCTTCAAGGACCCAAACAAATGGGCCAAGGAAAACCCAGGGTCAGCGTCGCAACCGAAGACAGACAGGTTGGTAAAATTCACAAAGAAATTACATGTTCATTGTGTTCAAAGCCACATCCAAGCATGCTACACATAGCAGTGCAAGACACGGCGCAGTCAGTTATGAGCGCCCGCAGAAACGAAACTGAATGTGACACAACAAATACTGCTGTGAGTACACCAAATGCGCTCACTGGGGCTGGAGATAATTGCATCCTCCCCATTGTACCCATTAAAATAAAGTCCAAGAAAAAGGACACAATAGTAGAAGCCATGTACTATCACGTGAAAGTCCCCGAGAAGAACACAGATCTGCTGCGCTTCCTATGGTGGCCGAATGGAGATGTGAACCAAGACTTATTTGAAAATAAAATGGTAGTTCATCTGTTCGGTGCAAAATCGTCGCCTAGTGTTGCTAACTTCGCCCTCAGAAAGACAGCAGAAGAAAACCGCAGCAATGCATCTGCTGTGGCAGTTAACACAGTGCTTAAAAACTTTTATGTAGACGACTGCCTGAAATCCGTTTCGAGTCATGACCAAGCAGTCGCCCCATACAATGATCTCACAAGTCTCTGTGCAAGCGGAGGCTTCAACCTCACTAAATGGGCAAGCAACAGCCGTGCCCTACTGACTGTCATTCCCGAGAGTGAAAGGATCAAAGACATGAGAGACTTAGACTTGAGTAAAGATGCACTGCCCATAGAGAGAGCTCTGGGAGTGCTGTGGTGCATTAACTCAGACATGTTCAAGTTCAAAATTAGTTTAAAGGAACGACCTTTGACAAGGCGAGGAATCCTGTCAATCACCAGTTCGATTTATGACCCCTTAGGGTTTCTCGCACCTGTCATACTGCCAGCCAAAACTCTAATGCAACAGCTATGTAAAGAAAAACTAGCCTGGGATGACGACATTCCCAAGCAGTTTGCCACGGCATGGAAAACCTGGCTGCAAGAGCTGCACAGACTGTCCGAGTTCAGCATAGCAAGGTGCATAAAACCAGCCGACTTCGGAGTTACAGCTACAGCACAACTCCACCACTTCTCGGATGCAAGTGAAATGGGATACGGAGCTGTCTCATACCTCAGGTTAGTAAACGCTGATGGACTTACACATTGTGCATTCATGATGGGGAATTCCCGTGTAGCACCCCTGAAACAAACCACCATTCCACGAATGGAACTGACTGTGGCAGTGGTCGCTGTAAAAAATGACAATGTTGAAAGAACAGCTAGAATTGAAATTGCTGGACTCTATGTTTTGGACTGACAGTACAACTGTTTTGAGATACATTGATAACAAAACACTTTGTCTTAAACCTTTGTGGCCAACAGAATCGCCATTATAAGAGAGTCAACCAAGTCACAGCAATGGAGGTACGTTAATACCTCAGAAAACCCAGCTGATTCTGCCTCCAGGGGGGTATCCTGTGAAAGGTTCATGAAAAATGTTAACTGGATCCATGGTCCCTCCTTTCTCAAAGAAGCAGAGTGCAAATGGCCTGAAAATATTCATGGCACATCAATAACACAAAATGATGATGAAATTAAACTCTCAGCTTTAGTGAATACTGTGAGTGTTACAAAATGCGCAGACGCAGTGAGTAAACTGATTAATCATCACTCTGACTGGCACAAGTTAAAAAGATCCGTTGCCTGGATCCTCCACATCAGAGACCTGCTCAAACAAAAAACAGAAAGGGTCAAAACACAAGTAGATAACCCAAAGACAGAAAATCACAAGTCGCTAACAGCTCAAGAACTGACAAAAGCAGAAAACGAAATCATTAAATTTACTCAAAGACAAAATTTTAAGGAAGAAATTCTCACGTTGCAAAAGAATAAAGCAGCAGCAGAACTCAAACGGGGAATTCATACACAGCAAAAACGCAAGGCATCTGTAAAAAGAAACAGTTGCTTGTCCAAACTGGACCCAGTGCTACAGGATGTATTGCTGAGATTCGGAGGACGTCTCGGCAGGTCCGCAATGCCAGAGCACGTTAAACACCCAGTCATTGTACCTAAAGACTCACATATCACAACATTAATATTAAGAGACGTTCATGACAAGATAGGACACAGTGGCAGAAATTACATGCTTTCAGAATTGCGACAGAAATACTGGATTCCGACTGCTAACTCACTCGTAAGACAGTTTCTCTCCAGGTGTGTGACATGCAGAAAGTCTAGAGCCAAAGCATGTGAGCAGAAAATGTCAGAATTGCCAATTGACAGAATAATACCAGACCACCCACCCTTCACTAATGTGGGAGTAGACTACTTCGGACCCTGCGAGGTCAAACGTGGCAGAAGTAACGTTAAAAGATATAACGTACTTTTCACTTGTCTGACAACAAGAGCCGTGCACATTGAAGTTGCTCATTCACTGGACACAGACTCTTGTGTGAACGCCATGCGACGCATTATAACCTGGAGAGGTCAGGTGTCAGTAATGCGAAGTGACAATGTAACAAACTTCATAGGCGCTGAGACTGAACTGCGTGAGGCTATTCAGCAATGGAATCAGTCACAAATTGAAAGCTTCCTCACTCAAAGGAACATACAGTGGACATTTAACTCGCCCTCTGGATCTCACTTTGGTGGAATATGGGAAAGACAGATCAGGTCAGTTAGAAAGATCTTGAGATCAGTACTGACAGAACAAACATTAACTGACGAGAGCCTGCATGCATTCATGTGTGAAGTAGAAGCGATAATGAATAACCGACCCCTCACTACTGTCTCGGAAGATCCCACAGATCTGGAACCTCTGACACCAAACCATCTGCTGCTGATGAAAAAACAGCCAAACCTGCCCCCGGGACTTTTCAAAAAGGAAGACATCTATGCACATCGCAGTTGGAAGCAGGTTCAGTACCTATCAGACCTATTCTAGAAGCGATGGGTGCGTGAATACTTGCCCTTGCTCCAGGAGCGGCAAAAATGGTTTCAAGAGAGAAAAAACCTCTCAATTGGAGATATAGTTTTAATGATTGACGAGTCTTCTCCAAGAAATTCATGGGTCATGGGAAGAATCACAAAAGTGTTCCCCGACAAAGGGGGACTGGTGAGACGTGTGTTAGTTAAAACTAAGACCAACACTCTGGAAAGACCCATCGACAAGCTGTGCCTCATATATGAAATGGACTATTAAATTTGTGGTAATATGTTATGAAATTTGATATGCAAATATAAACACCTGAGATAAATATTACACACTTAAAAGATTTACAACGTTTTAGAAGGTTAAGAATGTTTGATTTCATGGCTTCATCAAAAAAAAAAAAACACAAAATTGTAATTGTCAGTCTCCATGCCTGTCAATTAGGGGCTGGAATGTAAGTGCCATATCGCACTTGTTATGAATTTGTTGTTGTGTTTATTTTATTTTATTTTACTTGCTGTTATTTCATTTATTCTACCTTGTTCTATTCATTAGTAAAGCATTAAGCATTAAGTTTGTTACATAAGCCATAAGCTTTATATTTCTTAGTCATGCATCATAAGTTGACAATCGTAGGTTGGTCTGTGATGTCATTCTACTATTACATGCATTTGTGTGACTGTGATATGCTAGAAAGTTCAGTTTAGATACGGAAGGCTACGGAAACACAAGCTTTTGACCGTCAGCTAATGAGAGCTCCCGGTAAGCTAGAAATGTAAGATACAGCAACTAGGTTGTTGTAACCGTAAGCTAACGTAAGCTGGGAATGTAAGAAACAACAAGAATGTTGTTATATACCTAAGCCAAGACTGTAATTTACAAGATACAGCAAACAGGTTGTTTTAAAAGTCAGAGATTTGCAAGATGCAGCAACTGATGTCTGTAATCACAGTGGATTTACTCAAGACGACTGTATGAAGTGTTGATTCTTTGATGCTGACAAAATAAACTACAAGAGACAAAGAGATCGGACTTCTGTCGTGTGAGTGAAACTTTAAGACAAAGCTACGCGTCAAAACAAGTGAAATAATATGACCGCATCTTCAGGTGTGAACTGGGAATTCTGTTAATATGCAAATATATATCCAAAGGTGCATGTTCGTAAGGTGCAAATGTACAGTGGTTACTCAATCGGAATGGTTATTACCGTCTCGCTCACCGCCGTTTAAAGGCGACAGCGGCCAAAATAAATCAGTTGCATTTCAAAGTCATTCGTAAAATGGCCGCGAGGTGGCGCAAAGTGACATTTTCATTCATCGCGGTAAATACAACAGTGATGGTAATTTCCACAACAAACATGAAAAATCTGAACCAGAGCTATTGATGTGTACTGTACAATAATGAGTAAAAAAATTTATAGTAGATTTATTAACTGAAATAAATGACCATATTTCTGTCATTCCCCACTTAAGGGGGTGGGAGAATTTTCAAGCCCCACGAAATCGGCCAAGTTTACTATTTACTATTTATTGAAATATAAATTTCTAAACCAATAAGATCAAATAACACTAAGTTATTAGTTATTAGTACCAGGGGTAGCTCAGTGGTTAAGGCATTGGACTACGGTTCGGAAGATCCCAGGTTCAAACCCCACAACCACCAAGTTGCCCTCAACCATCAACTGCTCAGATGTATAATTAGATAAAAATGTAAGTCGCTCTGGATAAGAGCATCTGCCAAATGCCTAAATGTAAATGTATAACAGGCTTACTTCGTCACCCATCTAGAGCTTGCTTTCAAAGAAGTCGAGTGGCTTATTAACGTGACTGGGGTGTGTTGTCTCTGAGTGGCGCAGCGATTAGAGTGCTCGGCCAGAGATCCACAAAGCGCCGGTTCAAATCCCGGGTGATGATGTTTTAAAATTGTTTTATTTTAATTATAGCAAAATTAAAAGTTTTAAATGCACTTAAGGTAGAGTCTTATAAAGGCTATGTAGTCTTATATAGTTTTATTATATATTTAAAACTAAAGTAAACTTGGCCGATTTTGTTATCAAGTGGGGCTTGAAAATTCTCCCACCCCCTTAAGTGGGGAATGACAGAAATATAGTCATTTATTTCAGTTAATAAATCTACTATAAATTTAAAGAACACAAGAAACAAGATGACACAAAACCCTACACACTTCTTTTCTAATTACACGTGATAAAATCTAAAGGCTCACTGTGTTAATATTTATTGTGCTTAAATTTGATCCTCATAAGATTTGATTTAATTTGAATTCTACATTGTACTGTAATTTTAGTACTGTGATTATAAATTCAGTCAACTACAGTGTTTCACTTGATGTTATCGGCTACTATGTGCAGTTTTAAAGGAGCACATCTCATTAATCCTGTAGATGCGGTCATATTATTTCACTAGTTTTGACGCGTAGCTTTGGTTTAAAGTTTCACTCACACAACAGAAGTCCGATCTCTTTATCTCTTGTAGTTTATTTTGTCAGCATCAAAGAATCAACACTTCATACAGTCGTCTTGAGTAAATCCACTGTGGTTACAGACACCAGTTGCTGCATCTTGTAAATCTCTGACTTTTACAACAACCTATTTCCTGTATATTATAAATTACAGTCTTAGCTTATGTATATAACAACACTCTTGTTGTATATACCTACTTACGGGGGCTTACGGGAGCTTACGGTCAAAAGCTTGTGTTTCCGTAGCCTTCCGCATCTAAACTGAATTTTCTATCATGCGACAGTCATACAAATACATGTCATAGTGGAATGACATCACAGACCAACTTACGATTGTCAAAATGGGTGCATAACTAAGAAATTTAAAGCTTATGACTTATGTAACAAACTTAATGCTTAATGCTTTACTAATTAATAGAACAAGGTAGAATAAGTGAAATAACAAAAAATAAAATAAAATAAAATAAACACAACAACAAATTCATAACAAGTACGACATGGCTCTTACATTCCAGTCCCTAATTGACAGGCATGGAGACTGACAATTACAATTTTTTTTTTTTTTTGACAAAGCCATTAAATCAAACATTCTTAACCTTCTAAACATTGTAAATCTTGTAAATGTGTAATATTTATCTCAGGTGTTTATATTTGCATATCAAATTTCATAACATATTATCACACATTTAACAGTCCATTTCACATATGAGGCACAGCTTGTCGATGGGCCTTTCCAGAGTGTTGGTCTTAGTTTTAACTAGCACACACCTCACAAGTCCCCTTTTGTTGGGGAACACTTTCGTGATTCTTCCCATGACCCATGAATTTCTTGGAGAAGACTCATCAATCATTAAAACTATGTCTCCACTCAAGAGGTTTTTTCTCTCCGTTTTTTTTTTTTTTTTTAAACCATTTTTGTCATTCCTGGAGCAAGGGCAAGTATTCACGCACCCATCGCTTCCAGAGCAGGTCTGATAGATGCTCGATCTGCTTCTCCCTGCGACGTGCATAGATGTCTTCCTTTTTGAAAAATCCAGGGGGCAGGTTTGGCTGTTTTTTCATCAACGGCAGGTGGTTAGGTGTCGGAGGTTCCAGATCTGTGGGATCTTCCGAGACAGTAGTGAGGGGACGGTTATTCATTATCGCATCTACAGTGGTCACCTAATCGGAGCGTCGTATTTAACGTCGCCGCCGCATTATGGCATGTGCATTTGCTGGCTTTTACCACTGAGTGGCGCTATATAACTACAGACTGATGCCTCATGCCTTAGTTCATTCTCTGCCGCATTAATGAGAAGCGTTCCATTAAATAATACACGTAGTAGCCGATAACATCAAGTGAAACACTGTAGTTGACCGAATTCATAATCACAGTACTAAAATTACAGTATAAATGTAGAATTCAAATTAAATCAAATCTTATTAAGATCAAATTTAAGCACAATAAATATTAACACAGTGAGCTTTCAGATTTTATCACGTGTAATTAGAAAAGAAGTGTGTAGGGTTTTATTTAAATATAAATTTCTAAACCAATAAGATCAAATAACACCAAGTTATTATTATAACAGGCTTACTTCGTCACTTATCTAGAGCTTGCTTTCAAAGAAGTCGAGTGGCTTATTAACGTCTCTGGGGTGCATTGTCTCTAAGTGCCCACTTGGTGTAGCGGTTAGAGCAGTCGGTCAGAGATCTACAAAGTGCCGGTTCGAATCCTGAGTGATGATATTTTACAATTGTTTCATTTTAAAACTAAATAAAATGTTTTAAGTGCGCTTAAGGTAGAGTCTTATAAAGGCTATGTAGACTTATATAGTTTTATTATATATTTTTTGCACATTAATCTGAGTCCTCATCTGTTAGATCTGTTTAGTTTTTTTTTTCCTGCCAGCACGACTACGCGGCTCCATCCCTTTCCCGCCTATTCAGGGAGCGTACGGAGTGAGCGATTAACCATAGTTGAATCGATTGGTGTGCTCCCAACTCACGTTACTCGTGAGTCGGCCTATTCATGCCGGCTGGTGATAATTAACGTTAATATGATCTCGGGCTTGCTCACGATGCTCAACATCTATAAAAATAGCAAAGTATTGTGTATAGAGTGATAAAAAAATTATCTAACGCATGTTATGATAAGGAAAATTTGTAAAGAACAGTATGGAGGAATGGGTGCTATTTATAGTCTGGGGTGCGTTGCCTCCAAGTGTCTGAGTTGTGCAGCGGGTAAGTCTTTCACACGGGGGACCTGTGTTCGATCCCTGTGTGATACTGTTTTAAATTTTTTTATTTTAATTATAGCAAAATAAAAATAAAACAAAATAAAATGTTTTATTTTGATTTTGCTTCAGCATACTATAGGAAAAACAGCAAACTCGCACGCAACCAGTTTGTATTCTTTAAATTTAGGGGAGTGACGACTCTGTGTGTGTGTCATTATACTGGTGGATTATTCAGTGAAACGAGGCTCAGCTGAAAGATGTTAGGCACATCAGTCACTTAACCCCAAATAAAAGGTATTTCTGAGTGTTCTTATATAGTTGTAAAATAACAAATGTACAAACGGTGCGCACTGAATATTAAACCTATACCAGGCACAATGTTTTTTTTTTTTTGTTTGTTTGCTGTTTTTTCTATAGTATGCTGAGCAAAATAAAAAAAACATTGGTTAGTTTTCATTTAGAAAGACTGTTTGTATCTGATTATTTGTATTATTAAAGAACAACAACACAAACAACAACACAAGGGCTTGTAAGAAACATTTTTATTATTTTGACAAGAGTTAAATTTGTAACAGTAGAAGGCATCCCAATTTAAATATATAAATAACCAAAAAGCAAATTGAGTAAACTATCACAATAAAAAAAAAAATAGAATGAATAATTATTAAAGAAAATTATAATGACCATAACAGCCTACTGCATTTGATTATTTATAATAACACAAAAACACGAGTGCTGATGATTTATAAATACAATATTTGTTAATTTAATATAAAGCCGGTATTGTTATCCTCCTTTTTATTTTCCTACGTAGTCTAATAAAGTTTTCCAGAGCGCGGAGAAGTTTTGTTGTACTAAATAATATTTAAGCCTGTTATAATAATTGCACGTGTATTCTATATGTTTTCAACTTGGTGTTATTTGATCTTATTGGTTTAGAAATTTATATTTCAATAAATAGTAAACTTGGCCGATTTCGTTCAATTTTTTTGACAAGTGGGGCTTGAAAATTCTCCCACTCCCTTAATTGGGGAATAACAGAAAATGTTTGAGAACCACTGCCTCGTCCTGTGTGTGCTTTACAATGCCAGACAACAATCAAATGCAAATTTTTCACCCTCCCCCATACATTCAGGACCTCTCCCCACTTCCCCAATCTGAGGCTCTTATGCCTCAGACTTTCAGTCAGGGGCGGACTGGGACCAAAAAATGGCCCTGGACTTTCTGGCCCACAGCAGCCCACATCATAATACACTGGCACATTAATGTAGAGATGTATTTTAACACCAGTTACTAGTATAAAAAAAATAACACAATACGGAAAGCAATGCTATTTAAACATATTATTTGAAGTATTACTGAACATATATTGGGTCATATTAGTGAAACAAAGAAACAAAGGAAAGAACATCAAGACAAACTACATATAAATCTATAAAGACATCATTTTATAAAGAATGGCAATAAAACTGAACAGGTAAGCTGAAATAAAATCAGTAGCAGCATTATTTTTTAATTAATATTATCTACCATAATAATTACTAGCAGGAGTTAATGCTGCTACTAATTTTATTCCAGCTTACCTGTTCAGTTTGATTGTGATTCTTTTCACTTGGCTCTGGTAGATCAGGGGAGACGTGTTGGTCATCATCAGCAGGCAGTGGTTCATCATCACTGACCTGCTGCACTTACAGTTTACACTGATGAGTGGTAGATCTTACACTGCATCACGATGATACCCCCTGCCAAATGTTCATGATATCTCACAAACAAAAAGGCAAATTTGTCTTTTCCTCATAAAGTGTTTAGGTCAAATTCCACCCATACAAGTGTGACAAATATGCAAAGAAAAAAATCAGGAAGGGGCAACTACTTTTCCATGGCACTGCACATGTAGTCAGATTGTTCCACTAGGATGAAACTGTGCCAGGTGGAGTTAAAGCACTTTTAAAATCACACTAACTTTACACTGAACTGAATAACTTTGAATAATGAACTTATTGTTCTTTCCTTTCTTTCTTTTTTCTTTTTTTTTTTACAAATATGACCCAATATATGTTCAGTGATACTTTTTATTTACATTTTTGTTTGTTATATTTCTATACTAGTATGTGGTTTAAAAAAAAAAATCTCCACTTTAATGAGCCAGTGTATTCTTCTTCCTCTTTTTAAAAGGCAGAATCTGTTCATTTGAAGCATTTCACTACATTTACCTCTAAAGCTTTTTCTTATTTTCGTGTACGTTTCAGCTCCACCTTTTCTTCTTCCTCCATTTCATTCATTGAAATTATTAATTTGCTCAAACAACTTCGCTGCATGGAGGGATATATAGAGGGAGCGAAACATGCGCATGCGCAGTGACAAACACAGTTGGCTTCTCCGCTTTGTTTTTGATGTTGCTCGCGGCAGTGTAACAGCCCGTTAATTCATGTAATGATGAGATGGACAAACTTGTCGATGTCCGTTCTTTATTTTGCTGCATATTGTCAGGTTATAGTACAAACTTTCGGGTAGATCCTGCTATTAAATCAAACTAAAAACTAGTGAAAAGAATACAAAACTCAGATTCTATATCCCAGATACCCATCTCGCATCCAACTTCACACACACCGGACCACATTACCCACAATGCATCTCCCGCACTGGACTACACTCCCGTAAACAGCTGTCGTAAAATCAACCTCTCTCTCTCCTGCAACAACACGCTCTTTGTCGGCGGCGCCCGCGCACTCCTTCATATGATTAGGAAAGAGATGCAATATTATGGTTTCATAATAGAAAAGAAATACCTTTTATTTGGGGTTAAGTGACTGATGTGCCTCGTTTCACTGAATAATCCACCAGTATAATGACACACACACGCACACAAAAAACTAAACAGATCTAACAGATGAGGACTCAGATTAATGTGCAAAAAATATATAATAAAACTATATGTCTATATAGCCTTTATAAGACTCTACCTTAAGCGCACTTAAAACATTTTATTTAGTTTTAAAATAAAACAATTTTAAAACATTATCACTCGGGATTCGAACCGGCACTTTGTAGATCTCTGGCCGAGCGCTCTAACCGCTACACCAAGCGGGCACTTGGAGACAATGCACCCCAGAGACTTCTTTGAAAGCAAGCTCTAGATAAGTGACGAAGTAAGCCTGTTATACAATTATACTAATTGCACGTGTATTTTATCTGTTTTAAACTTGGTGTCATTTGATCTTATTGGTTTAGAAATGCAGCACTTCCGCGTTGTTGCGCGAGCGTCACAATCACACCGCGTAGTAAAAATCCCCTGTAACCCAACAAACCCCGAGTATTTTATAGCGCGGGGTGCAAACCGGATAGCTTGCCAGCCAAGGATAAAAAAAAGATGATTTGGGCACACGCCGTGACAGGCTGAAAAAAAAAACTATTATCAAAAATGTAACAGATGAGGACTTCAGATTAATTTGCAAAACATATATAATAAAACTATATAAGACTACATAGCCTTTATAAGACTCTACCTTAAGCGCACTTAAAACATTTTGTTTTATTTGAATTTTGCTATAATTAAAATAAAACTATTTTTAAAAGGATTAATATCTCTCCCTGATATGCGCAGTAACAAACACAGTTAGCTTCTCTGCTTTGTTTTCAATGTTGCTCGCGGCAGCGTAACAGCCCGTTAATTCATGTACTGATGAGATGGACAAACTGCTCGATGTCCGTTTTTTATTTTGCTGCATTGTCAGGTTATAGTACAAACTTGCGGGTAGATCCTGCTATTAAATCAAACTAAAAACGAGTGAAAAGAATACAAAACTCAGACTCTATATTCCAGCTTACATCTCGCATTCGCATACAACTTCACACACCGGACCTCATTACCCACAATGCATCTCCCGCACTGGACTACACTGCCGTAAACAGCTGTCGTAAATCAAAACTCCCGGTACTCCAGATGGCCACCACTTTTCATCAGTATAATGACACACATACACAGCAGCAGCAGCAGACCGAGCCATCACTCCCCTAAATTTAAAGAATACAAACTGGTTGCGTGCGAGTTTGCTGTTTTTTCTATAGTATGCTGAAGCAAAATCAAAATACAACATTTTATTTTAATTTTGCTATAATTAAAATAAAACAATTTTAAAACATCATTCCTCGGGATTCGAACCGGCGCTTTGTGTATCACTGACCGAGGGCTCTAACCGCTACACCAAGCGAGCACTTAGAGACAATGCACCCAAGTGACGCTAATAAGGCAAGGTTAATAAAGCAAGCTCTAGATAAGTGACGAAGTAAGCCTGTTATAATAATAACTTGGTGTTATTTGATCTTATTGGTTTAGAAATTTATATTTAAATAAATAGTAAACTTGGCCGATTTCGTTATAATTTTGTTTGATGAGTGGGTCTTGAAAATTCTCTTGAAAAATATGGTCATTTATTTCAGTTAAACTACTATAATTTTTTTTTACTCATTATTGTACAGTACACATCAATAGCTCTGGTTCAGATTTTTCATGTTTGTTGTGGAAATTACCATCACTGTTGCATTTACTGCGATGAATGAAAATGTCACTTTGCGCCACCTGGCGGCAATTTTACGAATGACTTTGAAATGCAACTGATTTATTTTGGCCACTGTTGCCTTTAAACGGCGGTATGCGCGGCGGGGTGGTTATTCCGATTGAGTAACCACTGTATTCACACATGAATGTATGCAGGCTCTCATCAGTTAATGTTTGTTCTTTCAGTACTGATCTCAAGATCTGTCTAACTGACCTCATCTGTCTTTCCCATATTCTGCCAAAGTGAGATCCAGAGGGCGGGTTGAATATCCACTGTATGTTCCTTTGAGTGAGGAAGCTTTCAATTCGTGACTGATTCCATTGCTGAATAGCCTCGCGCAGTTCAGTCTCAGCGCTTATGAAGTTTGTTCCATTGTCACTTCTCATAACTGACACCTGAACTCACCTGCTTATAAAGCGTCGCATGTCATTCACACAAGAGTCTGTGTCAAGCGAATGAGTGATTTCAATGTGCACGGCTCTTGTTGTCAGACAAGTGAAAAGTACGCCATATCTTTTAACGTTACTTCTGCCACGTTTGACCTCGAAGGGTCCGAAGTAGTCTACTCCGACATTAGTGAAGGGTGGGTGGTCTGGTATTATTCTGTCGATTGGCAATTCTGACATTTTTTGCTCACATGCTTTAGCTCTAGACTTTCTGCATATCACACACCTGGAGAGAAACTGTCTTACGAGTGAGTTAGCAGTCGGAATCCAGCATTTCTGCCGCAATTCTGAAAGCATGTAATTTCTGCCACTGTGTCCTATCTTGTCATGAACGTCTCTTAAAGGAGCCATACAGACTCAATTTTGCATAAGTTAATATGATTCTTTAGGGTCCTAATGAAAAGTTTGTAATATACTTTAATTAAACATTCTCAATTGTTGTGTAAAAAAAACATTACTTTTACCTGGTAAAAAGTAGCTCTGTTCTCAGCAACCTGTTTCAGTACATGCTCCTTTAAATGTTAATGACCTCTACTGAACCCGCCCCCCAGTTCTGTGGGGCGTGTCTTCACAATACAAGTGGGGTATAGCTTTGACAACAGTTAAAAATATTTAAAAAACAGTTAAAAATAATTTTACATGATGTTAGAATTATTTTATATATAAAGGAGTTATTTCTACTCTCTTGCCCTCTTCCTCATAGAACGTGTTAAATCTTCCCTGCTGCTATCTTCCTGTCTCCTCTTGCATCTGTTCATTCATGCTCACCTTCCCATACTCTCTCTCTCTCCCTCTCTCTCCCCCCCTCTGTCTCCTTCCACCTCTCTTCCTCTCCTTTGATTCAAATAAAAATTTTATTTGTCACATACACAGTCATACACTGTATGATATGCAGTGAAATGCTTATACGACAGTCAGTGACCTTAAAAATAAAATAAAAGCTTATACGTAAGGAATGAATATCAATAAAAAGAAATACTAAAGAAAATAAATTTAACTAGTAAAATAGTTGTACAAATATACAATGTACAAATGAGGGCATAATAAAAATCTTACAAAATATAGGGTATATATATATATATATATATAAATATTATTATTATTATATTTATTATAAATCTATATATATATATATATATATATATATATATATATATATATATATATATATTTCCCCTATATTTTGTAAGATTTTTATTATGCACTCATATTTATATATATATATATATATAGTTATATATGTATATAAAATTTTACATGTGAATCTGGTTGTAAAACTCTTTTGACTTCCCAGACCGGGAATCGAACTCGAGTTGCTGCGCTGAGAGCGCCGTACCACTAGACCATGGAGGATTAATAGCTGCCGCTTGGAAATGCCGGCTATTCAACCCGCGACCTTATACACGTGAAGCATTGTTTTTTTCGGGATCTCACCAGGACATTTACAATGGTTAATTTGTAGTAACATATGTCTATAGCACAGGCGTTTAGTCAAACATATTTATACCGATCTTTTGCTGTTAATAAACAGAGACCTTTCTGACAGACAACGTGTGTGTGTGTGTGTGTGTGTGTGTGTCTGACTGTCATATAGATGCCGGGAATAGGACATCATACACGCGAAGCATTGTGTGTGTGTGAGTCTCTCCTTATGTCAGAAAAGCTTACCGAAGCATAGCGCACTCGCCTCGTTACTAAACGAACTTTTAGAAAAACTTTATAAATATGTAGTGCAAAAAGCATGTGCCTTGAGGGGGAATCGAACCCGGGGCTACCGCGTTAGAGCGCTACCTGGACGCCGTGCGGCTGCTTCTTTCGGCAAATCACGTCTCTCGCCTTCCAAAATTCAAAGCCAATCATCTTTGCCCTTTTCCAAAATTCTCCATAATTCACAGCCAATCACCTCTCCTTCCTTCCAAAATTCAGCTCGATCAATCCGCGTCGAGTCTCTCTGTCGAATCACGTCCTTGCGTTTCCAAAATTCACACTCCGTTTGCAAAATTCAAAGCCAATCAGCTTCCTCAGTTTCCAAAATATCTGCCTTGGTCCCGCCTTCGGCTTCCTCAAACATTCAAAGCCAATCAGCTTCCTCTGTTTCCAAAATTCAAAGCCAATCAGCTTCCTCCGTTTCCAAAATATCGGCCTTGGTCCCGCCTCCAGTGCGGATGCAACTTAGTCAAACTTTTAAACGGTTCGGAATATGAATATTCTTTCAACATAACACGGTAAGTATCAAGTATTGATTTCAGAGATAAATAGACTTCATTTAAGCGGTTTGTGTTATATAACGTTATTGTAAATTTGCCGATGCTGTATTAGCATTACCGTTTCCTAAAGAGACACGCCTCCACTAAGTTTAACAGTTATACATTAGCGGTGTATTTGAGTGTTTTCCAGTAATGACACCTTTTCTGTATTTATTAACACACAGTGGTCGCGGTGATGTTAGTCCTGGGGGAGTTCAGCCCCGCTTATGATCAGAAGATTAACAAAACCATTGTGTGTAAAATAAACGTGAACACACGTTTTCCCTTGTACATGTACAAACTAAGTGCAGGCTGCTAAAATATCGGCATTCAAATATGTAACACACACACACACACACACACACACACACACACACACACACGGCATAACAGCGTTATAACGGACATGTGGTGCATATTTAACTAATATGAGATTATAATCTGATGATTTAAAATAGATCACTGTGCACTTGACAAAACAATGAATAATCAACTGTAACTGTAGCCGGACTACAGTAACACCGTAATGTTAGTAGACCAGTAGATTATATTCTCATACAGATTTAAATCACAATATGAAAGAGGTTTTTGTTATAACTTGAGTCATTTAGTGCATCTGTTGTGGCACAAATCCACCTTGAGTAAGTTTAGACTCTAATACAGGTAATATGACTGAACTGAATCTAACCGTGTATTACAGATATCCGCCATCCTCCTGTATTATACACTGATATAAAATCCATCCATCCAAAGGTAATCCATGTTTAAAGGAAATGCATTCTTATCGTTTGCCATTAAACAATTTTACAGATTAAGAAATGTAAATATTGATTATGATTGATTATGTAATAGAGGTGTGTGTGATTTAATTATTTAAAATAAAGACATCACTTAAGCATCCTGTTTTGGGTTGCAGATCACAAAGCCACGGTTCGGAGGGGCTCATGGCTCTGCTTTAAAGCTAAACTTAAGACTCTGATGCATGCAAGCAAGGTAATGTTAGTATAATTTCACAGCTTAAATTTGATTTTAAAATATGTCTATTGTTATTAATTTTCTGTCCTTTCTTACTGCTTTCTTACTTTCTCAGTTCCTCCCCAGCTCTTCTGCACTGTCCAGAGCTGATACAAATGCCATGGCAAGAAGGACATTGTCACCCTCTCGCAGGCGTATATTCGGACAGTTTCTCCTCTGTCACTTTCTCCATCTTCTGTGTCAGCAACTGCCACTACCACCTTAACGTTTCTCCACCAAACTGTAAGCCACTGTGTCAACTGCCATGACTGCTGATCCCCCAGGACCACCAGGATGATACCCACCAGCACCTGAGCAACAGCTGCTGGGTCTTTAGGTGAGAGTTTGTAGATTGCCATGCGTATTGTTTTCTTGCTTGTGGTTGTATATTTATTGATTTTTATTGTATGTGCTATATTTACCAGGCTGTGGATAAGCACTGTCCCACGGATGGACAGAGTGGACCGTCTGGACAAGGACTGAAACTGGGTTAACACTCAGCAACCAGCAGGTCTGCACCATCGTAGCTCTCTGTCAAAACTTTCTGCCATATGACAAGCAGCGTGAGGCATCCTCTGCTCGGCATCATGTGCGGCTGAGCACTGGACGGCTCAGGCATCCCAAAACAAAGGGTGAATTTACACCAGGTGTGGGGACCATGGCTTGTCGTGTCTTGTGTCTTAGGATCCATCAGATCACCTGGCCAGTGGACAGACTGTTGTCGCCTAGCAGAGGCCATCTTTGTCAGACTCTGTGACATCTATAAGAGCCCTCAACACACAAATTCATTATGCATTGATAAAATGGACAATGATTAAAGGGCTGATAAAAAAAATAGACTAATAATTTGTGAAAACTTGTGATTTAATTGGTGGTGTGTAAATAGTGTCTAAGTTGCAGATTTGATGTCTATATACAGTACATAGATACACGTCTTCTGTTCTTTTTTTATTGTTGTTTTATCACCGATTTTACCAGAAAGACAGTCATTTTTAAGTTTTTCTTTGTATGTATTTCCTCCTAGCATTTAATTTGAGAATTTTTAAAGAACTGGAAGAAGGTGGAGAGATAATGAGTGAGTGCAATATATAACTTTATAATGATACCATAATTTGCTAATAAACTTGCATTATATTTTTAAAGAAACTTTATGATTTATTTCTATCACAAATATCTGTACAAACAGGAGTCAATTAGAGTTTGGCTTTTTTTATAGACTAAAAATGAAAAAACAACAGAATATGATTCTCTTTAAAGTACATCACCAGATTAATATTTCATTTGTAATGAATTTGCCTTCATTCCAGCAGGACACAGTCATGTAGAGAAGGCAAATACACTGTTGCATTGCTTTTCATGTTGATTCTATTAATTATAAATTTTAATACAAATTTACTTTTTGTGTGACACAACATGAAGCATTTAACAACAATCTCTAATACTTTTACAAGAACCTAACCTCATGTTACGATTAATTAAATTTTTGTGACACTTGTCAGATTTTTATGTTTAAAAAAAAAACATCATATGCGGGAATCGAACCTGGGACCTTTGGATCCACAACCTCCCCCTGCCGAATGCATAAAAATTGTCATTTTTTATGCAAATCTTAAAATTACAATCACATTAGCAGTCTACAACTAGAGGGAAACATCAAAGATGGTAATAACTCTCATTTCACTTCATTTTTTCCTCAATTTTTCTATTTTCTCTTCATTTTTTCTCCTTTTTCCCTTTTCCCCCCTTCTTCCCCTTCTTTTCGCCCTCTTCCCCCCCTCAAGCAGACTATTGTTCCCCAGCTTGAGCGCGGAATCCTTCCCACTAGACCACGAAGGATTAACGGTTACCATCGCGGAAATGCCGGCTATTAAACCCGCGACCTTATACACGCGAAGCATTGTTTTTTTTCGGGATCTCACCAGGACATGTACAATGGTTCATTTGTACTAACATATGTCTATAGCACAGGTGTTTAGTCAAACATATTTATACCGATCTTTTGCTGTTAATAAACAAAGACCTTTCTGACAGGCAACGTGTGTGTGTGTGTGTGTCTGACTGTCATATGTAGAGTGGTTGTGTACACACTCTCCTAACACACAATGCAGTCCAAACAGCTTGAAAAAGTCCATGTAGCACCGTAGGTGCCCTTTAATATTAACGTTGTGATATGTGAGTCTTTAGGTACAATGACTGGGTGTTTAACGTGCTCTGGCATTGCGGACCTGCCGAGACGTCCTCCGACTCTCAGCAATACATCCTGTAGTACTGGGTCCAATTTGGACAAGCAACTGTTTCTTTTTACAGATGCCGTGTGTTTTTGCCGTGTGGGAATTCCCTGTTTGAATTCTGCTGCTGCTTTACCCTTTTGCAACGTGAGAATTTCTTCCTTAAAATTTTGTCTTTGAGTGAACTTAATGATTTCGTTTTCTGCTCTTGTTAGGTCTTGAACTGTTAGAGACTTGTGATTTTCTGTCTTTTGGTTATCTACTTGTGTTTTAACCCTTTCTGTTTTTTGTTTGAGCATGTCTCTGATGCGAAGGATCCAGGCAACGGATCTTTTTAACTTGTGCCAATCAGAGTGATGATTAATCAATTTACTCACTGCGTCTGTGCATTTTGTAATACTCACAATATTCACTAAAGCTGAGAGCTTGACTTCAGCATCATTTTCTTTTATTGTTGTGTCATGAATATTTTCAGGCCATTTGCACTCTGCTTCTTTAAGAAAGGAGGGACCATGGATCCAGTTAACATTTTTCATAAACTTTTCACAGGATACCCCCCTGGAGGCAGAATCAGCTGGGTTTTTTGAGGTATTAACGTACCTCCATTGCTGTGACTTGGTTGACTCTCTTATAGTGGCGATTCTGTTGGCCACAAAGGTTTTAAAATGAAGTGTTTCGTTATCAATGTATCTCAAAACAGTTGTACTGTCAGTCCAAAACATAGAGTCCAGCAATTTCAATTCTAGCTGTTCTTTCAACATTTTGTCATTTTTTACAGCGATTACTGCCGCTGTCAGTTCCATTCATGGAATGGTGGTTTGTTTCAGGGGTGCTACACGGGAATTCCCCATCATGAATGCACAATGTGCAAGTCCATCAGCGTTTACTAACCTGAGGTATGAGACAACTCCGTATCCCATTTCACTTGCATCCGAGAAGTGGTGGAGTTGTGCTGTAGCTGTAACTCCGAAGTCGGTTGGTTTTATGCACCTTGCTATGCTGAACTCGGACAGTCTGTGCAGCTCTTGCAGCCAGGTTTTCCATGCCGTTGCAAACTGCTCGGGAATGTCATCATCCCAGGCTAGTTTTTCTTTACATAACTGTTGCTTTAGAGTTTTGGCTGGCAGTATGACAGGCGCGAGAAACCCTAAGGGGTCGTAAATCGAACTGGTGATTGACAGGATTCCTCGTCTTGTCCCAGGTCGTTCCTTTAAACTAATTTTGAACTTGAACATGTCTGAGTTAATGCACCACAGCACCCCCAGAGCTCTCTCAACCGGAAGTGCATCCTTACTCAAGTCTAAGTCTCTCATGTCTTTGATCCTTTTGCTCTCGGGAATGACAGTCAGTAGGGCACGGCTATTGCTTGCCCATTTAGTGAGGTTAAACCCTCCACTTGCACAGAGACTTGTGAGATCATTGTATAGGGCGACTGCTTGGTCATGACTCGAAACAGATTTCAGGCAGTCGTCTACATAAAGGTTCTTAAGTACTGTATTGACTGCCACAGCAGGTGCATTGCTGCGGTTTTCTTCTGCTGTCTTTCTGAGGGCGAAGTTAGCAACACTAGGCGACGATTTTGCACCGAACAGATGAACTACCATTTTATATTCAACTAAGTCTTGGTTCACATCTCCATTCGGCCACCATAGTAAGCGCAGCAGATCTGTGTCCTTCTCGGGGACTTTCACGTGATAGTACATGACTTCTATTGTGTCACCTTTCTCTGACTTTATTTTAACGGGTACAATGGGGAGGATGCAATTATCTCCAGCCCCAGTGAGCGCATTTGATTCGTGACTCACTGCAGGTGGTGCATTTTTCGTCTCACCTTCAGTTTCGTTTCCGTGGGCGCTTGTGGCTAACTGTGCCGTGTCTTGCACTGCTATGTGTAGCATGCGAGGATGTGGCCTTGAGCACAATGAACATGTTATTTTTCTGCCACAGTCTTTCCATAAATGACCCTTTCTTAAACATCTGAAACAGAATCCATTTCTTTTTAAGAATTCTACTTTGTCTTTGTGTGTCTTATCTGTCATGAACCTGCACAGCCAACCCAGCACATCCAGGTCTTAACTCCATCCAAGGTTTTCCACACTCCCTGAGCTGATTACCTGAGCACACCTGCATCTAATCCGGCACTCTACTCTCGGCTTTAAAAGAACGGCAAGAGCTCCACTCATCGCCGATGTATCTCACTTGCGTGCCTATTTCTCCTGTCTCTCCTGTTACCCTAGTGTTTTTTCTTCCGTGCTCGACTTTGCCTGCATTCTTTGGATTTCGTCTCTTGCCTTGCCCTTTGGATTGTCGCTATCGTTTTGGACTACTCCCCGTGTATGACCCTCGCCTGTTTATCGACTCTGCCTACGGATCTCTCCTGTGACGCTCTACCCAGCCTTTCTCTCTCATCGTACTCACAAGCTCCGGTACGTGTGTGTGTTTTGGACTTACGTGTGCTTGTGTGCACTTCCGCGATCGCGGACAACAGCGCTTCACCAGCGCGCTTGCTTCTCACTCTCACTTCCGGATTCGCGGAGATTCCGCCTCGTCATTTGACACGCCTCCACCCTCGTCATCGGGGATTCCCCACACAACCTGTCACTCTCACTTCCGGATTCGCGGTGATTCCGCCTCGTCATTGACACGCCTCCACCCTCGTCATCGAGGATTCCCCACACAGCCTGTTTCATAAGCACAGCTTTCTCCCCTCGGCTCTGACTAAGCCTTTTGACCTGCAATACTTCTTCCAAGGAGATTATCTATCTGCTATTGGGTTCTTCCCTGTTTAACCACAACCCTGACATTATCATTAAATTGGAAGCAATCGTCTAAGATATGCTCTCCTTTGCAATGTGCGCACGGTTTAGTGAAGGCGCTGACAGGTAATGCACTGGCGTTCCCTTTTATAATCGAGTCTTTGTAATGTTTACCAACCTGTCTGACCTCGGTAGCGAAGCTGACCCTGGGTTTTCCTTGGCCCTTTTGTTTGGGTCCTTGAAGGGATGTGTGACTGGGTTTTCTGTCGCTGGTTGAGGCGTCCAGGTCAGCGAAGGACGGGTTGGAGTACAGTCTGGCTTGTTGATCGATGACATCCACCAGCTGGGCGAACTTGGCTCTTGTTCCGTGGAGCTCGTAGTGCTGGTGTGAGCGAAGCTTCCACCTGTCGAGTTCATTATGTTCCAAGTCTGTAGAGTGCGCGTTGCTTAGGTGCATGTTGCTCGATTCAGTGACTGCGCTCTCCTTCGCAGGCTGCGCTCGGCTGTTGCATGTTGAGTTGGAAAGGTGAGAGTGCGCGCTGCTCGGGTGCGTGCTGCTCGATTCAATGAGTGCGCTCTTTCTCTTGGGCGATCAGCTGTTGTATTTGGAGTAAGCCTTTATTTCAGCTTCGTGATCTTGACGGTGAAGCACTCTTAATTTGGCATCGTGCATAGCGAGCGCCGTTTTGATTTCCAGCCTTTCCCTTTTTGCCTTTAATTGTGCCGTTTCCATTTCTAGTCGTGCCTTTAGTTGTGCTTCCTCCATTTCTAACTCAAGCCGTTCGTCCAATGTTGCTGCTTTGGCCAGCAGAGCTGCTCTGCCGGCTTCTTCTTTGCGGGGAGATGAGGAAGTCGCGGACGTTACGCTTCCTTGTGGCTCAGCCGCCGCAACTTGTACACGCTGTCTTCTGCTGAGACTTCGTCGTTGTCCTCATCGCTTAACATCATGGAATTAAAAAAAAGGGAAAGTCTCTTTCGGTTTCGGTTTCAACAGTTACTTATCTTCTCTTAGACAGCGGATAAGCTTTTGACTTTTTTAGATGCGGACATATTATTTCACTAGTTTTGACGCGTAGTTTTGTTTGAAGTTTCACTCACACAACAGAAGTCCGATCTCTTTGTCTCTTGTAGTTTATTTTGTCAGCATCAAAGAATCAACACTTCATACAGTCGTCTTGAGTAAATCCACTGTGATTACAACACCAGTTGCTGTATCTTATAAATTTCTTACGCATATAACAACACTTTTGTTGTATATCTGTTTACGGGTAGCTTACGTATATAACAACACTTTTGTTGTATCTATCTGCTTACGGTTAGCTTACGGTCAAAAGCTTGTGTTTCCGTAGCCTTCCGCATCTAAACTGAAACTTTCTATCATGCGATAGTCATACAAATACATGTCATAATGGAATGACATCACAGACGAACTTACGATTGTCAAAATGGATGCTTAACTAACAAGTTTAAAGCTTATGACTTATGTAATAAACTTAATGCTTAATGCTTTACTAATGAATATAATAAGGTAATATAACATGAAATAAAACAAATAAACACAAGAACAAATTCATAACAAGTACGATATGGCTCTTACATATTCTTTAGTTTTAATCTGTGTATTTAAGTGAAATATAGTTTGCATAAAGGTCTAAATATTCCTTTTTATTTATGGACAGGTGTATTATGTTTGATCTGCATTATTGCATTATGTTTCAAAACATGCTTCCTTTACCTTTGTTAAATTTACACATTTGCACCTTACAGCGTGGACAGACTGAAATCCAGTGCCACAAAAAGAAAACAAATCATATGATCAATAAAAAGTAAAAGCTTACAGATGACCATTTTATCATATTTTTGTGTTCAAGGGTTAAATTAAAACATAAGTATTTTTATTTCTGATATGTACATATATGTTACAATCATGGTCGTTAAGGAATGTTGTTTCTCCATTCAAGCTATTTATTTATTCATTCATTTATTTATTTATTTACATACACTAAAGGCGTTTAAAAATGACCATGTTCAATAAGCTTCATTCTATAGACAAGAGGACAATGAGGTCTGCTGGAAGTGCAAGTCGATGACCGAAATCTTGCATGTGAACAGAGTGCTAAGCATAGGGGCTGGAGGTGGAGGTTCCCTACTAAAGCCCTATCTAGGGAAAGACGACAGTAGGATGGTTATGAGACACCGTTGTAATGCGTTTTGTGGAGCCTTTCCCTGGGAAGGGAAGAAATATAACGCTCACGATTTACCAGGCAAAATGAAAGAAAAATGTATGCGTTCTGAGCACAATGCATCAGGCAATTTCAATCAGGGCCGGTTCTATGGGGCGGGGGTAAGAGGGGGCAGCGCCCCGTCAAATAAAAATTTTAACTGTTGAGAAAGCACATGTTAATATACTCACAAAATGAATTAATAACAAGTTGATAAAATGATCTGCGGTAGCGGAAAAATCCGCCTAAAAAGGGACACTACACAATACGGTATTAGATTTCACAGGCTGCAGAAATGTTTCACAATGTGTCCCTGAATGAAGGGAGGCTCAAAATCAAAAATACCAGTCAGTATCTGGTGTGGCCACCAGCTGCTTGAAGTACTGCAGTGCATCTCCTCCTCATGGACTGGACCAGATTTGTCAGTTATTGCGGACAGTCTGAGCACTGATGGAGGGATTGTGTGTTCCTGGTGTGACTCGGGCAGTTTTTGTGGCCATCCTGTACCTATCACGCAGGTGTGACATTCGGATGTACCCATCCTGTGCAGGTGTTCTTACACGTGGTCTTCCACTGCGAGGATGATCAGCTGTCTTTCCTGTCTCCCTGTAGCGCTGTCTTCGGCGTCTCACAGTGCGGATATGGCAATTTATTGCCCTAGCCACATCAGCGGTCCTCATGCCTCCCTGCAGCATGCCTAATGCACGTCCATGCAGATGAGCAGCGACCCTGGGCATCTTTCTTTGGGTGTTTTTCACAGTTGGTAGACAAGTCTCTTTAGGTGTCCTGCGTTTTTAGAACTGTGACCTTAAATGCCTACTTTCTGTAAGCTGTTAAGGTCTTAACGACCATTCCACAGGTGCATGTTGATTCATTGATTATGGTTAATTGAACATGCATGGAAAACATTGTTTAAACCCTTTACAATGAAGATCTGTGAAGTTATTTGGATTTGTACAACTGTAAGGATTTCTTGAATTTTGGTATCTCCGAGTAGACCTTTGGACTACTCAGTGCTCAGCCTGTATTTTGCTTCCCGCCTGGTACCAGGGAACCCCTCAATAATACACAAGTCCGTGCTTAGTGAGACGTTCAAAGTTTATTGTGGAAGACAGAAGTATATATATGCAAACACACAAAGAACCAAAGAAAAGGTGGGTGCAGGAGTGTTTACATCTGGTCTGGAATGTTTAGAAAAGATAAGGTAAAGAAGAACATAAAATTGGGAGTAGCTCTGCATTTACAAGCGTTCAACAATTTTACTACCTTTAACATAAACTACTATAGAATGTGTTTATTGAAAGTGCAGCTTGTGTCGAGGTACAAACCGGATACCAAAAAAGTTGGGACACTAAACAAATTGTGAATAAAAACTGAATGCAATGATGTGGAGATGGCAAATGTCAATATATTATTCAGAATAGTACATTTGAGCATAACGAAGAGCTGGAAGACCAATTAACAGTAATTAGGTTAATTGGCAACATGATTGGGTGGCAGTGTCTCTCAGAAGTCAAGATGGGTAGAGGATCACCAATTCCCACAAGGTTGCGCAGAAAGATAGTGGAGCAATATCAGAAACGTGTTACCCAGCGAAAAATTGCAAAGACTTTGCAGTTATCATCATCAACTGTGCATAATATCATCCGAAGATTCAGAGAATCTGGAACAATCTCTGTGCGTAAGGGTCAAGGGCGTAAAACCATACTGGATGCCCGTGATCTCCGTTCCCTTAAACGACACTGCACCACAAACAGGAATGCTACTGTAAAGGAAATCACAGAATGTGCTCAGGAATACTTCCAGAAACCATTGTCAGTGAACACAATCCACCGTGCCATCCGCCGTTGCCAGCTGAAACTCTATTTCCAATTTGTTCTTGATCACTGGCTGGGAATCGAACCCGGATCTTCCACACAGTAGGCGAAACACCTACCACGGAGCCACCATTCCAATAAGCAGCAGCGACAGGTATCCGAGGTGCTTATGTTACCATAACGGAAAAGTGAAGTTGTTCAGCTGTGGTAGATCTGATTTATTCAAACACAATAATAAAGCTTTATATCCTCAGGAGGGGTCATTACATTGTTTTAGCGA
Source organism: Channallabes apus (assembly GCA_030522415.1). NCBI lineage: Eukaryota > Metazoa > Chordata > Actinopteri > Siluriformes > Clariidae > Channallabes > Channallabes apus. The sequence continues at coordinate 25,929,805 of CM060111.1, read as the reverse complement.
TGTTTAGGTGCATATGTTACCATAACGGAAAAGTGAAGTTGTCTCGCTGTTTAGTGTCACCATGCAGATGTTACACCCGTGTAGTTACCAAAATCTTTGGTTTAGTTCTGAGTGGCCACACATCACTTCCACATTTCCGAATAGGCTCGTGGTTCGTTGCCTAGCAAACCCCAATGAAATGATGCATAATCGTGGTGTTTACTTTGGTTTGACATAGCATAGTTTATTATCTGCTGTGGTAAATCTGATTAATTTAAACACAATAATAAAGCTTTATATCCTCAGGAGGGGTCATTACATTGTTTTAGTGATAATTTCAAGGAAGCAAGTTCAGAATTAATCTAAAGCACTGACACACTAAAAAAAACATCAGAGAAGTTCAGAAGCTTCAAATACAGTGGGAGCCACGTCAAACAGCCGCCTGGAGCATGATGGATCCATGACGGAATCATGAGGACACCATGCACGCTCCGTGAATGGACTGTGATCCCCCGCGATGACGCAGTTAACGATGCCCCGCCCCATAAACGCCCCCATGCGCTTTCTAAAAAGATGGTTGCAATGCTGTATAATTCCGCCAGATGGAGCATTGACTGGCACAGTTAACTGCAGTGTCCAGGAAGCCCAATACCATATCTTTAATATACAGACAGTTCTTGTATTGTCAACATAGTTTCATAAATAGATGACGTGGTAAAAAACAGCAAACCGATTAATAAAACAGATTTGTTAAATCACTCAATACACAACCCATGATGATTATGCTATTTATTATTTAATAATGAATTAATAAAACTAGTTAGTGAAATATTTAAGACATCCTGAAATGATCCTTAAAAACGCGGGCTATGTACAGTATTTTATATTACGGTGTATTTTACCTAGTTCCATTTAATATACTGATTGATAATACTTTGCTGCAAAGTAAAGCTCAAAATGTAACGTCTGCTTGGGATTGTTTTCGGTTTATTTTTGTCACTGATAGTCAACAAGTGGCATTACAAAGGCAATTAATGGCGCAATGCCGAGTTCGAGCCTCACCTAAACCACCCAAAGTATTTTACTGCATATCGCACTGTGTATGTGACAAAATTTGAATTTGAATGTTAAGCTTAAAATTTAACTTCTGCTTGGGTTTGTTTTCGTTATATTTTTGATGTTTTCACTGATAGTCAAATTGGCATAAATTTATTAATGGCGCATAATATCTGGAACAAATATCTGCCCATACGGATCAGCATTTCTTTAGTCATTTAACCAGCATAATTTCCCACATCAAAGATCTGATGGGGCATTAATCACTTATCACAACTGTGTATAGATGCGGCAGCAGAGATTTAATCCCCATAAACATTCACACTTGAAAACAAAACTAACAGAACTAAAAAAGTTCTAGAGTGTTAGTGCCTGTTATCACAGGACAGGAATCACCTACAGGATACTACTGTATTTTTACTGCTTATATATTTTTTTTTTTTACCCTAGTTTCATTTGGTTTTACACGATTTCCTGTGTTATTTGTGTGTGTCTGTGTGTGTACAGTGTGTGTGTCGTGTGAGTGCGAGAGATAGCGTGAGAGCGTGTGCGCGCGAGAGATTGCTTACATGGTGATTTGTCCAAGGTTACTAAAACCTGGCTTACTACCTATAAAAATTCTCAATTTAACTCATGGGTCTCAATCACAGATGACAAATTATATACTCTGAAACGTTCATTTGAACATTTAAAAATATATACGAAAAACATAAATACTAATGTTATCATGGTGTAAATTAACATATTGTCACGTTCTGCTATGGTGTTGGACTGTGGGCTTGGTGTTGAGGCATAAATGCAGAGGGGATGCAGTGAAACAGAAAAGAGTCTTTAATGAGAATAAACCAAACAAGCAAAACAAAACATGAACAAAATATGAACTAAGGAAGTTGGCTAAAAACATGGAGCATAATACAAAGAGAACTCAAAACACAAACTCAGGATTACACAATCTAATACAATACAGACATGGGATACAAACTGGACAAGACAAGACACACTAAACAGCCTAGAGGACTAAACACAAGGGACTATACATGCAAGGGATAAACAAACACAAGACAGGCTTGGCTAGGTCTACTGGCTGAGCTGCACATTAGCTGCTAAGCTAGCTCATAGCTAATCAGACTAATGGCTACACAGGCCAGTAGCCTGAGACCCAAGGGAATAAACAGACAAGGTGCACAGCAGACTAGGTATGAAACAGACTAAGAACTCTAAAGGTTAGTGGCTAAAGATGTTAGTACCTAAACAGACTAAGAGCTAAGCAGACAAGGAGACTAGACAGGCTCAAAGACTAGACAGACTAAGATCTAAACATGTTAGTATCACCCTCATTAGTATTTAAACAGACTACTAGCTAAACATGCAATGGGGGTTACTTACACAAAAGGGTAAACACAAAAGGCTAATTCTCCTAGAGGCTAATCCTGCTAGGAGACACAGAGACAAAGAGACATAAACTAAATCAAAGCAAATACAAACTTAACTTAAAGTGCTCCTGAAACCAAAAGGCCAACCATACTGTTAAACTCAAACCAGAAGAAAACAAAACCCACATAACAGAAATTAATGCTTGACCCAGTTTCCCAGAACAAACAGGTATTTATAACAGTGCTAACGACCCTCCTCAGTTCAGGTGAGCATCCACGTCACCTGACCGAGGAGGCTTCTGGGAAACTGAGTCTAGGAACAAAAACTACAAACTAAAAACACTGCCCTCTAGTGGGCAACCCTCACACATATATATGTTAATAATACATACATATATACACTCACACAAACTAAATTAAAACAGATGGGCTATTTAACAGATCATAATATGTTATGTGTGTATATACACACAGTATAAAAGATTAGGTCCTGCCCTTAATTAATTCATATTATAATTACTTTTACATAGTATAGTTACTGGACTGACATGACCAAAACTAGCTATTTCATTTAGCCTTTCTAAAATCAACCCATCTATCATTTATAATCAGAAAACATAAAACATATTATGATCTGTTCAATAGCCCATCATAGGTCTTCATAGACACTACACGGTCACTTTACACTGTCACTTTACAATCACTAAGCCACTTTCCACTCCATACTGCACATAATTGCCTTTTTGCACAACATTCATTGCGGACATTCTTATACATTATACACAAGTAGACATACTCTCACAAACGTGTGTGTATGTGTATATATATATATATATATATATATATATATATATAGATAGATATAGATATAGATATATGTAGATGTGTATACAGTGGTGTGAAAAACTATTTGCCCCCTTCCTGATTTCTTATTATTTTGCATGTTTGTCACACTTAAATGTTTCTGCTCATCAAAAACCATTAACTATTAGTCAAAGATAACATAATTGAACACAAAATGCAGTTTTTAAATGAAGGTTTACATTATTAAGGGAGAAAAAAAACTCAAAATCTACATGTCCCTGTGTGAAAAAGTGATTGCCCCCCTTGTTAAAAAATAACTTAACTGTGGTTTATCACACCTGAGTTCAATTTCTGTAGTCACCCCCAGGCCTGATTACTGCGACACCTGTTTCAATCAAGAAATCACCTAAATAGGAGCTACCTGACACAGAGAAGTAGACCAAAAGCTAGACATCATGCCAAGATCCAAAGAAATTCAGGAACAAATGAGAACAAAAGTAATTGAGGTCTATCAGTCTGGTAAAGGTTCTAAAGCCATTTCTAAAGCTTTGGGACTCCAGCGAACCACAGTGAGAGCCATTATCCACAAATGGCAAAAACATGGAACAGTGGTGAACCTTCCCAGGAACGGCCAGCCGACCAAAATTACCCCAAGAGCGCAGAGACAACTCATCCGAGAGGCCACAAAAGACCCCAGGACAACATCTAAAGAGCTGCAGGCCTCACTTGATCAATTAAGGTCAGTGTTCACGACTCCACAATAAGAAAGAGACTGGGCAAAAACGGCCTGCATGGCAGATTTCCAAGGCGCAAACCACTTTTAAGCAAAAAGAACATTAAGGCTCATCTCAATTTAGCTAAAAAACATCTCAATAATTGCCAAGACTTTTGGGAAAATACCTTGTGGACCAACGAGACAAAAGTTTAACTTTTTGGAAGGTGCGTGTCCCGTTACATCTGGCATAAAAGTAACACAGCATTTCAGAAAAAGAACATCATACCAACAGTAAAATATGGTGGTGGTAGTGTGATGGTCTGAGGTTGTTTTGCTGCTTCAGGACTTGGAAGGCTTGCTGTGATAGATGGAACCATGAATTCTACTGTCTACCAAAAAATCCTGAAGGAGAATGTCCGGCCATCTGTTCGTCAACTCAAGCTGAAGCGATCTTAGGTGCTGCAGCAGGACAATGACCCAAAACACACCAGCAAATCCACCTCTGAATGGCTGAAGAAAAACAAAATGAAGATTTTGGAGTGGCCTAGTCAAAGTCCTGACCTGAATCCTATTGAGATGTTGTGGCATGACCTTAAAAAGGCGGTTCATGCTAGAAAACCCTCAAATAAAGCTGAATTACAACAATTCTGCAAAGATGAGTGGGCCAGAATTCCTCCAGAGCGCTGTAAAAGACTTGTTGCAAGTTATCGCAAACGCTTGATTGCAGTTATTGCTGCTAAGGGTGGCCCAACCAGTTATTAGGTTCAGGGGGCAATTACTTTTTCACACAGGGCCATGTAGGTTTGGATTTTTTTCTCCCTAAATAATAAAACCCCTCATTTAAAAACTGCATTTTGTGTTTACTTGTGTTATCTTTTACTAATAGTTAAATGTGTTTGATCAGAAACATTTTGTGTGATAAACATGCAAAAGAATAAGAAATCAGGAGGGGGGCAAATAGTTTTTCACACCACTGTCTATTATGTATACTTGCATTCACAATTTTTATATATTTTTTATTTATATTTTATTTTATATGTGTATGTGTGTGTATATATATATATATATATATATATATATATATACACATTTTTTTTTTAATACTTGCACAATAATAATACTACTGTACTATTCATATGCATACGTATTTATTCTTATAATTGTACACCACTATTGCTTGTGTAGCTTGCACATAAGAATTTCACTCATGTGTACTTACCAGTGTACCAGTAACGTGATGTGACAATAAAAGTGATTTGATTTGATTTTTAATTTAGTTTGTATTTTTTATTATTCATAAGACAACCTTTCAGTTTTGTAAATATTTTAGTTATAGTGTGTTAAGTCTTACTTTAGGTTAAACGTTTTTGGGAATTTGACCATCCAGCTTAGATAAATGTTATGTCATTGATTGATAAAATCTGGATTAAGGATATATTTTTTTAATTTTTATTTTTTAGTTTCCCCCCTGAGGGATTGCCACCTTATTGTGGTCAGGGGGTTTGCGTGCCTCAACACAATTCAGCAAAGACAATACTGTTACTATAAGCCCAGGGAAAAAAACAGTTTTTTTCCCCATATGGTCTGTTCTAGAACGGCCCTGCCTCTGACCGTCTTTTGTCTTGTAAATGAGTATACTCAGTCACCTTCCAATCCCCCCAGCGCACACTGTTTGTTTGTTTGTACTGTAAACTGTAACTGTTTGCTAGGGCACTTGGTTATACACAGTACTTTAATGTATGGAACACTTACTTAACTTACAGGTTTGGTTTAAATACCTTATTCAGCAAAATAAATTAATTATTAAAGTATTGAAGTATTTTAGTTAAGGACAAAAACAGACCCTGCGCTTATGTTTAGAACTGCTAAACAGCCGTGTTCATAGTTTAATCAATGATTTACAAGCGCGCGCGCTCCTGCATTTCTCCGTTGGCTTTAACATGCACACCCATCCCCCCGCCAAAAACACACACACAGAGCAATTAACAACATGTCATACTCAGTATTCTCCATTGAGGTTGCTCACCTTCCACTCCTAAGTTTGTCGTTGCTCTTTTGGAGTTCTTAAAACCCAAAACATTTATTTATACTGAGAAAAAATTATTATGGGTCACAAACACATATACATATGATCAAGTGTTTAACTGTTTTCATTTGTTTCTATGACTTATTATTATTATTATTATTATTATTATTATTATTATTATTATTTTCAGCCCAACTCTTTGACTATTTAAAAGAAAGTTGTGTCCAATTTTTTGCCCATTGAAGTTGTTGGTTCAACTAAACGTTTTTTAAATACCCAAACAATCCCCCAAAATTAAAACACGCAAACATGACTTTAACAATTCAATTTATTCTTCCAAAACTAGTCAAAGTTAAAACAGTAATTTATATAAAACAGGTGAATACATGTTGTCTTTTTGCTTAAAGTTCATTAAACTACCCAGATACATCAGCTGCTTATAAGTCTCTATCTATAGTTCTTATCTATTAAAATATCAAATATCAAAAACTGTTCCATGTTTAATAGTTAAGCCTTTGTTTCCCACAAAGTACTGTCTGTATCAGACATTTTGCAGTTCTATGTTCAGAATATACAGTAGACCTGACCAAACATCATTCTAAAGCTGTTGCATGGTGACGTCATCCCTCCTACAGCTCCCTCAACAGCTTGTTCAGGCTCCTCCAGTACTGTAGCTCCAAAAGTCCAGCCGTCAGTCGTCTGACCCCCCAATCCTCCACAGCGGAGCTCTGCTTATAGACAACAGGAGAATTTAGTGAAGACAAAGATAAATAAACTTTACAGAACATCTAGATGTAATAAATATAAAATATATTAATAAACTTATTTACCACAGAGTGTGTAAAATACTGTTTTGGGAATTCTGGAATGTAAATAAACTGCCTGTGCTAATGTTATCTAGTGAAGTTTGTTATTGTTAACCACGGTCTGTCTGTCTGTATTATCGTCTGCATTAAATTAACCGAGAATTTACTTAATGCGCTTCTCATACAAATAAGTTAAACGATATAACACACGTATATGAGCATTAGTTCATCCCTGAAGCCAAACTATAACTTACTGAATCCCCTCGTACCCCCCCACACACCTCCCCCCTCCTCCTCCTTAACTGATAAACACTTCAGTGTTTTTATTTAGCTCATTAACTAAGCGCTCGCGCTACCGAGGAAAGTCACGGCCAAAGTGTGTAAAATATAAACCCGGTTATGAGCGTTACTAGCTCCTGTACAGCTACCCTCAGTCTGTGTCCCTCAGGAACTGCATCACGTTATATTCCAGTCACAGAAATAACCTGCATATTAACTCTTAACCAAAGAATAAATAAACGCTGAATTTATCCAGACAGCACGCGGTGAGATTCTCTCAGTATTTACAGAGAGCACAAACACTCTTCATCGGGTAGTGCAGCTCTTGTAATAGGGACATTAATAGTATTTTTGAAGCTTTAGCATGTTTTTGAGTTAAAGTGGAGTGACACTGTGAGTTTGTGACACTGACAGTAAGCTGTAATATTAGCTTATCCAGACTAGATAAATAGATCATTAAGTTCTCTAAAGTCACATCTGACTGCTGCTGGTGCTGCCAGTGATGTTTAAAACGGTCAATAAAAAACTAAACTGGGAAATAAACTGTAAACTACCCCAAACACATTTTATAAAATAAAATATCACTTACCGCGAATAGTCTGTTAAGCCGCCATCTTCATGTCTGTAGTTTGGTAGCATCAGTACAGCGGGAGTGGAGGCGGGTTGTTAAAATCACGTGATTGCAACTCAGCGAAGCTGGCTTGTTTTAACGTGTTCTTGAGAACGAAGCGCCATCTAGTGGTGGCACCAGGTAAATGAATAAATTGGGCTTGAATGGGCGTGTTTACTGTGAAATCTTGACACGCCTTTCTGGCAGAAAAGGGAGGGGGGATTACGGCGTGCACACGCCGTTTACACGCCGTTTGCACTGTCGCGGCTATTTGGCGTGGCTCCCACTGTAGAATGAACGAACTAATGAATTTTCTTAAAATGTTATAAAATTAAGTAGAGCTAAATCCCTAAATCTCCTTATAAAATATTGTTGATTATCAATGCGGGAATGAATGGCGAATTGTCTATATTTAACGGAAGCATATATATATATTAATGCACGTATCATTCCATATATGCACATAAACTGCATATATGGAATGAAACCTGAGATACGCACTGAATGACGCATAGATAGTATGTGCGATCCCTGCTGAGAGAAATGAGAATCGCAGGTTGGAAAAGGCAGGAAACGTCACGCCGCCGCGCAGCTGTCAGCAATTTCACGTAAATAAGAGCAAAATAGCTTTATACTGGCTTTTACTGGTGCGATTTTGAAAATTTAAGCATGCTGGGTGATGCTTGGCGCTTCTAGTGTTAATAGTTAACACAATGATTATATTGTTTGTTTTGCTGAATATGGTAATAATCGATATTCAAAGAGAATGTGCACTGGGGGGGAGGATTGGAAGATGAATGAGAACCGCATTTACAAGACAAAAGACAGTCAGTGTGAGTGCGCATCTCTGCTTTGCCCTTCGGTGTGTGTGTGTGTTTTAGGTTTCTAGTGGTACATTCTGAAATTCAGCCTGTCTGAATCTTTATAAAGATGGGAAATCATATTTTGAAAAAAGACAACAAGTAAACACTTTGTCACAGTTGAACACCAGAGGGCGCCATGCTCCCGGACTCCATTTTGTTTTCATTTGTGTTTTCCTTTAGTTTTGGACTTCAGTTCCCAGAGTGCACCTCGGTCAGGTGATGGGAGCACACCTGAACCGAGGTTAGCTAATTATCTCAATTATAAATAGTCTTATGTTACGTGGCTCATTGTCTGGCATCTGTTTATGTTAAGTGCATGTATGTTTTCTATGTTCTTGGTGTCATGCCATTTCCTCACTACTGGTCAGTTCTGTTCTTGGTTTAGTTCTGTGTATGTACTGTCATGTTTAGTTTAGTTTCTAGTCCGTTCTGTTTTGTCTCCTAGCCTGTTTTCCTCATTAAAATACTTTTTTCATTTAAGATCACCTCTGCCTATATACCTTTCTAAAAGCCCACACGCAGCACCTGTTAAACACTTGATCATTTGCGTCTGTGCTATTTTGTGCTTAAATTACGCATATTTCTTTAGTTTTTCTCAGTTTGTGAGAAGTTTTGGGGTTTAAGAACCACATTAAGAGAACAAAGACAAACTTAGGAGGAGAGGAACCTTAATGGAAAACGAATGCAGTTTAACCGTTATGCATCAACATTGTCTTGTAAATATCTGATTAAACCTACAGTATGAATACAAGTGCTATATCATCAATATGTTGTTAATCTACACCATGATAACATGAGTGCAGAAAGATCTCATCTATTACATCATAACCTTGATACGTTTACAGTAGATTCACCATAGACAGTGTTTATTTTGCTGAACATTACAAAACTGCCATGTTCCACATCTTTAATGAACCATGTTTACAATAGAACAAACGAGGAAATATGTGTTTAATGTATTTCAGTACTGTGTATTAACAAGTGACCTTACAAACATAGCTACAGATGTCGCCCTTAAAACCCTGCGTGTTTTCCCGCGGGATGCCGCAATTTAGCGCGCGGCGTGCCACGACTTGCCGGAGGCAACATTCGGGAATTTTAAATAAATGTGTTGCGCTTCACTGAATATCCGCCAGATGGCGCATGGAAGGACTTTATCTAAAAGCCGGACCAAGTACAACAATGAATGTAAGGACGCGGATGAACAGTGCTGAAGCGAACATGAATTTTATTTTGTTTTATAATAGATCTTTCATGATGAATGAGTGTATATGTGCTTCACATTATCAAACACAGGCAAAGGAGACAGAAATTATTGAGGGATCCACTGAAAAAAGTAAACCTAGTTTAATGTGTTTTTTTTTTCTCATTCCATTAGTAAAAAAAATAATTTGCTCTTCTTAACTGAAGTGTCTAATTTATGCTTATGGGTGAATCTTTTTTTTTTTTTTTTTTTTTTTTTTAGTATAATGCTGTTTACAGCAGGAAGCCAAAGTGAAATATTTCATTTTGATCAAGGTACTCTTATTAGGTTGAGTGTGATTTGCGCATGCGCAGTCTTTAGACCATAGTTTTGCCGGTATAATTTTATTTCCGCCTCAAACCGGAGCATGACGTTGAAACAAGTAAGGAAGGATATCAGAACCTGTATTTCAGTTACTGTTAGTTAAAGCCCCTGATTAAACTTAAATCTAATCCATTCACAAAGGACATTTCTGCTTCAAACCGTGTCTCATGACCTCATGACGCAGCATTTTCACGGACTGAATCACCTGCGAGTGGAGATTCTCAAAGAAAACTCCTTTAAACCAGGTAAGAAAGCAAACTCATGTCATTTCTATGTTAAATGTATCTCTTCTATGAGCAAATTCATGATTTATGTCAGGAACAACTACTTTGTAGATTGAGTTTTGTGTCCGTGTTTGCTACTGTAGCTAAAACCACCTATATTACCTGCATTAGCATTAGCTAACTAACGTGGTGATTTTCAAAAACACAGGAGTTTATACAGTAAGTCAGCGGCACCGAAGAAAATAATTATATTTAAGTACCGTTGGTTAACGATGTAAAAATTAATAGGGAAGTGACGTAAACATAGAACAAGCTAATTTGGAGTGAGTGCTGTTTGTAGTGTACTGCTTTCTATACTTTATACACACTGTAATTAAGATTTGCTAACATAAGAACTTGAGCCAGTCCAATTTTTGTTTTTACCTTTTTTTTTTTTTTAAAGATCAGTAATGAGTTTCTAATTGAGAAACTAATTGAGATCATCAGAAACTAGGGAGGAACCCGTCAGAGAGAAGACCAGAGATATAATCTTCATCTTCAAGTTCTTGATCTGGTATGTACTCGCTCAAAAGCAGAAATTAGCTTGGTGTCAAATGTAATCTTGTGAATGGAAGCCACAGGACCTGAGCAAGGCATCCACATCAAGTTGGCTGTGATGCACTAAATTAAAACATAACTAGCAGAATAAAACTTTAGTTTAACTTGTTCACAGGTTAGTGTATGCTGTCTGAATACAGGTTTCAATGTCTGCCATGTTCATTTTTTCACGCTTTACAAGCCTAACATAACCAACAATACTATGTTTGTTTTTATGACCCTAGAGCCTGGAGGTGATTACCTCCTGAAATTAATACTTAAAATGATAAACTTTATCATTAATACATAGTGTGTATATGTATGTCAGTTATTTTGGCGTATTCATTGAGCTAATTACATTTATCATGCTGCACCATAATCCTAGGTGTTTTTTTCACTCATAGGGAGCATTAAGTGATTTTACATGCATACATCAGACACTTTTGCCAAATAGAGCAATTGTCTAACAAATGTCCTTTCTTTTATTAGGTTGTTCAGAAAGATGAAGCTCAGGCAGAACTTGTGAGGTGCACAATGGCCCTGTTTGTCCTCAGGTAGGAAGAGGACTGTCTTCAGCCTCCACAGGAAATCGGGATTGTGACTTTTTGAGTTTCCATCAGTCGCACATGAATGTTCCATGTTTTACCTCTGCTGATTTTGTTTCAAGACCATTTTCTAATTTTCTTTTCAGTCCAATTAATAAATGTGTGTTGCAAAGTTGAGTGTTACTATTTGTAATTTTATGGAGTAATGTTAACATTTTGGATGAAAATATTCAAGATTCAAAGATTCAAAGAACTTTATTAATCCCAAAGGGAAATTGCTTATGCTCGGTTACAGGTGCTCACAGTTGTTTAACTAAGGAAGGTAATAAAGGTAATAAATAATAATAATACAAAAAAAAAAAAAAAAAAAGTATTAGTGTCCTGTTGTATACCAGTCAGTGAAAAAATCCACATACATGTGTGTATGAGTTACAGAGAAGAGTTGTAAAGTTTTATGGCCGTTGGGAGAAAGGATCTCCTGTGACGCTCGGTGGAACACTTGATAGTAATCAGTCTCTGGCTGAAACTGCTCCTCTGTTCAGCCAAAACACTGTATAGCGGGTGAGAAGGATTGTTCACAATGGATTGTACTTTGGACAGAATCCTCCTCTTTGCTACTACATCCACCGAGTCAAGCTCCATGCCTAGCACAGATCCGGCCTTTTTAATTGACTTGTCCAGTTTGTTCTTATCAGACACCTTAATGTTACCACCCCAACAGACCACAGCGTAAAAAATGACACTCGCCACAACGGTCTCATAGAACATCCGTAGAATGGTATTACAGACGTTAAAAGACCTGAGCCTTCGAAGAAAGTACAATCGACTCTGACCTTTCTTGTAGAGTGCCGTTGTGTTGAGTGACCAGTCAAGTTTGTTGTCCAGATAAACTCCCAGATATTTGTAATCGGAGACAATGTCCACTATCTCCCCCTTGACAGATATAGGAGTCACAGGGGTCTTGCTTCTCCTAAAGTCTACCACCATCTCCTTTGTTTTCCTGATGTTGAGTTGTAGGTGATTACGCTCACACCAGGAAACGAAGTCATCCACAACAGACTGGTACTCCGAGGTGTCACCCTCCTCTATACACCCAACAACCACAGAGTCGTCAGAGAACTTCTGCAGGTGGCATGACTCTGAGTTATATCTAAAGTCGGATGTATAGAGGGTGAAAAGAAACGGAGATAGTACCGTCCCCTGGGGAGCTCCAGTGCTGCAGATCAAAGTCTCTGACACACAGTTCTTTAGTCGGACATACTGGGGGCGACAGGTCAGGTAGTCCATGATCCAGGAAACCAAGCGGGTGTCAATGTTTATGTTCCTTAATTTCTCCCCCAGTACTGCTGGTTGGATGGTGTTGAAGGCACTGGATAAGTCAAAGAACATCATCCTTACGGAGGTCCTAGGCTTGTCAAGGTGAGAGTAGGTGCGATGTAGCAGGTGTATTATGGCATCATCAACACCCATGAACGGCTGATAGGCAAACTGAAGAGGGTCCAGAGAGGACTTCACCAGGGGACGAAGTGTATCCAGGATCAGTCTCTCAAACACCTTCATAATGTGCGATGTTAAAGCAACCGGCCTGTAGTCGTTCTGGGCACAGGGACGTGGTGTTTTGGGTACCGGCACAATGCATGATGTTTTCCACAGTGCAGGGACTTTCTGAAGAGACAGACTCAGGCTAAAGAGGTACTGGAGGACACCACATAGTTGGGGAGCACAGGATTTCAGGACTCTCGGATTGATCTTATCCGGACCTACAGCTTTTGTAGGGCTGATCTTACTCAGGCCATGTTTAACCTGATCCACTGAGATGTTGATTGCTGGGAGTGCAGGAGTAGTGACTGTGACTGTTCTCTGTGTAGGGGAGGACATAGGAGCAGGAATGTGTGGATTTGGGTTGAAGTCGGGGGGAGTGTGAGACATAGGGACATCAAATCTATTGAAGAAAGTGTTGAGGTCGTTTGCATGTTCCCTATTCCCCTCAATAGCCTGGCCGCTTGTCTTATAGCCAGTGATGCTCCTCATGCCCCTCCACACCTCTCTCGTGTTGTTTTGCTTCAGCCTTTGTTCTAGTTTTCTCCTGTATGCCTCTTTCCCCTCCTTGATTTTCCCGGTCAGCATTTTTTGAGCCTTCTTCACTGCTTCCTTATCACCAGACCTAAAGGCACTTTTTTTTTTTCATTTAAACACGCTTTAATGTCTTTGGTGACCCAGGGTTTGTTGTTGGGGAAACAGCGAATATCTCTCATCGGTACACAGGTGTCAACACAGAAGTTAATGTACTCCGTGATGCAGTCCGTCATTCCATCAATGTCCTCTCCATATGATGCACTGAGAACCTCCCAGTCTGTAGCCTCGAAACAATCCTGTAACGTAGCAGTGGCACCTTCTGACCATCTTCTTACACTCCTCACTATAGCAGGCTGTCTCTGAACAAGGGGTTTGTATATTGGCATGAGGTGGACTAGGTTGTGATCCGACCTCCCCAGGGGGGGGAAGTGCTGCAGCACTGTAAGCACCTTTAACATTAGCATACAGCAGGTCTAGTGTCTTCTCCCCCCTAGTGTGACAATCCACGTACTGAGTGAAAGTGGGAATAGTCCTGTTCAGTGATGTGTGGTTGAAATCACCGGAGATCAGGAGAAAGGCATCAGGGTGTCGAGTCTGGAGTTTGGCAGTTACAGAGTGAATGACGTCACACGCGGCAGCGGCATTCGCGGATGGAGGAATGTACACAGCAGTTATTATCACATGTGAGAACTCTCTTGGTAAATAATATGGGCGAAGTCCGACAGCCAACAGTTCAAAATATGTATGTTCATTCCACAATAAATGTTTATATAAAGAAATGTGCTTTGAGTGTAAATCAATATGTAATTAAGTTTTTTATGCTTATTTTTATGCTTATGCTTTTTTTATATTTAAATTATGAATGCCTTAAATCTTAGAGTAAAAGGTTTATTTACATTACGTCACTTCCCAAATATTAGGTGTGACAGATTACTTCAATTGTTTTAAGTTTAGCCAGTGCTATTTTTTTTTTCAGTAGGGTCAATCAGATGTACACTTTGGGTAAGTGTGGTGCTTTTATTGAAGGGATAATGACTGATAATTATTATTTTATTTTTTTTCGGGTGAACAATTTCTTTAATGTTTTCTGAGTTGGGGCTGTTCAGTAGAAAGTAATAGGCTCACCAATTTACAGTATGATCTTTCAATTTAACAAGTGTAATGTAAACAAGTTAGTTATTATGAGTATGGAAAACATCTTTTCCTGCATTGTTTTTTTCTGCTTCAGGAGTCAGTCTGTTCTGAGACAGTGAGAGTAGAGGAAGGGCCAGGTACGGTTCAGGACCAGGGAGGGAGCCGGAGACAGCAGAACAAAGAGATGATATTGCCAGCAACAGCACAAAGAGCACAGTTTTTAGTTTAGATCTCATGTTTACATTTTATTGTATGTTGATGGCTTGACTGTAAACAACAAACAATGCAATAAATGTATAAAAAATATATATATTTATTGTCTCTTTCCAGGACCAGGCATATCGTTCAATTATTTTTTGGCCAAATAGGCAGCCGTAACAAGAGGTGAGGGCGCGCGCGTCATCACATGTGCTTACCCGACTCTGCGTTCACCGTAAACTTCAATATACATAGACGTTTATATTTTTGTTTATTTGTATATGTATGTTATTAATTTTACTTTTTTAGAGATTGTATGTGCGTGCACGGAGAGTATGTGTTGATAAGTTTATGTGGATAAGTTGATAAGTGTATCAGAAAGCATTAAAATGTTCATTTGAATTAAAATGACACACACACGTCTGTATATACAGTATATCAATTACATATATATCGATTTCATTAGTTCGTTCATTCTATTTGAAGCATCGGATCTTTTTTTTTTTGTGGTTTGGTTAGATTAGTTCTGAACTCGCTTCCGTGAAACTATCGCTAAAACAATGCACTGAGCCCTCGTGAGGATATAAAGCTTTATTATTGTGTTTGAATAAATATTCAGATCTACCACAGCAGGTAATAAACTATGGTGTGTCATAACCGAAGCAAACACCACGATTATGCCTCATTTCGTTAGACGGGAACATGGTTCACTTGGCCGCGGTGTATTATAAACCTGTGGAATGTTTCACTGTTTATGCTCACATAAGAGGAACAAAAGCTCAATGAGGACTAAACCAATTATTTCGGTAACTCCACTGAGTGTAACATCTGCATAGTGACACTGAACATCTTCACTTTTCCGTTTACCTCTGAAAAAAAAGCTGTATTTAGTTTGTTTATATTTAGAGTTTTTATTACAGTAGAACAAGTACCCGCGCGCACGCACACACATAGACACACACACAGACACACACACTCCCCTGAGCCCTCGGGAAACATCCAATCACCGTCGGTATACAAATGAGTCAAGACGTAGCCTAACGTGGTGTCGTGTCGGATTTCAGTGGTCACGGAGTGGGAAGACTTTGAAGAAGCTGCAGTGACAGCTGAACAACTTCACTTTTCCGTTTATCTCTGAGGAAAAAAAGCTGTATTTTGTTTGTTTATATCTAGAATTTTTATAGTAGTAAGAGAGAGTTATAGTTTGGTCTGTACTGTAGTTCGCACCCTTGTAGAGAATAAATAAATGAATAACACCTTCATATCCCCTCTCAAGAGTGTCATAGTCCATTGTTAGTTTTAATGATCTGGCTGAAACTAATTATCACTACATAAGTACCCTAACACCATTGATCATGAGTCTCAGCTGAACCTAATTCTATACTTGTAACAGAAAATGTAGATGCAGATTCCAAATGTGTATTTATATAATAGATAGATAGATAGATGTGTGTGTGTGTGTGTGTGTGTGTGTAGGCTCTACGCAGGGGCAAGAGAGGGCAGCGCACCCTTAAATGTCTGCACATGTTAATATATTCCTAAAATGTATATATTACAAGTTGATAAACTGATCTGCAGTAGCGGAAAAATCCGCTGAAATAGGACAGGCACACTAACCCGCACACACACACATACACACGCGCGCGCGCACACACACACACACACACACACACACACAGACACACCTCCCTTGAGCCCTGCGTCTGTCGGATTTCAGCGGTCACGGAAAGACTTTGAAGCAGTTTATATATGAATCTAAGCTTGAACTTATCAGCATTGTAAATATATAATACTTTTCAAATAAAATCGCTATTACTTTGACCCTGAAGTTTAGTTTAGCACACACAAAAAAACAGAAAAGTCATTTCTGGTAAATCAACGGAATGTGTAGTTTATTTACAGTAATTCATTAAAAAATGAATATACATTGTACAGTACACGGTAAACACGGGAAAGATTACAAAATGAAAAAACAAACAGTGTCTACTTTATAAACAGCTTAGTATGTGCGTCGAGATGCTGAAATCTCTTGCATGTTTTTGCTTCCAAGTGGAGAGATATTTGACCGATAGCCTAGAACAAAAGATCTATAGGTGTGATCACAACCCCCTCCGACCGACCGTGCCATCAATCACTGACCACCTCAGAAGTTCCCTCCAATGTATGGCTGCAATACTTGTTTTGCAAGTATTTTTAACACCATTCAAAGGCTTCAAAGGGGCAGTTATCGGCTATGACACGTTGAAGGAGAACTTAATAGTTCTCAAAAATAGTGTAAATGTCTGCAACAATCACTAACCATTAAAATGTTTTTTTTTTGTAATTAAACACGAAAATATTAATTATATTTCCATATATATACACACACACACACACACACACACACACACACAAGGGCGTAGGTTTGCTACCTATGACTCCAACTAATACCCCATCCCCCAATCCCCTTTTTTCCCCAATATCTTATTTTGTATTCAACAAAATAAAGAAAATCATTAAAGTTTGGAACCACTTAAGGAGTAAATAGTGAGCAGAGGTGGAAAGAGTAATAAAATTTTGTACTCAAGTACAAGTACTGTTACTTCAGTGAAATTTTACTTAAGTACAAGTAAAGTTACCCTTATAAAAATCTACTCCACTAAAAGTAAAAAGTAGCTCATTAAAAAATTTACTCAGAGTAAAAGTTACCGAGTTACTTTTTTATTTGTATTTTTTTAACAGCGGGGGGTGGGGGGTGGGGGGGGGATGAGGCATTCTAGCGTAGTTCAAAAAAGATGAGCAGATATAAAATCTCAAACTAGTTGTTTTTAACTGAAGGAACACCTTTGCAAAATAAAGCTGTTGTCTTTCTTGTGCTTGAAAATCAAAGTGGTCACTTAAATATGGTGTTACGTCCCAGTCTAGGGTCATACAGCAAAAGAATGGTTCAGGGTTCTATTTTAAACTGTATGGAAATGGTGGTATATGGCAGAAAGAACTAGATCCAATCATTAACTGATGAAAAAATGAGGTTTTTATACACACGCACACACACACACACACACACACAACAGGAGGAGGATCAGATTCAGGATGGACCCAGGCCAAAATAAACAAAATGGTATTTATATTTAGTAGCTAGATTACGTGCAAAAAAAAAAAAAAAACACAAACAAAAATACAGGTACCTTCCCGGACTCCCTAAACCTATATAAACTATATAAAATATAAACCTAAGCTAAACTATATAAAATACCTGGCTCAAAAAAGTCTCACAGTCTAATATTTCAAAGGATTGTTTTAGCTATGATTAAGCTGTGGGACTGCTTTGATAACCTTATATATATTATGTATATATAATTTTATCACCCCCCCCCCCATCATTCCGTACAATAAGGTAGTCAGCTATCTTTATTTTATTCCTGAGCAAATAAATTCCCAAATAAACTCCCTCTTCCAAAAATAAATGGCTGCCACGCCCCTGCTACTAGTGAGTGCACAGACATACAGTGAAATTATCTATAAATATATACAAAGACCAACCAAACCATAGGGACAAAGCAATAATCAAAGTCAATTGGAGGCAAAAAGTCAAACCAGAATACACAACCAAATGTCAAAACGCCAAAATTACAACCTCTTTCATCTTTCCCGCGTCTCTCTCCAGTCGCGTTAGTCGATGACGTCACTCAGGGCGGAAGCGACCGTGTGGAAGGTCAGGTAGCTGCCGATGTCAGAAAACCTGGAGTGGAGTCTGGAGCGGTGCGCGACCAGGACATGATACACACACGCGAGCGCAACGGAGCATTTATACAAAGCATAATATTTTCATTATTTTAGCATTTTCATTCATTTATTTTTTACTCAGTAGCGAATATGATTTAAAATGTAGCGAATTACAATACTTCAAACAAAACGTACTTAAGTAAAAGTAAAATTACAGATTTTTAAAACTACTTTAAAAAGTAGAAATACACAAAAAAGCTACTCAATTACAGTAACGCGAGTAAATGTAATTCGTTACTTTCCACCTCTGATAGTGAGTAAAGTTTTTTTGGGGGTGAACAATGGCTTTGACCCTAACTCTTCCCCTCTGACTGCACTAGGACCGGACAGCATTGCCACCTGATGAAATAGCGTGACAAAAAAGTGAAATGTCAGTTCAAAACTTTTGCCAAAAACACTAATGAATCACTTACATCCTCAGCCTATCACTCCTCATAATGCTAAATATTAGTATAATCAACATGTATAATACACGCACACATATTATATGTTATATACTGTATAATCAACATTCAGATTGACCTCCTGTGACCTTGCCTCTTCACCTGAACTACAACATGGCTGATCTGCTTCTGTCCCCTAATTGAAAAACATTGAGGGATTCCTTATGAGCATGGACAGAGAATGCCTCAGCCTATTATTGGTAACAATGTTAAATCTCAGGACAACTACAGTGGCTTGCAAAAGTATTCGCCTCCCGTGAACTTTTCCACATTTTGTCACATTACAGCCACAAACATGAATCAATTTTATTGGAATTCCACGTGAAAGACCAATACAAAGTGGTGTACACGCGAGAAGTGGAACGAAAATCATACATGATTTCAAAAATTTTTTTTTTTTTACAAATAAATAACTGAAAAGTGGGGTGTGTGTAATTATTCAGCCCCCTTTGGTCTGAGTGCAGTCAGTTGGCCATAGACATTGCCTGATGAGTGCTAATGACTAGAGAGCACATGTGTGTAATCTACAGTCTCTCTATCGCTGTCTGATATACAGCACAGGTGTTTAGATTCTGTTACCTGACAAAACAGGATAAACACATGCCATTTAAACAACAATCATTTTATTTCACTTTTTCTGAGTCTTAGTGTGCAAACCTCGAATCAAATCATTAATGTTCGCCAAGTAAGTGAATGCATTTTAAAAACTATTTTTCTGAAGTGGATTGTCTATTGGTGTCAACAAAATTCTAGCCATATGGCAATATTAGTATATTAGTTTATCAATTTCTTTCACAATACTGATTTCTGACAAACAGTCACTAGATTAGGAGACTGACAGGGATCATATTTATACTTTTACATTTAGCTGTTTAATCTGCTGTTAGTTTTACGTCCGTATTCACAGACTATATCCTGGCCTGCTGTACTGAATGTGAGTCCACTGCATTTGGCGCTGCTTGTGTCTGAACGCAGCCAATCGTCTATCACATGATGGCAGGGAAAGGCACAGCCAATCAAAATGTTCATATGTGTTTTGGGGGCGGGAGGACTCAAGGAGAGAACGTGATTTATCCCTTTCTGCGTGTCTAGGTTAATGTTGACAGAACGATTTAAAAAAAAAGTGGATTAAATTATTGGTGGGGACATTTCAATTGTCGGAGGATATTGGTGGGGACACATCCCCTCCGTCCACCCTAAATCTACGCCCCTGTATATATATAATTTAAAACTATTTATTCATTTGTCTTTTATTTACTTACTTACTAGCGAATGCTTTTTTAGGGCTCTAAAAACTACGGCAGTATGAATGACAATGGAATAGGACGTGTGAGTTGCACCGGTCTCACACACACACACACACACAATAAATATATATATATATATATATATATATAATAAAATTCTTAAAACATCGTGTTCACCCATGCACTGAAAAAAAGAACTTGTAAGATTTACTTGATAAAATCCTCATAACAATTTGGACACAGATTTTAAGTAAATTTTATTGCTCCAATATTAAGGCTGAATCCCAACCCTTCCCCCTACTCTTCCATTTGGCGCGTTCACGTGCAGGGGTAGTGGTGTCTCATTTCTCTTTTGGTTGGAGGTGTAGGGGGAGGGGGGAAGGGGCAGATAGCCCTCCAAACGAAGATTTTTCAGGACCTCACTTCAAACGAAGGGCTAAGCGAAGTTTTCAACATGGCTGCTCACTCGAGCAAACAGACCCATAAATGTTAAGTCATTTTTGCCATTAATAACATTAATAAAGATTTTTATGAAAAGTTTTCATTGTATGTACAGTGGTGTGAAAAACTATTTGCCCCCTTCCTGATTTCTTATTCTTTTGCATGTTTGTCACACTTAAATGTTTCTGCTCATCAAAAACCGTTAACTATTAGTCAAAGATAACATAATCGAACACAAAATGCAGTTTTTAAATGAAGGTTTACGTTATTAAGGGAGAAAAAAAACTCAAAATCTACATGGCCCTGTGTGAAAAAGTGATTGCCCCCCTTGTTAAAAAATAACTTAACTGTAGTTTATCACACCTGAGTTCAATTTCTGTAGTCACCCCCAGGCCTGATTACTGCCACACCTGTTTCAATCAAGAAATCACTTAAATAGAAGCTACCTGACACAGAGAAGTAGACCAAAAGCACCTCAAAAGCTAGACATCATGCCAAGATCCAAAGAAATTCAGGAACAAATGAGAACAAAAGTAATTGAGATCTATCCGTCTGGTAAAGGTTATAAAGCCATTTCTAAAGCTTTGGGACTCCAGCGAACCACAGTGAGAGCCATTATCCACAAATGGCAAAAACATGGAACAGTTGGTGAACCTACCCAGGAGTGGCCGGCCGACCAAAATTACCCCAAGAGCGCAGAGACAACTCATCCGAGAGGCCACAAAAGACCCCAGGACAACATCTAAAGAACTGCAGGCCTCACTTGCCTCAATTAAGGTCAGTGTTCACGACTCCACCATAAGAAAGAGACTGGGCAAAAACGGCCTGCATGGCAGATTTCCAAGGCGCAAACCACTTTTAAGCAAAAAGAACATGAAGGCTCGTCTCAATCTTGCTAAAAAACATCTCAATGATTGCCAAGACTTTTGGGAAAATACCTTGTGGACCGACAAGACAAAAGTTAAACTTTTTGGTGCCCGTTACATCTGGCGTAAAAGTAACACAGCATTTCAGAAAAAGAACATCATACCAACAGTAAAATATGGTGGTGGTAGTGTGATGGTCTGGGGTTGTTTTGCTGCTTCAGGACCTGGAAGGCTTGCTGTGATAGATGGAACCATGAATTCTACTGTCTACCAAAAAATCCTGAAGGAGAATGTCCGGCCATCTGTTCGTCAACTCAAGCTGAAGCGATCTTGGGTGCTGCAGCAGGACAATGACCCAAAACACACCAGCAAATCCACCTCTGAATGGCTGAAGAAAAACAAAATGAAGACTTTGGAGTGGCCTAGTCAAAGTCCTGACCTGAATCCTATTGAGATGTTGTGGCATGACCTTAAAAAGGCGGTTCATGCTAGAAAACCCTCAAATAAATCTGAATTACAACAATTCTGCAAAGATGAGTGGGCCAAAATTCCTCCAGAGCGCTGTAAAAGACTCGTTGCAAGTTATCGCAAACGCTTGATTGCAGTTATTGCTGCTAAGGGTGGCCCAACAAGTTATTAGGTTCAGGGGGCAATTACTTTTTCACACAGGGCCATGTAGGTTTGGATTTTTTTTTCTCCCTAAATAATAAAACCCCTCATTTAAAAACTGCATTTTGTGTTTACTTGTGTTACCTTTGACTAATAGTTAAATGTGTTTGATGATCAGAAACATTTTGTGTGACAAACATGCAAAAGAATAAGAAATCAGGAGGGGGGCAAATAGTTTTTCACACCACTGTATATTACCTTTAGTCTTGTGTTTGTGTTTGTGTGTTAAACAAAAGATCATATGTTTATATATATATATATATTATAGTAACTGAACAGCTCTCTTCTCTCCAACCCACTCATACACCACAGTCTCCTATTTCTCTGTGCGCGCGCTGCAGCCTGTGAATGAATACACGCAGCGGAGGTTTTACATATTTAAAACGTAAAAAGGTGTCTCCATCATGAATAGCCCTGAATTAACTATATATATATATATATATATATATATATATATATATATATTGGCGGCGCGGTGGTGTAGTGGTTAGCACTGTCGCCTTGCACCTCCAGGGTCTGGGTTCGATTCCCCGGCCAGGCTCGATTCCCGTCTCTGTGTGCATGGAGTTTGCATGTTCTCCCCGTGCTTGGTGGGTTTCCTCCGGGTACTCCGGTTTCCTCCCACAGTCCAAAGATATGCAGGTTAGGCTAATTGGCGTTCCCAAATTGCCCGTAGTGTGTGATTGGGTGTGCGAGTGTGTGTATGTGTGTGTGCCCTGCGATGGATTGGCACCCTGTCCAGGGTGTACCCCGCCTAGTGCCCGAAGTCTCCTGGGATAGGCTCCAGGTCCCCCGCGACCCTGAACACAGGATTAAGCGGTATAGAAGATGAATGAATATATATATATTATATATATATATATATATATAGAGAGAGAGAGAGAGAGAGAGAGGAGAAAGGTGTTTTGCTGGCGAAAAACATTTTAGGCAGAGACGCCTGCTCGTTTGTTTTAAAACCCCCCAATTCTACCCCATTCCCGGAAACCGGTTTGATAACTTCACACCTTATGTGAATGAAAGGTGAGATGGGGGAATTACAGTGGGGGTTCTGTGGGTCTCCAAACTCAGAAGGCTACGTGTCAGCCGATAACTGCTCCTTTGATCTGCTGGTTACAGCGGGGCGCCGACTGCTGATGAGCGTATAGTAGCCTGTACAAGCTAGGCCATTTTTAGATTACATTTGAAATTTTAAGGGGTTGAATTGAGAACCTACTGTCTTATTTATGTAGCGAAAACACGAAATTAAACTAGATAACATGATCAGAGTTTTAACATTTATATTTAACTAGATGAAAGGCTTTTCAAGTCACATGGAAAAAAAAATTCTGTTCAGTTCTACAGTTTATCCCACAGTTTATTCCATTGTCCAGCCTCAGGCCAATGTAATCAATGTAATATGCTGTTTTCTGGTTAAATTTTTCTGATTGGACCCGTACATAGAAAGTTTATACTGTAAACATACTTTATATTATATAAAAAATAAAAGAATCGCTCAAGTTTGCTAGCGGATAGCAGAGATTGCACGATATTACAAATATCTATTTTTGTGTCACATACACTTTACTGCATGCTACAAACAAACTCACCCGTAATTGTCAGGTAAAATCTACTTAATTAAATTAACAATAAAATAAATCAAGTAAAAGTTACATAATTATACTTAATGCACAAATTACTTGATTATTTTAAATAAATCTAAAGTTAATGCATTGTTGTATCAGCAGGAACCTTGATTTTATGAAATTACTATCATTTTGTTTTGTGAGATTTTCCCTTACTTGGTTTTATCAATTTATATTACTCCCTATAATAATGTAAACATTGCTAATTTATGTTTTGGAAAGAAACTTAAGTAATTATTTCATCTATATCTTTCATAAATCACACAACTAAAATATAATTAAACAGTTTATTCACCAACATTACCAAATATTTGTGACATTCACAGTCTAGATCCAAGTCGTCTTTTTAATAAAAGTGCATTCAGCTAAATTTTGCATCCATAGAAAAAAACTGCACGGCACCAGGGCCTGAAATACTTGTTTTAAACAAAATTGTGTAAAATAATAAATAAATAAAATACAGCATTCATTTAGAAATAAAATGCAGCAGAAAATACTTTAAACAAACTGTAGAATAAACGTTAAAACGTAATAGCCCTCTGAAGCAGTGAAGTTGCAACTTTCAAATCAGCACTCTGGACTAGTGCACTTAAAAGTATGCCATTGAAACCTTAATGCATGAAAACATTTTAAGCTGAACATGTAAACACAACATGTAAACACTTGTAGTCAAGCCAAATCAAATGTTTTAAGATGATAACTTCATCTTTAAAGCTTGCACTTTTGGTGATAGCTTAATCCCATGAAGTTCTAGAAGAACTTTCTGAAAATAGCCTCTCCTTCAAGGATTATGGATACACCAACCGGTTCTTCCCCTTCAACAGCACGGACGACAAGGATTTTAAGAAGGTGTCACATCGTCTGTCCCCCTGCATAAAATTTACAAGAAAATAAATCATTTATTTTGAGAAACAAAAAAAATCTGAATTGCTTCAACCTGTGCTGACTTCATTGAGAAAAAAATAATAATAAAAATAAATGATAATAAAAAAATGACCATCACTTCATATACTTCATATTGTTAAACTTGGGTTAAATTGCTTTAGCACTAATCTTGCATCAGTAAAACATGGCATGAGATGGCTTTACAGTGTCAGGAAATCCTATGATGAATGCTGAGTTTGTATTTAAAGGGTTAGTCCAAACATGAAAATTCGTTCAATAATTACTCATATTTATATATTCATTTGCATTTATATGCTTCTGTCCAATACAACAAACACTATATTCAAGGTATTAATAAATTGTATAATTAATAAGAAAACAATGCTTTACCAGGCAATCATCAAAGAGATCCTCTTCAGATTCACGTCTCATCTTTACGCTTTGTTTCTGTGAAAATATTTACATTGTATCATTACATAATCTTTTATTCGTACAACTACATTTAGGCCTTTATCCAAAGCAAATTACAAAAGAGGAAGGCATCAAGCATGTCAAGCAGTGCTACTAACACAAAGTTTCTGACACCGTTAGAAACAGATATTTGCATTTCTGCTTTAATATCCGTGTTATTTATTGGTGACTTTGACGGTTGTCTGTTACAATATTTTTCTTAAATATTCACCATTCAAATAATTGTTTTATGTAGATAAGTTACAGCAGAATTCGTAGAAAACAGACAAAATAATGTATTTAGTCTTTCTAAATACCAGAATTGATTTTTATTTTGTTTTACTGTTCAAAAGTAGCAGTTATTCTTCAATGAATGTTTTCTATAATGAGGATTAACGTCTGCTTTGGAAGAGAGGTCAAATAAACAAATGTTCACAACGGGGAAAAAAAGTTAAATAAAATGCCTTTATTTCACTTCAGAGACCTATGAAAAAATTAATTCTAGTAAGTATAAAACGCCATGGTCAGTTTTTATCCCATATAATGTACACACATTATATGATAAAAAAAAAAAAAGTAGAAAAAAACAATGATCAGTTCTTATTCAGGACGTCCCATACTATATACACACCACATATGAAACTATTTTACTGCAGCATTTTTCAGATATGGGGCATTATTACATTTCAAAGGGGTATAAAGACCCCATTTCTAATAAGTGTAAAAGCTAAACTTACCTCGAACACGACAAACTCCAGCTGCAGCCACGCCGTGTTGTAACCTCCGTGATGATTCCCAACCGACTGATACACAGCGCGAGCACAGCGACTCCAAACACGCATGCGCAGTTTAATTTGCACACATTTTCGGCTTCAGTAGACACACAATACTTCAGACTGAAACAGAAAAAAAACAATGATCAGTTCTTATTCAGGACGTCCCATACTATATACACACCACATATGAAACTATTTTACTGCAGCATTTTTCAGATATGGGGCATGCTCTCTGTGTTGTTCATGAAACTACCGTAATCACTGTAATATGCGCGCGCACTAAAATCAATCGCGGCTGGCTTGACCGTGTTTTTCTGAACCGCGGCTGGCTTTACCGCAGTAAATTAGAGCTGCTGTCAATACTGTATGAACATATGTACAGGTTCTTTACTCGTAACTCATTAATAAAGTTCGGCTTCAGAAAAAAAAACGTTTATTG
The DNA here is from genome assembly GCA_030522415.1 of Channallabes apus. Taxonomy (NCBI): domain Eukaryota; kingdom Metazoa; phylum Chordata; class Actinopteri; order Siluriformes; family Clariidae; genus Channallabes; species Channallabes apus. The sequence goes on along the minus strand of CM060111.1, from coordinate 25,903,371 downwards.
CTAGTGCTCTTTTACCATTTAATGCTTTAACACACACGACTCAGTTTGTTCACAAATGGTATCTAACTGGCGAGGCTTTGTCTGAACACACCGTTTTCACTCGGGGTGGGGGTAAGAAACACACATCTCGGTGTATTAATCCGCGCGCTCGGTTTGTTATTATTTTATTTATTTATTTACCACAGGACCCATGGGGGCTCCGTAGGTTCAGTTTTTTACACGAAAACGGTGTTTTGTGAATCTCCACACTATTAAAAACTGAAATTGCTAATTGTACGTCCTGAGATTAAGATGAACATTTATTGGGAGTCATGGAAGCGAGAATCACATCCACAAAAGAAAGCTAAACTTACCTCGAACATGACAAACTCCAGCTGCAGCCACGCCGTGTTGTAACCTCCGTGATGATTCCCAACCGACTGATACACAGCGCGGGCACAGCGACTCCAAACACGCATGCGCAGTTTAATTTGCACACATTTTCGGCTTCAGTAGACACACAATACTTCAGACTGAAACACGACTGCCCCCTACAGGTAATGAAGGGCATGTTCACAGCTTCCCGCACGCAGCCGCGCAAAGCCGCGGCAAGTCACGGGATCCCTTTTCTCGAAACGCAGGTTTTTAATGGCGACATCTGTACCTTAATGATGTCTCTTCCCAACAGCATCATGATTGGAGCGTTCGGGTCAATTTCTGGGATCTGCCCTGCAATATCTTTCAGATGTGGTTGGTGAAGTGCAACTTGAGGCGTGGGTATTTCAGAGCGATCGTCTGGGATGTCGTCACACTCTATGAAGGTGGGTAGAGAATGAATGACTCGACCATCGACTGACGCCACTTGAAACCCATGTGCTCTCCTCCCTGTCTTTTGGAAGACTCCAGAACAAGTTTTGAGGTAATAGGAAGAACTGTCGCAATCCACATTGAAAATTTCAAAGAATTTTGATCTCACCAAAGATTGATTACTTTGGTCGTCGATGATGGCGTAAACCCAGATTGCCTTCTCCCTTTGGCCGCTTGGAAACACTGAAACAAGGCAGATCTTGGAGCATGTTTTGCCACTTAAACCACTACCGCAGACTTCTGTGCATTTGGTAGACACATCATCTTCGGAAGAGTCTCTCTTCTCCCCGCCATACTCTTTAGTGAGTGCTTGAGCTTTAGCAGGTCTATCCACAGATTCCGGATGTAGGAGAGAATGGTGCGCTTCGCTGCCACATTCAATACATTTGACAAGGTTTTCGCAGTTCCTTGCAACATGCGTTGTTGATGACACGCATTTAAAACAAATCCCGTTCTGTTTCAAAAATGTCTTTCGGTCTTCAATGGATTTCTCTCTGAACCCACGACATTTGTTGAAAGGATGTGGTTTCTTATGTATAGGGCAGAACTTTGTTAGGTCTATCTTGGGTCCTTGCATTTCACCAGTCATTGACCTCTGAAGAGAGATGTCGGTCTTGTGAACTGAGATGGATGCTCTGTTCGTGTACTTAGGATGTTCTGGCCTTAGATGATCAGCTTGAACAGAGAGGGCAAAGCTAGGATCATTTCGCATTCTGGCTTGTTCTACAACGAAGTTGACAAGTACAGAAAATGGAGGAAAGGGAACTCTATGTTGTTGTTTGAAAGTATACCCCCGTGTCATCCACTTATCTTGTAGATTGAAAGGCAGCTTTTGCACTATACTGGCTATGCCATGAGCAGTGTCCAAGCATGCAAGGCCAAGAAGTACTCCCTCAGATTTTGCTACTAGAAGCTCCATCAGACGATCTCCTAACTCCCTAAGTTTCTTCCATTCTTTATTCGAAATCTTTGGGAAAGTCTCCAGTCTCTTGAGTAGTGAGCTTTCAACAACTTCGGGTGCACCATAACAATCGTCTAACCGTTCCCAAATCATCAAGAGACCTCTGTTGGGGTTCTTCACGTGCACTGCTCTGATGCGTTTCACTTGCTCCCTAGAATCTTGACCAAGAGATCAATCTCCTCTTTAGCTGTAAGATTGAGATCTTCAGTAGCAGTAAAGAATGATGCTTTCCATGCTCTGTAATTTTCAGGACAGTCATCGAATTGTAGTAGACCTGTAGAAACAATTTCTCTTCTTGCCATAAATCTAACAAGGTCAGATATATTCTGATTTGTCATCAATGAGGAGTGCTTGTGTGAAATCGAACATGAGGTGGAGTTGACTGTCGTGACTTGATCTCAGGGTAACTATGTGCATTGGTAGCCATACAGTGGTTACAAAATCGGAATAACCATCCCGCCGTTTAAAGGCAACAGCGGCCAAAATAAATCAGTTGCATTTCAAAGTCATTCGTAAAATAGCCGCCAGGTGGCGCAAAGTGACATTTTCATTCATCACAGTAAATACAACAGTGATGGTAATTTCCACAACAAACATGAAAAATCTGAACCAGAGCTATTGATGTGTACTGTACAATAATGAGTAAAAAAAAATTATAGTAGATTTATTAACTGAAATAAATGACCATATTTTTTCAAGAGAATTTTCAAGCCCCACTCATCAAACAAAATTATAACGAAATCGGCCAAGTTTACTATTTATTTAAATATAAATTTATAAACCAATAAGATCAAATAACACCAAGTTATTATTATAACAGGCTTACTTCGTCACTTATCAAAGAAGTACACTTGCTTTCAAAGAAGTCGAGTGGCTTATTAACGTCTCTGGTGTGCATTGTCTCTAAGTGGCCGCTTGGTGTAGCGGTTAGAATGCTTGGCCAGAGATCTACAAAGTCCTGGTTCGAATCCCGAGTGATGATGTTTTAAAATTGTTTTATTTTAAAACTAAATAAAATGTTTTAAGTGCGCTTAAGATAGAGTCTTATAAAGGCTATGTAGACTTATATAGTTTTATTATATATTTTTTGCACATTAATCTGAGTCCTCATCTGTTAGATCTGTTTAGTTTTTTTTTTGCCGGCTTTGCGCGGCAGCGTGCGGGAAGCTGTGAAAATGCCCTTCATTACCTGTAGGGGGAAGTCGTGTTTCAGTCTGAAGTATTGAGTGTCTACTGAAGCCGAAAATGTGTCCAAATTAAACCGCGCATGCGTGTTTGGAGACGCTGTGCCCGCGCTGTGTATCAGTCGGTTGGGAATCATCATGGAGGTACAACACGGCGTGGCTGGAGCTGGAGTTTGTCGTGTTCGAGGTAAGTTTAGCTTTCTTTTTTGGATGTGATTCTCGCTTTCATGACTCCCAATTAATGTTCATCTTAATCTCAGGACTTACAATTAGCAATATTTCAGTTTTTAATAGTGTGGAGATTCACAAAACACCGTTTTCGTGTAAAAACCTGAACCTATGGAGCCCACCAGGGGTCCTGTGGTAAATAAATAAATAAATAAATAACGAACCGAGCACGCGGATTAATACACCGAGATGTGTGTTTCTTACCCCCACACCTCGTGAAAACGGCGTGTTAATAAGTTACAAGTTAAATTTCAACTGTAAAGAACCTGTACATATGTTCATACAGTATTGACAGCAGCTCTAATTTGTCTAAATCGCATTGCAGACAATATAAATAAGTCGAGTCATCCTGTGATCTTGCATGCTTAATCTTTCCACACATGATTCTGTGAAGTCAGCACAGGTTGAAGCAATTCAGATTTTTTTTTTGTTTCTCAAAATAAATTATTTATTTTCTTGTAAATTTTATGCAGGGGGACAGACGAAGTGATGCCAGTATGCACCTTCTTAAAATCCTTGTCGTCTGTGCTGTTGAAGGGGAAGGACCAGTTGGTGTATCCATAATCCTTGAAGGAGAGGAAATTTTGCAAGAATGTGGCAATAGCTCCGAGCACTGCGCTACACATGAGTTATTTTCAGAAAGTGCTTCTAGAACTTGATGGGATTAAGCTATCACCAAAAGTGCAAGCTTTAAAGATGAAGTTATCATCTTAAAACATTTGATTTGGCTTGACTACAAGTCTTTACATGTTGTGTTTACATGTTCAGCTTAAAATGTTTTAATGCATTATGGTTTCAATGGCATACTTTTAAGTGCACTAGTCCAGAGTGCTAATTTGAATGTTGCAACTTCACTGCTTCAGAGGGCTATTAAGTTTTAACGTTTATTCTACAGTTTGTTTAATGTATTTTCTGCTGTATTTAATTTATTTATTTATTATTATTATTATTTTACACAATTTTGTTTAAAACGAGTACTGTATTTCAGGCCCTGGTGCCGTGCAGTTGTTTCTATGGATGCAAAATTTAGCTGAGTGCACTTTTATTAAAAAGACAACTTGTATCTAGACTGTGAATGTCACAAATATTTGGTAATGTTGGTGAATAAACTGTTTAATTATATTTTAGTTGTGTGATTTATGAAAGATGTTCCTAATGTTACGTCAGAGGACATGCGCCGATGTTTATCACACATTCCAATAAGAGAGAGATTACTCACTCCCAAAGCTTTTTTTGCGCCGTATTTCGATTTTTAAAAAAGTTGCTCATTTTCACCACGAACACGGATGAGCCTTCGGGTTTCCTCAGCCGTCCCTATAATATAAATTACAAAACTGTAGTCACGTTGCAATAAGTAAGAATAGTGTAAGCACCGTTCATTTACATGTACACATATGGCCGTAAGCTAAACACCCAATGCGTTATCAAATGCTCGGCAAACTGCCGTGCTACTGAACTTTCATATTTGTTTGTAGCATGCAGTAAAGTGTATGTGACATAAAATATATATTTGTAATATCGTGCAATCTGTACTATCCGCTAGCAAACTTTAGCGATTTTTTTGCAAACGTTTCTTTACAGAACATCACCACAAACACAAGACTAAAGGTAATATACATATAATGAAAACTTGTCATAAAAATCTTTATTAATGGTAAAAATTAACATTTATGTCTCTGCTTGCTCGAGTGAGCAGCCATGTTGAAAACTTCACTTAGCCCTTCGTTTGAAGTGAGGTCCCGAAAAATCTTCGTTTGGAGGGCTATCTGGCCCTTCCCCCTCCCCCTATCCCTCCAACCAAAAGAGAAATGAGACACCCCTACCCCTTCACGTGAACGCGCCAAGTGGAAGGGTAGGGGGAAGGGTAGGATTGGTATTCAGCCTTAATATTGGAGCAAATTTTTACGAGGATTTTATCAAGTAAATCTTACAAGTTCTTTTTTTCAGTGAATGGTGAACACGATGATTTAAGAATTTAATTAAACACGAATATATATATATATATATATATATATATATATATATATATATATATATATATATATATATTTATTGTGTGTGTGTGTGTGTGAGACCGGTGCAAGGGCCATTGTCACTCATACTGTCGTAGTTTTTAGAGCCCTAAAAAAGCATTCGCTAGTAAGTAAGTAAATAAAAGACAAATGAATAAATAGTTTTAAATTATATATATATATATATATATATATATATATATATATATATATATATATATATATATATATAAATGGAAATATGTATAAAGAAAATATAATTAATATTGTCATGTTTAATTACAAAAAAAAAAAAAACATTTTAATGGTTAGTGACTGTTGCAGACATTTACACTATTTTTGAGAACTATTAAGTTCTCCTTCAACGTGTCATAGCCGATAACTGCCCCTTTACATTTAGGCATTTGGCAGACCCTCTTATCCAGAGCGACTTACATTTTTTTTTATCTCATTACACATCTGAGCAGTTGAGGGTTAAGGGCCTTGCTCAAGCGCCCAACAGTGGCAACTTGGTGGTTGTGGGGTTTGAACCTGGGATCTTCCGAACCGTAGTCCAATGCCTTAACCACTGAGCTACCCCTGGCGGGGCGTCGACTGCTGATCAGTGTGTGTAAAGTACGCTACTTTACACTGATCAGCAATCGACGCCCCGCCATACCCAGCAGATCAAAGGGGCACACTCAAACTCTCCGTGTGCACACACACAAACTCTCCGTGCACACACATAAACTCTCTGTGCACACACACACACACGATTTATAGATAAAATGCAGACAAACACGCCACCCCCCAGGAAAACAACAAACACAAATATATAGACTACAGTACTTGCTTTTCCAACACGCTAGCGCGCTCCGATGTGAGCCGATTTATTCAAGTCATAATTAGAGAATATAGAGAGATTAATAACAGAGAAAGCATAATAAGATGTCTATACAGTAAATAAAAAGAAAAGTATCAAATCCAACTATTAAGTCTGATTTTATTGCTATCATTAACCATTTATGTTATATATTTATTTTATATTATTTTATTTTATATTACATTATTTTTTATATATTATATTCACACAATGCTTGCTCTGAAGGACTTTATCTAAAAGCCAGACTGACCAAGTTTCTAATTCACTGCTGACGTAGTTAAATATGCTTATACTGTATATACGTATAGGTTACATTTTAAAAGTACAATCGCAAGTAAATTACAAACTGAATGTAATGTAAAATATGAATAAACCAGTATTAGACACAGATATACGATATGGTAGTATATACAATGAAAAAGCTATTTACACGAGTGCTCAAATGTAAAGCAAACGCAATTATTAATTTATTGTGTATATTTAACTTCATTCAGCCATTTAAGTTATATGAAGAATAACGTTCCTAACCCACTATTATTTTAATCTTAAATAAAGTTGGCCTAATACAATATTGTTTGCAATGCTGAAGCAAACATGATTTTGTTTTAGTCTATTCGCTGAATACAACGCGACCCACATCACCTCTTGGTGAAGACCCACAGAAACCGTTACTGTAATCCCCCTTCTCACCCTTGGTGTGAAAGTTATCAAACCGGTTTCGCTGATGGGGTAATTCTGCTTCAAGCACTTTCCGATGCTGTTGCTAGGAAATTCCACCCCACAGCCCACAACAACAAGCAAATAAGAGACATAATTAACGAACTTCTTAGAAAGAAAAGATTGAGTTTTCTCTTTTCTAAAAAAAAATAATTAATGAATACTCTTGCTTTTGTAAAGATTTTGAGTGACCATTTTCCATATACAGTAAGGCCTGCTTTATTATATATTTAATAAAACTTTATTGCAACTAAATTGTGTGTGTGCCTTATTGAATATTTAATAATGCTTCCGGAACATTGTTGTCCATACGTTTTACAGTATGTACAGTATATTGAAAACAGTGAAACATAAAACACAAACCGAAGGACAAATTAAGGAATGTACGAAACATTAACACCTTTACCGTGTTCAAATAAATACTGTAGAGTTATTGCATTATGTTTCAAGACATCCTTAATTAAAAATTTTTTTTCCTAATTATATGTCCACAAATACTTTGACAACATACACTTATCAACTTATCCACATAAACTTATCAACACAAACTCTCGCACGACACACAATCTCAAAAAAATGTATATTAATAACATACATATACAAATAAACAAAAATATAAACGTCTATATTGAAGTTTACGGTGAACGCAGAGTCGGCTAAGCAGACGTGATGACGCGCGCGCCCTCACCTCTGTTACGGCTGCCTACAGTATTTGGCCAAAAGAATTATAATAATTGAACGATATGCCTGGTCCTGGAAAGAGACATCAACAGTCCGGCGCTGAGAAACGAAAGAACCGAAAGAAAAAAAAAGCCTAAGATGAAGCCCGTGCATCAATTCCAGAAATAAAACTTTACTTTATTCTGTCGACGTTAATAATGTAATAACGTAACATTAACGTAAAATAACGTAAATTTCATTTAACAGCAGGGGGGACAATAAATATATATTTTTATAAATTTATTGCATTGTTTATGTTGTTTACAGTCAAGCCATCAACATACAATAAAATGTAAACATGAGATCTAAACTAAAAACTGTGCTCCCTGTGCTGGTGCTGGCAATATCTGTCATGTCTCTGGGGTGATAGAAAGGACGCAAAGAATGCAGGTTTTTCAAGTGAACGTGGTCACACCGTTTATTTGTGTCTTGTATTCAATATTCTCTTGTAACGAAGGAAGCACCTATAGAAAAAACAAACAAAAACACAGCTCGCTCGCTTGGTTTGCGTCTCAGGGCTCTTCTCCGTGATCTGACGCGTATCAACTCAAACACACACATAAGCAGGTGCTTTTCTCAACGAAATACTCAAGTCCTTATCTTTACATGGAGAGCGCGTCCTGCGCTCCGAGTTCAGTCTTAATCGTAGGTGCCGGGTTTGCCGGCCTTACCCCGACCACGGTGACTAGATCAGCTCTGGAGAAGAGAACAGGCAGACAGAGAGGTGACGAGCATTCGAGCTGCAACATCAACGGTGACAAACAGTGAACGGACAAAAACCTACGGGTTCGACTGGCTTTTATAATGACACACAGGGGAATGACACAGGTGCACCGCGTTAGTGATGGGGAGACATAACTATGTAGACACACTAGGGGGCGACAAGGTTGCGGCTCAGTAATCCGGTGACCCCAACCTCACCTGGCTGGAGCGTGGCGGTGCAGGTGCTGCGTGTGTTATAGTACCCCCCCCTTTTGGACCGACCTCCTGGCGGAGGCGAGGGCGACCCCGACGCTTTCCCTGGGAGAGTCGGGGTTTCCCCGTTACCTGGGTTGGCTGCTGAGCGGGGCGACCCGGAGGGCGCGGAGCCGGGCGATCCGGCCTTTCGTGGTGAAAGGTCGTGATGAGTTCGGGGCTCAGGATGTCTCGGGCTGGGACCCAGCTCCTCTCCTCCGGGCCGTAACCCTCCCATTCTACCAGGTATTGAAGAGCCCCCTTTCTCCTCCGTGAATCAAGCAGTCTAGTTACTTTAAACGCCGGGGCGCCCTCTATGTCTATTGCTCCAGGAAGAGAAGGTTCGGTCATGCCCTCGTCTAGGGGTCCCCGAACCACTGGCCTGAGGAGGGAAACATGAAACACAGGGTGAATGCGCATGTGAGAAGGGAGTTGCAGTTTAAATGAGACCGGGTTTATTTGTGAGACTATAGGGAAGGGACCGATGTACTTCGGGGATAGTTTACGACAGGGGAGGTGTAGGTGGAGGTCCCGTGTCGAGAGCCATACTCGATCGCCTACCTGGAGCGGAGGACTTTCCTTCCTTCGCCTATCGGCATATTTTTTAAACCGAGAAACTGCTTGGGAGATTTGCGCATGCGCATCTCCCCATACTTTTTCCGCGTCTTTGAACCACTGATCCACCACTGGAACTTCGGTGGGAGTGGCATCCCAAGGACAGAGCGGAGGTTGATAACCCAGGTGACATTGGAACGGCGTTAGTCCCGTTGCGGAGTGCACAATAGAATTTTGGGCATATTCTGCCCAAAGTAACCAGTTCGCCCACTCATGTTGTCTGCTGCTACAGTATGCCCGAAGATATTTTCCGAGTTCTTGGACAGTCCGCTCTGCCTGGCCATTAGACTCGGGGTGATAACCTGACGTTAGGCTCACGGTGGTCCCCAACTTCTGGAAGAACGCTTTCCAGACTTTAGCGATAAATTGGGGGCCACGATCGGAAACAATATCTTCTGGTATGCCATAGTAACAGAACACTGATTCAAAAAGGGCTTCGGCCACCTGCAGCGCTGACGGGAGGGAGGCAAATGGAAGAAATCGGCACCCCTTCGAAAACCGATCTACGACTACTAAGATCGTGGTGTACCCTTTCGACTCCGGCAGATCCGTGAGAAAGTCCACTGCAAGGTGGGACCACGGTCGGTTCGGTGTTGGTAGGGGCATTAATTTCCCAACCGGGAGGTTACGTGGTGTTTTCACCATTGCACACACTCTGCATGATAACACTGCTGTCTTTACCGTTTCCCTCATTCCTGGCCACCAGTATTTCTGCGCTAATGTTTGAAGTGTGCGTGTCACCCCGGGATGCCCTGATGAGGCGCTCGTGTGAGCTGCTATGGTTAATTGCTAACGTAAATTTTCGGGCACATAGACTTTAGTTGGGGGACACTCGGGGGGTACCTGGTGGTCTTGTCCCCACCGCGTGATCTCCGTGTCTACCTCCCAGGTAATGGGAGCAATAATGAGAGGTGCCGGGATGATGGTTTCAGGAGGCGTCACCGGGGTGGGGGTAGGATAATACCTAGAAAGTGCGTCCGCTTTTTTGTTCTTTGAACCTGGCCTATAGGTGATTTGGAACTGGAAACGTGTAAAGAACAGCGCCCACCGAGCTTGTCGAGTGTTTAACCTCTTTGCCTGTTGGATGTACTCTAAATTTTTATGATCAGTTAAAACTACGAAGGGGTGTTTGGCTCCCTCGAGCCAGTGCCGCCACTCCTCTAACGCCGCTTTAACTGCTAGCAGCTCTCTATTGCCGATATCGTAGTTTTGTTCAGCAGGTGTCAGTTTTCTAGAGAAGAACGCGCAAGGGTGAAGTTTCTCGGGCTGGCCCTGGCGTTGTGACAGCACCGCCCCGATCCCCACTTCTGACGCATCTACCTCTACAATGAACGGTTTCTCAGGGTCAGGAAGCCGTAAAATGGGAGCTGTAGTGAATGCTGTTTTGAGTTTTTGGAAAGCCTTCTCTGCCTCGGCCGAGAAGGTTTTCAGTTTATGAGGCTTACCCTTAAGCATGGAGGTGAGAGGTGCTGCCACCGAACTAAAGTTTCGTATAAATCGCCGATAAAAGTTGGTGAAACCCAGGAAACTTTGTAGCGCCTTTACTGACCGCGGTACCGGCCATTGAGTTACCGCCTCCACCTTGGATTTCTCCATCTCGACCCCCAGTGGCCCTATGCGGTAGCCGAGGAATGCCACCTCCGTCTTGTGGAAATCGCACTTCTCCGCCTTCGCATAGAGCCCGTGCGCGCGCAGCCGACGAAGGACGGCGGTTACATGCCTGACGTGCTCGGAATATGACCTTGAGTATATTAGAATGTCGTCTAAATACACTATGACACAACGGTTAAACATATCCCTTAGCATGTCATTCATAAACCCCTGAAACACCGCAGGTGCATTTACCAGCCCATAGGGCATCACATTATACTGGTAGTGTCCCGATGAGGTGCTAAATGCTGTCTTCCACTCGTCGCCCTTACGCACACGAACGAGGTTGTAAGCGCTGCGGAGATCGAGTTTAGTAAATATGGAGGCTCCGCGGAGTTGGTCGATAGCGGCCGGCACCAGTGGCAGTGGGTGCTTATACTTTATTGTTACTGCATTTAACCCTCTAAAGTCTATGCAGGGGCGTAAGCCTCCGCCTTTTTTCTCAATAAAAAAGAAACCTGCTGAAGCGGGGGACGTGGAACGGCTGATGAGCCCCTGACTGAGAGCCTCCTCCACGTATTCCTCCATCGCCCGGGTTTCGTCCCGGGACAGTGGATAAATACGCGAAAAAGGCGGTGTCTTCCCAGGCAGGAGCTCGATCGCACAATCCCACGGGCGATGTGGAGGAAGTCGCGCTGCTTCCCTAACACTAAACACATCCTGAAAACACGCATACTCCGGTGGCACACTTATGGACAACTGTTCACGCGGGCTTTCAATAGTCGTGACTTGGACCGCCAATGTCAGGGGTTTACATGTTTTTGAGCATCGAGGGGACCAAGATTGGATGCTACTGTGTGCCCAATTGAAACTAGGATTGTGAAAGCTTAGCCAGGGGAGGCCAAGCACGACGGAATGGTCCAACTGAGGAAGCACAAAGAATTTTATTTCCTCAGAATGGCCGGCGAAAGTTAACCGTAGGGGCGCTGAGATTACTTTAAGGGGCGACTGACTCAGAACATGGCCATCCAGAGCTTTTACTGATATCGAGGATGGAAGCTTCGACACGGGAGCTCGGAGGGCAGAAAGGACAGCTGGGGAAATGAAGTTGCCAGCCGACCCGGAATCTATTAAAGGAAAAACAGAAACAGTGTTATTCAAAAATGAAAGGTGCGCAGGTAAACAAAAAGGTGTATGAGTGCGAGGAGGCGTGCGCTGCGTTACTTTAAGCAACGGGCATGAGCTGACTCGATGGCGTTCGCCTCCACAGTACAAACAGAGGCCCGCGGACATTCTTCTGGCTCGTTCGGCCTCGGTGAGGTGGGAGGAGCCCATATCCATGGGCTCGGCAGGCTCGCGGACTGTGAGTGGAGGTCGAGGGGGGCTGGGTCGGCGGCGCAGTTCCGGACGTTTCGCGAGGCGTGGAGGGGGGCGTCGTTGCTGATTACGCAGGTGCTGATCCAGTTTGATGGCGAGTGCTATGCACTCCTCCAGCGAAAGCTCGACATCCCGACACGCGAGCTCTAGCTGGATGTCTGGGTGTAGTCCATCTCGAAACCGCGCCAGCAGGCTCCTCTCGCACCAACCGCTCTCTGCTGCCAGAACCTGGAAGCTGATGGCGTACTCGGCCACGGGCATGTTTCCTTGCTTTATCCGAAGCAGTTGTTGTTCCCCAGTTTTCCCCTGTTCAGGGTGATCAAACACGGCACGCAGGGCCTCCACATACCTCGAGTACCGGGTGATGGTGGCCCCGCCAGAGCTCCACACGGCGGTCGCCCAGTCGAGCGCTTTTCTGGTGAGATGTTGCGTGATGAAACTCACTTTTTGCGCGTCGGTCATGTTTGGAAATTCTGTGAAGTATAGTTCGCAAGTGAGCAGAAATCGTTTACATCCCTCCGGATCCCCTCCATACCTTTCGGGGGGGGCCGGCCGTGGAGCTACTGGAGCGCCAGAGGGTGTGCCCGTGGGTGGTGGTACCTTGGAGGCAGAGAGTTGGCTCACGCTGCACGCGAGATCGTGCACTGCTCTCGCCAGGCTGCCAATCTCTCGCTGCTGATCTCTCAGGTAGCTGTGGAGGCGGGCGTTCTCATCGGGCAGGGGTACTCCTGCTGCGTCCATAAAGGTCCGTTCATCTGTCATGTCTCTGGGGTGATAGAAAGGACGCAAAGAATGCAGGTTTTTCAAGTGAACGTGGTCACACCGTTTATTTGTGTCTTGTATTCAATATTCTCTTGTAACGAAGGAAGCACCTATAGAAAAAACAAACAAAAACACAGCTCGCTCGCTTGGTTTGCGTCTCAGGGCTCTTCTCCGTGATCTGACGCGTATCAACTCAAACACACACATAAGCAGGTGCTTTTCTCAACGAAATACTCAAGTCCTTATCTTTACATGGAGAGCGCGTCCTGCGCTCCGAGTTCAGTCTTAATCGTAGGTGCCGGGTTTGCCGGCCTTACCCCGACCACGGTGACTAGATCAGCTCTGGAGAAGAGAACAGGCAGACAGAGAGGTGAGGAGCATTCGAGCTGCAACATCAACGGTGACAAACAGTGAACGGACAAAAACCTACGGGTTCGACTGGCTTTTATAATGACACACAGGGGAATGACACAGGTGCACCGCGTTAGTGATGGGGAGACATAACTATGTAGACACACTAGGGGGCGACAAGGTTGCGGCTCAGTAATCCGGTGACCCCGACCTCACCTGGCTGGAGCGTGGCGGTGCAGGTGCTGCGTGTGTTATAATATCATTTCTTTGTTCTGCTGTCTCCGGCTCCCTCCCTGGTTCTGAATCTGCCCCTTCCTCTACTCTCACTGCAGGGATTAAAGTGAAAAAAAGTCTTCTGACTGAACTTTTTTCAGGCCAAGCAATATTCCTTTAACAAACACTTTATTTAAATAGTCAAGACCAATAGCTTTAGGGGAGATTAAACCGCTTTAATATCGCCAGTTTGCATATTTTAAAAGCTATTTGTAATCTTTGAAAAAAAAATACCTTGACAAATAATCAACCATCTACCACATATCTTTTCAGTGCATGTTTTTATTTATCTTATAACACCAAACAATGTTTTGTGAAACTCTTAATAATTAACAGAAAAAAGTAATAGCACCACCATTAAATTCCAAAAAATGCTTTTTCAGTGCATGTTTTATGTATCTTAAAGAAAACATCTTCGTTTTCAGCTTAGATGACAAATCGGATTTCCAGTAAGCAGCAATGCCATGTGTGCAAGTAGTAGGCATGTGCATTAGACATAGACAATCTTGAAAGTGCACTCTTGTCTTTGACAACTGATTGCATTAAATTAACTAGTGGTTGTGAGACTGTGACCGACAGGTCATGCTCCGCTATGAAAGAACATACGCGCACTTTTACATCGCGCACACGGTCGGCCACAGATGCGTGAATCTCCGTTGTGGTTCTTGTCGCACTAGACAGGGAGCATGTGTACTGTTAGAGCACGAACCACAGCATTGTGACTAGCTCCTGACTGATGGCGAGCTCGCACTTTGTTTTGCCATTATTGCCATATTGAAGTTTCCTGTGGCATACTGTGCAGAGACACGTACCTGGATGTTTGATTTTTTTTAGTCCACGAACTAAAAGGCTTGCCATTCTCCCCAATTTCGCTAAGCCAAGCCCATCTCCATTTATTTATTTTTTTTACACTTTTATCAATCTCCGAAAACATCGGAGCCTTCCTGCATTAAGTGTGTCCATGCTATCTTAAATATAGTTATACCGTAGCCTGACACGTAGTTCTTCAAACTAAACCAAAACCCGGAGTGGATCCATACCGGAGTGATAACAAAACGCATAGAGTGGAGAGAGGAACGTGCATTCGCTCCACTCCAGGCTTTGATCACATCCTCCTCAGCAGGCTGAATACACTGTCTTTCCTTAATTTAAGACCCATGTAAGCCTATATATACACAGCATTAAAATAATGAAAAGTGAATTTTAAACATTAAGGACAGGCGGAACAGTGTGATTGACGGAAATCCGTCGATGACTCGCTACAATTAACGGAAATCCGTCGTAACGACGGAGAACTTTAATCCCTGTCACTGTCTCAGAACAGACTGACTCCTGAAGCAGAAAAAAAATGCAGGAAATGATGTTTTCTAACATGCGTTAGATAGTTTTTTTTTTATTACTCTATACACAATACTTTGCTGTTTTTATAGATGTTGAGCATCGTGAGCAGGCCCGAGATCATATTAACGTTAATTATCACCAGCCGGCAAGAATAGGCCGGCTCACGAGTAACGTGAGTTGGGAGCACACCAATCGATTCGACTATGGTTAATCGCTCACTCCGTAGGCTCCCTGAATAGGCGGGAAAGGGATGGAGCCGCGCATTTGTGCCGGCTGGAAAAAAAAAACTAAACAGATCTAACAGATGAGGACTCAGATTAATGTGCAAAAGTAATAAAACTATATAAGTCTACATAGCCTTTATAAGACTCTACCTTAAGCGCACTTAAAACATTTTATTTAGTTTTAAAATAAAACAATTTTAAAACATCACTCGGGATTCGAACCGGCGCTTTGTAGATCTCTGGTCAAGCGTTCTAACCACTACACCAAGCAGCCACTTAGAGACAATGCACACCAGAGACGTTAATAAGCCACTCGACTTCTTTGAAAGCAAGTGTACTTCTTTGATAAGTGACGAAGTAAGCCTGTTATAATAATAACTTGGTGTTATTTGATCTTATTGGTTTAGAAATTTATATTTAAATAAAACCCTACACACTTCTTTTCTAATTACACGTGATAAAATCTAAAGGCTCACTGTGTTAATATTTATTGTGCTTAAATTTGATCTTAATAAGATTTGATTTAATTTGAATTCTACATTTGTACTGTAATTATAGTACTGTGATTATGAATTCGGTCAACTACAGTGTTTCACTTGATGTTATCGGCTACTACGTGTATTATTTAATGGGACGCGTCTCATTAATGAGGCAGAGAATGAAGTAAGGCATGAGGCGTCAGTCTGTAGTTATATAGCGCCACTCAGTGGTAAAAGCAAGCAAATGCACAGCAAATGCACATGCCGTAATGCGGCGGCGACGCTAAATACGACGCTCCGATTTTGTAACCACTGTATGTCGTGACTGTTTGTTAGAATGCAAATGGGGATGCGCTGACAAGTGGCTGGGAACATCAGGTGGTCTCACATGAGCAGAGTAACGATCTTGTTTGATCTTGACAGAAGGAGAGAGATTTGCACTCTGTGACATCTTAGGATATTGCTTATCAGGGTATGGGGCATATCTGTCAGCTTCCTCAGATTGTATATTCCGGCTAAGTGTTTCATTGTTGAAGACATTCTCTGAGACTTCCCGATGTCTGAAGTCTTCACCTGAATTGGATGCCTCTAACTCATATGTAAGCGGTTGTGGCATACTCTCTTGAAACGGTTCAGTTGGTGGGGGTGGTGGCCACCAATCTTCTGAAATTACGTGCGGATCGAGCTGTTTGTTAGATTGCAGTCTAGCTTGTTCTTGTACATAATCTTTAGTTCTTTGAGTAGTAACATGAGAAACTGCGGTGTGTTGTCTGCTGGATTTACGGCTTGATGCTTTGTCACTGTCTAATGCTGTCGACAGTGCTTCAGCTTTAGCAACTGCCACAGCAGCTTCCCTTTCAATATCTAGCACTGCTAGCTGTGCTTCTAAACATTCTCTCTCCGCGTCCAAACGTGCCCTTTGCATCTTTATCTGCATCTCCTTTTCTGCATCTTTGGCTTCTTCAGCTTCAGCCAGGGCAACAGGTCCAACCAACAACCCCTCTCTCGGCATCAGCCGATGATGGCCTTATTATGTAGGCCTTATTCCTCCTGAAAAATATACTATTCTATACTATATGTTTTTGATCGCCTCTATCTTGTCAATTTGTGGCAGACCATAAGACGGGTTTCCTGTTTCGCCCATTAACATTTGCTGATGTTTAACGTGAGTCCGGCTTCTGCAATTTTGCTTAATACACGTCTCAGGTGGGTAAGATGCTCAGCCCAAGTAGTATTTTGAATGACCACGTCATCAAGGTATTCTGCACAGTACAGTAGTCTTTTGTGGGATGTAGCTCGAAGGGCATTACGGTAAACTGATATAGACCCATGGGAGTCTGGAACGCGATGTATTGCCTTGAGTCTTCCTGCAGGGGAATCTGCCAATATCCCTTACAGAAGCCTAAGGTGGTTATGTACAGTATTTTGCACTCCCTATCCTCTCCAGTAGGTCATCTATTCGCGGCATGGTGTAGGCATCAAATTTCAAGACTGCACTCAGTTTTTTGACGTGCAGGCATATACGTAGGTTCCCATCTTTCTTAGGTAGGCATCTTTCTTAGGTAAAATAACCATTGGGCTGCTTCACACACTTATCGATGGCTCAATTACACCCAGCTTGTGCATAGTCAAAATCTCCTGCTTCAGGACCTTCACCAACCTGTCAGGCACTCTGTATGGTTGCTGTCTGATGGGTGTTGGATCTTTGAGGTGAATTGTATGCTTCTGTGCTTGGGTTCTGCCTGGTTTCTGGGTGAATAGTGCTGGAAGATCCCCAGACAGCTGGTTCAGTTCTTTGAGTTGCATTGTTTGTAGGTGGCTAAGATCCACTGGCCCTTACAGGTGAGATCTCACTCTCCAGGTCTTCCTGTACCTGATGAATCAAGAGCACTTCAGTGCAATGACTGCTTCCTTCCTTCCACTCCTTTAGCAGGTTTACATGGTAGGTCTGGTGCTGTTTTCCTCGATCTGGGTGATGAACTTCATAGTTTACATTTACATTTAGGCATTTGGCAGACTCTCTTATCCAGACCAACTTACAAAAAATGCATTAAAGTTTACATCAATGGCTAGATACTTACACTGGGTTAACTAGGTTAATAACTAAATGCCCTTAGTCAAACACAACTGGGAAGAGGATTTTTTTCTTCTTTTTTTAGGGGGGGTGGGAGGGATTAGTCCAAGTACTGGAGAAACGGATACAGTGGGTGCAACATCAAATAGTCGCTTGGAACATGACAGGTCCAGCACAGAACCATGACAGGTCAATGCTTGATCCGTGCACGGACTGTGATCCCCCGCGGTGGCGCAGTTAATGATGCCCCGCCCCATAAACGCCCCCATGTGCTTTCTAAAAAGATGGTTGCAATGCTGTATAATCCCGCCAGGTGGAGCATACACATACATATTTATCTACATAAAACAATTATTTGAATGGTGAATATTTAAGAAAAATATTGTAACAGACAACCGTCAAAGTCACCAATAAATAACACGGATATTAAAGCAGAAATGCAAATATCTGTTTCTAACGGTGTCAGAAACTTTGTGTTAGTAGCACTGCTTGACATGCTTGATGCCTTCCTCTTTTGTAATTTGCTTTGGATAAAGGCCTAAATGTAGTTGTACGAATAAAAGATTATGTAATGATACAATGTAAATATTTTCACAGAAACAAAGCGTAAAGATGAGACGTGAATCTGAAGAGGATCTCTTTGATGATTGCCTGGTAAAGCATTGTTTTCTTATTAATTATACAATTTATTAATACCTTGAATATAGTGTTTGTTGTATTGGACAGAAGCATATAAATGCAAATGAATATATAAATATGAGTAATTATTGAACGAATTTTCATGTTTGGACTAACCCTTTAAATACAAACTCAGCATTCATCATAGGATTTCCTGACACTGTAAAGCCATCTCATGCCATGTTTTACTGATGCAAGATTAGTGCTAAAGCAATTTAACCCAAGTTTAACAATATGAAGTATATGAAGTGATGGTCATTTTTTTATTATCATTTATTTTTATTATTATTTTTTTCTCAATGAAGTCAGCACAGGTTGAAGCAATTCAGATTTTTTTTTGTTTCTCAAAATAAATGATTTATTTTCTTGTAAATTTTATGCAGGGGGACAGACGAAGTGACACCTTCTTAAAATCCTTGTCGTCCGTGCTGTTGAAGGGGAAGAACCGGTTGGTGTATCCATAATCCTTGAAGGAGAGGCTATTTTCAGAAAGTTCTTCTAGAACTTCATGGGATTAAGCTATCACCAAAAGTGCAAGCTTTCAAGATGAAGTTATCATCTTAAAACATTTGATTTGGCTTGACTACAAGTGTTTACATGTTGTGTTTACATGTTCAGCTTAAAATGTTTTCATGCATTAAGGTTTCAATGGCATACTTTTAAGTGCACTAGTCCAGAGTGCTGATTTGAAAGTTGCAACTTCACTGCTTCAGAGGGCTATTACGTTTTAACGTTTATTCTACAGTTTGTTTAAAGTATTTTCTGCTGCATTTTATTTCTAAATGAATGCTGTATCTTATTTATTTATTATTTTACACAATTTTGTTTAAAACAACTATTTCAGGCCCTGGTGCCGTGCAGTTTTTTTCTATGGATGCAAAATTTAGCTGAATGCACTTTTATTAAAAAGACGACTTGGATCTAGACTGTGAATGTCACAAATATTTGGTAATGTTGGTGAATAAACTGTTTAATTATATTTTAGTTGTGTGATTTATGAAAGATATAGATGAAATAATTACTTAAGTTTCTTTCCAAAACATAAATTAGCAATGTTTACATTATTATAGGGAGTAATATAATGTAACTTGATAAAACCAAGTAAGGGAAAATCTCACAAAACAAAATGATAGTAATTTCATAAAATCAAGGTTCCTGCTGATACAACAATGCATTAACTTTAGATTTATTTAAAATAATCAAGTAATTTGTGCATTAAGTATAATTATGTAACTTTTACTTGATTTATTTTATTGCTAATTTAATTAAGTAGATTTTACCTGACAATTACGGGTGAGTTTGTTTGTAGCATGCAGTAAAGTGTATGTGACACAAAAATATATATTTGTAATATCGTGCAATCTCTGCTATCCGCTAGCAAACTTGAGCGATTCTTTTATTTTTTATATAATATAAAGTATGTTTACAGTATAAACTTTCTATGTACGGGTCCAATCAGAAAAATTTAAACAGAAAACTGCATATTACATTGATTACATTGGCCTGAGGCTGGACAATGGAATAAACTGTGGGATAAACTGTAGAACTGAACAGAATTTTTTTTTCCATGTGACTTGAAAAGCCTTTCATCTAGTTAAATATAAATGTTAAAACTCTGATCATGTTATCTAGTTTAATTTCGTGTTTTCGCTACATAAATAAGACAGTAGGTTCTCAATTCAACCCCTTAAAATTTCAAATGTAATCTAAAAATGGCCTAGCTTGTACAGGCTACTATACGCTCATCAGCAGTCGGCGCCCCGCTGTAACCAGCAGATCAAAGGAGCAGTTATCGGCTGACACGTAGCCTTCTGAGTTTGGAGACCCACAGAACCCCCACTGTAATTCCCCCATCTCACCTTTCATTCACATAAGGTGTGAAGTTATCAAACCGGTTTCCGGGAATGGGGTAGAATTGGGGTTTTTTTAAACAAACGAGCAGGCGTCTCTGCCTAAAATGTTTTTCGCCAGCAAAACACCTTTCTCCTCTCTCTCTCTCTATATATATATATATATATATATATAGTTAATTCAGGGCTATTTATGATGGAGACACCTTTTTACGTTTTAAATATGTAAAACCTCCGATGCGTGTATTCATTCACAGGCTGCAGCGCGCGCACAGAGAAATAGGAGACTGTGGTGTATGAGTGGATTGGAGAGAAGAGAGCTGTTCAGTTACTATAAAATATATATATATATAAACATATGATCTTTTGTTTAACACACAAACACAAGACTAAAGGTAATATACATACAATGAAAACTTGTCATAAAAATCTTTATTAATGGCAAAAATGACTTAACATTTATGGGTCTGTTTGCTCGAGTGAGCAGCCATGTTGAAAACTTCGCTTAGCCCTTCGTTTGAAGTGAGGTCCTGAAAAATCTTCGTTTGGAGGGCTATCTGGCCCTTCCCCCCTCCCCCTACACCTCCAACCAAAAGAGAGATGAGACACCTCTACCCCTGCACGTGAACGCGCCAAATGGAAGAGTAGGGGGAAGGGTTGGGATTCAGCCTTAATATTGGAGCAATAAAATTTACTTAAAATCTGTGTCCAAATTGTTATGAGGATTTTATCAAGTAAATCTTACAAGTTCTTTTTTTCAGTGCATGGGTGAACACGATGTTTTAAGAATTTAATTATATATATATATATATATATATATATATATATATATATATATATATATATATATATATTTATTGTGTGTGTGTGTGTGTGACCGGTGCAACTCACACATCCTATTCCATTGTCATTCATACTGCCGTAGTTTTTAGAGCCCTAAAAAAGCATTCGCTAGTAAGTAAGTAAATAAAAGACAAATGAATAAATAGTTTTAAATTATATATATACAGGGGCGTAGATTTAGGGTGGACGGAGGGGATGTGTCCCCACCAATATCCTCCGACCATTGAAATGTCCCCACCAATAATTTAATCCACTTTTTTTTTAATCGTTCTGTCAACATTAACCTAGACACGCAGAAAGGGATAAATCACGTTCTCTCCTTGAGTCCTCCCGCCCCCAAAACACATATGGACATTTTGATTGGCTGTGCCTTTCCCTGCCATCATGTGATAGACGATTGGCTGCGTTCAGACACAAGCAGCGCCAAATGCAGTGGACTCACATTCAGTACAGCAGGCCAGGATATAGTCTGTGAATACGGACGTAAAACTAACAGCAGATTAAACAGCTAAATGTAAAAGTATAAATATGATCCCTGTCAGTCTCCTAATCTAGTGACTGTTTGTCAGAAATCAGTATTGTGAAAGAAATTGATAAACTAATATACTAATATTGCCATATGGCTAGAATTTTGTTGACACCAATAGACAATCCACTTCAGAAAAATAGTTTTTAAAATGCATTCACTTACTTGGCGAACATTAATGATTTGATTCGAGGTTTGCACACTAAGACTCAGAAAAAGTGAAATAAAATGATTGCTGTTTAAATGGCATGTGTTTATCCTGTTTTGTCAGGTAACAGAACCTAAACACCTGTGCTGTATATCAGACAGCGATGGAGAGAGTGTAGATTACACACAGGTGCTCTCTAGTCATTAGCACTCATCAGGCAATGTCTATGGCCAACTGACTGCACTCAGACCAAAGGGGGCTGAATAATTACACACACCCCACTTTTCAGTTATTTATTTGTAAAAAAAAAATTTTTTGAAATCATGTATGATTTTCGTTCCACTTCTCGCGTGTACACCACTTTGTATTGGTCTTTCACGTGGAATTCCAATAAAATTGATTCATGTTTGTGGCTGTAATGTGACAAAATGTGGAAAAGTTCACGGGAGGCGAATACTTTTGCAAGCCACTGTATTTGTCCTGAGATTTAACATTGTTACCAATAATAGGCTGAGGCATTCTCTGTCCATGCTCATAAGGAATCCCTCAATGTTTTTCAATTAGGGGACAGAAGCAGATCAGCCATGTTGTAGTTCAGGTGAAGAGGCGAGGTCACAGGAGGTCAATCTGAATGTTGATTATACAGTATATAACATATAATATGTGTGCGTGTATTATACATGTTGATTATACTAATATTTAGCATTATGAGGAGTGATAGGCTGAGGATGTAAGTGATTCATTAGTGTTTTTGGCAAAAGTTTTGAACTGACATTTCACTTTTTTGTCACGCTATTTCATCAGGTGGCAATGCTGTCAGGTCCTAGTGCAGTCAGAGGGGAAGAGTTAGGGTCAAAGCCATTGTTCACCCCCAAAAAAACTTTACTCACTATCAGAGGTGGAAAGTAACGAATTACATTTACTCGCGTTACTGTAATTGAGTTGCTTTTTTGTGTATTTCTACTTTTTAAAGTAGTTTTACTACACATTCCGTTGATTTACCAGAAATGACTTTTCTGTTTTTTGTGTGTGCTAAACTAAACTTCAGGGTCAAAGTAATAGCGATTTTATTTGAAAAGTATTATATATTTACAATGCTGATAAGTTCAAGCTTAGATTCATATATAAACTGCTTCAAAGTCTTTCCGTGACCGCTGAAATCCGACAGACGCAGGGCTCAAGGGAGGTGTGTCTGTGTGTGTGTGTGTGCGCGCGCGTGTGTATGTGTGTGTGTGCGGGTTAGTGTGCCTGTCCTATTTCAGCGGATTTTTCCGCTACCGCAGATCAGTTTATCAACTTGTAATATATACATTTTAGGAATATATTAACATGTGCAGACATTTAAGGGTGCGCTGCCCTCTCTTGCCCCTGCGTAGAGCCTACACACACACACACACACACACATCTATCTATCTATCTATCTATCTATCTATTATATAAATACACATTTGGAATCTGCATCTACATTTTCTGTTACAAGTATAGAATTAGGTTCAGCTGAGACTCATGATCAATGGTGTTAGGGTACTTATGTAGTGATAATTAGTTTCAGCCAGATCATTAAAACTAACAATGGACTATGACACTCTTGAGAGGGGATATGAAGGTGTTATTCATTTATTTATTCTCTACAAGGGTGCGAACTACAGTACAGACCAAACTATAACTCTCTCTTACTACTATAAAAATTCTAGATATAAACAAACAAAATACAGCTTTTTTTCCTCAGAGATAAACGGAAAAGTGAAGTTGTTCAGCTGTCACTGCAGCTTCTTCAAAGTCTTCCCACTCCGTGACCACTGAAATCCGACACGACACCACGTTAGGCTACGTCTTGACTCATTTGTATACCGACGGTGATTGGATGTTTCCCGAGGGCTCAGGGGAGTGTGTGTGTCTGTGTGTGTGTCTATGTGTGTGCGTGCGCGCGGGTACTTGTTCTACTGTAATAAAAACTCTAAATATAAACAAACTAAATACAGCTTTTTTTTCAGAGGTAAACGGAAAAGTGAAGATGTTCAGTGTCACTATGCAGATGTTACACTCAGTGGAGTTACCGAAATAATTGGTTTAGTCCTCATTGAGCTTTTGTTCCTCTTATGTGAGCATAAACAGTGAAACATTCCACAGGTTTATAATACACCGCGGCCAAGTGAACCATGTTCCCGTCTAACGAAATGAGGCATAATCGTGGTGTTTGCTTCGGTTATGACACACCATAGTTTATTACCTGCTGTGGTAGATCTGAATATTTATTCAAACACAATAATAAAGCTTTATATCCTCACGAGGGCTCAGTGCATTGTTTTAGCGATAGTTTCACGGAAGCGAGTTCAGAACTAATCTAACCAAACCACAAAAAAAAAAAGATCCGATGCTTCAAATAGAATGAACGAACTAATGAAATCGATATATATGTAATTGATATACTGTATATACAGACGTGTGTGTGTCATTTTAATTCAAATGAACATTTTAATGCTTTCTGATACACTTATCAACTTATCCACATAAACTTATCAACACATACTCTCCGTGCACGCACATACAATCTCTAAAAAAGTAAAATTAATAACATACATATACAAATAAACAAAAATATAAACGTCTATGTATATTGAAGTTTACGGTGAACGCAGAGTCGGGTAAGCACATGTGATGACGCGCGCGCCCTCACCTCTTGTTACGGCTGCCTATTTGGCCAAAAAATAATTGAACGATATGCCTGGTCCTGGAAAGAGACAATAAATATATATATTTTTTATACATTTATTGCATTGTTTGTTGTTTACAGTCAAGCCATCAACATACAATAAAATGTAAACATGAGATCTAAACTAAAAACTGTGCTCTTTGTGCTGTTGCTGGCAATATCATCTCTTTGTTCTGCTGTCTCCGGCTCCCTCCCTGGTCCTGAACCGTACCTGGCCCTTCCTCTACTCTCACTGTCTCAGAACAGACTGACTCCTGAAGCAGAAAAAAACAATGCAGGAAAAGATGTTTTCCATACTCATAATAACTAACTTGTTTACATTACACTTGTTAAATTGAAAGATCATACTGTAAATTGGTGAGCCTATTACTTTCTACTGAACAGCCCCAACTCAGAAAACATTAAAGAAATTGTTCACCCGAAAAAAAATAAAATAATAATTATCAGTCATTATCCCTTCAATAAAAGCACCACACTTACCCAAAGTGTACATCTGATTGACCCTACTGAAAAAAAAAATAGCACTGGCTAAACTTAAAACAATTGAAGTAATCTGTCACACCTAATATTTGGGAAGTGACGTAATGTAAATAAACCTTTTACTCTAAGATTTAAGGCATTCATAATTTAAATATAAAAAAAGCATAAGCATAAAAATAAGCATAAAAAACTTAATTACATATTGATTTACACTCAAAGCACATTTCTTTATATAAACATTTATTGTGGAATGAACATACATATTTTGAACTGTTGGCTGTCGGACTTCGCCCATATTATTTACCAAGAGAGTTCTCACATGTGATAATAACTGCTGTGTACATTCCTCCATCCGCGAATGCCGCTGCCGCGTGTGACGTCATTCACTCTGTAACTGCCAAACTCCAGACTCGACACCCTGATGCCTTTCTCCTGATCTCCGGTGATTTCAACCACACATCACTGAACAGGACTATTCCCACTTTCACTCAGTACGTGGATTGTCACACTAGGGGGGAGAAGACACTAGACCTGCTGTATGCTAATGTTAAAGGTGCTTACAGTGCTGCAGCACTTCCCCCCCCTGGGGAGGTCGGATCACAACCTAGTCCACCTCATGCCAATATACAAACCCCTTGTTCAGAGACAGCCTGCTATAGTGAGGAGTGTAAGAAGATGGTCAGAAGGTGCCACTGCTACGTTACAGGATTGTTTCGAGGCTACAGACTGGGAGGTTCTCAGTGCATCATATGGAGAGGACATTGATGGAATGACGGACTGCATCACGGAGTACATTAACTTCTGTGTTGACACCTGTGTACCGATGAGAGATATTCGCTGTTTCCCCAACAACAAACCCTGGGTCACCAAAGACATTAAAGCGTGTTTAAATGAAAAAAAAAAAGTGCCTTTAGGTCTGGTGATAAGGAAGCAGTGAAGAAGGCTCAAAAAATGCTGACCGGGAAAATCAAGGAGGGGAAAGAGGCATACAGGAGAAAACTAGAACAAAGGCTGAAGCAAAACAACACGAGAGAGGTGTGGAGGGGCATGAGGAGCATCACTGGCTATAAGACAAGCGGCCAGGCTATTGAGGGGAATAGGGAACGTGCAAACGACCTCAACACTTTCTTCAATAGATTTGATGTCCCTATGTCTCACACTCCCCCCGACTTCAACCCAAATCCACACATTCCTGCTCCTATGTCCTCCCCTACACAGAGAACAGTCACAGTCACTACTCCTGCACTCCCAGCAATCAACATCTCAGTGGATCAGGTTAAACATGGCCTGAGTAAGATCAGCCCTACAAAAGCTGTAGGTCCGGATAAGATCAATCCGAGAGTCCTGAAATCCTGTGCTCCCCAACTATGTGGTGTCCTCCAGTACCTCTTTAGCCTGAGTCTGTCTCTTCAGAAAGTCCCTGCACTGTGGAAAACATCATGCATTGTGCCGGTACCCAAAACACCACGTCCCTGTGCCCAGAACGACTACAGGCCGGTTGCTTTAACATCGCACATTATGAAGGTGTTTGAGAGACTGATCCTGGATACACTTCGTCCCCTGGTGAAGTCCTCTCTGGACCCTCTTCAGTTTGCCTATCAGCCGTTCATGGGTGTTGATGATGCCATAATACACCTGCTACATCGCACCTACTCTCACCTTGACAAGCCTAGGACCTCCGTAAGGATGATGTTCTTTGACTTATCCAGTGCCTTCAACACCATCCAACCAGCAGTACTGGGGGAGAAATTAAGGAACATAAACATTGACACCCGCTTGGTTTCCTGGATCATGGACTACCTGACCTGTCGCCCCCAGTATGTCCGACTAAAGAACTGTGTGTCAGAGACTTTGATCTGCAGCACTGGAGCTCCCCAGGGGACGGTACTATCTCCGTTTCTTTTCACCCTCTATACATCCGACTTTAGATATAACTCAGAGTCATGCCACCTGCAGAAGTTCTCTGACGACTCTGTGGTTGTTGGGTGTATAGAGGAGGGTGACACCTCGGAGTACCAGTCTGTTGTGGATGACTTCGTTTCCTGGTGTGAGCGTAATCACCTACAACTCAACATCAGGAAAACAAAGGAGATGGTGGTAGACTTTAGGAGAAGCAAGACCCCTGTGACTCCTATATCTGTCAAGGGGGAGATAGTGGACATTGTCTCCGATTACAAATATCTGGGAGTTTATCTGGACAACAAACTTGACTGGTCACTCAACACAACGGCACTCTACAAGAAAGGTCAGAGTCGATTGTACTTTCTTCGAAGGCTCAGGTCTTTTAACGTCTGTAATACCATTCTACGGATGTTCTATGAGACCGTTGTGGCGAGTGTCATTTTTTACGCTGTGGTCTGTTGGGGTGGTAACATTAAGGTGTCTGATAAGAACAAACTGGACAAGTCAATTAAAAAGGCCGGATCTGTGCTAGGCATGGAGCTTGACTCGGTGGATGTAGTAGCAAAGAGGAGGATTCTGTCCAAAGTACAATCCATTGTGAACAATCCTTCTCACCCGCTATACAGTGTTTTGGCTGAACAGAGGAGCAGTTTCAGCCAGAGACTGATTACTATCAAGTGTTCCACCGAGCGTCACAGGAGATCCTTTCTCCCAACGGCCATAAAACTTTACAACTCTTCTCTGTAACTCATACACACATGTATGTGGATTTTTTCACTGACTGGTATACAACAGGACACTAATACTTTTTTTTTTTTTTTTTTTGTATTATTATTATTTATTACCTTTATTACCTTCCTTAGTTAAACAACTGTGAGCACCTGTAACCGAGCATAAGCAATTTCCCTTTGGGATTAATAAAGTTCTTTGAATCTTTGAATCTTGAATATTTTCATCCAAAATGTTAACATTACTCCATAAAATTACAAATAGTAACACTCAACTTTGCAACACACATTTATTAATTGGACTGAAAAGAAAATTAGAAAATGGTCTTGAAACAAAATCAGCAGAGGTAAAACATGGAACATTCATGTGCGACTGATGGAAACTCAAAAAGTCACAATCCCGATTTCCTGTGGAGGCTGAAGACAGTCCTCTTCCTACCTGAGGACAAACAGGGCCATTGTGCACCTCACAAGTTCTGCCTGAGCTTCATCTTTCTGAACAACCTAATAAAAGAAAGGACATTTGTTAGACAATTGCTCTATTTGGCAAAAGTGTCTGATGTATGCATGTAAAATCACTTAATGCTCCCTATGAGTGAAAAAAACACCTAGGATTATGGTGCAGCATGATAAATGTAATTAGCTCAATGAATACGCCAAAATAACTGACATACATATACACACTATGTATTAATGATAAAGTTTATCATTTTAAGTATTAATTTCAGGAGGTAATCACCTCCAGGCTCTAGGGTCATAAAAACAAACATAGTATTGTTGGTTATGTTAGGCTTGTAAAGCGTGAAAAAATGAACATGGCAGACATTGAAACCTGTATTCAGACAGCATACACTAACCTGTGAACAAGTTAAACTAAAGTTTTATTCTGCTAGTTATGTTTTAATTTAGTGCATCACAGCCAACTTGATGTGGATGCCTTGCTCAGGTCCTGTGGCTTCCATTCACAAGATTACATTTGACACCAAGCTAATTTCTGCTTTTGAGCGAGTACATACCAGATCAAGAACTTGAAGATGAAGATTATATCTCTGGTCTTCTCTCTGACGGGTTCCTCCCTAGTTTCTGATGATCTCAATTAGTTTCTCAATTAGAAACTCATTACTGATCTTTAAAAAAAAAAAAAAGGTAAAAACAAAAATTGGACTGGCTCAAGTTCTTATGTTAGCAAATCTTAATTACAGTGTGTATAAAGTATAGAAAGCAGTACACTACAAACAGCACTCACTCCAAATTAGCTTGTTCTATGTTTACGTCACTTCCCTATTAATTTTTACATCGTTAACCAACGGTACTTAAATATAATTATTTTCTTCGGCGCCGCTGACTTACTGTATAAACTCCTGTGTTTTTGAAAATCACCACGTTAGTTAGCTAATGCTAATGCAGGTAATATAGGTGGTTTTAGCTACAGTAGCAAACACGGACACAAAACTCAATCTACAAAGTAGTTGTTCCTGACATAAATCATGAATTTGCTCATAGAAGAGATACATTTAACATAGAAATGACATGAGTTTGCTTTCTTACCTGGTTTAAAGGAGTTTTCTTTGAGAATCTCCACTCGCAGGTGATTCAGTCCGTGAAAATGCTGCGTCATGAGGTCATGAGACACGGTTTGAAGCAGAAATGTCCTTTGTGAATGGATTAGATTTAAGTTTAATCAGGGGCTTTAACTAACAGTAACTGAAATACAGGTTCTGATATCCTTCCTTACTTGTTTCAACGTCATGCTCCGGTTTGAGGCGGAAATAAAATTATACCGGCAAAACTATGGTCTAAAGACTGCGCATGCGCAAATCACACTCAACCTAATAAGAGTACCTTGATCAAAATGAAATATTTCACTTTGGCTTCCTGCTGTAAACAGCATTATACTAAAAAAAAAAAAAAAAAAAAAAAAAGATTCACCCATAAGCATAAATTAGACACTTCAGTTAAGAAGAGCAAATTATTTTTTTTACTAATGGAATGAGAAAAAAAAACACATTAAACTAGGTTTACTTTTTTCAGTGGATCCCTCAATAATTTCTGTCTCCTTTGCCTGTGTTTGATAATGTGAAGCACATATACACTCATTCATCATGAAAGATCTATTATAAAACAAAATAAAATTCATGTTCGCTTCAGCACTGTTCATCCGCGTCCTTACATTCATTGTTGTACTTGGTCCGGCTTTTAGATAAAGTCCTTCCATGCGCCATCTGGCGGATATTCAGTGAAGCGCAACACATTTATTTAAAATTCCCGAATGTTGCCTCCGGCAAGTCGTGGCACGCCGCGCGCTAAATTGCGGCATCCCGCGGGAAAACACGCAGGGTTTTAAGGGCGACATCTGTAGCTATGTTTGTAAGGTCACTTGTTAATACACAGTACTGAAATACATTAAACACATATTTCCTCGTTTGTTCTATTGTAAACATGGTTCATTAAAGATGTGGAACATGGCAGTTTTGTAATGTTCAGCAAAATAAACACTGTCTATGGTGAATCTACTGTAAACGTATCAAGGTTATGATGTAATAGATGAGATCTTTCTGCACTCATGTTATCATGGTGTAGATTAACAACATATTGATGATATAGCACTTGTATTCATACTGTAGGTTTAATCAGATATTTACAAGACAATGTTGATGCATAACGGTTAAACTGCATTCATTTTCCATTAAGGTTCCTCTCCTCCTAAGTTTGTCTTTGTTCTCTTAATGTGGTTCTTAAACCCCAAAACTTCTCACAAACTGAGAAAAACTAAAGAAATATGCGTAATTTAAGCACAAAATAGCACAGACGCAAATGATCAAGTGTTTAACAGGTGCTGCGTGTGGGCTTTTAGAAAGGTATATAGGCAGAGGTGATCTTAAATGAAAAAAGTATTTTAATGAGGAAAACAGGCTAGGAGACAAAACAGAACGGACTAGAAACTAAACTAAACATGACAGTACATACACAGAACTAAACCAAGAACAGAACTGACCAGTAGTGAGGAAATGGCATGACACCAAGAACATAGAAAACATACATGCACTTAACATAAACAGATGCCAGACAATGAGCCACGTAACATAAGACTATTTATAATTGAGATAATTAGCTAACCTCGGTTCAGGTGTGCTCCCATCACCTGACCGAGGTGCACTCTGGGAACTGAAGTCCAAAACTAAAGGAAAACACAAATGAAAACAAAATGGAGTCCGGGAGCATGGCGCCCTCTGGTGTTCAACTGTGACAAAGTGTTTACTTGTTGTCTTTTTTCAAAATATGATTTCCCATCTTTATAAAGATTCAGACAGGCTGAATTTCAGAATGTACCACTAGAAACCTAAAACACACACACACACCGAAGGGCAAAGCAGAGATGCGCACTCACACTGACTGTCTTTTGTCTTGTAAATGCGGTTCTCATTCATCTTCCAATCCTCCCCCCCAGTGCACATTCTCTTTGAATATCGATTATTACCATATTCAGCAAAACAAACAATATAATCATTGTGTTAACTATTAACACTAGAAGCGCCAAGCATCACCCAGCATGCTTAAATTTTCAAAATCGCACCAGTAAAAGCCAGTATAAAGCTATTTTGCTCTTATTTACGTGAAATTGCTGACAGCTGCGCGGCGGCGTGACGTTTCCTGCCTTTTCCAACCTGCGATTCTCATTTCTCTCAGCAGGGATCGCACATACTATCTATGCGTCATTCAGTGCGTATCTCAGGTTTCATTCCATATATGCAGTTTATGTGCATATATGGAATGATACGTGCATTAATATATATATATGCTTCCGTTAAATATAGACAATTCGCCATTCATTCCCGCATTGATAATCAACAATATTTTATAAGGAGATTTAGGGATTTAGCTCTACTTAATTTTATAACATTTTAAGAAAATTCATTAGTTCGTTCATTCTACAGTGGGAGCCACGCCAAATAGCCGCGACAGTGCAAACGGCGTGTAAACGGCGTGTGCACGCCGTAATCCCCCCTCCCTTTTCTGCCAGAAAGGCGTGTCAAGATTTCACAGTAAACACGCCCATTCAAGCCCAATTTATTCATTTACCTGGTGCCACCACTAGATGGCGCTTCGTTCTCAAGAACACGTTAAAACAAGCCAGCTTCGCTGAGTTGCAATCACGTGATTTTAACAACCCGCCTCCACTCCCGCTGTACTGATGCTACCAAACTACAGACATGAAGATGGCGGCTTAACAGACTATTCGCGGTAAGTGATATTTTATTTTATAAAATGTGTTTGGGGTAGTTTACAGTTTATTTCCCAGTTTAGTTTTTTATTGACCGTTTTAAACATCACTGGCAGCACCAGCAGCAGTCAGATGTGACTTTAGAGAACTTAATGATCTATTTATCTAGTCTGGATAAGCTAATATTACAGCTTACTGTCAGTGTCACAAACTCACAGTGTCACTCCACTTTAACTCAAAAACATGCTAAAGCTTCAAAAATACTATTAATGTCCCTATTACAAGAGCTGCACTACCCGATGAAGAGTGTTTGTGCTCTCTGTAAATACTGAGAGAATCTCACCGCGTGCTGTCTGGATAAATTCAGCGTTTATTTATTCTTTGGTTAAGAGTTAATATGCAGGTTATTTCTGTGACTGGAATATAACGTGATGCAGTTCCTGAGGGACACAGACTGAGGGTAGCTGTACAGGAGCTAGTAACGCTCATAACCGGGTTTATATTTTACACACTTTGGCCGTGACTTTCCTCGGTAGCGCGAGCGCTTAGTTAATGAGCTAAATAAAAACACTGAAGTGTTTATCAGTTAAGGAGGAGGAGGGGGGAGGTGTGTGGGGGGGTACGAGGGGATTCAGTAAGTTATAGTTTGGCTTCAGGGATGAACTAATGCTCATATACGTGTGTTATATCGTTTAACTTATTTGTATGAGAAGCGCATTAAGTAAATTCTCGGTTAATTTAATGCAGACGATAATACAGACAGACAGACCGTGGTTAACAATAACAAACTTCACTAGATAACATTAGCACAGGCAGTTTATTTACATTCCAGAATTCCCAAAACAGTATTTTACACACTCTGTGGTAAATAAGTTTATTAATATATTTTATATTTATTACATCTAGATGTTCTGTAAAGTTTATTTATCTTTGTCTTCACTAAATTCTCCTGTTGTCTATAAGCAGAGCTCCGCTGTGGAGGATTGGGGGGTCAGACGACTGACGGCTGGACTTTTGGAGCTACAGTACTGGAGGAGCCTGAACAAGCTGTTGAGGGAGCTGTAGGAGGGATGACGTCACCATGCAACAGCTTTAGAATGATGTTTGGTCAGGTCTACTGTATATTCTGAACATAGAACTGCAAAATGTCTGATACAGACAGTACTTTGTGGGAAACAAAGGCTTAACTATTAAACATGGAACAGTTTTTGATATTTGATATTTTAATAGATAAGAACTATAGATAGAGACTTATAAGCAGCTGATGTATCTGGGTAGTTTAATGAACTTTAAGCAAAAAGACAACATGTATTCACCTGTTTTATATAAATTACTGTTTTAACTTTGACTAGTTTTGGAAGAATAAATTGAATTGTTAAAGTCATGTTTGCGTGTTTTAATTTTGGGGGATTGTTTGGGTATTTAAAAAACGTTTAGTTGAACCAACAACTTCAATGGGCAAAAAATTGGACACAACTTTCTTTTAAATAGTCAAAGAGTTGGGCTGAAAATAATAATAATAATAATAATAATAATAATAATAATAATAAGTCATAGAAACAAATGAAAACAGTTAAACACTTGATCATATGTATATGTGTTTGTGACCCATAATAATTTTTTCTCAGTATAAATAAATGTTTTGGGTTTTAAGAACTCCAAAAGAGCAACGACAAACTTAGGAGTGGAAGGTGAGCAACCTCAATGGAGAATACTGAGTATGACATGTTGTTAATTGCTCTGTGTGTGTGTTTTTGGCGGGGGGATGGGTGTGCATGTTAAAGCCAACGGAGAAATGCAGGAGCGCGCGCGCTTGTAAATCATTGATTAAACTATGAACACGGCTGTTTAGCAGTTCTAAACATAAGCGCAGGGTCTGTTTTTGTCCTTAACTAAAATACTTCAATACTTTAATAATTAATTTATTTTGCTGAATAAGGTATTTAAACCAAACCTGTAAGTTAAGTAAGTGTTCCATACATTAAAGTACTGTGTATAACCAAGTGCCCTAGCAAACAGTTACAGTTTACAGTACAAACAAACAAACAGTGTGCGCTGGGGGGATTGGAAGGTGACTGAGTATACTCATTTACAAGACAAAAGACGGTCAGAGGCAGGGCCGTTCTAGAACAGACCATATGGGGAAAAAAACTGTTTTTTTCCCTGGGCTTATAGTAACAGTATTGTCTTTGCTGAATTGTGTTGAGGCACGCAAACCCCCTGACCACAATAAGGTGGCAATCCCTCAGGGGGGAAACTAAAAAATAAAAATTAAAAAAATATATCCTTAATCCAGATTTTATCAATCAATGACATAACATTTATCTAAGCTGGATGGTCAAATTCCCAAAAACGTTTAACCTAAAGTAAGACTTAACACACTATAACTAAAATATTTACAAAACTGAAAGGTTGTCTTATGAATAATAAAAAATACAAACTAAATTAAAAATCAAATCAAATCACTTTTATTGTCACATCACGTTACTGGTACACTGGTAAGTACACATGAGTGAAATTCTTATGTGCAAGCTACACAAGCAATAGTGGTGTACAATTATAAGAATAAATACGTATGCATATGAATAGTACAGTAGTATTATTATTGTGCAAGTATTAAAAAAAAAAATGTGTATATATATATATATATATATATATATATATATATATATATACACACACATACACATATAAAATAAAATATAAATAAAAAATATATAAAAATTGTGAATGCAAGTATACATAATAGACAGTGGTGTGAAAAACTATTTGCCCCCCTCCTGATTTCTTATTCTTTTGCATGTTTATCACACAAAATGTTTCTGATCAAACACATTTAACTATTAGTAAAAGATAACACAAGTAAACACAAAATGCAGTTTTTAAATGAGGGGTTTTATTATTTAGGGAGAAAAAAATCCAAACCTACATGGCCCTGTGTGAAAAAGTAATTGCCCCCTGAACCTAATAACTGGTTGGGCCACCCTTAGCAGCAATAACTGCAATCAAGCGTTTGATAACTTGCAACAAGTCTTTTACAGCGCTCTGGAGGAATTCTGGCCCACTCATCTTTGCAGAATTGTTGTAATTCAGCTTTATTTGAGGGTTTTCTAGCATGAACCGCCTTTTTAAGGTCATGCCACAACATCTCAATAGGATTCAGGTCAGGACTTTGACTAGGCCACTCCAAAATCTTCATTTTGTTTTTCTTCAGCCATTCAGAGGTGGATTTGCTGGTGTGTTTTGGGTCATTGTCCTGCTGCAGCACCTAAGATCGCTTCAGCTTGAGTTGACGAACAGATGGCCGGACATTCTCCTTCAGGATTTTTTGGTAGACAGTAGAATTCATGGTTCCATCTATCACAGCAAGCCTTCCAAGTCCTGAAGCAGCAAAACAACCTCAGACCATCACACTACCACCACCATATTTTACTGTTGGTATGATGTTCTTTTTCTGAAATGCTGTGTTACTTTTATGCCAGATGTAACGGGACACGCACCTTCCAAAAAGTTAAACTTTTGTCTCGTTGGTCCACAAGGTATTTTCCCAAAAGTCTTGGCAATTATTGAGATGTTTTTTAGCTAAATTGAGATGAGCCTTAATGTTCTTTTTGCTTAAAAGTGGTTTGCGCCTTGGAAATCTGCCATGCAGGCCGTTTTTGCCCAGTCTCTTTCTTATTGTGGAGTCGTGAACACTGACCTTAATTGATCAAGTGAGGCCTGCAGCTCTTTAGATGTTGTCCTGGGGTCTTTTGTGGCCTCTCGGATGAGTTGTCTCTGCGCTCTTGGGGTAATTTTGGTCGGCTGGCCGTTCCTGGGAAGGTTCACCACTGTTCCATGTTTTTGCCATTTGTGGATAATGGCTCTCACTGTGGTTCGCTGGAGTCCCAAAGCTTTAGAAATGGCTTTAGAACCTTTACCAGACTGATAGACCTCAATTACTTTTGTTCTCATTTGTTCCTGAATTTCTTTGGATCTTGGCATGATGTCTAGCTTTTGGTCTACTTCTCTGTGTCAGGTAGCTCCTATTTAGGTGATTTCTTGATTGAAACAGGTGTCGCAGTAATCAGGCCTGGGGGTGACTACAGAAATTGAACTCAGGTGTGATAAACCACAGTTAAGTTATTTTTTAACAAGGGGGGCAATCACTTTTTCACACAGGGACATGTAGATTTTGAGTTTTTTTTCTCCCTTAATAATGTAAACCTTCATTTAAAAACTGCATTTTGTGTTCAATTATGTTATCTTTGACTAATAGTTAATGGTTTTTGATGAGCAGAAACATTTAAGTGTGACAAACATGCAAAATAATAAGAAATCAGGAAGGGGGCAAATAGTTTTTCACACCACTGTATACACATCTACATATATCTATATCTATATCTATCTATATATATATATATATATATATATATATATATATACACATACACACACGTTTGTGAGAGTATGTCTACTTGTGTATAATGTATAAGAATGTCCGCAATGAATGTTGTGCAAAAAGGCAATTATGTGCAGTATGGAGTGGAAAGTGGCTTAGTGATTGTAAAGTGACAGTGTAAAGTGACCGTGTAGTGTCTATGAAGACCTATGATGGGCTATTGAACAGATCATAATATGTTTTATGTTTTCTGATTATAAATGATAGATGGGTTGATTTTAGAAAGGCTAAATGAAATAGCTAGTTTTGGTCATGTCAGTCCAGTAACTATACTATGTAAAAGTAATTATAATATGAATTAATTAAGGGCAGGACCTAATCTTTTATACTGTGTGTATATACACACATAACATATTATGATCTGTTAAATAGCCCATCTGTTTTAATTTAGTTTGTGTGAGTGTATATATGTATGTATTATTAACATATATATGTGTGAGGGTTGCCCACTAGAGGGCAGTGTTTTTAGTTTGTAGTTTTTGTTCCTAGACTCAGTTTCCCAGAAGCCTCCTCGGTCAGGTGACGTGGATGCTCACCTGAACTGAGGAGGGTCGTTAGCACTGTTATAAATACCTGTTTGTTCTGGGAAACTGGGTCAAGCATTAATTTCTGTTATGTGGGTTTTGTTTTCTTCTGGTTTGAGTTTAACAGTATGGTTGGCCTTTTGGTTTCAGGAGCACTTTAAGTTAAGTTTGTATTTGCTTTGATTTAGTTTATGTCTCTTTGTCTCTGTGTCTCCTAGCAGGATTAGCCTCTAGGAGAATTAGCCTTTTGTGTTTACCCTTTTGTGTAAGTAACCCCCATTGCATGTTTAGCTAGTAGTCTGTTTAAATACTAATGAGGGTGATACTAACATGTTTAGATCTTAGTCTGTCTAGTCTTTGAGCCTGTCTAGTCTCCTTGTCTGCTTAGCTCTTAGTCTGTTTAGGTACTAACATCTTTAGCCACTAACCTTTAGAGTTCTTAGTCTGTTTCATACCTAGTCTGCTGTGCACCTTGTCTGTTTATTCCCTTGGGTCTCAGGCTACTGGCCTGTGTAGCCATTAGTCTGATTAGCTATGAGCTAGCTTAGCAGCTAATGTGCAGCTCAGCCAGTAGACCTAGCCAAGCCTGTCTTGTGTTTGTTTATCCCTTGCATGTATAGTCCCTTGTGTTTAGTCCTCTAGGCTGTTTAGTGTGTCTTGTCTTGTCCAGTTTGTATCCCATGTCTGTATTGTATTAGATTGTGTAATCCTGAGTTTGTGTTTTGAGTTCTCTTTGTATTATGCTCCATGTTTTTAGCCAACTTCCTTAGTTCATATTTTGTTCATGTTTTGTTTTGCTTGTTTGGTTTATTCTCATTAAAGACTCTTTTCTGTTTCACTGCATCCCCTCTGCATTTATGCCTCAACACCAAGCCCACAGTCCAACACCATAGCAGAACGTGACAATATGTTAATTTACACCATGATAACATTAGTATTTATGTTTTTCGTATATATTTTTAAATGTTCAAATGAACGTTTCAGAGTATATAATTTGTCATCTGTGATTGAGACCCATGAGTTAAATTGAGAATTTTTATAGGTAGTAAGCCAGGTTTTAGTAACCTTGGACAAATCACCATGTAAGCAATCTCTCGCGCGCACACGCTCTCACGCTATCTCTCGCACTCACACGACACACACACTGTACACACACAGACACACACAAATAACACAGGAAATCGTGTAAAACCAAATGAAACTAGGGTAAAAAAAAAAAATATATAAGCAGTAAAAATACAGTAGTATCCTGTAGGTGATTCCTGTCCTGTGATAACAGGCACTAACACTCTAGAACTTTTTTAGTTCTGTTAGTTTTGTTTTCAAGTGTGAATGTTTATGGGGATTAAATCTCTGCTGCCGCATCTATACACAGTTGTGATAAGTGATTAATGCCCCATCAGATCTTTGATGTGGGAAATTATGCTGGTTAAATGACTAAAGAAATGCTGATCCGTATGGGCAGATATTTGTTCCAGATATTATGCGCCATTAATAAATTTATGCCAATTTGACTATCAGTGAAAACATCAAAAATATAACGAAAACAAACCCAAGCAGAAGTTAAATTTTAAGCTTAACATTCAAATTCAAATTTTGTCACATACACAGTGCGATATGCAGTAAAATACTTTGGGTGGTTTAGGTGAGGCTCGAACTCGGCATTGCGCCATTAATTGCCTTTGTAATGCCACTTGTTGACTATCAGTGACAAAAATAAACCGAAAACAATCCCAAGCAGACGTTACATTTTGAGCTTTACTTTGCAGCAAAGTATTATCAATCAGTATATTAAATGGAACTAGGTAAAATACACCGTAATATAAAATACTGTACATAGCCCGCGTTTTTAAGGATCATTTCAGGATGTCTTAAATATTTCACTAACTAGTTTTATTAATTCATTATTAAATAATAAATAGCATAATCATCATGGGTTGTGTATTGAGTGATTTAACAAATCTGTTTTATTAATCGGTTTGCTGTTTTTTACCACGTCATCTATTTATGAAACTATGTTGACAATACAAGAACTGTCTGTATATTAAAGATATGGTATTGGGCTTCCTGGACACTGCAGTTAACTGTGCCAGTCAATGCTCCATCTGGCGGAATTATACAGCATTGCAACCATCTTTTTAGAAAGCGCATGGGGGCGTTTATGGGGCGGGGCATCGTTAACTGCGTCATCGCGGGGGATCACAGTCCATTCACGGAGCGTGCATGGTGTCCTCATGATTCCGTCATGGATCCATCATGCTCCAGGCGGCTGTTTGACGTGGCTCCCACTGTATTTGAAGCTTCTGAACTTCTCTGATGTTTTTTTTAGTGTGTCAGTGCTTTAGATTAATTCTGAACTTGCTTCCTTGAAATTATCACTAAAACAATGTAATGACCCCTCCTGAGGATATAAAGCTTTATTATTGTGTTTAAATTAATCAGATTTACCACAGCAGATAATAAACTATGCTATGTCAAACCAAAGTAAACACCACGATTATGCATCATTTCATTGGGGTTTGCTAGGCAACGAACCACGAGCCTATTCGGAAATGTGGAAGTGATGTGTGGCCACTCAGAACTAAACCAAAGATTTTGGTAACTACACGGGTGTAACATCTGCATGGTGACACTAAACAGCGAGACAACTTCACTTTTCCGTTATGGTAACATATGCACCTAAACATCGCTAAAACAATGTAATGACCCCTCCTGAGGATATAAAGCTTTATTATTGTGTTTGAATAAATCAGATCTACCACAGCTGAACAACTTCACTTTTCCGTTATGGTAACATAAGCACCTCGGATACCTGTCGCTGCTGCTTATTGGAATGGTGGCTCCGTGGTAGGTGTTTCGCCTACTGTGTGGAAGATCCGGGTTCGATTCCCAGCCAGTGATCAAGAACAAATTGGAAATAGAGTTTCAGCTGGCAACGGCGGATGGCACGGTGGATTGTGTTCACTGACAATGGTTTCTGGAAGTATTCCTGAGCACATTCTGTGATTTCCTTTACAGTAGCATTCCTGTTTGTGGTGCAGTGTCGTTTAAGGGAACGGAGATCACGGGCATCCAGTATGGTTTTACGCCCTTGACCCTTACGCACAGAGATTGTTCCAGATTCTCTGAATCTTCGGATGATATTATGCACAGTTGATGATGATAACTGCAAAGTCTTTGCAATTTTTCGCTGGGTAACACGTTTCTGATATTGCTCCACTATCTTTCTGCGCAACCTTGTGGGAATTGGTGATCCTCTACCCATCTTGACTTCTGAGAGACACTGCCACCCAATCATGTTGCCAATTAACCTAATTACTGTTAATTGGTCTTCCAGCTCTTCGTTATGCTCAAATGTACTATTCTGAATAATATATTGACATTTGCCATCTCCACATCATTGCATTCAGTTTTTATTCACAATTTGTTTAGTGTCCCAACTTTTTTGGTATCCGGTTTGTACCTCGACACAAGCTGCACTTTCAATAAACACATTCTATAGTAGTTTATGTTAAAGGTAGTAAAATTGTTGAACGCTTGTAAATGCAGAGCTACTCCCAATTTTATGTTCTTCTTTACCTTATCTTTTCTAAACATTCCAGACCAGATGTAAACACTCCTGCACCCACCTTTTCTTTGGTTCTTTGTGTGTTTGCATATATATACTTCTGTCTTCCACAATAAACTTTGAACGTCTCACTAAGCACGGACTTGTGTATTATTGAGGGGTTCCCTGGTACCAGGCGGGAAGCAAAATACAGGCTGAGCACTGAGTAGTCCAAAGGTCTACTCGGAGATACCAAAATTCAAGAAATCCTTACAGTTGTACAAATCCAAATAACTTCACAGATCTTCATTGTAAAGGGTTTAAACAATGTTTTCCATGCATGTTCAATTAACCATAATCAATGAATCAACATGCACCTGTGGAATGGTCGTTAAGACCTTAACAGCTTACAGAAAGTAGGCATTTAAGGTCACAGTTCTAAAAACGCAGGACACCTAAAGAGACTTGTCTACCAACTGTGAAAAACACCCAAAGAAAGATGCCCAGGGTCGCTGCTCATCTGCATGGACGTGCATTAGGCATGCTGCAGGGAGGCATGAGGACCGCTGATGTGGCTAGGGCAATAAATTGCCATATCCGCACTGTGAGACGCCGAAGACAGCGCTACAGGGAGACAGGAAAGACAGCTGATCATCCTCGCAGTGGAAGACCACGTGTAAGAACACCTGCACAGGATGGGTACATCCGAATGTCACACCTGCGTGATAGGTACAGGATGGCCACAAAAACTGCCCGAGTCACACCAGGAACACACAATCCCTCCATCAGTGCTCAGACTGTCCGCAATAACTGACAAATCTGGTCCAGTCCATGAGGAGGAGATGCACTGCAGTACTTCAAGCAGCTGGTGGCCACACCAGATACTGACTGGTATTTTTGATTTTGAGCCTCCCTTCATTCAGGGACACATTGTGAAACATTTCTGCAGCCTGTGAAATCTAATACCGTATTGTGTAGTGTCCCTTTTTAGGCGGATTTTTCCGCTACCGCAGATCATTTTATCAACTTGTTATTAATTCATTTTGTGAGTATATTAACATGTGCTTTCTCAACAGTTAAAATTTTTATTTGACGGGGCGCTGCCCCCTCTTACCCCCGCCCCATAGAACCGGCCCTGATTGAAATTGCCTGATGCATTGTGCTCAGAACGCATACATTTTTCTTTCATTTTGCCTGGTAAATCGTGAGCGTTATATTTCTTCCCTTCCCAGGGAAAGGCTCCACAAAACGCATTACAACGGTGTCTCATAACCATCCTACTGTCGTCTTTCCCTAGATAGGGCTTTAGTAGGGAACCTCCACCTCCAGCCCCTATGCTTAGCACTCTGTTCACATGCAAGATTTCGGTCATCGACTTGCACTTCCAGCAGACCTCATTGTCCTCTTGTCTATAGAATGAAGCTTATTGAACATGGTCATTTTTAAACGCCTTTAGTGTATGTAAATAAATAAATAAATGAATGAATAAATAAATAGCTTGAATGGAGAAACAACATTCCTTAACGACCATGATTGTAACATATATGTACATATCAGAAATAAAAATACTTATGTTTTAATTTAACCCTTGAACACAAAAATATGATAAAATGGTCATCTGTAAGCTTTTACTTTTTATTGATCATATGATTTGTTTTCTTTTTGTGGCACTGGATTTCAGTCTGTCCACGCTGTAAGGTGCAAATGTGTAAATTTAACAAAGGTAAAGGAAGCATGTTTTGAAACATAATGCAATAATGCAGATCAAACATAATACACCTGTCCATAAATAAAAAGGAATATTTAGACCTTTATGCAAACTATATTTCACTTAAATACACAGATTAAAACTAAAGAATATGTAAGAGCCATATCGTACTTGTTATGAATTTGTTCTTGTGTTTATTTGTTTTATTTCATGTTATATTACCTTATTATATTCATTAGTAAAGCATTAAGCATTAAGTTTATTACATAAGTCATAAGCTTTAAACTTGTTAGTTAAGCATCCATTTTGACAATCGTAAGTTCGTCTGTGATGTCATTCCATTATGACATGTATTTGTATGACTATCGCATGATAGAAAGTTTCAGTTTAGATGCGGAAGGCTACGGAAACACAAGCTTTTGACCGTAAGCTAACCGTAAGCAGATAGATACAACAAAAGTGTTGTTATATACGTAAGCTACCCGTAAACAGATATACAACAAAAGTGTTGTTATATGCGTAAGAAATTTATAAGATACAGCAACTGGTGTTGTAATCACAGTGGATTTACTCAAGACGACTGTATGAAGTGTTGATTCTTTGATGCTGACAAAATAAACTACAAGAGACAAAGAGATCGGACTTCTGTTGTGTGAGTGAAACTTCAAACAAAACTACGCGTCAAAACTAGTGAAATAATATGTCCGCATCTAAAAAAGTCAAAAGCTTATCCGCTGTCTAAGAGAAGATAAGTAACTGTTGAAACCGAAACCGAAAGAGACTTTCCCTTTTTTTTAATTCCATGATGTTAAGCGATGAGGACAACGACGAAGTCTCAGCAGAAGACAGCGTGTACAAGTTGCGGCGGCTGAGCCACAAGGAAGCGTAACGTCCGCGACTTCCTCATCTCCCCGCAAAGAAGAAGCCGGCAGAGCAGCTCTGCTGGCCAAAGCAGCAACATTGGACGAACGGCTTGAGTTAGAAATGGAGGAAGCACAACTAAAGGCACGACTAGAAATGGAAACGGCACAATTAAAGGCAAAAAGGGAAAGGCTGGAAATCAAAACGGCGCTCGCTATGCACGATGCCAAATTAAGAGTGCTTCACCGTCAAGATCACGAAGCTGAAATAAAGGCTTACTCCAAATACAACAGCTGATCGCCCAAGAGAAAGAGCGCACTCATTGAATCGAGCAGCACGCACCCGAGCAGCGCGCACTCTCACCTTTCCAACTCAACATGCAACAGCCGAGCGCAGCCTGCGAAGGAGAGCGCAGTCACTGAATCGAGCAACATGCACCTAAGCAACGCGCACTCTACAGACTTGGAACATAATGAACTCGACAGGTGGAAGCTTCGCTCACACCAGCACTACGAGCTCCACGGAACAAGAGCCAAGTTCGCCCAGCTGGTGGATGTCATCGATCAACAAGCCAGACTGTACTCCAACCCGTCCTTCGCTGACCTGGACGCCTCAACCAGCGACAGAAAACCCAGTCACACATCCCTTCAAGGAC
Source organism: Channallabes apus (assembly GCA_030522415.1). Classification (NCBI taxonomy): domain Eukaryota; kingdom Metazoa; phylum Chordata; class Actinopteri; order Siluriformes; family Clariidae; genus Channallabes; species Channallabes apus. Next base: position 25,859,975 of record CM060111.1, on the reverse strand, counting down.
CCAAACAAAAGGGCCAAGGAAAACCCAGGGTCAGCTTCGCTACCGAGGTCAGACAGGTTGGTAAACATTACAAAGACTCGATTATAAAAGGGAACGCCAGTGCATTACCTGTCAGCGCCTTCACTAAACCGTGCGCACATTGCAAAGGAGAGCATATCTTAGACGATTGCTTCCAATTTAATGATAATGTCAGGGTTGTGGTTAAACAGGGAAGAACCCAATAGCAGATAGATAATCTCCTTGGAAGAAGTATTGCAGGTCAAAAGGCTTAGTCAGAGCCGAGGGGAGAAAGCTGTGCTTATGAAACAGGCTGTGTGGGGAATCCTCGATGACGAGGGTGGAGGCGTGTCAATGACGAGGCGGAATCACCGCGAATCCGGAAGTGAGAGTGACAGGTTGTGTGGGGAATCCCCGATGACGAGGGTGGAGGCGTGTCAAATGACGAGGCGGAATCTCCGCGAATCCGGAAGTGAGAGTGAGAAGCAAGCGCGCTGGTGAAGCGCTGTTGTCCGCGATCGCGGAAGTGCACACAAGCACACGTAAGTCCAAAACACACACACGTACCGGAGCTTGTGAGTACGATGAGAGAGAAAGGCTGGGTAGAGCGTCACAGGAGAGATCCGTAGGCAGAGTCGATAAACAGGCGAGGGTCATACACGGGGAGTAGTCCAAAACGATAGCGACAATCCAAAGGGCAAGGCAAGAGACGAAATCCAAAGAATGCAGGCAAAGTCGAGCACGGAAGAAAAAACACTAGGGTAACAGGAGAGACAGGAGAAATAGGCACGCAAGTGAGATACATCGGCGATGAGTGGAGCTCTTGCCGTTCTTTTAAAGCCGAGAGTAGAGTGCCGGATTAGATGCAGGTGTGCTCAGGTAATCAGCTCAGGGAGTGTGGAAAACCTTGGATGGAGTTAAGACCTGGATGTGCTGGGTTGGCTGTGCAGGTTCATGACAGATAAGACACACAAAGACAAAGTAGAATTCTTAAAAAGAAATGGATTCTGTTTCAGATGTTTAAGAAAGGGTCATTTATGGAAAGACTGTGGCAGAAAAATAACATGTTCATTGTGCTCAAGGCCACATCCTCGCATGCTACACATAGCAGTGCAAGACACGGCACAGTTAGCCACAAGCGCCCACGGAAACGAAACTGAAGGTGAGACGAAAAATGCACCACCTGCAGTGAGTCACGAATCAAATGCGCTCACTGGGGCTGGAGATAATTGCATCCTCCCCATTGTACCCGTTAAAATAAAGTCAGAGAAAGGTGACACAATAGAAGTCATGTACTATCACGTGAAAGTCCCCGAGAAGGACACAGATCTGCTGCGCTTACTATGGTGGCCGAATGGAGATGTGAACCAAGACTTAGTTGAATATAAAATGGTAGTTCATCTGTTCGGTGCAAAATCGTCGCCTAGTGTTGCTAACTTCGCCCTCAGAAAGACAGCAGAAGAAAACCGCAGCAATGCACCTGCTGTGGCAGTCAATACAGTACTTAAGAACCTTTATGTAGACGACTGCCTGAAATCTGTTTCGAGTCATGACCAAGCAGTCGCCCTATACAATGATCTCACAAGTCTCTGTGCAAGTGGAGGGTTTAACCTCACTAAATGGGCAAGCAATAGCCGTGCCCTACTGACTGTCATTCCCGAGAGCAAAAGGATCAAAGACATGAGAGACTTAGACTTGAGTAAGGATGCACTTCCGGTTGAGAGAGCTCTGGGGGTGCTGTGGTGCATTAACTCAGACATGTTCAAGTTCAAAATTAGTTTAAAGGAACGACCTGGGACAAGACGAGGAATCCTGTCAATCACCAGTTCGATTTACGACCCCTTAGGGTTTCTCGCGCCTGTCATACTGCCAGCCAAAACTCTAAAGCAACAGTTATGTAAAGAAAAACTAGCCTGGGATGATGACATTCCCGAGCAGTTTGCAACGGCATGGAAAACCTGGCTGCAAGAGCTGCACAGACTGTCCGAGTTCAGCATAGCAAGGTGCATAAAACCAACCGACTTCGGAGTTACAGCTACAGCACAACTCCACCACTTCTCGGATGCAAGTGAAATGGGATACGGAGTTGTCTCATACCTCAGGTTAGTAAACGCTGATGGACTTGCACATTGTGCATTCATGATGGGGAATTCCCGTGTAGCACCCCTGAAACAAACCACCATTCCATGAATGGAACTGACAGCGGCAGTAATCGCTGTAAAAAATGACAAAATGTTGAAAGAACAGCTAGAATTGAAATTGCTGGACTCTATGTTTTGGACTGACAGTACAACTGTTTTGAGATACATTGATAACGAAACACTTCATTTTAAAACCTTTGTGGCCAACAGAATCGCCACTATAAGAGAGTCAACCAAGTCACAGCAATGGAGGTACGTTAATACCTCAAAAAACCCAGCTGATTCTGCCTCCAGGGGGGTATCCTGTGAAAAGTTTATGAAAAATGTTAACTGGATCCATGGTCCCTCCTTTCTTAAAGAAGCAGAGTGCAAATGGCCTGAAAATATTCATGACACAACAATAAAAGAAAATGATGCTGAAGTCAAGCTCTCAGCTTTAGTGAATATTGTGAGTATTACAAAATGCACAGACGCAGTGAGTAAATTGATTAATCATCACTCTGATTGGCACAAGTTAAAAAGATCCGTTGCCTGGATCCTTCGCATCAGAGACATGCTCAAACAAAAAACAGAAAGGGTTAAAACACAAGTAGATAACCAAAAGACAGAAAATCACAAGTCTCTAACAGTTCAAGACCTAACAAGAGCAGAAAACGAAATCATTAAGTTCACTCAAAGACAAAATTTTAAGGAAGAAATTCTCACGTTGCAAAAGGGTAAAGCAGCAGCAGAATTCAAACAGGGAATTCCCACACGGCAAAAACACACGGCATCTGTAAAAAGAAACAGTTGCTTGTCCAAATTGGACCCAGTACTACAGGATGTATTGCTGAGAGTCGGAGGACGTCTCGGCAGGTCCGCAATGCCAGAGCACGTTAAACACCCAGTCATTGTACCTAAAGACTCACATATCACAACGTTAATATTAAAGGGCACCTACGGTGCTACATGGACTTTTTCAAGCTGTTTGGACTGCATTGTGTGTTAGGAGAGTGTGTACACAACCACTCTACATATGACAGTCAGACACACACACACACACACGTTGCCTGTCAGAAAGGTCTTTGTTTATTAACAGCAAAAGATCGGTATAAATATGTTTGACTAAACACCTGTGCTATAGACATATGTTAGTACAAATGAACCATTGTACATGTCCTGGTGAGATCCCGAAAAAAAACAATGCTTCGCGTGTATAAGGTCGCGGGTTTAATAGCCGGCATTTCCGCGATGGTAACCGTTAATCCTTCGTGGTCTAGTGGGAAGGATTCCGCGCTCAAGCTGGGGAACAATAGTCTGCTTGAGGGGGGGAAGAGGGCGAAAAGAAGGGGAAGAAGGGGGGAAAAGGGAAAAAGGAGAAAAAATGAAGAGAAAATAGAAAAATTGAGGAAAAAATGAAGTGAAATGAGAGTTATTACCATCTTTGATGTTTCCCTCTAGTTGTAGACTGCTAATGTGATTGTAATTTTAAGATTTGCATAAAAAATGACAATTTTTATGCATTCGGCAGGGGGAGGTTGTGGATCCAAAGGTCCCAGGTTCGATTCCCGCATATGATGTTTTTTTTTTAAACATAAAAATCTGACAAGTGTCACAAAAATTTAATTAATCGTAACATGAGGTTAGGTTCTTGTAAAAGTATTAGAGATTGTTGTTAAATGCTTCATGTTGTGTCACACAAAAAGTAAATTTGTATTAAAATTAATAATTAATAGAATCAACATGAAAAGCAATGCAACAGTGTATTTGCCTTCTCTACATGACTGTGTCCTGCTGGAATGAAGGCAAATTCATTACAAATGAAATATTAATCTGGTGATGTACTTTAAAGAGAATCATATTCTGTTGTTTTTTCATTTTTAGTCTATAAAAAAAGCCAAACTCTAATTGACTCCTGTTTGTACAGATATTTGTGATAGAAATAAATCATAAAGTTTCTTTAAAAATATAATGCAAGTTTATTAGCAAATTATGGTATCATTATAAAGTTATATATTGCACTCACTCATTATCTCTCCACCTTCTTCCAGTTCTTTAAAAATTCTCAAATTAAATGCTAGGAGGAAATACATACAAAGAAAAACTTAAAAATGACTGTCTTTCTGGTAAAATCGGTGATAAAACAACAATAAAAAAAGAACAGAAGACGTGTATCTATGTACTGTATATAGACATCAAATCTGCAACTTAGACACTATTTACACACCACCAATTAAATCACAAGTTTTCACAAATTATTAGTCTATTTTTTTTATCAGCCCTTTAATCATTGTCCATTTTATCAATGCATAATGAATTTGTGTGTTGAGGGCTCTTATAGATGTCACAGAGTCTGACAAAGATGGCCTCTGCTAGGCGACAACAGTCTGTCCACTGGCCAGGTGATCTGATGGATCCTAAGACACAAGACACGACAAGCCATGGTCCCCACACCTGGTGTAAATTCACCCTTTGTTTTGGGATGCCTGAGCCGTCCAGTGCTCAGCCGCACATGATGCCGAGCAGAGGATGCCTCACGCTGCTTGTCATATGGCAGAAAGTTTTGACAGAGAGCTACGATGGTGCAGACCTGCTGGTTGCTGAGTGTTAACCCAGTTTCAGTCCTTGTCCAGACGGTCCACTCTGTCCATCCGTGGGACAGTGCTTATCCACAGCCTGGTAAATATAGCACATACAATAAAAATCAATAAATATACAACCACAAGCAAGAAAACAATACGCATGGCAATCTACAAACTCTCACCTAAAGACCCAGCAGCTGTTGCTCAGGTGCTGGTGGGTATCATCCTGGTGGTCCTGGGGGATCAGCAGTCATGGCAGTTGACACAGTGGCTTACAGTTTGGTGGAGAAACGTTAAGGTGGTAGTGGCAGTTGCTGACACAGAAGATGGAGAAAGTGACAGAGGAGAAACTGTCCGAATATACGCCTGCGAGAGGGTGACAATGTCCTTCTTGCCATGGCATTTGTATCAGCTCTGGACAGTGCAGAAGAGCTGGGGAGGAACTGAGAAAGTAAGAAAGCAGTAAGAAAGGACAGAAAATTAATAACAATAGACATATTTTAAAATCAAATTTAAGCTGTGAAATTATACTAACATTACCTTGCTTGCATGCATCAGAGTCTTAAGTTTAGCTTTAAAGCAGAGCCATGAGCCCCTCCGAACCGTGGCTTTGTGATCTGCAACCCAAAACAGGATGCTTAAGTGATGTCTTTATTTTAAATAATTAAATCACACACACCTCTATTACATAATCAATCATAATCAATATTTACATTTCTTAATCTGTAAAATTGTTTAATGGCAAACGATAAGAATGCATTTCCTTTAAACATGGATTACCTTTGGATGGATGGATTTTATATCAGTGTATAATACAGGAGGATGGCGGATATCTGTAATACACGGTTAGATTCAGTTCAGTCATATTACCTGTATTAGAGTCTAAACTTACTCAAGGTGGATTTGTGCCACAACAGATGCACTAAATGACTCAAGTTATAACAAAAACCTCTTTCATATTGTGATTTAAATCTGTATGAGAATATAATCTACTGGTCTACTAACATTACGGTGTTACTGTAGTCCGGCTACAGTTACAGTTGATTATTCATTGTTTTGTCAAGTGCACAGTGATCTATTTTAAATCATCAGATTATAATCTCATATTAGTTAAATATGCACCACATGTCCGTTATAACGCTGTTATGCCGTGTGTGTGTGTGTGTGTGTGTGTGTGTGTGTGTTACATATTTGAATGCCGATATTTTAGCAGCCTGCACTTAGTTTGTACATGTACAAGGGAAAACGTGTGTTCACGTTTATTTTACACACAATGGTTTTGTTAATCTTCTGATCATAAGCGGGGCTGAACTCCCCCAGGACTAACATCACCGCGACCACTGTGTGTTAATAAATACAGAAAAGGTGTCATTACTGGAAAACACTCAAATACACCGCTAATGTATAACTGTTAAACTTAGTGGAGGCGTGTCTCTTTAGGAAACGGTAATGCTAATACAGCATCGGCAAATTTACAATAACGTTATATAACACAAACCGCTTAAATGAAGTCTATTTATCTCTGAAATCAATACTTGATACTTACCGTGTTATGTTGAAAGAATATTCATATTCCGAACCGTTTAAAAGTTTGACTAAGTTGCATCCGCACTGGAGGCGGGACCAAGGCCGATATTTTGGAAACGGAGGAAGCTGATTGGCTTTGAATTTTGGAAACAGAGGAAGCTGATTGGCTTTGAATGTTTGAGGAAGCCGAAGGCGGGACCAAGGCAGATATTTTGGAAACTGAGGAAGCTGATTGGCTTTGAATTTTGCAAACGGAGTGTGAATTTTGGAAACGCAAGGACGTGATTCGACAGAGAGACTCGACGCGGATTGATCGAGCTGAATTTTGGAAGGAAGGAGAGGTGATTGGCTGTGAATTATGGAGAATTTTGGAAAAGGGCAAAGATGATTGGCTTTGAATTTTGGAAGGCGAGAGACGTGATTTGCCGAAAGAAGCAGCCGCACGGCGTCCAGGTAGCGCTCTAACGCGGTAGCCCCGGGTTCGATTCCCCCTCAAGGCACATGCTTTTTGCACTACATATTTATAAAGTTTTTCTAAAAGTTCGTTTAGTAACGAGGCGAGTGCGCTATGCTTCGGTAAGCTTTTCTGACATAAGGAGAGACTCACACACACACAATGCTTCGCGTGTATGATGTCCTATTCCCGGCATCTATATGACAGTCAGACACACACACACACACACACACACACGTTGTCTGTCAGAAAGGTCTCTGTTTATTAACAGCAAAAGATCGGTATAAATATGTTTGACTAAACGCCTGTGCTATAGACATATGTTACTACAAATTAACCATTGTAAATGTCCTGGTGAGATCCCGAAAAAAACAATGCTTCACGTGTATAAGGTCGCGGGTTGAATAGCCGGCATTTCCAAGCGGCAGCTATTAATCCTCCATGGTCTAGTGGTACGGCGCTCTCAGCGCAGCAACTCGAGTTCGATTCCCGGTCTGGGAAGTCAAAAGAGTTTTACAACCAGATTCACATGTAAAATTTTATATACATATATAACTATATATATATATATATATAAATATGAGTGCATAATAAAAATCTTACAAAATATAGGGGAAATATATATATATATATATATATATATATATATATATATATATATATATATATATAGATTTATAATAAATATAATAATAATAATATTTATATATATATATATATATATATATATATACCCTATATTTTGTAAGATTTTTATTATGCCCTCATTTGTACATTGTATATTTGTACAACTATTTTACTAGTTAAATTTATTTTCTTTAGTATTTCTTTTTATTGATATTCATTCCTTACGTATAAGCTTTTATTTTATTTTTAAGGTCACTGACTGTCGTATAAGCATTTCACTGCATATCATACAGTGTATGACTGTGTATGTGACAAATAAAATTTTTATTTGAATCAAAGGAGAGGAAGAGAGGTGGAAGGAGACAGAGGGGGGGAGAGAGAGGGAGAGAGAGAGAGTATGGGAAGGTGAGCATGAATGAACAGATGCAAGAGGAGACAGGAAGATAGCAGCAGGGAAGATTTAACACGTTCTATGAGGAAGAGGGCAAGAGAGTAGAAATAACTCCTTTATATATAAAATAATTCTAACATCATGTAAAATTATTTTTAACTGTTTTTTAAATATTTTTAACTGTTGTCAAAGCTATACCCCACTTGTATTGTGAAGACACGCCCCACAGAACTGGGGGGCGGGTTCAGTAGAGGTCATTAACATTTAAAGGAGCATGTACTGAAACAGGTTGCTGAGAACAGAGCTACTTTTTACCAGGTAAAAGTAATGTTTTTTTTACACAACAATTGAGAATGTTTAATTAAAGTATATTACAAACTTTTCATTAGGACCCTAAAGAATCATATTAACTTATGCAAAATTGAGTCTGTATGGCTCCTTTAAGAGACGTTCATGACAAGATAGGACACAGTGGCAGAAATTACATGCTTTCAGAATTGCGGCAGAAATGCTGGATTCCGACTGCTAACTCACTCGTAAGACAGTTTCTCTCCAGGTGTGTGATATGCAGAAAGTCTAGAGCTAAAGCATGTGAGCAAAAAATGTCAGAATTGCCAATCGACAGAATAATACCAGACCACCCACCCTTCACTAATGTCGGAGTAGACTACTTCGGACCCTTCGAGGTCAAACGTGGCAGAAGTAACGTTAAAAGATATGGCGTACTTTTCACTTGTCTGACAACAAGAGCCGTGCACATTGAAATCACTCATTCGCTTGACACAGACTCTTGTGTGAATGACATGCGACGCTTTATAAGCAGGTGAGTTCAGGTGTCAGTTATGAGAAGTGACAATGGAACAAACTTCATAAGCGCTGAGACTGAACTGCGCGAGGCTATTCAGCAATGGAATCAGTCACGAATTGAAAGCTTCCTCACTCAAAGGAACATACAGTGGATATTCAACCCGCCCTCTGGATCTCACTTTGGCAGAATATGGGAAAGACAGATGAGGTCAGTTAGACAGATCTTGAGATCAGTACTGAAAGAACAAACATTAACTGATGAGAGCCTGCATACATTCATGTGTGAATACAGTGGTTACTCAATCGGAATAACCACCCCGCCGCGCATACCGCCGTTTAAAGGCAACAGTGGCCAAAATAAATCAGTTGCATTTCAAAGTCATTCGTAAAATTGCCGCCAGGTGGCGCAAAGTGACATTTTCATTCATCGCAGTAAATGCAACAGTGATGGTAATTTCCACAACAAACATGAAAAATCTGAACCAGAGCTATTGATGTGTACTGTACAATAATGAGTAAAAAAAAATTATAGTAGTTTAACTGAAATAAATGACCATATTTTTCAAGAGAATTTTCAAGACCCACTCATCAAACAAAATTATAACGAAATCGGCCAAGTTTACTATTTATTTAAATATAAATTTCTAAACCAATAAGATCAAATAACACCAAGTTATTATTATAACAGGCTTACTTCGTCACTTATCTAGAGCTTGCTTTATTAACCTTGCCTTATTAGCGTCACTTGGGTGCATTGTCTCTAAGTGCTCGCTTGGTGTAGCGGTTAGAGCCCTCGGTCAGTGATACACAAAGCGCCGGTTCGAATCCCGAGGAATGATGTTTTAAAATTGTTTTATTTTAATTATAGCAAAATTAAAATAAAATGTTGTATTTTGATTTTGCTTCAGCATACTATAGAAAAAACAGCAAACTCGCACGCAACCAGTTTGTATTCTTTAAATTTAGGGGAGTGATGGCTCGGTCTGCTGCTGCTGCTGTGTATGTGTGTCATTATACTGATGAAAAGTGGTGGCCATCTGGAGTACCGGGAGTTTTGATTTACGACAGCTGTTTACGGCAGTGTAGTCCAGTGCGGGAGATGCATTGTGGGTAATGAGGTCCGGTGTGTGAAGTTGTATGCGAATGCGAGATGTAAGCTGGAATATAGAGTCTGAGTTTTGTATTCTTTTCACTCGTTTTTAGTTTGATTTAATAGCAGGATCTACCCGCAAGTTTGTACTATAACCTGACAATGCAGCAAAATAAAAAACGGACATCGAGCAGTTTGTCCATCTCATCAGTACATGAATTAACGGGCTGTTACGCTGCCGCGAGCAACATTGAAAACAAAGCAGAGAAGCTAACTGTGTTTGTTACTGCGCATATCAGGGAGAGATATTGATCCTTTTAAAAATAGTTTTATTTTAATTATAGCAAAATTCAAATAAAACAAAATGTTTTAAGTGCGCTTAAGGTAGAGTCTTATAAAGGCTATGTAGTCTTATATAGTTTTATTATATATGTTTTGCAAATTAATCTGAAGTCCTCATCTGTTACATTTTTGATAATAGTTTTTTTTTTCAGCCTGTCACGGCGTGTGCCCAAATCATCTTTTTTTTATCCTTGGCTGGCAAGCTATCCGGTTTGCACCCCGCGCTATAAAATACTCGGGGTTTGTTGGGTTACAGGGGATTTTTACTACGCGGTGTGATTGTGACGCTCGCGCAACAACGCGGAAGTGCTGCATTTCTAAACCAATAAGATCAAATGACACCAAGTTTAAAACAGATAAAATACACGTGCAATTAGTATAATTGTATAACAGGCTTACTTCGTCACTTATCTAGAGCTTGCTTTCAAAGAAGTCTCTGGGGTGCATTGTCTCCAAGTGCCCGCTTGGTGTAGCGGTTAGAGCGCTCGGCCAGAGATCTACAAAGTGCCGGTTCGAATCCCGAGTGATAATGTTTTAAAATTGTTTTATTTTAAAACTAAATAAAATGTTTTAAGTGCGCTTAAGGTAGAGTCTTATAAAGGCTATATAGACATATAGTTTTATTATATATTTTTTGCACATTAATCTGAGTCCTCATCTGTTAGATCTGTTTAGTTTTTTGTGTGCGTGTGTGTGTCATTATACTGGTGGATTATTCAGTGAAACGAGGCTCAGCTGAAAGATGTTAGGCACATCAGTCACTTAACCCCAAATAAAAGGTATTTCTTTTCTATTATGAAACCATAATATTGCATCTCTTTCCTAATCATATGAAGGAGTGCGCGGGCGCCGCCGACAAAGAGCGTGTTGTTGCAGGAGAGAGAGAGGTTGATTTTACGACAGCTGTTTACGGGAGTGTAGTCCAGTGCGGGAGATGCATTGTGGGTAATGTGGTCCGGTGTGTGTGAAGTTGGATGCGAGATGGGTATCTGGGATATAGAATCTGAGTTTTGTATTCTTTTCACTAGTTTTTAGTTTGATTTAATAGCAGGATCTACCCGAAAGTTTGTACTATAACCTGACAATATGCAGCAAAATAAAGAACGGACATCGACAAGTTTGTCCATCTCATCATTACATGAATTAACGGGCTGTTACACTGCCGCGAGCAACATCAAAAACAAAGCGGAGAAGCCAACTGTGTTTGTCACTGCGCATGCGCATGTTTCGCTCCCTCTATATATCCCTCCATGCAGCGAAGTTGTTTGAGCAAATTAATAATTTCAATGAATGAAATGGAGGAAGAAGAAAAGGTGGAGCTGAAACGTACACGAAAATAAGAAAAAGCTTTAGAGGTAAATGTAGTGAAATGCTTCAAATGAACAGATTCTGCCTTTTAAAAAGAGGAAGAAGAATACACTGGCTCATTAAAGTGGAGATTTTTTTTTTTAAACCACATACTAGTATAGAAATATAACAAACAAAAATGTAAATAAAAAGTATCACTGAACATATATTGGGTCATATTTGTAAAAAAAAAAAGAAAAAAGAAAGAAAGGAAAGAACAATAAGTTCATTATTCAAAGTTATTCAGTTCAGTGTAAAGTTAGTGTGATTTTAAAAGTGCTTTAACTCCACCTGGCACAGTTTCATCCTAGTGGAACAATCTGACTACATGTGCAGTGCCATGGAAAAGTAGTTGCCCCTTCCTGATTTTTTTCTTTGCATATTTGTCACACTTGTATGGGTGGAATTTGACCTAAACACTTTATGAGGAAAAGACAAATTTGCCTTTTTGTTTGTGAGATATCATGAACATTTGGCAGGGGGTATCATCGTGATGCAGTGTAAGATCTACCACTCATCAGTGTAAACTGTAAGTGCAGCAGGTCAGTGATGATGAACCACTGCCTGCTGATGATGACCAACACGTCTCCCCTGATCTACCAGAGCCAAGTGAAAAGAATCACAATCAAACTGAACAGGTAAGCTGGAATAAAATTAGTAGCAGCATTAACTCCTGCTAGTAATTATTATGGTAGATAATATTAATTAAAAAATAATGCTGCTACTGATTTTATTTCAGCTTACCTGTTCAGTTTTATTGCCATTCTTTATAAAATGATGTCTTTATAGATTTATATGTAGTTTGTCTTGATGTTCTTTCCTTTGTTTCTTTGTTTCACTAATATGACCCAATATATGTTCAGTAATACTTCAAATAATATGTTTAAATAGCATTGCTTTCCGTATTGTGTTATTTTTTTTATACTAGTAACTGGTGTTAAAATACATCTCTACATTAATGTGCCAGTGTATTATGATGTGGGCTGCTGTGGGCCAGAAAGTCCAGGGCCATTTTTTGGTCCCAGTCCGCCCCTGACTGAAAGTCTGAGGCATAAGAGCCTCAGATTGGGGAAGTGGGGAGAGGTCCTGAATGTATGGGGGAGGGTGAAAAATTTGCATTTGATTGTTGTCTGGCATTGTAAAGCACACACAGGACGAGGCAGTGGTTCTCAAACATTTTCTGTTATTCCCCAATTAAGGGAGTGGGAGAATTTTCAAGCCCCACTTGTCAAAAAAATTGAACGAAATCGGCCAAGTTTACTATTTATTGAAATATAAATTTCTAAACCAATAAGATCAAATAACACCAAGTTGAAAACATATAGAATACACGTGCAATTATTATAACAGGCTTAAATATTATTTAGTACAACAAAACTTCTCCGCGCTCTGGAAAACTTTATTAGACTACGTAGGAAAATAAAAAGGAGGATAACAATACCGGCTTTATATTAAATTAACAAATATTGTATTTATAAATCATCAGCACTCGTGTTTTTGTGTTATTATAAATAATCAAATGCAGTAGGCTGTTATGGTCATTATAATTTTCTTTAATAATTATTCATTCTATTTTTTTTTTTATTGTGATAGTTTACTCAATTTGCTTTTTGGTTATTTATATATTTAAATTGGGATGCCTTCTACTGTTACAAATTTAACTCTTGTCAAAATAATAAAAATGTTTCTTACAAGCCCTTGTGTTGTTGTTTGTGTTGTTGTTCTTTAATAATACAAATAATCAGATACAAACAGTCTTTCTAAATGAAAACTAACCAATGTTTTTTTTATTTTGCTCAGCATACTATAGAAAAAACAGCAAACAAACAAAAAAAAAAAAACATTGTGCCTGGTATAGGTTTAATATTCAGTGCGCACCGTTTGTACATTTGTTATTTTACAACTATATAAGAACACTCAGAAATACCTTTTATTTGGGGTTAAGTGACTGATGTGCCTAACATCTTTCAGCTGAGCCTCGTTTCACTGAATAATCCACCAGTATAATGACACACACACAGAGTCGTCACTCCCCTAAATTTAAAGAATACAAACTGGTTGCGTGCGAGTTTGCTGTTTTTCCTATAGTATGCTGAAGCAAAATCAAAATAAAACATTTTATTTTGTTTTATTTTTATTTTGCTATAATTAAAATAAAAAAATTTAAAACAGTATCACACAGGGATCGAACACAGGTCCCCCGTGTGAAAGACTTACCCGCTGCACAACTCAGACACTTGGAGGCAACGCACCCCAGACTATAAATAGCACCCATTCCTCCATACTGTTCTTTACAAATTTTCCTTATCATAACATGCGTTAGATAATTTTTTTATCACTCTATACACAATACTTTGCTATTTTTATAGATGTTGAGCATCGTGAGCAAGCCCGAGATCATATTAACGTTAATTATCACCAGCCGGCATGAATAGGCCGACTCACGAGTAACGTGAGTTGGGAGCACACCAATCGATTCAACTATGGTTAATCGCTCACTCCGTACGCTCCCTGAATAGGCGGGAAAGGGATGGAGCCGCGTAGTCGTGCTGGCAGGAAAAAAAAAACTAAACAGATCTAACAGATGAGGACTCAGATTAATGTGCAAAAAATATATAATAAAACTATATAAGTCTACATAGCCTTTATAAGACTCTACCTTAAGCGCACTTAAAACATTTTATTTAGTTTTAAAATGAAACAATTGTAAAATATCATCACTCAGGATTCGAACCGGCACTTTGTAGATCTCTGACCGACTGCTCTAACCGCTACACCAAGTGGGCACTTAGAGACAATGCACCCCAGAGACGTTAATAAGCCACTCGACTTCTTTGAAAGCAAGCTCTAGATAAGTGACGAAGTAAGCCTGTTATAATAATAACTTGGTGTTATTTGATCTTATTGGTTTAGAAATTTATATTTAAATAAAACCCTACACACTTCTTTTCTAATTACACGTGATAAAATCTGAAAGCTCACTGTGTTAATATTTATTGTGCTTAAATTTGATCTTAATAAGATTTGATTTAATTTGAATTCTACATTTATACTGTAATTTTAGTACTGTGATTATGAATTCGGTCAACTACAGTGTTTCACTTGATGTTATCGGCTACTACGTGTATTATTTAATGGAACGCTTCTCATTAATGCGGCAGAGAATGAACTAAGGCATGAGGCATCAGTCTGTAGTTATATAGCGCCACTCAGTGGTAAAAGCCAGCAAATGCACATGCCATAATGCGGCGGCGACGTTAAATACGACGCTCCGATTAGGTGACCACTGTAGATGCGATAATGAATAACCGTCCCCTCACTACTGTCTCGGAAGATCCCACAGATCTGGAACCTCCGACACCTAACCACCTGCCGTTGATGAAAAAACAGCCAAACCTGCCCCCTGGATTTTTCAAAAAGGAAGACATCTATGCACGTCGCAGGGAGAAGCAGATCGAGCATCTATCAGACCTGCTCTGGAAGCGATGGGTGCGTGAATACTTGCCCTTGCTCCAGGAATGACAAAAATGGTTTAAAAAAAAAAAAAAAAACGGAGAGAAAAAACCTCTTGAGTGGAGACATAGTTTTAATGATTGATGAGTCTTCTCCAAGAAATTCATGGGTCATGGGAAGAATCACGAAAGTGTTCCCCAACAAAAGGGGACTTGTGAGGTGTGTGCTAGTTAAAACTAAGACCAACACTCTGGAAAGGCCCATCGACAAGCTGTGCCTCATATGTGAAATGGACTGTTAAATGTGTGATAATATGTTATGAAATTTGATATGCAAATATAAACACCTGAGATAAATATTACACATTTACAAGATTTACAATGTTTAGAAGGTTAAGAATGTTTGATTTAATGGCTTTGTCAAAAAAAAAAAAAAATTGTAATTGTCAGTCTCCATGCCTGTCAATTAGGGACTGGAATGTAAGAGCCATGTCGTACTTGTTATGAATTTGTTGTTGTGTTTATTTTATTTTATTTTATTTTTTGTTATTTCACTTATTCTACCTTGTTCTATTAATTAGTAAAGCATTAAGCATTAAGTTTGTTACATAAGTCATAAGCTTTAAATTTCTTAGTTATGCACCCATTTTGACAATCGTAAGTTGGTCTGTGATGTCATTCCACTATGACATGTATTTGTATGACTGTCGCATGATAGAAAATTCAGTTTAGATGCGGAAGGCTACGGAAACACAAGCTTTTGACCGTAAGCTCCCGTAAGCCCCCGTAAGTAGGTATATACAACAAGAGTGTTGTTATATACATAAGCTAAGACTGTAATTTATAATATACAGGAAATAGGTTGTTGTAAAAGTCAGAGATTTACAAGATGCAGCAACTGGTGTCTGTAACCACAGTGGATTTACTCAAGACGACTGTATGAAGTGTTGATTCTTTGATGCTGACAAAATAAACTACAAGAGATAAAGAGATCGGACTTCTGTTGTGTGAGTGAAACTTTAAACCAAAGCTACGCGTCAAAACTAGTGAAATAATATGACCGCATCTACAGGATTAATGAGATGTGCTCCTTTAAAACTGCACATAGTAGCCGATAACATCAAGTGAAACACTGTAGTTGACTGAATTTATAATCACAGTACTAAAATTACAGTACAATGTAGAATTCAAATTAAATCAAATCTTATGAGGATCAAATTTAAGCACAATAAATATTAACACAGTGAGCCTTTAGATTTTATCACGTGTAATTAGAAAAGAAGTGTGTAGGGTTTTGTGTCATCTTGTTTCTTGTGTTCTTTAAATTTATAGTAGATTTATTAACTGAAATAAATGACTATATTTCTGTCATTCCCCACTTAAGGGGGTGGGAGAATTTTCAAGCCCCACTTGATAACAAAATCGGCCAAGTTTACTTTAGTTTTAAATATATAATAAAACTATATAAGACTACATAGCCTTTATAAGACTCTACCTTAAGTGCATTTAAAACTTTTAATTTTGCTATAATTAAAATAAAACAATTTTAAAACATCATCACCCGGGATTTGAACCGGCGCTTTGTGGATCTCTGGCCGAGCACTCTAATCGCTGCGCCACTCAGAGACAACACACCCCAGTCACGTTAATAAGCCACTCGACTTCTTTGAAAGCAAGCTCTAGATGGGTGACGAAGTAAGCCTGTTATACATTTACATTTAGGCATTTGGCAGATGCTCTTATCCAGAGCGACTTACATTTTTATCTAATTATACATCTGAGCAGTTGATGGTTGAGGGCAACTTGGTGGTTGTGGGGTTTGAACCTGGGATCTTCCGAACCGTAGTCCAATGCCTTAACCACTGAGCTACCCCTGGTACTAATAACTAATAACTTAGTGTTATTTGATCTTATTGGTTTAGAAATTTATATTTCAATAAATAGTAAATAGTAAACTTGGCCGATTTCGTGGGGCTTGAAAATTCTCCCACCCCCTTAAGTGGGGAATGACAGAAATATGGTCATTTATTTCAGTTAATAAATCTACTATAAATTTTTTTACTCATTATTGTACAGTACACATCAATAGCTCTGGTTCAGATTTTTCATGTTTGTTGTGGAAATTACCATCACTGTTGTATTTACCGCGATGAATGAAAATGTCACTTTGCGCCACCTCGCGGCCATTTTACGAATGACTTTGAAATGCAACTGATTTATTTTGGCCGCTGTCGCCTTTAAACGGCGGTGAGCGAGACGGTAATAACCATTCCGATTGAGTAACCACTGTACATTTGCACCTTACGAACATGCACCTTTGGATATATATTTGCATATTAACAGAATTCCCAGTTCACACCTGAAGATGCGGTCATATTATTTCACTTGTTTTGACGCGTAGCTTTGTCTTAAAGTTTCACTCACACGACAGAAGTCCGATCTCTTTGTCTCTTGTAGTTTATTTTGTCAGCATCAAAGAATCAACACTTCATACAGTCGTCTTGAGTAAATCCACTGTGATTACAGACATCAGTTGCTGCATCTTGCAAATCTCTGACTTTTAAAACAACCTGTTTGCTGTATCTTGTAAATTACAGTCTTGGCTTAGGTATATAACAACATTCTTGTTGTTTCTTACATTCCCAGCTTACGTTAGCTTACGGTTACAACAACCTAGTTGCTGTATCTTACATTTCTAGCTTACCGGGAGCTCTCATTAGCTGACGGTCAAAAGCTTGTGTTTCCGTAGCCTTCCGTATCTAAACTGAACTTTCTAGCATATCACAGTCACACAAATGCATGTAATAGTAGAATGACATCACAGACCAACCTACGATTGTCAACTTATGATGCATGACTAAGAAATATAAAGCTTATGGCTTATGTAACAAACTTAATGCTTAATGCTTTACTAATGAATAGAACAAGGTAGAATAAATGAAATAACAGCAAGTAAAATAAAATAAAATAAACACAACAACAAATTCATAACAAGTGCGATATGGCACTTACATTCCAGCCCCTAATTGACAGGCATGGAGACTGACAATTACAATTTTGTGTTTTTTTTTTTTTGATGAAGCCATGAAATCAAACATTCTTAACCTTCTAAAACGTTGTAAATCTTTTAAGTGTGTAATATTTATCTCAGGTGTTTATATTTGCATATCAAATTTCATAACATATTACCACAAATTTAATAGTCCATTTCATATATGAGGCACAGCTTGTCGATGGGTCTTTCCAGAGTGTTGGTCTTAGTTTTAACTAACACACGTCTCACCAGTCCCCCTTTGTCGGGGAACACTTTTGTGATTCTTCCCATGACCCATGAATTTCTTGGAGAAGACTCGTCAATCATTAAAACTATATCTCCAATTGAGAGGTTTTTTCTCTCTTGAAACCATTTTTGCCGCTCCTGGAGCAAGGGCAAGTATTCACGCACCCATCGCTTCTAGAATAGGTCTGATAGGTACTGAACCTGCTTCCAACTGCGATGTGCATAGATGTCTTCCTTTTTGAAAAGTCCCGGGGGCAGGTTTGGCTGTTTTTTCATCAGCAGCAGATGGTTTGGTGTCAGAGGTTCCAGATCTGTGGGATCTTCCGAGACAGTAGTGAGGGGTCGGTTATTCATTATCGCTTCTACTTCACACATGAATGCATGCAGGCTCTCGTCAGTTAATGTTTGTTCTGTCAGTACTGATCTCAAGATCTTTCTAACTGACCTGATCTGTCTTTCCCATATTCCACCAAAGTGAGATCCAGAGGGCGAGTTAAATGTCCACTGTATGTTCCTTTGAGTGAGGAAGCTTTCAATTTGTGACTGATTCCATTGCTGAATAGCCTCACGCAGTTCAGTCTCAGCGCCTATGAAGTTTGTTACATTGTCACTTCGCATTACTGACACCTGACCTCTCCAGGTTATAATGCGTCGCATGGCGTTCACACAAGAGTCTGTGTCCAGTGAATGAGCAACTTCAATGTGCACGGCTCTTGTTGTCAGACAAGTGAAAAGTACGTTATATCTTTTAACGTTACTTCTGCCACGTTTGACCTCGCAGGGTCCGAAGTAGTCTACTCCCACATTAGTGAAGGGTGGGTGGTCTGGTATTATTCTGTCAATTGGCAATTCTGACATTTTCTGCTCACATGCTTTGGCTCTAGACTTTCTGCATGTCACACACCTGGAGAGAAACTGTCTTACGAGTGAGTTAGCAGTCGGAATCCAGTATTTCTGTCGCAATTCTGAAAGCATGTAATTTCTGCCACTGTGTCCTATCTTGTCATGAACGTCTCTTAATATTAATGTTGTGATATGTGAGTCTTTAGGTACAATGACTGGGTGTTTAACGTGCTCTGGCATTGCGGACCTGCCGAGACGTCCTCCGAATCTCAGCAATACATCCTGTAGCACTGGGTCCAGTTTGGACAAGCAACTGTTTCTTTTTACAGATGCCTTGCGTTTTTGCTGTGTATGAATTCCCCGTTTGAGTTCTGCTGCTGCTTTATTCTTTTGCAACGTGAGAATTTCTTCCTTAAAATTTTGTCTTTGAGTAAATTTAATGATTTCGTTTTCTGCTTTTGTCAGTTCTTGAGCTGTTAGCGACTTGTGATTTTCTGTCTTTGGGTTATCTACTTGTGTTTTGACCCTTTCTGTTTTTTGTTTGAGCAGGTCTCTGATGTGGAGGATCCAGGCAACGGATCTTTTTAACTTGTGCCAGTCAGAGTGATGATTAATCAGTTTACTCACTGCGTCTGCGCATTTTGTAACACTCACAGTATTCACTAAAGCTGAGAGTTTAATTTCATCATCATTTTGTGTTATTGATGTGCCATGAATATTTTCAGGCCATTTGCACTCTGCTTCTTTGAGAAAGGAGGGACCATGGATCCAGTTAACATTTTTCATGAACCTTTCACAGGATACCCCCCTGGAGGCAGAATCAGCTGGGTTTTCTGAGGTATTAACGTACCTCCATTGCTGTGACTTGGTTGACTCTCTTATAATGGCGATTCTGTTGGCCACAAAGGTTTAAGACAAAGTGTTTTGTTATCAATGTATCTCAAAACAGTTGTACTGTCAGTCCAAAACATAGAGTCCAGCAATTTCAATTCTAGCTGTTCTTTCAACATTGTCATTTTTTACAGCGACCACTGCCACAGTCAGTTCCATTCGTGGAATGGTGGTTTGTTTCAGGGGTGCTACACGGGAATTCCCCATCATGAATGCACAATGTGTAAGTCCATCAGCGTTTACTAACCTGAGGTATGAGACAGCTCCGTATCCCATTTCACTTGCATCCGAGAAGTGGTGGAGTTGTGCTGTAGCTGTAACTCCGAAGTCGGCTGGTTTTATGCACCTTGCTATGCTGAACTCGGACAGTCTGTGCAGCTCTTGCAGCCAGGTTTTCCATGCCGTGGCAAACTGCTTGGGAATGTCGTCATCCCAGGCTAGTTTTTCTTTACATAGCTGTTGCATTAGAGTTTTGGCTGGCAGTATGACAGGTGCGAGAAACCCTAAGGGGTCATAAATCGAACTGGTGATTGACAGGATTCCTCGCCTTGTCAAAGGTCGTTCCTTTAAACTAATTTTGAACTTGAACATGTCTGAGTTAATGCACCACAGCACTCCCAGAGCTCTCTCTATGGGCAGTGCATCTTTACTCAAGTCTAAGTCTCTCATGTCTTTGATCCTTTCACTCTCGGGAATGACAGTCAGTAGGGCACGGCTGTTGCTTGCCCATTTAGTGAGGTTGAAGCCTCCGCTTGCACAGAGACTTGTGAGATCATTGTATGGGGCGACTGCTTGGTCATGACTCGAAACGGATTTCAGGCAGTCGTCTACATAAAAGTTTTTAAGCACTGTGTTAACTGCCACAGCAGATGCATTGCTGCGGTTTTCTTCTGCTGTCTTTCTGAGGGCGAAGTTAGCAACACTAGGCGACGATTTTGCACCGAACAGATGAACTACCATTTTATTTTCAAATAAGTCTTGGTTCACATCTCCATTCGGCCACCATAGGAAGCGCAGCAGATCTGTGTTCTTCTCGGGGACTTTCACGTGATAGTACATGGCTTCTACTATTGTGTCCTTTTTCTTGGACTTTATTTTAATGGGTACAATGGGGAGGATGCAATTATCTCCAGCCCCAGTGAGCGCATTTGGTGTACTCACAGCAGTATTTGTTGTGTCACATTCAGTTTCGTTTCTGCGGGCGCTCATAACTGACTGCGCCGTGTCTTGCACTGCTATGTGTAGCATGCTTGGATGTGGCTTTGAACACAATGAACATGTAATTTCTTTGTGAATTTTACCAACCTGTCTGTCTTCGGTTGCGACGCTGACCCTGGGTTTTCCTTGGCCCATTTGTTTGGGTCCTTGAAGGGATGTGTGACAGGGTTTTCTGTCACTGGTTGCGGCGTCCAGGTCCGTAGAGTGCGCGCTGCTCAGGTGCGCGTTGCTCGATTCAGTGACTGTGCTCTCGTTCGCAGACTGCGCTCGGCTGTTGCATGTTGAGTTGGAACGGTGAGAGTGCGCGCTGCTCGGGCACGTGCTGCTCGATTCAATGAGTGCGCTCTCGTTCGCAGGCTGCGCTCGGCTGTTGCATGTTGAGTTGGAAAGATGAGAGTGCGCGCTGCTCGGGCACGCACTGCTCAAACGCACGCTGCTCGATTCAATGAGTGCGCTCTTGCTCTTTGGCGATCGGCTGTCGTATTTGCGATCTTGATGTTGAAGCACTCTTAATTTGGCATCATGCATAGCAAGCGCCGTTTTGGTTTCGAGTCGTTCCTTTTTCGCCTTTAGTTGTGCCATTATTTGTGCTTCCTCTATTTCTAGTTGGAGACGTTCCTTTTTCGCCTTTAGTTGTGCCATTATTTGTGCTTCCTCTATTTCTAGTTGGAGACGTTCCTCCAAGGTTGCAGCTTTTGCTAACAGCGCTGCTCTTTCGGCTTCTGATTTCTTTATTCGGGCTGAGGATGATGTAGAAGTTACAGACCTTTTGGATGCTGCTGTTATCAGTGACACGCTGACGCCCGGCGAGACATCTTCGCGTATTCGCGACGTCACTTGAGTGGCCCTTAATGTCCTTGGTGTCCGCTATCCAGCGACCCACCTTAGCTATGAATTCTGTGCGGCCTTGGGCCTCAGGTGCTCCGCAGGCGACCTGATCGCGTTTGTGTTCGTCTTTACGAGTGTACACAAGCACATCAACGTTACTTCTCATGAAGTTCTCTCTCAGCTTCCCGTATTCGGGTCTGTACTCGGTTTCAACGATGTCTAACTTACGTGCATAGTTCATAGGTGTCTTTAATGCAGTAGACATTGCATTCAGTCGAATTTGCTTGCCTTTTCTTGCATCCAGCGCCGTTAGGCTCCCCAGCCAAGTGCTGGGAGCGTTGTCCTCGTTGTTCGGCATGGCGAAGTTCGACGGCTATTCTCTTTTACTTTCCCTTTCAGCGTTCACTTGTTTTCGTTCAAACAGCGGAAAAGCTTTTGACTTTATGTAGATGCGGTCATATTATTTCACTAGTTTTGACGCATAGCTTTGTCTTAAAGTTTCACTCACACGACAGAAGTCCGATCTCTTGTAGTTTATTTTGTCAGCATCAAAGAATCAACACTTCATACAGTCGTCTTGAGTAAATCCACTGTGATTACAGACATCAGTTGCTGCATCTTGCAAATCTCTGACTTTTACAACAACCTGTTTGCTGTATCTTGTAAATTGCAGTCTTGGCTTAGGTATATAACAACATTCTTGTTGTTTCTTACATTCCCAGCTTACGTTAGCTTACGGTTACAACAACCTAGTTGCTGTATCTTACATTTCTAGCTTACCGGGAGCTCTCATTAGCTGACTGTCAAAAGCTTGTGTTTCCGTAGCCTTCCGTATCTAAACTGAACTTTCTAGCATATCACAGTCACACAAATGCATGTAATAGTAGAATGACATCACAGACCAACCTACGATTGTCAACTTATGATGCATGACTAAGAAATATAAAGCTTATGGCTTATGTAACAAACTTAATGCTTAACTAATGAATAGAACAAGGTAGAATAAATGAAATATACAGCAAGTAAAATAAAATAAAATAAACACAACAACAAATTCATAACAAGTGCGATATGGCACTTACAACACCCATTCAGATGGTTACCAGATATACACATGGTTTATTTATATCTATTTATTACAATTATACTGCTGTTTCCTTCACACAAAACTGTTTTATATTATACAGACTTTTATATTGCACAGACATGTTTTTGGTGCATTGACAATGTAAACACGTTGAGAGAGAAGAGCAACAATATTTTAATTCCTCTGTAATTTTGCACATATGGTACTGTGCTGTCCTCACTACAGTGTGGGAACTGAAGCTATACAGCTAGCTAAACTCTTCCTGCAAATAATGGCTTGAGTCGTTGTAAGTTTTCTTTAGTGCCGTTTACTGTGACTCTCTTCATTCATTTACAGAGACAGAGTGAAAACTATAACACAGGAAAACATAAAATGACCATCCTGTATGTGTTTAACCATCATAAATAAATCATCTTTGTAACATACATTAACATTTCGTTTCTTAAACAAATAATGCCTTCAACATTAACTTAACACTTTAACTCATGAAATTATGTACTCACGACATTGCGTCTGTGGTGATTACTGTTTGGATTGCATGCGATGGACACAGATTACACACAAATGAATTCTAGTGTGCTCTTGACAAGTTATAAGGAAGTAAACAAGATATTAACCATAACAACTTCCTGTACAAAATAAAAATACTCGCTGAAAGTCTTTCACTCTGAACCTTTCAAAATAAAAGTGCACTCAAAGGATGCCTTAGAAGGCATTGATAAATAAAAAAAAATGTAACCTTACAAATATCATTAGGCAAATCACAGTATAGGTCAACATGGAACTCTCTTTAGCCACTGTAGGGTTTAGTACAATACAAATGAATCTTTTTTTGGCAGTGTTTGTAATTTATTCTGGATAAGATAGTCTTCGAAATAATAAAATGTACAGTTTTACTTTAGCATGCATTATTACTATTTTATTTAATATGCATAGTGCTTAAATAGTTTAAGGTGTCTATCACTTTTATTTTTGTGATTATTTATTCAGTCTTGTGACATTTTAGATTTGACGTGCACTAATAAAAATCATAAATTGAGTGTTTTTATGACAAAAGTGTATTCAACTCAATTTTATTCTGGTGCAACCTAAACACACATTTGCTTTGAACACAGTGTATTTTTAGGAAATCCATCAGTTCCCCTAGAACAAATCACCAAGTCATATGAACAAAGTAGTGAATTTAAATAACATTTAAAGTTCTTTTGCAAGGTTAGTTTTTGGAAATAATGTTCCAGTAACTATACTGATAATACAGATATTCATAAGAGCACAGAGGAATATTAATTTAAAAGTCAATGTAAAAAATAAGTAATTGTATGTAATATACTTAAATTAGGTATGTCAGCTGCACAGTGGCATCAGCAAGCTGTTTCTGAAGTTTATTTTCAATTATATAATTAAATAATTTTAGGACAACTATTGTAATTTCTTTGCATTCATTTACAGTTTTATGAGAAAAAATCTTATTGGCAAATTATATCAACAGTAATGTCAGAAAAGGTAAAATCAAACATATTTATGTGAATTTAAGGTTTCAAAATGTTTTTGTATGTGCAAAAGGGAATTAAAATGGTTATTATCATAAATGTGCTTACATTTGAACAGTAAACTAGAAATACTGCAAAATCTTAAACATTCATCATTTCAGATTAATTATCTGCTTTCTGTGCTAAATTATAGAAAAATATTTATATAAGATTTGTTTTTTGTTATATAGAGAAAACCTTTTTGTGTAAAAACATAAACACTGCTTGCCGTATTTCCTTTGTTTTTAACCCATAAATTAGAGGATTAAAAATTGGAGGAATAATAACTAGTGCAACACCAAAAGCCCTTCGCAAGTGTGGAGATACTGCTTCTAACCTATGAGAAACCAATAGTAAAAATATATTAACCTCAAAAGTCAGAAAAACAACTAAGTGTGTCCCACATGTTTGCATTGCTTTACTAATAGATTTTGCCTGTTTAGTAGAAAGACAGGTAATTAGGATTTTGAAATATGTTAATGAAACCACCAGTATAGAAAATCCTTGTATAAGAGCTATAATAAGTAGGCCATAGTAGTTAACCACACTCATATCCTCACAGCTTAATTTCATTAAAGAAGGATTATTGCAGTAAGTATCCACTATATTTGTCCTGCATATTTCTTTGCTTACTGTAAGCACAAATAAAGCCCCAATCAAAGCAAAAGCTATGGACCAAGCCATGCAAACAAATTTCCCCAAGTTAGCTCGTGTCATCAGACTGTGGTATCTCAATGGTTTGCATATAGCAATGTATCTATCATAAGACATAACAGAGAGAATTAAAAGAGATCCAGTGCCATAGATGTGAAGAACAATCCCTTGCAAGACACAGGCAGGATAGGAGATTTGTCTGTTCTCAGACAATATACTACAAACCAGTTGAGGGTAAAAACCTGTAGCTCCCATAACATCACATATGGACAAATTAAAAAGCAGTATGTACATTGGCTTATGGAGATTACGTTTAACAACAATAGTTGCAAGTAGTATGGAGTGAAAGAATAAAATTAAGCAGTATGTGATGATGCCTAAAATGAATGTAGACAAACCAATAGATGGTGGTATGCTCAATGATTCCATGGTCAAAATTGCAGTTAAACGTGTTAAATGTGTATTATTAAGAGATGTGTCTCGATCCATTGCAGCTTCAAGACCTGGAAAAAATAATAATATAATAAAGTTGTGGAATAAGTCACTTATCACAGGACAAATTGTTTGGGTTAATGGCACTTATGCTTTCTTACCACAGTTAAGCAAATAAGACTATGTATGTTAACAAATAATTCAGGCAAAATGCTGCAGCATCAAGAAACCCATAAATCAAACACATCTGAGGTGATAGTGTTCACTGTCATCACATGGGCGTCTACATGGTGACCCAATATATTTGAATTCTTGCATGACTATCCCACGGGTCAAATGTTTTTCAAATTCCCATGTGGCCACTAGGTTACAAGAGATTTTTTGAGGAATTCTCACAAGGGAAAAGCTGAAAATGGGCCACAAATAGGAATCTAATGTGTACCGGTCACTATTCTTGGCACCCCAGCGTAAGATATATTTTATATATTTATCTAAAAAATAAATTTAAAAAACTTACCTTTAACTCAAGTCAGTTGAAAAAAATGCAAAAAGAAAAAATCTATGACTAAAAATAATAGTTTTTTTTTTTATAAAATCACCTGTTGCACAATTACTGCCACCCCTAACAATTCTGATTAAATAAATGTAATTGGAGCATTTTTGTAATTTTTACTGTAATTTATAAAGTTGATCAGAGTACATAGAAACTTTTCATTAATAAGCCATGACTTCACGTTTCCCTATAGTATAAACATGACATGACAAAGAGGCCTATTTCTCTTATCCACTCTTTAAAATGGGAAAGACAAGAGAACACCCCATTCAAGTAAGGTAGATGTGTCAAACTTCATACTGTATGTCAGGCAATGGCTACAGGAAAATCGCCACTCAACTAAACTTGCCCATATATACAATCGGAGGAATCATTAAGAAGTTTAAAACAACTGGAACACTGACAAGGCTGGACGAGGATCCAAATTTATCAAGTTTATCTTGCCACCACAAACAGTGAGGAGGATGGTAAGAGGATGGTAAGAGGAGGATGGTAAGCTCACTGTTAGACAGAGGTGTCAAGTAACGAAGTACAAATACTTCGTTACCTTACTTAAGTAGAAATTTTGGGTATCTATACTTTACTGGAGTAATTATTTTTCAGCCGACTTTTTACTTCTACTCCTTACATTTTTAAGCAATTATCTGTACTTTCTACTCCTTACATTTTAAAAATAGCCTTGTTACTCTATTTTTATGATCAGAACGCGCAACCCTCCGGTCGCATGATAAGAACGCGCACAGCGCATTCCACCCCCCCCCCCCATCCCCGGTCGCATGATAAGAACACGCACAACGCACCCAAACCACCCCCCCACCCCCGTCGCATGATCAAAAAGCGAGATCTTAATGCTTTTGTCGCCCCTCACGGTACTTCTACTTTTATACTTTAAGTAGTTTTGAAACCAGTACTTTTAAACTTTAACTTAAGTAAAAAGCTTGAGTTGATACTTCAACTTCTAAAGAAGTATTTTTGAACCCTAGTATCTATACTTCTACTCAAGTAATGAATGTGAATACTTTTGACACCACTGCTGTTAGAGAACTGCATCCAAAAGTGGCATCTTGGGGTCACATAGTCTCTATATCAACCATTAGATGCTATCTACATGCAAACAAGCTGTTTGGGAGGCATGCAAGGAAAAAGCCTTCTGTCACCTACAATCACAAACATAAATTTCTGGAGTTTGCTGGGACCTCAACTGAGATGTGATGTGGTCAGATGAGACTAAGACAGAGGTTTTTGGCAACAAACAATGTCTGGGTCTGGCTTAAAGCAAAAGATGAGTATGCGGTATTCTGTAGCACCTCATGCTCACTGTGAAGTATGGTGGAGGATCTGTGATGCTGGGGCTCTGGGAACCTTGCTAGGGTGCTTGTTAGGATGTTTTAAATCGAAACCTGATGGACTCTTTTAGAAAGCTGAAGACTTATTGGGTCATTCAGCAATACTGTATAATGACCCAAAACATGTGGTGAAATCTACACAAAAATGGTTCAGCAGACACAAAATCAAACTCCTCTCATGACCGTCTCAGTCCCCAGACCTCAACCCAATTGAAGAGGAGAATGCATAAGAGAGGACCCAGGACTCTGGATGATCTAGAAAAATTGTGCATAGAGGAATGATGAAGATCCCTCTATCTGTATTCTCCAATCTTGTGAAATGTTATAACAAGAAAGAAGAGATTAAGTGCTGTCTTGGGGTTGTACAAAGTATTAACATCAGGGGTGCCACTAATTGTGGCACACATGATTTAATGTAAAAAAAAAAAAAAAAAACTGAATGTGGGATTTTTTTCCCACTGAATAAATTTTTTTCTCTCTCTCTCTCTCTTGTTGCATTGTGTTTCTATATTGTTTAAATAAAAAAATGAATAAGACTAAGACCACATCTTAACCGGGGATGCCAATAATAGTGACCGGCACTGCATATATATTTACATAAGTATTTGCTCACCTGCCTTCACATGCATATGAACTTGAGTAACATCCAATTCTTAATCCATAGGTTTAATATGATGTTGGCCCAGTCTTTGCCGCTATAACAGCTTCAACTATTCTGGAAAGGCTTTCCACAAGGTTTAGGACTGAGTTTATGGGAATTTTTGACCATTTTTCCAGAAGCGCATTTGTGAGGTCAGACATTGATGTTAAACCAGAAGCCGCAGTCATGTTGGAAATGGTGCGGGATTGTTTGTCAGGAGTTGTGCTCGGCCCCTTACTTCCAGTGAAAGGAAATCTTAATGCTTCAGCATACCAAAGCATGTTGGACAATTTCATGCTCCCAACTTTGTGGCAATGGTTTCAGGATGGCCTATTCCTCTCCCAACATGACTGCACACTAGTGCACACCTCAAGGTCCATAAAGACATGGATGAGCTTGAGATTGGTGTAAAAGAACTTAACTGGCCTGCACAGATTCTTGAACTCAACCCGATGGAATGCCTTTGGGATGAATTTGAGTGGAGACTGTGAGCCAGGCCTTCTCATCCAACATCAGACCTCACAAATGAAAGAATGGTCAAATGACACTGGTCAGGCAATTTTTTATACTACAATGCCTTTCCATAATCTGTCTCATGTGATTCACTTTGATGACCACGACACAAGAGCAGCCCGAGGTCAACAAGACAAGCTAGGAAGTTTGGCAGAAGTGGGTGGAGCACCTGCCAATCAAACCAGGCTCTGACATCACTGTTGATGAGCATCTCGTCTGTTCTGAGGGACCATTTAAGAAGTATATGCCAAACAAACCATCTAAGTATGATATAAAGATATCATCAGCATGTGATGTGAAGACATGTTATACCTGGAACATGCAAGTGTACACAGGCAAACCGGCTGGGGGAACAAGGGAAGTCGGGGGCGGGTGCTGAACTCTTTCAGTTTCCTTTCTCTTTTTTCGCCCAGCGCGAAGCTATCAGTCTGTATGGGGAAACGGCTTTATGCCCTTTGACACAGTACCCCCCCCCCCCCGCCCCAGCTTCGAGCTAATGTGGGATGAGGAGAACAGGGCGTAGGATCTAGAGAGGGCATCCGCGTTCCCATGTTTAGACCTGTACCTGTTATTTCTTTGTTGGTTGGGGATATGAACGTACTGCTTCAACATTTTTTTTTTTGGTTTAAGGAGTCCACGGCTGATGCAATACCCCAGGTATTGTGCTTCCGACAGTCCCAGGAAACATTTCTTTGGATTGGCCGTTAGTCCCGCTTTTCGAAGCTCTTCAAGAATCTGGGACAGATGAAAAATGTGACCTTCCCAGCTACAGGAGTGGACCACTACATCATCTAAGTAGGTGGCTGCGTATGGGTGATGGCGACACAATATGATGTCCATTAGTCATTTGGGTAAAGATGGCGCCGCTAAGGTCTTTATGACTGACGACTGCTCCGACCCACTTTTCTTAGTTTTTGTTTTTTAAGTTAGTTTCCAGCATTTTAAAATTGGCAAAATCACCACCATTACGTGCATTAGGTACGATAGAGACACTCTGTGGTACTACTAATAAGTCCCATGGCACTCCGCGTCTTTTTGTGTGAAAATACAACAATCCGTTCTTTATTAAAAAGAAAGAAGTTGGCTTACTTGCAGGACCTTGTATTTCCCCCTCTATTTTGTACACCTGTTTCCAACAGTGCTTTAGTTGTTCATCTTCTATTGGTACTTGCACAAAGTTTCTATCTCATTTTACCTGTTGAGATAGAGAAAACATGGGGTTAGCAGGTGGAGAGATCTCACCTTCATTTTCAGCATCCGCTTCCGAATTTGGTCCTTCTGCGTCAAATTACATGATTGGTGGGGAGGTACTCGGTACCTTCGTGCTCCTCCTTTTAACCCAGGCCAATCTCGTCCGAGGATCAAAGGCACAGGTAGACTGGCCATGATACCTACAGTCACAGTGTGTCTACCGTTTTGGTCCTCAATCATGAGCTGTGCTGCAGGAACCTCATGCTTATCGCTGTGTATATAGGTGACCAGGATGGTTTAGCATGGCAATGAAATGAGCCCCAGGGACTTCAAAGAGGCAAGTGGAATGGACCTTTGATCTCTGCAGCATGGACAGTCGTGAGCTCACTGCCAGAACTCTCGAATGGAGCTGCATTTTCTGGACCCTATCGCAGAGGAGGAAAAGGCCTCAAGAAGGTACACATCACAGCCCCTGTTCCCAGCTGGGGAAAGCCGCCCAGCTGCCGGACGTCACAGAGGACTCCCGACTGAGGCCGCGCCCACAGGAGAGCTGGGAGAAGCCGGCCCGACCATCCCCGAAGACGAGAGTCAGCGCACGTTTACTGCGCAGACCCACCCTGCCTTTCTGCTTGCAGCCACTGCTCACCAGCCTTTACCCGCATGCCAGCAGGGCACCACCCACCAGACCTGCACATCTTTTCTCCCCTTTTTCTCTTCCTCACTCATTTTAACCCTTTCCTACCCCATTTATTCCAAATAAAATTACCCTTTTTCCTATAAGACCTCACCTTGTGTCCTTGCTTTATGGCGTGGCCCATGAAGAAAGGGGCGAATCCATTAGACAAACTTAGCCAAGGAGCTGGAACTATTGAATTTGAAACCTCACCATGCATCAATGTTTTGTGTTTAACATGTTTTATGCAGTGTGTTTGTATTGTCGTCACGAGGGGGCGTGGGGGTGAAGGATCCAAGCGCAGAGTGAGCGTATACTGCTTCTCTGATCGAACCCCGCAGCGGGAATGCAGAAGAGTAGAGCTGGTGTATGTAGAGAGCGAGTGCAGCTCTTAGAGTCAATGAGTTCAGTGGCAGGAATGCGGAAGTGCCAAGCGCGCGCTCACCATTTTTCTGAATGGGCTCCGTGGCAAGAATGCGGAAGTGCCGAACCGGCGCGCATAGAAAGGAAACACGCTGTTTGCAGGCGATGACAATTCCGCGGAGCGAGGTAGAAGAATCGCGCAGGATGCGAGATCCGAAATGATAGCTCGAGGTCGATGAACAGGCAGAGGTCAAAAACGGGGATCCAAAAAAGTCCGTGATCAGAGCTCGTGGTCGAAAGGCAAATCCAAGGGTCAGTAACAGTAAATCCGTGAATGCAAGGGATCCGTAGCGTGAGACAAAGACGTGGTCGTGAAAACAGTGCGTGGTCAAGATCCGGAGGTTCAAAGCAGGGAGAAATCCACCAGGTACTGAAGGCCGCGCCCACGGCGGCGGGACTTAAGGAGTCTGCGGACTGTGAAGGCTTCACCCCCGTCTATAAGTCGAGGTGGAGGAGGGGGGCGGGGGGTTGGTGACAATGGACACGGGACCAACCGGCGGACATGGGAGATGTGGAACGTGTGGTTAATTCGGCGCATAGATAGTGGCAGTGCCAGTCTGACTGAGCATGGATTAATGACACGAGAGATTGTAAAAGGCCTGATGAATCTAGGCAAAAGTTTCTGGGATGTCGTCTTGAGCGGTAGGTTACGTGTGGAGAGCATAACTCTGTCCAACACGGTAAGCTGGAGTGGCTGAGTGGTGGAGATTGGCTTTGCGCTGAAAGATAGTCACAGAACGTTGTAATTGAGCGCGTGCTCGTTTCCATTTCCTTTTACTACAGGAAAGCTTGAGCTGAAGGGACAGCGGTTTCTTCCTCCTGGGTTTGAAACAGTGGCGGTTGATAGCCGAGACAGCACTGAAAAGGTGACATGCCCGTGGAGGAGGTGGGGAGCGAGTTATCCGCATATTCAATCCAGGGGAGGAAACGACTCCAAGCAGCTGCATCCTGTGAGGTCATGCATCTCAGAGATTTCTCCAATTCTTGATTCATGCGCTCGGTTTGGCCATTGCTCTGAGGGTGAAACCCAGATGAGATGCTGGGGGTGGCGCCGATGAGGGCACAAAAGGCTTTCCAAAATTGTGCAGAAAACTGTGGGCCCCTGTCCGACTATATCTGATGGGATGCCGTGGATTCTGAAAACGTGGGAGATGAGGAGTTTAGCAATTTCTTTGGCAGAAGGAAGCTTGGGTAGAGGAATGAAGTGGGCTGACTTAGAAAACCGGTCAACCACTGTTAAAATGCAGGTATTATTGTAGGAGGGTGGCAAGCCGGTTTTAAGTCCAGTGAGATGTGAGACCAAGGGCGATGGGGAATGGGAAGGGGTCTTAGGAGTCCCTCAGGTGGATGATTTGTTGTCATATTCCTGGCGGAGACATCACAAGACGCCACAAAGCTTTTGACATCCTCCTTGATGGTTGGCCACCAGAAGCGTTGATTGAGCAATGAGAGGGTGCGAGATGCCCCTGGGTGACAGGCTAGTCTGGAACTGTGGCCCCATTCAAGGACTTGGGGGCGCACAGAGAGCGGGACGAAAAGTAGCCCAGGTGGGACATTACTGGGGCCTGGCTCCTGTTCAAGAGATTGCAGGACCAAGTTTTCCACATCTAGTCAGGTTACAGCTACAAGGCACTGAGGCGGAAGGATCGTTTCCCTAGTGGATGTGTTCTGGTGGGCGGGGAACTGTCGGGAGAGGGCGTCAGGCTTAGTATTTTTGGTACCTGGGCGATAAGACAGCATGATAGTGACCAGCGTGCCTGACGTGAGTTGAGTCTTTTGGCTGACTTGAGGTATTCTAGATTCTTGTGGTCAGTCCAAACAAGAAACGAGTGTTCAGTTCCTTCCAACCAGTGTCTCCATTCTTCAAGGGCTAGCTTGACTGCTCGATCCCCAATGTATCCAGTTCCATTCAGGGGGCGTGAGCCGATGAGAAAAGAAAGAGCATGGGTGAAGTTTGTTGTCCTTCGGTGCTCTCTGAGAAAGCACGGCTCCCACTCCTGTCTCGGAAGCATCAACTTCGACAATGAACTGGAGAGACGGATCAGGAAAGGTGAGGATGGGTGCTGTGGTAAAGCGCAGTTTGAGCTCGTTGACCGCCTTCTCTGCTAGGGGGTTCCATCGGAAATGGATCTTGGTTGATGTAAGAGATGTGAGTGAGGCTGCTACCGTGCTGTAATCTCGGAAAAATCGCCTATAGAAATTGGCGAAGCCCAAAAAGCGTTGAAGCTCCCGCCTTGACGATGGTGTTGGCCAATCCGTAACGGCCTTTACCTTGACTGGGTCCATCTGGACGCCTGATGGTGAAATGTCATATCCCAGGAAGGAGGTGGACTCACGGTGAAACTCACATTTCTCAGCCTTGACATAGAGTTTATTTTCTAGCAGACGTTGAAGGACCTGATGCACATGGAGCTTATGTTCCTCTAGGGACTTGGAAAAAATTTTTATATCATCAAGGTAAGCAAACACAAAAATGTTGAGAAAGTCTGAGAACATCATTAATGAGTGCCTGAAAAACCGCCAGTGCATTGGTCAGACCAAACGGAACAACCAGGGACTCATAATGACCTGTAGGGGTGTTGAATGCAGTCTTCCACTCATCACCTTCTCTTATCCTGACCAGGTGGTAAGTGTTTCTTAGGTCTAACTTGGAAAATATGCGGGCATCCTGGAGTAACTCAAATGCAGTGGACATGAGAGGAAGCGGGTATCGGCTCTTGACTGTAATCTATATAAAAGGCCTCTATAATCAATGCAGGGTCTGAGGGACTTCTCCTTTTTTTCCACGAAGAAGAAGACGCCCCTGCTGGGGAGGAGGAAGGGCGGATAATTCCAGCTGAAAGTGACTCAGAGATGTATTGCTCCATGGCTTCTCTCTCGGGATGTGAGAGAGAATAGAGACATCCTTTAGGTGGAGTGGTGTCTGGAAAAAGGTCAATGGCACAGTCGTATGGACGGTGAGGAGGTAATGAGATGGCACGTGACTTGCTGAACACCTGGCGAAGGTCGTGATACTCATCAGGAACCTTAGAAAGATTGGGGATCTCCTCCAGAGAGGTGGGTAAGACTCTTCTGGCGGCGGCAGAACGGAGGCATGACGAGTGGCAAGTAGGGCTCCAATCCAAGGATGCTTCTCCTTGCCCAGTCGATATGAGGGTTATGTAGTCTTAACCATGGGAGACCCAGAACTATCGGTGCATGGGCGCTCTTAATGATGAGGAACGTGGTGGTTTCGGCATGGTTACCAGAAAACTGTAGTGTGACTGGAGCAGTGCGGTGGGTGATTGAGGAGAGCTTGCTGCCATCCAGGGCCTGTACATTACATGGTCGGTTAAGTGGGGTGTGCGGAATCCTGAGTTGAGAAACCACAGCTGAGGAGATTAAATTCTGATCTGCTCCAGAGTCCACTAGGGCATGTGTAGCATGAGGCCGATTGTCATAGATCAGGGTCACTGGGAAGAGGGAGCGAAGGTTGGAAGATGGGTGAACTACTGGAGTGCCCTCGGTTTTTAATGGATAGGTCCGTACAACATGGCCAGCCTGACCGCAGTAGAAGCAAGCACCAGCATCCTTCCGACGTTGGCGTTCCTTGGGCGAGGTGTGCGCGCAGTCAATCTGCATAGGTTCTGGGGGGAGCTTAGGTGTGGCCGGGTTAGAAGTGGGTACATTGAAGAACTGATGAGTCTCCTTTTGTCGTGTTCGTTTGCGGGCGTCGATCCTTGTTGCCAGGTCCATGAGGCCCTGAAGTTTGGAAGGGAGCTCTCGGGCTGCTAACTCATCCTTGACTGGGTCAGGGAGTCCATGAAGGAATGTGTCGAAGAGTACCCGATCTTTCCAACCACAAGAGGGAGCCAGAGTCCGGAAATCAATAGCATAGTCAGAGACGGATTAAGATCCTTGGCGTAGTTCAAGTAACTGAGCTGCCGCCTGATGCCCTGTGAATGAACGATCGAAAACCTCTCTCATTTCATCTGTGAAGGTCTTGTAAGTGTAGCAGGAGGGAACCTGGGCATCCCATAAGGCTGTCCCCCATTCTCTCGCTTTACCGCAAAGGAGAGTGATGATGTAGGCCACCTTGGAGCGTTCAGTGGGGAATGAGGAGGCCTGCTGCTCAAGCACGAGTGAGCACTGAGATAAAAATGAGCGGCAGGTGGACAGATTTCTGTCGTAAGTGGGTGGCGCAGGGAGGCGTGGTTCATGATTGAAAGAGTGCACAGGAAAAGGAGGCTGGAGAATGGGAGTTGGAGGCGGTTGTGTCTGCTTAAGATGTAGGGTGAGAGCAGCTAAAGCCTCTGTGACGTTATGGAGGGAGTTAGTTATCTGCTGTATATTCTGCTGGTGAGTGCCCAAGAGCGCCCCCTTTTTCTCTAGCGCCCCTCTTAGTCGCACAGCCTCTGCTGGATCCTCTGCATGGGGATGAAGGATCCAAGCGCAGAGTGAGCGTATACTGCTTCACTGATCAAGCCCCGCAGCGCAAATGCAGAAGAGTAGAGCTGGTGTATGTAGAGAGCGAGTGCAGCGCTTAGAGTCAATGAGTTCAGTGGCAGGAATGCGGAAGTGCCGAGCGCGCGCTCACCGTTTTTCTGAATGGGCTCCGTGGCAGGAATGCGGAAGTGCCGAGCCGGCACGCACAGAAAGGAAACAGGCTGTTTGCAGGCGATGACAATCCCGCGGAGCGAGGCAGAAGAATCGCGCAGGATGCTAGATCCGAAATGACAGCTTGAGGTCGATGAATAGGCAGAGGTCAAAAACGGGGATCCAACAAAGTCCGTGATCAGAGCTCGTGGTCGAAAGGCAAATCCAAGGGTCAGTAACAGTAAATCCGTGAGGGCAAGGGATCCGTAGCGTGAGACAAAGACGTGGTCGTGAAAACCATGGTCGAGATCCCGAGGTTCAAAGCAGGGAGAAACGCTGGAATACTGGGCATGGATAGCACACAATAATCTGGCAGAGAGCTGTTGTCTGAAGGCATGTTAAATAGATAGCTGTGATGAGTAGGAATTGAGAACAGGTGTGTTTGGAGCGTTTGATGAGGTGGTGAAAGGCAAGGAGCAGGATGGATCGTGGAGCAGGAGAGTGCAGGTGATCATGAACTTGACTGAGATATGGGCGTGACCTGGCGTACCGTGACAATTTTATTTTTTTAAATAAATGTAAACTATAAAGTCCAAGATGAGTGTGGGTCTTATTAATTTGGAACAGAGACAAAATACTGGTTAAAGAATGCAACGTGTTTTATTAAAAATTCTTCAAGGAAATGCTGTAACAAAAGTAGCTGTCAAATACAAGAAAATGTAAACATTAAAATGTAGCGTATTTCTATATTAACTTGTACCTGCATAGCAAGAGGGTGTGTGTTACTGAAATGAAGACAATGGCACTATAAAATTAAATAGTCATTGTCTGCATCAATATCCTATCCGATCTCTTGTTCCTTTCTCTGCATCTGTATTCAGCGCTCCTCCATCTAAATTTGAGATTTCATCCAAACATGTTCAAGAGTCTCCTCTTGAACATTCACATTTTCTCCCCTTTCTCATGTTGTTAGTTGGTCTTGTCCTACTGTCAGAAGTTTCAGACTGTTTCTTCCAGTGTCTGTCTGCAAGAAAATATAAAAGCAAGAAATTAACTGAAAGTTGCAACCAAAACAGAATGCACAAATTAAATTCTTTCAACATCCAAATTGTGTCACAGTAATCACAGATAACTTGAAATTGGATGTGGAGCTTATGTGGATCTTCAACATCTCACTTTTCATAAGTGTCTCTGAGATGTATTGGAGTATAAACAGAAAGGTTTTACAAAAAATAATGAATAAAGAGTAAAGTTATAGCTACATAAGCACAACACTTGAGTTCATCACATTCTACTCACTTCTATTTTGAACAGGGAAATTATCTGGGGCCTTAAGGTATGCAGACATGAGGATCATTTAAAGCTAACTTTGTTGTGAGATAAGGTGAAAGGATCATCCTGTATAACTAGCATTTAAAATGTCCATGTCACAAGGCGTCGACCATGCCGCGCAGACTTAAAGCAGATACAACAGATTGGACTTAGTTTTAGTGATTTTAATGAAGAATGTACAGGATAGGGAAAGGAGGAGAAGCTTAAGCAGAGATTCAGTATTTGGGGTGCCGTCTGAGGTGGGCAGTTGGGTGGATTGGAAGCGACCGTAGACAGGGGTTAGGGAATGAGTGGTGCAGAGTGCGTGCATTGTCCAATGTGCAGAGTGAGCTCAAAGCTGTGTGAGGAGATCAAAGCTGCAGCATGCATGCTGAATCTATCATGCAGGTTGAGAGCAGCAGAGGGAGTGGAGATTAAAAGGCATCTCGTTGCGCATGCAGCATTCGAGTGCTTTCATGTGGCAGCTGCCACTAAACTATAACTGAACTATAATACTTGACAAAGTGTCTGTAAAAGTTGGCAAACCCCAAGAATCATTGATGGTCGTGTCTTGAAGTGGAAGTGGGCCAGTCTGTGACAGCAGTGAATTTAGACGGCTCCATCTGTAAGTTGGATGGGGTGATAATAAAAACAAGAAATAACACAGAGTCTCTGTGAAATTTACATTTCTCTGCCTTGACAGAAAGTGGATCTGCTCTGACCAAATGGTTGTCTAGGGGCAGAAAAGGAATTCCCAACCTTCATGCTATAACAGCACAGATCAGGTTCTAGGGTGACCTGTATTTACCTGTATTAATGACATCTGTTATCAGTATAAAAGACACTACCTCAAACAGTGACACTCCAATATGGCCAAAGAGCTGTCAAAAGACACCAGAAACAAAATTTAAAGTAACAAAGGCTACCCTCAGTAACACACTGTGCCGCC
Source organism: Channallabes apus (assembly GCA_030522415.1). NCBI lineage: Eukaryota > Metazoa > Chordata > Actinopteri > Siluriformes > Clariidae > Channallabes > Channallabes apus. The sequence goes on along the minus strand of CM060111.1, from coordinate 25,822,303 downwards.
AGGGACCCAAATCCTACAGTGCCAGATGTTTCACCCTGCTTAAGCCAGTACATGTCCAGGCCCATCTGAAGTTCGTTAGAGAGCATTTGGATGATCCAGAACAGGATTGGGAGAATGTCATATGGTCAGATGAAACCAAAATAGAGCTTTGTGTTTGGAGGAGAAAGAATGCTGACTTCCATCCAAAGAACACCATACCATTGTGAAGCATGGGGGTGGAAACATCATGCTTTGGGGGTTTTCTGCAAAGGGACCAGGACAACTGATCCTTGTAAAGGAAAGAATGAATGGGGCCATGTATCGTGAGATTTTGAGTGAAAAACTCTTTCCATCATCAAGGGCATTGAAGATGAAACATGGCTGGATCTTTCAGCATGACAGTGATCCCAAACACACCACCCGGGCAACGAAGGAGAGGCTTCATAAGAAGCATTTCAAGGTCCTGGAGTGGCCTAGCCAGTCTGCAGTTCTCAACCCCAACAGAAAATCTTTGGAGAGAGTTGAAAGTCCGTGTTGCCCAGCGACAGCCCCAAAACATTGCACTAGACGAGATCTGCATGAACCTTGTGAAGACTTACAGAAAATGTTTGACCTCTGTCATTGCCAACAAAGGGTATATAACAAAGTATTGAGATAAAATTTTGTTATTGATCAATACTTATTTTCCACCATAATTAGCTATATTTTTTATGTCATTTTCTGGATTTTTTTTTTCTTATTTTGTCTCTCATAGTTGAGGTATACCTATGATGAAAATTACAGGCCTCTCTCATCTTTTTAAGTGTGAGAACTTGCAGAATTGGTGGCTAACTAAATATTTTTTTGCCACACTATATTTTTTTTGCCACACTGTATATTGTAACCGGTTTGACCCATGTTGCATGGGCGGCAGCATAAAGCACGGACACGAGGCGAGGTCTTATGGGAAAAAAGTGTAATTTATTGTAAGGGACTGCCCCTAGAGGGCACTGTGGCTGTTTTGTGTTTTTTCTGTTAGAAGACCCAGTTTCCCAGAAGGCACCTCGGTCAGGTGATGACTAATTCACCTGTGCCGAGGGGGCTCATTAGTACAATTATAAAAAGCTGTTAGCTCTGGGAAACTGGGTCGAGCATTAATACCGTGTGTTGTGGGCTTTTTTTTTGTTGATTTCAGTTTTGTGTGATACTGGCTCTGAGAACTTGTTTCCTGTGTAGAATTTAGTTAAGTGTTTCTTTAATTTTATTTTAGTTTATGTGAGTTTGGTATTTGTGATTATTGTTCCCGTGAGTCTAGTTGCTCCTCTTTGTGTCTTCCTCAGGTCCCTCGAGTCTTCCATTAGTCTTTAGTGTGTTTACCTAGTCTTTCGTGTTTCCCCCTCCTCACTAGTGTGCTTCCCCAGTCTCTGGAGTCTCTCCCAGTCTTGAAGCAAAGCTCTAAGCCTCCGTGTGATCTATGAGCGTGTGTGCGAGTGTTACTTGTAGGTGAGTGTGTATGCTTCGTTAGTGTGAGAGAGTGAGTGACGCTCAGAGGAGCGTGCATGGGTGTGTTACTGATATGCGAGAATAAGTGTGTGTGTGCCGTTAGTGTGAATGTGTCTGTAGCTCATAGGGGCGTGCATGAGTGTGTCTCTTGTATGTGAGGATATGAGTGTAGGTGTTGCTAGTATGAACGTGTGTGTAGCTCATAGGCGCATGCTTGGAAGTGTTACTTATAGGTGAGTATATATGTGTGTGCGTGTCGCTAGTGTGAACGTGTGTGTAGCTCATAGGAGCGTGCGTGGATGTGTTACTTATAGGTGAGTATAGATGTGTGTGTGTGTGTGGGTGTAGCTCATAGGAGCGTGCGTGGATGTGTTACTTATAGGTGAGTATAGATGTGTGTGTGCATCGCTAGTGTGAAAGGGTGTGTAGCTCATAGGAGCGTGCAGGGGTGTGGAGCTTATAGGTGGGTGCGTGATTTGCCTGAGTGAGTGTGTGAGCCGCTCGTAGTAGCATGGGAGGTTGAGCTACAGTCTAAAGAGCATTTCTTATACTGTAGGTCTGATGTTTGTCAAAGCCCATGTCAATACACCGGTTGAGTCTTCTATGTTCGGGTATTAGAGCCTGTTTGTCAAGCCCGTGTCACTACACCGACTGAGTCTTCTACGTTCAGGTATTAGAGCCTGTTTGTCAAAGCCTGTGTCTCCACACAGGCTTAGTCTTATGTTTCACGTGTTGGAGCCTATATGATAGGGACTGTATCTCAACACAGAGGTGGGTTAGGTGTTTCCAGCTCCCAGAGTCCGGGTAGTTAAGTCCGATGTAATCTGAGTGTGTAATGGTTCCCCGTACCCCTGAGTGTGTAATGGTTCCCCGTACCCCTGAGTGTGTAATGGTTCCCCGTACCCCTGAGTGTGTAATGGTTCCCCGTACCCCTGAGTGTGTAATGGTTCCCCGTACCCCTGAGTGTGTAATGGTTCCCCGTACCCCTGAGTGTGTAATGGTTCCCCGTACCCCTGAGTGTGTAATGGTTCCCCGTACCCCTGAGTGTGTAATGGTTCCCCGTACCCCTGAGTGTGTAATGGTTCCAGAGCCAGTGTTTTGTTTCAGTTATCTTGTCTTAAGTTTGTCTGCAAATAAAAGACTCTTTATTTTTGAAAAGAACCCTCTGCGTTTATGCCTGCCCTTTCTACGCCCACGGCTATACCAACAGCCCATAACACCAGACTCATGATATTTATTTAGGATAAATAGGGAAAGACATGGTTAAAGGAGGGAGGATGGAAGAAAAGTGAGAGGAATGAATGTACACTTGCAGGTCTGGTTGGCAGTGCCCTGCTGCCATGTGGGCACAGGCTGGTGAGTGATGGCAGTGGGCAGAGTGGCAGCCATGCCACTCCTGCAAGCCTTTCACAGGCGGCTGCTACGTCTCTCCCGTGCAGCTCGAACGCACTTGCATCTCCAGGTGGCTCCTACAGTATGTCCCTCCTGTGGGACCCAAGCACGCTACCAAGCTGCACCGTATAACATAGACATCCCAACAGACAGACCCCTACACTCCCCGCTGTGTTTTAAAGCACGGGGAAAAGCCAGGCGATAGTTCACCAGCCGTGCCGCCAACTTTCCCGACCCAGTTCCTTCGCATACCTGAAGGGGAGGCTGCCTAACTAGTGAGCTTCGGAGTGAGCGAGGAGCGTTATTGATTTGGGTGCACGCCCATCACTGGCACAGCCCTTGACAATATACTGTATATACACTACCATTCAAAACTTTGGGGTCACTTCGAAATGTCCTTTTTTTTTTTGGAAGAAAAACTTTTTTTTTCAATGAAGTTAACTTTAAACTAATCAGAAATGCACTCTATGCACTCTACATTGTTAATGTGGTAAATGACTATTCTAGCTGCAAATGTCTGGTTTTTGGTGCAATATCTACACCAATAGATGTTGGAATAGAGGTCCATATCAAGCAACTATCACTCCAGTGTTCTAATGGTGCGGTGTGTTTGCTCATTTGCTCATGGTTATCATGAGAAGGCTAATGACGGATTAGAAAGCCCTTGTGCAATCATTAGCACAGCTGAAAACAGTTTAGCAGGTTAGATAAGCTATAAAACTGACGTTCCTTTGAGCAGGTTGAGTATCAGGAGCATTACATTTGTGGGGTCGATAAAATGGTGTCGAAATGGCCAGAAAAAGATAACTTTCATGTGAAACTTGACAGTCTATTCTTGTTCTTAGAAATGAAGACTATTCCATGTGAGAAATTGCCAAGAAACTGATGATTTCCTACAATGGTGTGTACTACTCCCTTCAGAGAACAGCACACAGGATATAACTAGAGTAGAAAGAGAAGTGTGAGGCCCCGCACAACTAAGCAAGAAGATAATTACATTAGAGTCTCTACTTTGAGAAATAGATGCCTCACAGGTCCTCAACTGGCAGCTTCATTAAATAGTACTCACAAAACGCCAGTGGCAACATCTACAGTGAAGAGGCGCCTCCAGGATGTTGGCAAGAAAAAGCCATATCTGAGACTGGCCAATAAACATAAAAGATTAAAATGGGCAAAGGAACACAAACATTGGTCAGAGGAAGATTGGAAAAAAGTGTTATGGACGGACGAATCAAAGTTTGAGGTCTTTGGATCACACAGAAGAACATTTGTGAGACGCAGAACAACTGAAAAGATGCTGGAACAGTGCTTGACACCATCCGTCAAGCAAGGTGGGGGTACCGTGATGGTCTGTGGTTGCTTTGGTGCTGGAATGGTGGGAGATTTGTTCAGGGTAAAAGGGGTTTTGAATAAAGAAAGCTATCACTCCATTTTGCAACGCCATGCCATGCACTTTGGACAGCACTTGATTGGAGCCAATTTCATCCTACAACAAGACAATGACCCAAAGCACACTTCCAAATTGTGCAAGAGCTATTTAGAGAAGAAGCAGGCAACTGGTATTCTATCTGTAATGGAGTGGCCAGCGCAGTCACCAGACCTAAACCACATTGAGCTGTTGTGGGAGCAGCTTGACCGTATGGTACGCAAGAAGTGCCCATCCAGCCAAAGCAACTTGTGGGAGGGGCTTCTTGAAGTGTGGGGTGAAATTTCTCCAGATTACCTCAACAAATTAACAGGTCTTTAATGCTGTAATTGCTGCAAATGGAGGATTCTTTGACGAAAGCATTGTCAATGTCTTTACTATCTTTTCTATTCATTTTCCAATTCATGTGGTAAATAAAAGTGTGACTTTTCATGGAAAACATAAAATTGTCTGTGTGACCCGAAATGTTTGAACGGTATATATACTCAGCACAAAAAGAAACGTCCCTTTTTCAGGACTGTGTATTTCAACAATAATGTTGTACAAATCCAAATAACTTTACAGATATTCATTGTAAAGGGTTTAAACAATGTTTTCCATGCATGTTCAATTAACCATAATCAATTAATTAACATGCACCTGTGGAATGGTCGTTAAGACCTTAACAGCTTACAGAAAGTAGGCATTTAAGGTCAAAGTTCTAAAAATGCAGGGCACTAAAGAGACATGTCTACCGACTGTGAAAAACACCCAAAGAAAGATGCCCAGGGTCCCTGCTCATCTGCGTGAACGTGCATTAGGCATGCTGCAGGGAGGCATTAGGACTGCTGATGTGGCTAGGGAAATAAATTGCCATGTCCGCACTGTGAGATGCCTAAGACAGCACTACAGGGAGATAGGAAGGACAGCAGATCATCCTCGCAGTGGAAGACCACGTGTAACAACAAAGACCGGAAACTCCCCAAGACGAGCCAATGCCCACAGAACCAGAACTCAGCAGGGCATCGACCTCTAGATGGCTCTGGGCCAGTGGCCAGCTACTGGAAGATGGACCCCCCCAGTGGGTGTCCGGATAGGCGGAGTACTGCTACCGGCACTCATCGATACGGAATGCGCCGTCACCTTGGCACGTCGTTCCCGCTGGGGCGCAGCAGTGTCAACCCCTCCCGATGACCTGTGTACATGGCAATTTGCGGGAACTGCCAGCAGCCCATTTCACAGTGGAGGACCGATGGGGAAAATATGCTGAGACTGGCCGGGTGCAGTCGAACCTGGAGAAGAAACAAAAGAAATGGCAACCCCGGCGCAGGCCAAAGCCAAGGCTGACTACCCGCAGACCTGCATGCTGGCACAAGCGGCAGAGGAGGAAGCGAAAGGGAAAGTTAGATGCTATTATGCATATATCGTCGGATATCGTCAGCCTGCTCCCAAAGTCAGCAAAGGGCCACAAATATATTTTACTTTTGGTGGATTATGCCACCCGATATCCAGAGGCTGTCCCGCTGCGTAAAGCTATGTAGTGTTGCTTTTCAGCCGAGTAGGCCTACCAAAAGAATTATTAACAGATCAAGGAACACCGTTCATGTCTCGCCTAATGACTGATATATGCCGGCTGTTGCAGATCAAACAACCGCGCACTTCCGTTTATCATCCGCAAATAGATGGGTTAGTGGAGCGGTTTAACCAAACTTTAAAGCGGATGTTACGGCGGTTTGTGGACAAAACGGGATGAAATTGGGACCAATCAATACCTTTTCGCCATACGCGAAACTCGACAGAACACAGGGCCACGAATGGACCCAGACTTTATCCCATGATGCTATCCTATCGACCTTCACCATCACCCTTTGCACCAAGCATGTAACCTCAGTCATTTACCTGCTGCATCCACTAAATAAATAATAAAACGCTGCACATGTGAGTTCACCATATATCTGTCTCTCTGTGTTCGTCATTCCTTTAGAACGAACCTGGCTTCTACTTTCTTTGCTTTACAAGGCTATTAATATTTTGCCCACTCTCTGCCAGACACATCAGGCTTTCTTGCGGCAGTGGTAAATGTATGAGTGGTGAAGCTAAGATTGAGTATCCACTGGTCCCAAACCTTTAAAAATTTCTGGGAGAAATTAATACAGAAGAGGTGACAAGTAAATTAGTTCTGGCCTCACCCATCCAGTAATCCCATTCTCCATCCACTAACAATAAGTCTGAAGTCCAAAGGGCATCCCTGGCATACATATAATGGGTTTGCAATGTCTGGCAAGGCTAATACTTTTTAAGCTAATCTAGCATAAACGTAAATGTAAATAAACATAAATGTATATTTATGATTGTGACTTAAAGATAAGTTGTACCCCAGATAAGTATTAGATATTTAACTGTAAATAAGCATTAGATTGTAGATTGTAGATGTAGATTGCAGATAAGTATTAGATAAATGATGCATGTGGTGATCAAAGATGACTTTTTGAAGGTCATGAATCATGAATTTTTCCATTTATTAAAATAATTTTTGTAGTTATTTTTTAATTGTATACTTCACTCACTCTGTTCAACTGTTTCATTTTACCATATAGTAGGTGGACAACCAGACTGCTCATTACCGTCGCGCTCACCGCCGTGGCAAAGCGGCAGCGGCCAAAATAAACCAGTAGCATTTCAAAATAATTCGTGAAATGACCGCCAGGTGGCGCAAATTGACATTTTCCGTCGTCTCGGTTTTTAAATATATTTAGAGCTTAAGCCATAATAAAGTCATAACAATATGTTGTAGCGAAGAAATACTACAATTATGATAATTTCCACATCCAAGTACTGTGTCCAACAAACATGAAAAACTATAAATATAAAAAAAAATATGAGTTAGAAAACATTGGTTTTATTTTGTTTAGACAGACTCTCTGTTTTTATCTGTTTAGTGTTATTATTAAAGAAAACAGCACAAACAACAGCACTAGGGCTTTTTAAAAAAATTTATTTCGACAATACTTACAGTTGTTAGAGTTTAAGACATCAAGATTTAAATATAGAAATAACTAAAACAAATAGAGCAAACTTCCAGAATAGATAATAAAAAAATAAATCAATAAAAAGGATGTATGCAGTATAATCAGGGCCTCTTATTTCATTATTCGCTCGCACTTCGTCTGGCACAGAACCAAAATATATTGTCTCACATTTGTGAATAAAATATCATTGAGATTTATTTGTGCAAAATAATATTTATGCAATATAATTACAGGCTCTGGATTCGCTTTTCGTTTGCAGTATAAACCAAAATACATCTTACGATTTTTGAGAGATTTGTTGTAAAAAAAAATAGTTTTTCAGATATTTGTCTGTACAAAATAATATTTATGTAATATAATCACAGGCTCTTGATTCGTTATTCGTTTGCAATATCAACCAAAATCCATTAACCATATAATATAAACCAAAATATTTAATTTGTTGTATTACATATTTATGCCGTCTCATCAAGGATCCAGAGATTTCGTTGTACTAAATAATATTTTTGCTGTATAACCATCTTAATTCGTTAACCGTAGATTCAGTTGTACTAAATTATGTTTATGCAGTATAATCAAGCTCTCTTATTTCGTTATTTGTTCACATTTGGCTTGCACTTGCTGCATTGCACACTACTGAGCATCCAAGCATGGCAACGCATGCTTGGTTTAAGTTGGACATTGACGCACATACTGTAAATGAATGTGAATCATATGGCATTATATTCCTGCCACAATTCTCACAGCTGTACAGTATGTATTGAAATAATAACAATAGTGTTTTTCTTTACTGACTAGAAATATAATTGCGCAACTGTTAAGCATTAGCCCGTACTTGATAAGCTATTGTTCGTTCTATCAGGGTTTAATTACCCTAATATCAAGACCAATCGAGCACGCGCTGAAGGAGTTCGTCAGACGTGAGGCTAAGCCACGGAACAAAGATGAGCTTCTTCAGGCCATTGTGACTTTCTGGAAGGATCGCTTGACCAAAACTGCATGCAGTAAATATATTGATCATCTGCAGAAGGTTTTGCCGGCGGTGGTACAGCGCAGCGGGGGTGCTACTGGGTTGTAAAATTGTAGTTTGTTAAAATGGTTTCATTATTTATTAAAGAAAATCATGCATCCCAGCCTATTGCATTTCATTCTTATACTAACACAAAAACACAAGCGCTGCTGTATAACATCTATAACGCAAATTTTATGGTCATTTGGTCATTTATGGTGTTAATTTTATTTTTTTTATAATAAAAAAATGTCTTTAATGTTAACTACACAAAGCAGTGTCTTCCCACCTGCATCTCCAGCATACTGTATATCAGATTGATGGACATGAGTCCGCATCTGTTACATTTTTGGTGACAACAGTTTTTTCAGCACACATGTTTTTACTGTGTAGTCGACCGCACGCGCACAACCTCTCGCAGGCGCAGAGGCAGAGAGTACGCCGTTTTAACGGGGGTGGGGATAAGAAAACAGCAGGGAAACTGACTGGCCATTTTAATACAAACCGGATTCCAAAAAAGTTGGGACACTAAACAAATTGTGAATAAAAACTGAATGCTGATCGAATGATGTGGAGATGGCAAATGTCAATATTTTATTCAGAATAGAACATAGATGACAGATCAAAAGTTTAATCCGAGAAAATTTATAATTTTAAAGGAAAAATATGTTGATTCCAAATTTCATGGTGTCAACAAATCCCAAAAAAGTTGGGCCAAGTAGCAATAAGAGTCTGGAAAAAGTAAATTTGAGCATAACGAAGAGCTGGAAGACCAATTAACAGTAATTAGGTTAATTGGCAACATGATTGGGTATAAAAAGAGCTTCTCAGAGTGGCAGTGTCTCTCAGAAGCCAAGATGGGTAGAGGATCACCAATTCCTGTCATGTTTCCTCACCTTACTGTGTTTGCGTCGGGCGTGTGTGCGTGGCATGACTGCGGAGGCGAGCTGACGGTTAACAAAGTTCTTTATTTTTCTTATAAACAAAACATAAACAAAACGGGATCACTCCAACACAAACGAATCAACTAAAGACAAATGCTAGACGCCTGACTGAGATTCAGTCAGGCTATTTATAGACAAACAAAACCTAATCATCAAATTAACTTCCCTCGGTTCAGGTGAGCTTCTACGTCACCTGACCGAGGTGCAAACTGGGAAACGAAGTAAAACTCAACATAAACAAACTACAACTCAAAACATACACGGGCGTTAGGCGCATTCTAGGGGTTAACCGTTACATTATCCCCCCCCCAAAAAATGCTCCTCTGGAGCATCACCGGAGGCCCCAGACACCCAACCCAATGTTCTACCTTTCGCCTCCTGTCCAGGAGGCTGGGTGACGGTGCTGGAGACGTGCTCGGCGGCTGCAGAGCTGGAGACGTGCTCGGCGGCTGCAGAGCTGGAGACGTGCTCGGCGGCTGCAGAGCTGGAGACGTGCTCGGCGGCGGCAGAGCGGTCACTGCGTTCGCCGACGGCGTTGGAGCGGTCACTGCGCTCGACGACGGCGTTGGAGCGGTCACTGCGCTCGACGACGGCGTTGGAGCGGTCACTGCGCTCGACGACGGCGTGGGAGCGGTCACTGCGCTCGACGACGGCGTGGGAGCGGTCACTGCGCTCGACGACGGCGTGGGAGCAGTCACTGCACTCGACGACGGCGTGGGAGACACGCTAACTCGCTGTCCTCGAAGCCGGAAGGTGGCAGCAGGACGGGTGCCTGGATCAGCGGCTGCTGACACGCTAGCGCGCTGTCCTCAAAGCCGGGAGGCGGCAGAAGAACGAATGCGTCAGTCAGCGGCTGCTGACACGCTATCGCCCTGTCCTCGAAACCGGGAGGTGGCGGCAGAATGGGTGCGTCGCTCAGCGGCTGCTGACACGCTCGCTCGCTGTCCTCGAAACCGGAAGGCGGCGGCAAGATGGGTGCGTCGGACAGCGGCTGCTGACACGCTGGCTTGCTGTCCTCGAAGCCGGAAGGCGGTGGCAGGACGGGTGCATCGGACAGCGGCTGCTGACACGCTGGCTCGCTGTCCTTGAAGCCGGAAGGCGGTGGCAGGATGGGTGCATCGGACAGCGGCTGCTGACACGCTAGCTCGCTGTCATCGAAGGTGGAAGGCGTCGGCAGAGTGGGTGCGTCGGTCAGCGGCTGCTGACACGCTAGCTCGATGCTGAACGTTGGAGAGGGAGGAGAAAGCTCCGAGCCCGCTTCGCGGTTATCCCGGAAGTGAAGGATCATCTGCTGGAGCTCCTTTACCTGCTCCTGCATCTCTCGCACTCGCTCCGGCTCCGGAATCCACCACATGAGCTTTTCCTCTCTCTGCTGCTGCTCTGCCTGGGGTTTTCTTTCCCTCGCGTCACCGCCGTACTTGGGCTTCCTCGCCCTTCTCTTCCGGCCGGTGCGGGGAACCACGTGACCCCGTGCTGCGTCGCCTTTGAATGGCGTCCGCCGAATGGCGAGCCTGCAGCCCTCCCAGCCCTCTCTCTCTCTCCTCGCTGCTCTCCCGCAGGTGCTCCTGCTCCTCCAGCAAGCTGTACTCCGAGCTGCGGTACATCTCCTCTTCGTCCTCAACCAGCCCGATGTAATTCCAGCCGCAGTACTCTTCCTCGCTCTCCCGCAGCCTGTTCACCAGCTCGTGCGAGATGGTATCCGCACCCCCCCAAAAAATATCCAGGGAGGCATCCTCCGCCATGCCACTTGTTAGGTCTAGCATTCTGTCATGTTTCCTCACCTTACTGTGTTTGCGTCGGGCGTGTGTGCGTGGCATGACTGCGGAGGCGAGCTGACGGTTAACAAAGTTCTTTATTTTTCTTATAAACAAAACATAAACAAAACGGGATCACTCCAACACAAACGAATCAACTAAAGACAAATGCTAGATGCCTGACTGAGATTCAATCAGGCTATTTATGCACAAACAAAACCTAATCATCAAATTAACTTCCCTCGGTTCAGGTGAGCTTCTACGTCACCCGACCGAGGTGCAAACTGGGAAACTAAGTAAAACTCAATGTAAGTGCCATATCGCACTTGTTATGAATTTGTTGTGTTTATTTTATTTTATTTTATTTGCTGTTATTTCATTTATTCTACCTTGTTCTATTCATTAGTAAAGCATTAAGCATTAAGTTTGTTACATAAGCCATAAGCTTTATAGTTCTTAGTCATGCATCATAAGTTGATAATCGTAGGTTGGTCTGTGATGTCATTCTACTATTACATGCATTTGTGTGACTGTCATATGCTAGAAAGCTCAGTATAGTTTTGGAAGGATACGGAAACACAAGCTTTTGACCGTCAGCTAGTGAGAGCTCCCAGTAAGCTAGAAATGCTAAATACAGCAACGAGGTTGTTGTAACCGTCAGCTAGTGAGAGCTCCCGGTAAGCTAGAAATGCTAAATACAGCAACGAGGTTGTTGTAACCGTCAGCTAGTGAGAGCTCCCGGTAAGCTAGAAATGTAAAATACAGCAACGAGGTTGTTGTAACCGTAAGCTAACGTAAGCTGGGAAAGTAAGAAACAACAAGAGTGTTGTTAGATACCCAAGCCAAGATTGTAATCTACAAGATACAGCAAACAGGTTGTTGTAAAACTCAGAGATTTGCAAGATGCAGCAACTGGTGTCTGTAATAACAGTGGATTTACTCAAGATGACTGTATGAAGTGTTGATTCTTTGATGCTGACAAATAAACGACAAAAGACAAAGAGATCGGACTTCTGTCATGTGAGTGAAACTTTAAGACATTAGCTACGCATCAAAACTAGTGAAATAAGCCAACCGCATCTACACTCAACATAAACAAACTACAACTCAAAACATACACGGGCGTTAGGCGCCCTCTAGGGGTTAGCCGTTACAATTCCCACAATGTTGCGCAGAAAGATAGTGGAGCAATAACAGAAAGGTGTTACCCAGCGAAAAATTGCAAAGACTTTGCAGTTATCATCATCAACTATGCATAATATCATCCGAAGATTCAGAGAATCTGAATCTCTGTGCATAAGGGTCAAGGGCGTAAAACCATACTGGATGCCCATGATCTCCGGGCCCTTAAACGACACTGCACCACAAACAGGAATGCTACTGTAAAGGAAATCACAGAATGGGCTCAGGAATACTTCCAGAAACCATTGTCCAAACCATCCACCGTGCCATCCGCCGTTGCCAGCTGAAACTCTACAGTGCAAAGAAGAAGCCATTTCTAAGCAAGATCCACAAGCACAGGCGTTTTCATTGGGCCAGGGATCATTTAAAATGGAGTGTGGCAAAATGGAAGACTGTTCTGTGGTCAGACGAGTCACGATTCGAAGTTCTTGTTGGAAATGTGGGACGCCATGTCATCCGGACCAAAGAGGACAAGGACAACCCAAGTTGTTATCAACGCTCAGTTCAGAAGCCTGCATCTCTGATGGTATGGGGTTGCATGAGTGCGTGTGGCATGGGCAGCTTGCATGTCTGGACAGGCACCACCAATGCAAAAAAATATATTCAGGTTCTAGAACAACATCTAGTCATCTCTTTCAGGGAAGACCCTGCATTTTTCAACAAGATAATGCCAGACCACATTCTGCATCAATCACAACATCATGGCTGCATAGGAGAAGGATCCGGGTACTGAAATGGCCAGTCTGCAGTCCAGATCTTTCCCCTATAGAGAACATTTGGCGCATCATAAAGAAGAAGGTGCGACAAAGAAGGCCCAAGACGATTGAACAGTTAGAGGCCTGTATTAGCCAGGAATGGGAGAGCATTCCTATTTCTAAACTTGAGAAACTGGTCTCCTCGGTCCCCAGACCGAGTTGAGTGTTGTAAGAAGGGAAGATGCCACACAGTGGTGAAAATGGCCTTGTCCCAACTTTTTTGGGATTTGTTGACACCATGACATTTTGATTGACCATATTTTTCCCTTAAAATGGTACATTTTCTCAGTTTAAACTTTTGTTCCATGATTTATGTTCTATTCTGAATAAAATATTGACATTTGCCATCTCCACATCATTGCATTCAGTTTTTATTCACAATTTGTTTAGTGTCCCAACTTTTTTGGAATCCGGTTTGTAATTCATTGACACGTTGATGTCTTTGGTTTCGGCTGTGAGTGGATGCGCTGTAGTAATCCAGGTTTTATACAAATTACATAAGCTGATTTTCCCCCCATTAGTATATAAAAGCAGACATTTCGCTTTCTGTATCTGTATTTCAGTCATGATATACTAACATATTTTTGCTGTGTAATGCACGCGCGCACAACCTCTCACGGGCGAGCCTCCACACAGCAGACCAAATCGTCATTAGCGCGTCCCTCCCCCAAACAGCGCAGCAATTAGCATTTACTTACATCTAAACTGAGTCGTTTACATAAATCACTGATCACATTTAAACAATCTATTCATACAGATGTACCTGTTTTACAGGTTTGTTACTGAATTTACTCCAATAAAGACCCATATAAGAACTGTGGCAGCGGGCACACCTAAAAATAAATGCAGGATTATTTTTTATAGTCTAAATAAAAATGCTTTTATAAATGTGGGCTACTGTTATCTACTTCAAATATTTGTTAAAACAGCCAGGAAACCCACTCTGACCATTTTAATAATTCATTGATAAATTAGTGATTCCTTTGGTTTCGGCTGTGCTGATGGTGATCATGTCATCTCGTCGTCTCCGCAGCAGGGAGCGCGCCTATAATTCACTTTTCATACGAATTACATAATCTAATAATTTTTTTTCATTAGTTTATATAAAAGCAGATATTTCGCTTTCTATATATATTTTTCATTATCGGTTCATTTTCTGACGCGCTCAAGTTCACCGAAAACAATACAGAACCCCGTTTAGTGTAATTTATTTCAGTTACTAAATCTACTACAAATTTAAAGAACACAAAATATAAGATGACACAAGACCCTACACGTGTAGCTTTTCTAATTACACATAATAAAAAGGCTCAGTGTGTTAACGTTAATGTTTACGTTGCTTAAATTCTAATTTAATTTTAATTATAAATTTGTACTGTAATGTTACTACTGTGATAATGAATTTCGTTTAATTACAATGTTTCACTTTATTTTATCTGCAACGACGTGCGGCTGTGGACGACCTGCGCCTCATTAAGCCTGGAGAGAACGAACTGATGCCTGAGGCGTCAGTCTATAGTTATATAGCGCCACTCAGCGGTAAAAGCCAGCAAACACACAAACCCAAATGCTGACGACATATGCCGCGACGGTAGAAGTCACATACTGCTTGTGCACCCACTGTATATGCTGCACTTTACATTAAGGAAAATATTTATTTAATTTTACCGTGGATTAGACATTTTATATAGTTGTGATAACACTAAAGATCGACCTGAAGTTGTGCTCTCTTTATACAAAGGAATTGGACCTTGCATTGTTGTTTATTTTTAAACAATTTTTAACTATTCACTTTTGCATGTACAAAAAAATTATTCCTGTATTTAAAAGCCTGTGTCATCTATAGTCAAATTCATCTATAGACTTGTTGAACAGGCTTCTTGAAATAAATGCCATTTTCATGTAATATTAGGCTGTGGCCACTGGGTGGAAGTATACAAACATTTATTTCATGTGATTCATTTATCACATTTAATATACATGTCGCTCCTGAGCTGCCAGTGATCCAGACCCCCTCTGCCCCCTGGAGCTGTCTGACTCATCCTGGTGTCCTGCTTCTGGTTGGAGATCTCACATGGATGCCCCGTGTGGTTTGCCTGGGATGCATTTGGTGACTGGGAGGGTTCCACTTTTCCATGAAGACATTCCTGTCCTCGGCTGATGCAGACAGCTGTTCTCTGAGGACTTAGTTCAGGACTGGAGTTTTCTACAGTCTACCTGAGCCTCCAATAACGAACTGGACTCAATTTTAACTTAAACACATCTCCTGTTACACTGAACTTCCAGTCTCACAGTATGATGCAGATAAATCCCTTCAATCCGTTTCATCAAATGATGATGGGTTCCCTGTTGAGTCTGGTTCCTCTCAAGGTTTCTTCCTATTACTATCTAAGGGAGTTTTTCCTTGCCACTGTCGCCATCATCCTCGGCTTGCTCATCAGGGACAAATTTATCATTTTGATTCATACACGTTTACATCTCATACAAACTTAGATGAATTATTTTGATTGTGTGAAGCAGCTTTGAATGTAAATTGTTAAAAGTGCTATACAAATAAAATTTAATTTAATTTAATTTAATTTCAGTTAATTTATTATTTCCACACTTGAAGAATTTTATTTACACTTAATTCAAAGATCAGATTTTTATTTTTTATTTTAGGCAAATTATATTTCTCAATACTCTCAATATTATATTTTATGACAAGCAAATGGGCTCAGCTTTTACCAATTTACCTGATTGCAGGAGAGTCTATTTTAAGTTGCACTTTTGGATGGTATGTAGCAGGGCTGGACTGAGACAAAAAAACGGCCCTGGCATTTTTGGCCATAGCGGCCCACCATGATTATTTAAACAATATGTTGAGTCATATGACACATCAAAGGATATATGTGCTCACTATTTTGTTTCAAACATTAAACCACAGTAACCTGCATGGAAGCAAATAACCGTGGTAAAAAAATATTATTAATTATTATTATTGTTGTTATTATACAGTCTTTTATTACTCTCATTACAATACGCAGACTTGGAAGAGAAGGCCACAGTGACAAAATTCAAACCTTGTGGCAAAATTTATTGTCAAACAAAACACTGCTTGAGATGTCTGTAGACAAGTGTTTAATAAAATGTACTGTTCACAAACACAAATAAGATAAGTCAAGATAAATTAGGCCTACAGTAAGACCATGTCAAATGTCATGACAGCACCTCAGAATGGCACCTTAAAGTATGAAAAAGAGAGAGAATGAGAGAGAGACAGAGAGAGGCAAACAAGGGAAAAAGAGAGCAAGGAACAGATCAGGCATAGTTTAAGTAACTGTTAGGTGAACTGAGAGATAATAGCTTATTTTACAATTTCGATCAATCGTGACAGACATAAGACATAACCACTCGTTAATTTGATGTGGATGGCAATGTACATAATTGGCAGACGGTTCATTTGCGGGTAGCAGCTAGGTAGGCTAGTGGTGCAGTTTGTCGACAAACACTCAAATGCACGAGCGACACTGTTTCAACCGTCTAGGGGACTGTGTCATAGCAAAAAGTGAGTGAAGGAGTCTCACTACCAGAGAGAACGTAATATGTTTAGGAAAACGTATTTTCTTTTTATTTCTGGGCAAAAAGGTAAGGGTTACAACTTCAGAGGTTGACAAGGCCAAAATAATCTTCGTTTGAGATTAACTAAATTCCTAAGTCAAAAGAAAAGAAAAGAAAATGCATAATCCTTCCCTAACTCCCTAACCAAACCAAAGTTTGGCGTCAAACTTCCTATAACCCCTCATATGTTGGAAAGTGTTATTTACAACAATATTTACAAAGGGTAATATAAATCGATGGCTAGCCAATCCGAAATAGAATACACATTCATATTCGAATATTCGAAACAGGCTTAGGCCATATCAACAGCAGGACTAAACAGTTCTCCCTGGCAATATACTCAAATATACAAGTCGAATTGAAAAACGGAAATGCAACACAACGACGCACGCGGTGGCACAAAGGGCATCTGAAAGGAGTTTGGGGAGGTCTGAAAGGTCCTTTTATTCTGGTTGGTTGATGAGACGAACCAACCGCCATCAACACCCATCTGAAAAGCAAGCATGTACCCAGAAAGAACAGCAGAGGGCAGAATAACACAAATTCATAACAGACACACACACACACACACACACACACACACACACCACAAAAAAGCCCTCTGTCATCCCTAAATAAATGTCCCTAAGTCTACTTCTTACTGGACACGTAGCTATTCTGAAGCCTTCCTCAATCTGTCCCTGCTGGGTCACATCTCTCACCCCCTCCTCCTCCTGCAAATCAATTTTAATAGCTACTCCTTCTTCATCTGTGTAACTAACGTTGACGTTACTCTGTTGTACACTCCCTTGTGCTGCTCCGGCAGGCTGAGCACTCTGGACTGCCTCTGCACTGTTGCTAGATGTTGATGGCCCTACACCAGCAGCTGCAATTGAACGTGTTGTGGTGGCAAACATTTCTGTGATTTTCTCACATTTTGCTGCTTCCACTTGTAGGCTTTTGCGTCTTTTCTCCCACAGCTTCTCTGCACCTCCCCTGCTCTTTTCTGGTTTATCCATTGTAATACACGGACTCATTTCGAACTCCGGTCAAACTCTAAATAACAGATTTTGTCAAGGGGAGATGAGGGCTGGCCAGGAGGGAGGCAGGGCGTGGCCTGAGATTTCATTGGACTAGCTCAATGTGCTTTTAGACAGTCAACCAATTGGCTGCGATTCGTGTCTCAGATACTCTACCGTTGCGGTAATAAATAAATTGGCCTAATAAACTTATGAAAAAAGTTAAATATTAAATTATTACTGACAGCCCCAGCCCAAAAATGTGCGTCAGCCCAACAGGTATTCCCCGGTATGCCCTATGGTCAGTCTAGGCCTGGTATGTAGTCAACAATCCAAGAGAGATGAAAAGGAAGTAAAACAACAAGAAAACTAAATTGCATAAAAGAACAATTTTTATTTTAGGGCTAAGATGTTTAGTTAATCATTTTTATTTATACTAAGAATTTCCCCTTACATGTAGGACTAAATCTAAGAAATGTCATAATTCTAAGAATTTTCTTAGAATTTCATCACTATGAGCAACTTTTAGGCTTAAGAAGCTTTGTGATTATAATTTACAAATTTTAAAGAAGTCAAAGTTGCAGCTTTAATAAACTGTAAATTAACATTAAAAATGTATCCTTTTTTTTAAAGCCAGCAACATTTTAATTCTTGGTAACATAAACTAGTTTTGTCTTCATTTGAACTCCAAAGGGCTCTGTGCAGAGCTTTTTTGGGACTAAAATGTTTTTTTTTTTCGGATTTCTTATCATGCAGTCAACTGTTTGTGGTAAAAGAAACCAGCTTATTCATTTCCAGTGAATAGAAGACTCAGCCAGGTTCCTCTTTCACATTGAATCTGAATCTGACAGCTATGCTTTTGGCAAAAAGGTATGTAAGAGGATAGTTCTCCATTTTATTAACTGTGTCCTGAAGACAACTGAGTCAGCGATCTTTCACATACATCTGAATGTTAAAAACTTAGAAATAGTTTAAGTGTCTTTTTTATTCACTGAGATGACATTAGGACCAAACAAGGCATAAATTGTCATTAATGTCGTAATATATGGTTGTTTGAAATCTTATTTATTTGATTATTTATTCATGGCATTAACAAGATTTTGATTATCTTGAAAAAACTATACTGAATAGGAAAATATCTTGAATACAAAAAATATGCTGAAATAATGCAAATGTACTGGTTATGTTAAATTTAACATGTAGTGCCATCATTTTTATTTTATTTTACACAGGATATATGTATTTTCACATGTGAACTATTCACATTTTATCAAATGCTGTTCCCTTGTCAAGCTGCAATTTCAGGTCATAACCATGTGCAGCATGATGAAATGCACCTTCATAGGCTTTTCAGCATATATGATGAGCATATATTACACAAACAATCATGTGAGTTATATACAATCATACTTATGAAATGGATAATGTTTTAGCATGCATCTCTCATATCATAAATGTCACAGATCAAATGTTGCATTTTAAGTGAACGCCCACTCAACTAGACAGTATTACAGTATGGAATGAAAGACCATTGTTGTATTTTTATTTTTTGCTGATGTAAGTCTCACTAACAGAACACTGGATCCTGGACACTCCGACACCACCACATCTGATGACTAACAGAGTATTCACAGCCATTATGCCAATGATTCAGCATCAAAATGTAAAAATCAGCAATGACTAATTTCATGTTTGTTTCATTACAATCATGAGACTTGGTCATAGGACAGTTGTAAGAGGTTTTTAACAACACTTTGCTAGAAATGTTCACTAGGGATGTGAGAATAGAAGGGTGCATCAAGACTGACAAAACAAAAAAGTGTTGAAAAAGCCGGTGATATGAGCATGTGGTATGAGCAAGTATCCAATAGCTTCTGGGATTAAAAAAAAAAAAACTGTACTTGTAGTAACTGTCTGTTCAGGTGTCTGGTGGTTTAAGTTAGATGCCTAGTATTTGGGAATAGAACCAATAAAATTTGTTAGAAATGAAGTCCCATGCATCTATTTCTTTGAGACACCTACATACTGTATATGAACTGGAGAGATGTAACTGATGTTGACGTACTGTCACAGATAGAATTCACTAGTTCATATTTCTTACTCACGATCATGTAGAAAAAGTATAGTGGATAAAATCTGTCCATTTAAGCTTGAAATGGAAGCAGAGGAATCTATAATGAGTCTGTTTTTAAAAACTTCCTTATCTAGTTGATTGTTAGTTTAATACAAAATAAAAACTTCAGAGATTGCTTTGTAGTCCATTTTTCAGATAAGCTCATAACTGAGTCCTTATAGATAGAAATAAAAAATAAAAACATGTTCTATAAACCAACTTTATAAAAACACACATATCTTTTTGCGCTCAGGCTTTGGGTTGAGGTGGGCGATGACAGCCTCTTCAAATACTTCCTTCACGCCATCTTGGTTGAGAGCCGAGCACTCGAGGTACTTGACAGCCTTGATTTCACGAGCCAGAGCCCTTCCCTGCTGCTCTGTGACTGGAGTCAGTTTCTGTTCCTTTAACTTTTGCAGAATTTCCGGATCCTGTCTATGATCTTTCTTGGTTCCTACTAAAAGTATGGGCACATTGGGGCAGTGTTTTGTTACCTCAGGATACCATTTCAACTTGATATTCTCAAAAGAGGTCATGCTGGAGATGGAGAAGCAAATGACGAAGACATTGGTCTGGGGATAAGATATTGTGCGCAGGCGATCGTATGCTTCCTGACCGGCTGTATCCCATAGGTTAAGACTGATGGGTTTGGACTGCACTGTGATCTCTGAGCTGTAATTGTCAAACACAGTAGGGATGTACTCCTTAGGAAAGGCATTGGTGGTGTAGGAGATTAGAAGGCAGGTCTTCCCCACGGCTCCGTCTCCAACCACCACACACTTGATGCTTTGCATTTTGGTCCAGCTTCTTCAAATACAGCCCCTAAAAATGTGTACATTTATTAATAGTATATAAAACCAGCATTCATAATTTGTAGTTTCTGGTTACAGGATTTTTTTCCTAATTAAGCTAATTCACTAATCAGTTAAACAAAAACTAGTTTTTACTATTAATAGTAAAAACTTACTTTTACTATTAAAAGTTACTATTATGTTCATTGCAGCACAGTGAAATTAATTTCTCACACATTCCATGTAAGGATTATTCATGATAAGGCAGTTCTTATGCAAACAGAGTTAAGGGCCTGGCTCAAGGGTGTCCAAAAACCTCTGGATAGATAAATAAATAAATACATGCATTGCATGTTTATAGTACTTGTTATATATTTTTTTTTAAAAAGTTAAAAGCAATTTACAGCAACAACAAAATTTTTTTTAAAAATAAAGAAAAATTAAGCAAATAATAACAATGAATTAAATAATAGCACTGACAGAAAGAACATTATATCCAAATATAATAGGGTAGGGTAGACTAAGAAAAAACATGATGGGTCTGAAGTTTTTGTTTTTTCAAATAATATATTTAGATAAGATTGTAACACTTTGCTTTCATCTGTTTGGAATGTATAAGGCACTCTTCTCTTTATTTGGTGATGATGATGATGATGATGATGATGATGACAATATGATGACAAAAACTTTGCAAGACATTTTGACAAACAAAATCCAACTGCAAGCCGAACTGATTAGACTTGGATCCGTTACACCACGGCACATAACCATCCAGCAACATAATGTTCATTATATGAGGCAATAAGCTAGTGAGCTTTTAGTTGACTTTTAGCACTAGAGTGTTTTTAGCACTGCTTTCTTACACAACCTTTCCGGAAACATAACTGCAGAAAAAAGTTTTTGTTGTTAAGCCTTGGACTTAAACATGTCTGAGTGTATTTTGTTCAAAAACCTGATTTCAGTAGAATTTTTGGCTGATTTACAGATTTCTTCCAGATTCAAACATAATGGGTTTTAAACAGGTTAAGCACATTTGTAAAATTGACGTGTCGACTCAAATAGTACACAAGCATTAAATTAATGAAATACTGTATCCATCCAAAAAGAAAAAAGACAGACAGACAAAAAACTAGACAGAAAAGCTTAACACATTGATCGGATGCCTTTTGTAATAAATTATCATTTAAAAGTAATTTTCCCAGTAATTTTCATCAGCTCTGTGTAAATCTATATATTGTGTACATGAGTGTATGTGTACAGTATATATATATATATATATATATATATATATATATGGTTGAAAGCTTAAACATACCCAGAGCAGTGTGATCCTGTATCTGTAGAGTACTCTGCTTTATCCCTGCAGAATTGAATCCTTCAACAAGAAATTCGTCCTTCACACCCACACCACTATACAGCCATGTCAGCTACATTCACTTGTGTCTTCTAAACAGAAACATTGCGGTGACTTAGTAATGCAGTCGTTTTGAGGAAGCTGTCCGTCTCATAAGGAGACATATTTAAGTCTAGTAATTTGTGCAACAGGATTGATAAATAACATAACATATAATAGCCATTAGCCAAGGACACACTGGAGGCTTTGTGAGATCTCTGTAGAGCACTTTGATAGAAATGTGTAAACCAGGATGAAGAAGAAAGTGCACTTTGTCGCCTTGGTTGGTGTGTGTGTGTGTGTGTGTGTGCGTGTGTGCGTGCGTGCGCGCGCTGCTGCTCAGGAACTGATTCGTGATGTTAGCTATTCTGAGTCAAAGCCTGTTCATGTGAGATGCGTTGCTGTACAAAGTTGATTTTCTTGTGTCATACTCAGGATATTAGTACACATCCTGTACACATAGCAAAATGTAGATAAGATATGCAGTAGAAAAATACAAAACAGTTGCGCTTAAATATTTTTTACCAGATTTATTTTACACTTAGTCTACATGAGCATTCATCGCTCTTTTTTACACACACACACACAAACACACAAACACACCTTTCAGTATAGATACTAAGTAATGTGTTTTAAATGAAGAATAAATAACTCATTATCTTACAGGAAACATATCAACTTTGGGTTATAACCATGACTCACACAACCTTAACATGGAGACATTTCTTCTAACAGTATAACAGAATGATTTAACAAATACATTTAATATTTTAACATATTACATATTTAACATGTCTTAAAATAACTTTGTTGTTACTTAATTACCTATCATGTTAATCAAAAATTATACACACACTCTATTAAAACTTCTGTTGGCTGCACTTTCTTATCAGTGCTTTCTGTTCAAGACTGCTGTTTCCCCAGTCGCTGCTGTGGTACAAGAAATTGTGGTCTGGGGGTGTACCTGGTTGTAACTGTGGTGTGAGGGTGTCTTCACGGAAGAGCATAAAGAGAAGTGTTTTGATATCTGCAAACATAATTTGAACTGATACTCTAAAGGAGGTGAAAGTTTCAAGAGGATCATTACTGGTGATGAGACACGAGTTAATCACTACGAGCCTGAGAGTAAACGGCAGAGTATGGAACAAAAACATCCTCAATCACTGAACGAGAAAAAGCTCAGATATCAACCATCAGCTGGAAAATTCATCAATGCTTACAGTTTTCTACGATTCTTAAGGGCCAGAAGTATTGGAACAGTATCAGGAAAAAGGTTCAACAGTGCTACAGTGAGACGGTTATTGAAGAGCTGAAGACTAAACTTCAATTAAACACAGAGGACCGCTATCCGGGGGTGCTATGATCTTATATGACGACGCAGGTCCACACGCTTGAGAAACTAAAAATTATGAACATACATTATAACATGCAGTGGCCATTATTTTCAGTTTCTTGCCCAATGTGACCTTTGTTTCCTATTCCTGTAAATAATGAACATACAGTGTAATATGCAATGGTCATTTGCACACAAAGGGGAAACCATGCAGAAAAAAAAAGTGTTTTTCCCCCAATAGAATTATTTCATTCATTCATTCATTCATTTTCTATACCGCTTAATCCTGTGTTCAGAGTCGCGGGGGACCTGGAGCCTATCCCAGGAGACTTCGGGCACTAGGCGGTGTACACCCTGGACAGGGTGCCAATCCATCGCAGGACACACACACATACACACACTCACACACCCAATCACACACTACGGGCAATTTAGGAACGCCAATTAGCCTAACCTGCATATCTTTGGACTGTGGGAGGAAACCGGAGTCCCCGGAGGAAGCCCACCAAGCACGGGGAGAACATGCAAACTCCATGCACACAGAGACGGGAATCGAGCCTGATAGAATTATTTATATGTATTTATTTTGTTATATGTTTTTGTAAGGGAACATGCCAGGTGTTTGGAGTGGAGTTATGTACAATGGCACCCATAATCAATGTTGGCACAATAAATGTGGCATAGTGGTTAACACTGTCACACTGCACCTCCAGGGTCCGGGTCTGGTTCCTGCTATGGAGTCTGTGTGCATGGAGTGAGCCTGTTCTCCCTGTGCTTCCTCCCAGAGTCCAAAGACATGGTGTAACAGGCGGTTGCCTAGTTACGGGCTCTTGGCCAGCGGGGGCGCTGTGACAAGCTTTACCGTTGATTTTATAAAAGCAGAAGAGAGGCTAGGCTAAGCTAACAGCAGCAACCACACAGCTAATGCCTCCTCCCGAATGCGGGATCTGTTTACGTCCAAAGCGCTTTGAGGGTTTTTGTTTTCATTTTTTCTCTTTGTTTGTCTTCTGTTCCCCTGTGTTTAATAACGCATCATGGGCTATGTTTAGGGTGTGTACACGGGAGCGGATCTTTGGCATCCAACGCGCCGCCATTAAAGGACAGCAGGACAGGAGCGGGACATTTTCCGGACTGTTTATTAGTTCATGGACCTTTTTGTTGAAGAGAGCAAAGACTCAGAGCATTTGGCAAAGTAACGGACTGTGTGAATGTGGTATATGGTGCGGGGTGTGAATGATGTACAGCACAACAATAAATGTATATACACATTTAATTGTATACCGGTATCTCTGGTGATCCTGTTAACAGCTAGTTTTTGTTTTATTAACAAGAGGGAGTCTGTTACAGTGGCGCCCAAAATGGGGCCATCAGAGTGTCAGGTGACGGATCTGGAATAGTCAGGATTGGGGCAGACGTGAACCGTTTCTTGTGAACCGTGAACCGCAGCGCATGCTTAAATCATTGGAGTAATCAGTGGAGGGAATGAGGAACAGGTGAGCAGACGGGGCGGAAACGGGGGCGTTGGAAATGCGCATGGGATAAACATAAGCACGTGAGAATAAGTGACAGCGTGGGAAAAGAGCAGACAGGACGTGAATCATGATAATCGTGCTTTGTGCCGAAGGTGGAAACCAGGGATGACGGAAAGAGAGATAGTGCAGGCAACACTGAGGAACTGTAATCCCCGTATTGCCAGCCTGCTGCAGAGCACAGTAACCACCTGTCACGGCACACCAAGTCACGCCCACCTGTCAAACCAAGCCATGATCTCCCACAAATCCATTCCATATTCCAGTTCACAGTTTCAATTTTGCCACCTCATTAACCGGCTCCAGCACAGCTGTTCCTCATTTCAATCACAACCCTGCTCTATTTAACTTGCTCACAAACAACCACCCCTTGCCAGATTATTGTGTGCCTTAATGCCCAATTCTCCAGCGATTTCACCTGCCTTGCTACTCGGATCTCGACTCACGCTTTGTTTTACGGATCACGGCTTTGCTTCTTGTATTGGATTGTTGTTTGTTTGGATTTCTGGATAACGAACCCCACTCTCGCATCTCGACCACGAATTCGGATCACGGACCCTGTTTGTCTTCTCGGCTTTGACCCACGCATGCTCACCACCGCGACTCTTCTCCACGAAGCAAGCACAGCACCCCTGCTTTGCACCGCGGCCAACGCACGCCTCATCTTCACAAGGTAATCAGTGCATTTAACAACACGCGCTCTGCACTTGGATCCACCACGCCCATCCGGACCGTAACAGTATAATCTGGCCAGTAATGGATCCAGCGGAGATTGCACGGCTGGGGGCGGCGCTGCAGAGCCAAGGCGCCCTTCTAGGATCTCATCAGCAGGATATTCAGCAAATCATGACCACACTCCACACCGTCACGCAGACGCTGACCTCCATCACTGATCAGATCCAGCAACTGCACCTTATTACATCCCCTGCTTCTCAGCCACCACCGCCACCACTGGCACCCATTACCCGCCATGAACCACGCCTCCCTGCACCACCCACATACGATGGCAACCCACTTACCTGCCGTTCCTTCCTCTCTCAGTGTTCTCTCGTGCTTGAGCTCCAAGCCTCATCCTTCCCCACGGAACGTTCAAAGGTAGCCTATGTCATTACTCTTCTTTCTGGCAGAGCAAGGGAATGGGGAACATCCCTATGGGATGCCCAAGTCGACTGCTGCGCCACCTTCATGGCGTTCACCAACGAAATGAGGCGAGTGTTCGATCGTTCTTTTTCTGGACGACAGGCGGCAGGCCAACTTCTCAACTTATGTCAAGGAACTCGTTCAGTTCACAATTATGCCATTGATTTCAGGACTCTGGCACCCTCTTGTGGTTGGGATCGTCAAGCACTTTACGACACTTTCCTTCATGGACTGGCTGACTCCATCAAGGATGAACTGGCTGCTCGAGACCTCCCTTCCACTCTTCAAGAGCTCATGGATCTCGCTACCCGCATTGATGCCCGTAAGTGCGATTACCTTGCCAAAGCCCACCAGTTGCCCTTTACTCCGGCTTTTGCTCAAGTCACCATCCCAGACTTCACCAAGACTGAAATCCCACCTGAACCCATGCAAATTGGCCGTACACGACTTTCACCAAAGGAACGCCAACGCCGTCGTGATGAAGGTTCCTGCTTCTACTGCGGCCAGGTGGGCCACTTGGTGCAATCCTGCCCATTAAAAGCCCAGGCCCCCAGGTAATTCTGGGAGTACAAGGGGGCCCCACGCTCAACCATCTCCCAGATGCGCGACCACTATTCTCGATAATCTTAACCTACAACAATCAGTCTCATGTCATGAAAGCCCTCAATGACTCTGGAGCCGACCAAAACTTAATAGCAGCATCCACCATCAGCCGCCTCAAAATCCAATCCTATTCACTCAGCCAGCCATTTCGCGTTCAGGCACTAGATGGGAGCAAACTTCCACCAATCACTCATCGATCTGCTCCACTCACCTTACAGCTCTCTGGTAATCATTCGGAAACCATCTCTCTCATGATTATCCAAAGCCCCCATGCACCAGTAGTTTTGTGTCTCCCATGGCTCAAGAAGCACAATCCCCATATCAACTGGACTAGGAACAGTATCCTTGAATGGAGCCCCGCCTGTCTGTCCTCTTGTCTTCAGTCCGCCCCCCTCAGGAGCAAACCCACCTCAGAAGAGGAGATTCCTTGTCTTTCTCAGGTTCCTGTTGAATACCACGACCTCAAGCAAGTATTCAGCAAATCACGTGCCATCACTCTTCCTCCCCATCGCCCTTACGACTGCACCATCAACCTCCTTCCCGGCACCACCCCCCCACGAGGTCGTCTCTACTCATTGTCACGTCCTGAAAGGGAGGCCATGGAACAGTATATCTCTGAGTCCTTAGTCGCAGGGATCATCCGCCCCTCCTCCTCCCCAGCTGGTGCCGGATTTTTCTTTGTGGAGAAGAAGGACAAATCTCTTCGCCCATGCATAGATTATAGGGGGCTAAATGACATCACAGTCAAGAACCACTACCCACTTCCATTGATGTCGACAGCTTTCGAATTACTCCAGGATGCTAACGTTTTCACAAAACTCGACCTCAGAAACGCTTACCACCTAGTCAGGATAAGAGAAGGTGACGAATGTAAAACAGCCTTTAACACCCCCACTGGCCACTAGGAGTACTTGGTGGTTCCATTCGGCCTAACCAATGCCCCAGCTGTGTTTCAGGCCCTCATGAATGATGTTCTCCGTGATTTTCTCAACACCTTTGTTTTCGCCTATCTTGACGATATCCTGATCTTCTCCCGCTCTCTGAAGGAACACAAGATCCACGTACGCCAAGTCTTGCAACGCTTAATGGAGAATAAACTCTATGTCAAAGCAGAAAAATGTCAGTTCCACCAAGAATCCACCTCCTTTCTGGGCTACCTCATCTCCCCGTCAGGAATCCAGATGGACCCAGCCAAGATAAAGGCAGTCACTGAATGGCCTACCCCATCATCCAGACGTGAGCTCCAACGCTTCCTGGGCTTTGCCAATTTCTATCGACGTTTCATCAGAAACTACAGTTCTGTGGCTACGCCGCTCAACACTCTCACCTCCACCAAAATCCCCTTTCACTGGAACCCTCAAGCCCAGGAAGCATTCAACCAGCTTAAACACTTATTTACCACAGCACCGATTCTGGTGTTCCCCGTCTCTTCACTTCAGTTCATTGTTGAGGTGGACGCTTCCGAAACAGGCGTTGGAGCAGTCCTCTCCCAGAGATCTCCACAAGATAACAAACTTCACCCATGCTCGTTCTTCTCTCGCCGGCTGACACCCCCTGAACGTAATTATGACATCGGAGATCGTGAGCTCTTGGCAGTTAAGCTCGCTTTAGAAGAGTGGAGACACTGGCTGGAGGGAGCCGAACACCCCTTTCTCGTCTGGACAGATCATAGAAACCTTGAATATCTCAAGTGGGCGAAGAGACTGAACGCACGTCAGGCACGCTGGTCGCTGTTCTTTTCCCGGTTTAATTTCACGTTGTCTTACCGTCCGGGCTCTAAGAACACTAAACCCGATGCCCTGTCTCGACAATTCACCACCCCTCGGGACAAACTGACTACAGAAACCATCCTATCGCCCCAATGCCTGGTGGCTGCTACTTGGCTAGAAGTAGAAAACCAAGTCCTGCAGTCACTAGAGCATGAGCCTGGTCCTAGTAACGTCCCTCTCGGGAAGCTCTTCGTCCCAGCCTCAGTCCGTCCCTCAGTATTAGAGTGGGGCCACAACTCAAAGTTAGCATGCCATGCAGGGGCTACCCGCACTCTTGCCCTACTAAAGCAACGATTCTGGTGGCCATCCATCACAGAAGATGTAAGAAACTTTGTGGCCGCATGCGACATATGCACCAGAAACAAAGCACCCAACCGTCCACCCGAGGGTCTACTCAAACCTCTCCCGATCCCCCACCGCCCATGGTCCCATATCGCTCTTGACTTTGTCACTGGACTACCCTCCTCCAACAATAACACATGTATACTCACCATAGTTGACCATTTCTCCAAAGCCACTCACTTTGTTCCTCTACCCAAACTACCCTTCCGCCAAAGAAACCGCAAAGCTCATGATTAACCATGTATTTCGTCTCCATGGCCTCCCTTTAGACATAGTCTCCGACAGGGGCCCCCAATTCTCAGCCCAATTCTGGAAGGCTTTCTGTAGCCTCATTGGTGCAACACCTAGCCTCTCGTCCGGTTTTCACCCTCAGAGCAACGGCCAGACCGAACGCGCCAATCAGGAGCTTGAGAAGATCCTGAGATGCATGACTGCTCGGGACACATCTTCGTGGAGCCATTTTC
This sequence comes from Channallabes apus, assembly GCA_030522415.1. Lineage (NCBI taxonomy): Eukaryota > Metazoa > Chordata > Actinopteri > Siluriformes > Clariidae > Channallabes > Channallabes apus. The sequence continues at coordinate 25,793,297 of CM060111.1, read as the reverse complement.
TCCCCTGGGTGGAGTATGCACATAACTCACTCCCCACCTCTGCGACTGGAATGTCCCCATTTCAATGCTGTTTAGGCTACCAGCCACCGCTTTTCCCCACCCAGGAAGAGGAAACCGCCGTCCCTTCAGCTCAAGCTTTTGTGCGCCGTTGTAGAAATACATGGAGACGTGCCCGTGTTCAGCTTTTATGCACCGTGAGCACTTTCCAACGTAAAGCCAACCGGCACCGATGTGCAGCCCCAAAGTATAGCGTTGGTCAAAGGGTCATGCTCTCCACTCGCGATCTACCACTCAAGACCACATCCAGGAAACTCTCACCAAGATTCATAGGTCCCTTCACAATCTCACGTATCATCAACCCCTCATCTGTCAGGCTGGCTCTCCCTCTCTCCATGCGCCGAGTTCACCCCACATTCCATGTCTCCCAGATCCGCAGATTGGTGCCATGCCCTCTGGCTTCGCCCCCTCCCCCTCCCCCACCGCCTCGGCTCATAGACGGGGGCGAAGCCTTCACTGTCCGTAAGCTGCTCAAGTCTCGCCGCATAGGGCGGGGCCTACAGTTTCTTGTGGACTGGGAAGGTTACGGACCAGAGGAGAGGAGCTGGGTTCCAGCCAGATTTATTCTGGATCGCTCTCTGATCACGGATTTTCACCAACTTCACCCTGAGGCCCCCTCAAGAACGCCAGGTGGCATTCGTAGGGCGGGGGGTACTGTCACGGCACACCAGGTCACGCCCACCTGTCAAACCAAGCCATGATCTCCCACAAATCCATTCCATACTCCAGTTCACAGTTTCAATTTTGCCACCTCATTAACCGGCTCCAGCACAGCTGTTCCTCATTTCAATCACAACCCTGCTCTATTTAACTTGCTCACAAACAACCACCCCTTGCCAGATTATTGTGTGCCTTAATGCCCAATTCTCCAGCGATTTCACCTGCCTTGCTACTCGGATCTCGACTCACGCTTTGTTTTACGGATCACGGCTTTGCTTCTTGTATTGGATTGTTGTTTGTTTGGATTTCTGGATAACGAACCCCACTCTCGCATCTCGACCACGAATTCGGATCACGGACCCTGTTTGTCTTCTCGGCTTTGACCCACGCATGCTCACCACCGCGACTCTTCTCCACGAAGCAAGCACAGCACCCCTGCTTTGCACCGCGGCCAACGCACGCCTCATCTTCACAAGGTAATCAATGCATTTAACAACACGCGCTCTGCACTTGGATCCACCACGCCCGTCCGGACCGTAACACCACCACAAGTGAGCTGGTGTGAATTGGAACATTGGTGGAGAGGGATTCCAATGCGGCCAATGTATTTAGGCAAAAGCAAAACCCTGCAGCACCAAAACAAAGACCCACCAGCCTCAGTATTGCTCAGGCTAGCCCTTCTCTGTTGATGGTACAACTGACCCTAAGCCATGTTCCCTTTACAGCCGTCATCGACACAGGAGCACCTTCTGCCACATAACTTAAATCCTGTGGAAGATTATAAAGAGACCAACCGAAAAATGGCAGTCGGCAAGAGGGCAGTCATTCTCATTGGCCAATGGCCTAGTATAGGCTGCAATAGGTAAACTGCATGCCCAATGTTCCTTGCAGAGAGTAGTGTCTGTGGATTGTTTGTTTTTTTATAATGAAAGATAGTGATCTTGCATTCCCTTGCATGCTAGGGCTAGATTTCTTAACAGAGGTTGGCGTACAGATTAATTTTTAGCCAGCACTCCTACGTATACCATCCCAGGTAGAGAAAGGGAATATTTTCCACTTTGTACCTCTCCACGTGGCCAAGTCTCCCCTTAGGTGGCAAATCCGTTGCCCCAAGTATCAGACACCACCAACTCAATAATGTCCAACCTGGTAAGCAGCACCACCCTGTCAGAAGAAAACAAATATCAGTTACAGGAGCTGTTGTTAGAGTTACCAACAGTATACACTGACCAAATTGGCCACACCAAGTCAATAACTCATACAATAAATCATACAGTATTTACACCACCGATGAAAGACCAATTAGGAAAAAAGCATACCCTGTTCCTGTCTACAAGCAACAAATTGTGGAGGAAGAGGTTGCCAAAATGCTGGAAGCAGGGATCATTAGACCGTCTACCTCGCCATGGTCTTCCCCTGTAGTCCTGGTAGGGAAGAAAGATGATATACTGTACAATTAACTGCGCCGCCATTAAAGGAACGTCCGCGCTCTGAGGATGGCGGGACAGGAGTGGGACGTTTTGCCGGACTGTTTATTAGTTCAAGGACCTTTTTGTTGAAGAGAGCAAAGACTCGGAGCATTGGGAAAATAACGGACTGTGTGAATCAGTGGCGGCTGCTCTAAGACTACAAGGGAAGCTCAGCTTCCTCTACAATGTCAGTAAATAAATGGCCATATATGCACTGTCGTATTTATATTGGTTTTAATAAAAGTGCACTAGAACACGTTCAACTTCATGACTAGCTCGTTCAGAATAAGGTATTTATTGTAGATTGTTTGACGCGATTTTCTTGTCATAAATTTCCGTGCAGCACAGCGCATTAAACCCTCCTGAAGCCCAGCTTCACTGGAGCTCTATGGCGAGGCAGAGAGGAGCTTTTTTCACTGCAGAAAAGCTGGATGGTAATTGGATAAATGCACCAAAATCGTCACTTCCAGGGAAGCTGAGCTTCTTTGGGAGTGAATGGAGCAGTGGGCGGGCCAGGACGCTGGGCTGCAGCATGATGATTGGAGGAGCTTTTTAAAGGGCGGAACCCTTTTTTTTGATTGACAGCATGTCTTAAGTATACATCAGCGTTACTGTCAGGATTGAACTAACCTCGGGGACCAGAAGACTAGCTTTAGCGGTTAGCCCAATGTAGCGTGGATGGCAAACCCAAACGCGGATAAGAAGCGAATAGGCAGGATAACCACGCGACTTTAATCTAAGGACTCTCGCGAAAAGGGAGCAAGGGAAAAACACAAATTTAACCCGCGTCCTATAAATACACACACAATAGCAGAAGCATATAACCCAAAATGGTGAGTACTCACGGTTTGACGAAACGACAACCAGAACCGACATGGGCCAAACTCAATGACTGAGCGGTGAGTCATCGTTTGTTTACCTCTTTTATACTTCCTGGTTTGGCGCCCGCCTTACTTCCGGGTCCTAGTGCCGGGCACAGATTGAGTGTGCATGACAGTACCCCCCTGTCCAGGACCGGCTCCTGACGGTCCTGAGGTGGAGGATACCCGGTGACGGTAGTCTCGAATTAGCGCGGGGTCGAGAATGAACCGGGCCGGGATCCAAGACCGCTCCTCGGGGCCGTAGCCCTCCCAGTCAACCAGGTACTGAGTACCTCTGCCCCGAGGGCGCGAGTCAAGGATTCGGCGTACGGTGTAGGCGAGACCGCCGTCGATGATCTGGGGAGGAGGAGCTGGGGGGGTGGGTGTAATCATGGGTGAGGTGGTGAAGGGTTTGAATTGGGAGAGGTGAAATACTGGGTGGATTCGGAGCGCCACAGGCAGCTGGAGCCGGTAGGTGACAGGGTTAATTCGGTGGGTGATGCGGTATGGTCCGATGAATCTAGGCGAAAGTTTCTTTGATTCTGTGTGAAGGTGGAGATTTCGTGTTGAAAGCCATACCTTGTCACCTACGTGGTACAAACGTCCCGGGGGGTGCCGGCGGCGGTGTTGGGTCGTGTAGCGGGCGTTGGCTCGTTGGATGGCCTGATTTGTTTGGTTCCATAGCCGCCGACACCTGCGGACCAACTGTTGGGCGGACGGTACATCAACCTCCGGTTCTTGGTGGTTGAACACTGAAGGTTGGAAACCGTGGCATACCTCAAATGGGCTTAGGCCGGTAGCAGAGGAGGTGTGGAGGTTATGTGACAGTTCTGCCCAAATGAGGTAGCGAGCCCAGGAGCGCTGACGATCTGCTACGAAACATCTCAGATAGCGCTCCAGTTGTTGGTTGGCCCGCTCCGTCTGACCGTTGGTCTGTGGGTGGTATCCAGATGATAAGCTACAGGTGGAGTCGATCAGACGGCAGAAGGCTTTCCAGAACCTGGCAGTGAACTGGGGCCCTCTGTCCGAGACGATGTCCTTGGGGAACCCATGCAGACGGACTACGTGCTCTAATATCAACTCGGCTGTCTTTTTGGCTGACGGGAGTCCGGCGAGGGCCACCAGGTGCACGGCTTTAGAGAACCGATCGATGATGGTTAATATGGTGTCCTTTCCCTCCGAGGCCGGCAGGCCCGTGATGAAATCGACGGCAATGTGCGTCCAGGGTCGTCGCGGGACTGGGAGTGGTTGTAGTTCCCCTGGTGTTGGTTGGTTTGGGTTCTTCGCCCTGGCGCACACTGGGCATGCCTGGACGAACTCTTTAACGTCCCTCGGGATGGATGGCCACCAGAAGTCGCGTTCGAGAAACTGGAGGGTCCGTCGTGTGCCCGGGTGTCCGGAGATGGGCGATGAGTGTCCCCACTGGAGGACTTCGGATCTCATTGTGGCGGGCACATAGAGTCGTCCAGGGGGCACACCTGCCGGCTCGGTCTCTGTGGCCTGCGCCTGGCGGACCCTCGTTTCCAGGTCCAGCTGAAGTGGTGCGATGATCTTTGAGGGGGGAAGGACAGGCGCGGGGTCCGCCCGGGGGATGTCCATCTCATGCTGGCGGGAGAGGGCATCAGCTTTGGCGTTTTTTGATCCCGGGCGGTATGAGAGATGGAAATTGTAGTGTTCGAAAAACAATGCCCACCGCGCCTGTCTTGGATTCAGCTGTTTCAGACTTAGATTAGATTTTGGTGATCGGTCCAAATGATGAATGGCTCCCAGGCGCCCTGGAGCCAGTGACGCCATTCCTCCAAAGCCCACTTTATGGCCAGCAGTTCACGGTCCCCTACCCCGTATCGCTGCTGAGTGGTGTCAAATTTTTTGGAGAAAAAACTACATGGGTGTAGTTTTTGGTCTGGACCTCGTTGAGAGAGGACAGCCCCAGCGCCCACATCTGAGGCGTCCACCTCCACAACGAATGGTTTGTTGGCATCTGGATGTAGGAGAATTGGGGCAGTGGTGAAACGATTGCAGAGTTCTTTGAATGCGGAGGTGGCAATGGAGTTGAGTCTGAAGGGAAGAGATGAGGGACGGGTCAGAGCGGTTAGGGGGGCGGCAACTGTGCTGTAGTCCCGGATGAAGCGACGATAGAAATTCGCAAACCCGAGAAACCGTTGAAGTTGCTTCAGGTTCTTGGGTAGGGGCCAATCACGCACAACCTCTAGTTTCTGCGGGTCCATGGCCACACCCTGGGGCGAGATGACAAAACCCAGGAACGTGGTGGAGTGCTCGTGAAAAGCGCACTTTTCCAACTTACAGTACAGTTGGTGGGCGAGTAATCTCTTTAGAACCGCTCTGACATGCTGGACATGTTCATCAGCGTTGCGGGAGTAAATTAGGATATCGTCCAGGTAAACGAATGCCCACCGGCCGAGGATGTCCCGGAGGACATCGTTTATGAAATGTTGAAAAGCGGCAGGGGCGTTGCACAGTCCAAATGGGATCACTAAACTTTCATAGTGTCCTGTGGGTGTAATGAAAGCCGTCTTCCACTCATCGCCCTCTCTGATGCGCACCAAGTTGTAGGCGCTCCGCAGGTCCAACTTCGTGAAAATGGTGGCACCAGAGAGGGCGTCCAGGGCTGAGTTGGTAAGCGGCAGTGGATGTCGGTTTTTGATCGTGATATTGTTGAGCCCCCGATAATCGACACATGGGCGAAGTTCGCCGCCTCTCTTCTTTATGAAGAAAAACCCCGCAGCGGCGGGTGAGGAGGAGGGTCGGATGGTCCCCTGCCGGAGAGCGTTGGTTACATACTCCTCCATCGCCTGCGTCTCCGTCGCTGATAAGGAGTAGAGGTGGCCGCGGGGTGGAATCGAGCCTGGCTGGAGGTCAATCGCTAGGTCGTAGGGGCGGTGACGAGGGAGGTGTGTTGCCCGTCTTTTGCAGAAAACCTCCGCTAGGTCCCGGTAGACGGTGGGGATGGCGTTGGTGTCGACGTCGGGGGCCTCGGACTCCCTAGAGCACGTCCCAGCCGAAGCCCTCAGGCAGAGCTCAGTACAGGTCGCACCCCATTGTAGGATCCTGCTCTGGGTCCATGAGATGAGGGGGTCGTGCTGGATTAACCATGGATATCCTAGGATGATGGGTGGCGATGAAACGGAGGTGAGGTGGAATTGGAGCTGTTCTTGGTGTTGGTCGATGCACAAGGTGATAGGTTGGGTTTGCATGGTGATGGGGCTGGATGAAAGGGGCCGACCGTCAACAGAGGTGATTCTAACCGGCTGGGATAACGCCTCGAATTTTACCCCCAATTTTTTGGCATAAGAGGAGTCAATGAAGTTACCTGCTGCCCCGGAGTCGATGAACGCAGTACTTCTGACCCGTTTGTGGCCAATTTGGAGGGATACCTGAACCGTAAGGCGAGAGATGGTGGTGCCGGTAGTGGTGGAGATCCGAAGATGGCCCGGTGAGTCTCTCCCTCTACTCACCGGGGCTGGGCGTTTCCCGGGCGCAGTGGACAGATCGCCCGGTGGTGTTCTGCTGACCCACAATAGGCGCACAGACCCTCTCTATACCGGCGTGCGCGTTCAGCCACGATCAGGGAGGCGCGCCCTAGTTGCATGGGTTCCCCGGCTCCGGTGTCAACCACGGCAGGAGGTGGAGAACCGACAGATTCCGTAGTGGCGGTAATGAAGGTTACAGGTGGTCTTGGAGTGGAGTGGGGGAAGGTGGGTGCAGGCGGCAGGGTCCTCGGGACCGGCTTCGGACGAGAGAGAAGGCGCTGATCAATGCGGAGGGTGAGCTGGATCAGCCCTTCCAGCGTGGCGGGGAGCTCTCGTCCGGCGAGCTCGTCCTTTATTCTGGAAGCCAGCCCCTCGTAGAACGATGTCCGGAGCGCGGCGTCCCCCCAGGTGGTTTGTACGGCGAGGGTGCGGAATTCGGCGGTGTACCGGCTCACGGATGATCCTCCCTGCCGCAGGTGGTAGAGTTTGGTGTCGGTCTCCACCTCGCCCGCTGGGTGTTCGAAAGTAAGTTTGAGTTGACGAGTGAACTCATTGTATGAGTGGGCGGTGTCCGTGTCTGCTTTGATAACTGCCGTGGCCCACTCTGCTGCCTGCCCTGTTAGCAACGAGACAAGGAGAGCGATGCGTAGCCGATCGGTGGAGTACTTGGTGGAATTGAACTCAAACACCAGATCGAGCGCTATCAAAAACACACTGCACCTCCCGTCCGTGCCGTTCCACTTCTCTGGTAAAGATAAGAAGACATCAGTGGGGGGGGGGGATGCGGCGCTGCGGCCGCCGCGACGGGAGGCCCGCTAGCCGCGCTAGCGACAGCCGCACGGAGATCCGCGTTCTCCCGTCTGAGCTCCGCGACCTCGCGGCGCAAGGCCGCAACGTCTTGGAGGCCCAGGCGCAGATTAGCGATCTCTCCGGTTAGCTTGTCGATTAGCACGGCATGCTGATCTACCACGCCGCAGAGGTGCGCATGATCCGCTGGGTTTACCGCGGAGGGCTCAGTCATTCTGTCAGGATTGAACTAACCTCGGGGACCAGAAGACTAGCTTTAGCAGTTAGCCCAATGTAGCGTGGATGGTAAACCCAAACGCGGATAAGAAGCGAATAGGCAGGATAACCACGCGACTTTAATCTAAGGACTCTCGCGAAAAGGGAGCAAGGGAAAAACACAAATTTAACCCGCGTCCTATAAATACACACACAATAGCAGAAGCATATAACCCAAAATGGTGAGTACTCACGGTTTGACGAAACGACAACCAGAACCGACATGGGCCGAACTCAATGACTGAGCGGTGAGTCATCGTTTGTTTACCTCTTTTATACTTCCTGGTTTGGCGCCCGCCTTACTTCCGGGTCCTAGTGCCAGGCACAGATTGAGTGTGCATGACAGTTACAGAGATTCGAGTTCAGTCCCATGCGGATTTGCAGGTGATTTTTTATGATGAAAAATTGAATAATAATTAAAAAAATTATGATGAAGGCCAGGGTTTGACATTGGCACCCGCCCACCCGCCAAATGCGGGTGAAAATCAGCTGTGGCAGGTAATAACTTTCGTCTCACTAGCCACTTTGGCGGGTAGTTTATTCTTTGGTATGACAATATATTTTTGTTGTAGTTTTCTCTAAAGGCATTTGATATAATAAACGCATTGCAACGTAATATTACGCGCATAAAACTCCCATTCACACATGCATTGCGCGCGCGCACACACACTTTTACTTCCTGTTTGGTGTGTGTGTGTGCATCATTTCCTTAATGGGCTATTGCTTCTCAACAGGATGAGAATGTTTGCCCCTTTCGCATAGGTTATTTACTGATTATATATAAAAAAGTAATCACTATTAAAATCTATTTAGATTTCATGTTGAATGATAGAAAATTCATCAATTGATTGAATTACCTCACACTATAAAGAGTCAACACAACAAGATAGACCAGAGTCCATTGTTCTAACTCAGAATGAAAAAATAATACATTAATGAATAATAATACCTGGCCCACTACTGTTCATCATCTACAGTACATGCTTCCTCTAGGTAAAATCATCCGCCGTCATGGTTTCAATTTCCACTGTTATGCAGACGACACTCAACTCTATACCAGTTTTGGACACTACCATCCCTTTCCCACTAACTCCATTTCAGATTGTGTTGATGACATAAATGCTTGGATGACCAGTAACCTTCTCAAACTCAATATTGATAAAAACTGATTTTTTACTTACATTTACATTTACATTTAGGCATTTGGCAGACGCTCTTATCCAGAGCGACTTACAAAAAGTGCTTTAAAGTTAACATCACTGGATACATACTTACACTGGGTTAACTAGGTTTATAACTAAGTGCCATTAGTCGAACACAACTGGGAAGAGAGTTTTTTTTTTTTTTTTTGGAGAACTTGTTGGTTCTTCTAAAACCGTTGCATCTTTCTGTACTGATTGTCACGGGCAATTCACAGATGATTGAGTGGCAATGAACCCAATAGCAGACAAACAGGAATTAAGTGATAGAAAGTAGTATTTAATCCTTTAATGTTTATATATATATATATATATATATATATATATATATATATATATATATATATATATATATATATATATACCAGAGCTTGGGTGAGTCACTGCAGCAGGAGCAGGGGAGAGAAGTAGTAGCTGTGTGTGCTTGGTGACTGGGGAAGCCTTTAGTGACGAGAGAGGAGGCGGGGCTATGACGCGGGGGAATCTCCACAATCCCGGAAGCCGAACACGGGCAATCTTTTCGTGTTCTTGCGATTCGTTCCTTATTATCGGTTCGCTTAGCAGGTACGATGGAGTGCAACGGATTATTCTCTTCTGCGAATGTGAAGATAAAGTGCTCACCGTGGATGTCTTTTCTCCGTGAACACGAGAGTGCTCGAAAGCGGGGTGATCGCGTTGGAGGAGGAAGCCGACTGATGAAGTAGGCGAAGTGGTGGCTAGAAGAATCGTCTTTATCCATGCAAGGGTCAATATCCGGAAATCCAGCAGCGAGAGTGAATGAATCCAAATCGTGAGTACAAATCCGAAGTCTTGAAAACAGGTGAGGTCATACACAGTAATCAGTCCGACAACAGCAGAGGTACCAGGAGGGGCGTAGACAAGAGAGAAATCCGAAAAACAGGCAGGGTAGACAACAGGCTAGGTAGACTAGAAAATCACTTGGACAAAACAAACGCGAGGCACACGAGTAAGATACTGCGGCACTGAATGGTCTTCTCAGCGTGCTTAAAAAGCCTAGAGGTGATTGCATAATTGGTTACAGGTGTGCTAGCGCGGCAGGTGAGCTTGTTGGGGAAAAAAAACCTGGAGTGGAATTCTAGGGTCTGGAGGTGCTGGGTTGATCTGGCTGGTATGTGACAGTACCCCCCTCCTACGGACGCCGCCTGGCGTTCTGGCTGGTGCGTTAGGATGTTGATGGAAATCCTCAATGAGAGATGGATCCAAAATTAGTCCCTCCCAATCAACTAGGTCCTGGAGGCCCCTGCCTCGTCGCCGAGCCTTCAGCAGTCTTCGTACAGTGAATGCTTCACCACCATCGATGACTTGGGGAGGAGGAGCTGGGCGGGAGGGTGGATTTAGTGGGCAGGAGACCAGAGGTTTGATCTGGGAGACGTGAAATGAGGGGTTTATCTGACGCATCGTGGAGGGAAGGCGGAGTCTGACAGTGCAGGGGTTGATGAGTTTAATGATTGTAAATGGGCCAAGGAACCTGGGGGAAAGTTTCCGAGAGACGGTTTTGAGGGGGATATTACGGGCAGACAACATGACCCTTTGGCCCACTCGATAGGGCGGTGCCCTGGAACGGCGTCGATCGGCTTGTCGTTTGAAGGCCGAGACGGTCTGGCGGATCTTTGATCTTGCCTTTAGCCAAGTTCGGCATCTATGAATGAAGGCTTGAACCGAAGGGACTGAAACCTCCTCCTCCTGAGGAGGAAACAGGGGAGGTTGGTACCCAAGAGAGCACTGAAAAGGTGAGAGGCCGGTAGCTGTCGTAGGCAAGGAGTTGTGGGCATATTCGATCCATGGAAGCATCCGGCTCCAGGAACGAGGCTCCTTAGAGGTCATACACCGGATGGCTGTCTCCAGGCTCTGGTTGGCCCGCTCCGTCTGCCCATTAGTTTGTGGGTGATACCCCGAAGATAAGCTGGGCGTAGCACCGATTAGTTTGCAGAAAGCGGACCAGAATTTTGCTGCAAACTGGGGTCTCCGGTCCGATACAATGTCCATCGGGAGTCCATGAAGTCGCAAAACATGAGTAATCAGCAGGTCAGCCGTCTCCTTGGCGGTGGGGAGAAGTGAGCAGACTTGGAGAAACGATCCACGACAGTGAGAACACAGGTGTGACCTTCGGACTCGGGGAGCCCGGTGACAAAATCGAGGGCTATGTGGGACCAGGGTCTGTGCGGGATTGGAAGAGGCCTAAGGTGACCGTCAGGTGGTTGGTTGCTGGTCTTGTTCCTTGCGCAGATGTCGCAGGCACTTACGAAGCGACGGATGTCGTTTCTCATGGTGGGCCACCAGAAGCGTTGCTGGACTAGGGCTAGTGTACGTGCCGCCCCTGGGTGACAGGCCAGCCTTGAGCCATGTCCCCATTCCAGGACATAAGGCCGTTCTGCCCTTGGGACAAAGAGTTTGCCTGTTGGAGTCTCTGGGGGTTCGGACCCCTGGTTGAGCGCTGTTCTGACTCGTGACTCGACGTCTAGTAGTGTCGCCCCTACCAGACATTGGGGAGGCAAAATGGTGACGTCGGCTGTGTGACTCTGGACTGGTGAAAACTGACGGGAGAGCGCATCCGGTTTGGTGTTCTTATCGCCGGGGCAGTAGGACAGGGAGAAATTGAAGCGTGAAAAGAATAGGGACCACCTATTTTATCGGGAGTTGAGACGTTTGGCGGTTCTTAGATATTCCAGGTTCTTGTGGTCTGTCCAGACCAGGAACGGAACCTCGGTTCCTTCCAGCCAGTGTCTCCACTCCTCTAATGCCAGTTTAACAGCCAGTAGTTCTCGATCCCCAATGCCGTAGTTTCTCTCAGTGGGTGAGAGTCGGTGGGAGAAAAAACAGCAGGGGTGCAGCTTGTTGTCCTTGGGGGATCTTTGTGATAGCACCGCCCCTACCCCAGAATCTGAGGCGTCCACCTGAACCACGAACTGAAGGGAAGGATTAGGCTGTTGGAGAATTGGAGCTGACGTGAAGAGTGTCTTCAGTTCTTGAAATGCCCCGGCTGCTTGTTTTGTCCAGATGAATGGGCTCTTTACTGAGGTCAAGGAGGTGAGTGGCATGGCTACTGAACTATAACCACGGATAAATCGCCTGTAAAAATTGGCGAAGCCCAGAAAGCGCTGGAGGTCCTTACGGGTGGTTGGAAGGGGCCAGTCAGTAACCGCTCACAGCTTGGCGGGGTCCATCTGGATCTTGGAGGGAGCAATGATAAAGCCCAGAAAGGAAACAGTGGTGCGATGAAACTCACATTTCTCAGCCTTGACGAAGAGCTGGTTCTCAAGAAGCCTTTGGAGCACCTGGCGAACGTGTCTTGTGTGTTCTTCTATGGAGCGGGAGAAGATGAGAATGTCATCCAGATAGACAAAGGCGAATAAGTTGATGAAGTCTCTAAGGACATCGTTGACCAAGGCTTGAAAGACTGCCGGAGCGTTGGCCAGACCGAAAGGCATTACGAGGTATTCATAATGACCCGATGAGGTGTTAAAAGCAGTCTTCCATTCATCTCCCTCTCTGATTCTAACAAGGTGATAGGCACTACGGAGATCCAACTTGGTGAAGACCTGGGCCCCCTGCAGGAGGTCAAAGGCTGTTGACATCAGGGGTAGGGGATACCGGTTTTTAATGGTGACGTTGTTAAGCCCTCTGTAGTCAACACAGGGGCGCAGGGACCCGTCTTTTTTGGACACGAAGAAGAAGCCTGCCCCGGCGGGTGATGATGACGGTCGGATGATGCCGGCGGCTAATGATTCTGAGATGTACTTATCCATGGCTCCTCTTTCATGTTGGGTGAGCGAGTAGAGACGCCCCCGTGGTGGAGTCGTGCCAGAGAGGAGGTCAATGGCACAGTCATAGGGTCGGTGTGGAGGTAAAGAAGTAGCCCGGGACTTGCTGAAGACCGTTCTGAGATCAGAGTAATCACTTGGGACTGAGGAGAGGTCAGGAAACTCCTCAGGGGAGGCTATTACTGGAGAGGGGCTGAGCGCCAACTTAAGACATGATGCTAGGCAGAGGGGGCTCCATCCAAGGACGGTATTGTTCTGCCAGTCTATTTGTGGGTTGTGGCGGATGAGCCAGGGTCGTCCAAGAATGAGCTGGGCTTGAGCTTTTGGCATGACTAGGAACGATATCTCCTCCGAGTGGTTCCCGGATGTCCCCAGTATTACCGGAGCGGTTCGCTGGGTAATAGGGGGAAGGAGTGTCCCATCGAGGGCTCGGACTGACAATGGCGGTTCCAGGAGAACGGTTGGCAAATGCAGTTCCTCGACTTTTGAAGCACTGATCAAATTCTGATCCGAGCCGGAGTCGACGAGAGCGTGAAGCACGTGGGAGCGACTGTCCCAAAGTAGCCTGACGGGGAGAAGTGAACGGTTCCTAGGCGATTGGTTTTGGCATGCCCCCTCCAGTGCGCCTATGTTCACTGGGGGGGCCTTGCTTTTAATGGGCACTGGAGACGTAGATGTCTGAGTTGCCCACAATAAAGGCACGCCCCGTCTGAACCCGACGTTGTCGCTCATCTGGTGAGATCCGGGTTCGTCCGATCTGCATGGGTTCGGCCGGAGAGCCGGCGGAGGGGATTGGTGCCAGAGTAATGTTGGTCCGGGGTTGGAGTTGGTTAGGGGCATGACGTCTTTGTCTGAGACGTGCATCCACTCGTCCTGCTAAATCCATTAGACCATTCAATTCTTCAGGGAGCTTTTGGGAGACTAACTGATCCTTGACTGACTCTGAGAGTCCGCTCATGAAGGTGTCGTACAAGGCCTGGGCGTCCCACTCAGTAGCTGCCGCCAAGGTTCGAAACTCGATGGCGTAGTCATAAGCAAACCTAGAGCCCTGGCGAAGCTCCAGCAGTTGCCTCGCGGCCTCTCTTCCTGCGTAGGAACGATCAAAGACCCTCTTCATTTCCTCAGTGAAGGTATTGAAGGTGATGCAACAAGGGTCGTTAGCATCCCAGACGGCAATTCCCCACTCACGGGCTTTATCTGTGAGGAGGGTGATGATGTACGCCACTTTAGAGCATTCAGTGGGGAAGGTAGAGGGTTGTAGTTCCAGTGACAGAGAACATTGAGACAAGAAGGAGCGACATGTTCCGGGGTTGCCATTGTATGGTTGAGAATTGGGTAGGTGAGGTTCGTGTCGTGGTAGGGACGGTTCGCGTCGAGCCGGGGGTGCCGAGGTAGAAGGAAGAGCAGTGCATATCTGTTGGAACTGAGCCGACAGCTGAGACAAGGCCTGGGAGATCTGCTGGAGACTTTGCTGCTGAGAGTTGATCAAAGCTCCTTGCTGAGCGACAGCCTGATGCAATCGGGCATCAGAATGTACATTAGATCTGAGCTGATGTCTGGTTCGAGGGCTAGGTCTAGGGCGAGGAATGTCCGCAGTATACTGTCACGGGCGATTCACAGATGATTGAGTGGCAATGAACCCAATAGCAGACAAACAGGAATTAAGTGATAGAAAGTAGTATTTAATCCTTTAATGTTTATATATATATATACCAGAGCTTGGGTGAGTCACTGGAGCAGGGGAGAGAAGTAGTAGCTGTGTGTGCTTGGTGACTGGGGAAGCCTTTAGTGACGAGAGAGGAGGCGGGGCTATGACGCGGGGGAATCTCCACAATCCCGGAAGCCGAACACGGGCAATCTTTTCGTGTTCTTGCGATTCGTTCCTTATTATCGGTTCGCTTAGCAGGTACGATGGAGTGCAACGGATTATTCTCTTCTGCGAATGTGAAGATAAAGTGCTCACCGTGGATGTCTTTTCTCCGTGAACACGAGAGTGCTCGAAAGCGGGGTGATCGCGTTGGAGGAGGAAGCCGACTGATGAAGTAGGCAAAGTGGTGGCTAGAAGAATCGTCTTTATCCATGCAAGGGTCGATATCCGGAAATCCAGCAGCGAGAGCGAATGAATCCAAATCGTGAGTACAAATCCGAAGTCTTGAAAACAGGCGAGGTCATACACATTAATCAGTCCGACAACAGCAGAGGTACCAGGAGGGGCATAGACAAGAGAGAAATCCGAAAAACAGGCAGGGTAGACAACAGGCTAGGTAGACTAGAAAATCACTTGGACAAAACAAACGCGAGGCACACGAGTAAGATACTGCGGCACTGAATGGTCTTCTCAGCGTGCTTAAAAAGCCTAGAGGTGATTGCATAATCGGTTACAGGTGTGCTAGCGCGGCAGGTGAGCTTGTTGGGGGAAAAAAACCTGTAGTGGAATTCTACACTGCAAAAATTGTTAGTCTAAAAATAAGAAACAATTACTACATTTGATAAAAAAATTACCTAAAACTAGTGAAATTATCTGTCCATGCAGCAAGTAAGTTTTACTTGGTAAGAAATCTTGAAATAAGATTTTTAAATCAAGCAAACTGAGCAAACAAATCTTTGAGTTTGTCAAAGAATCTTAAAAGAATTTTTATTTTGTGAGACGTCTGGTGAAATAACTAATTTAGCTTATTTTAAGAGCTATTCTATCCAATTTAGGATTTCTGGACTAATAAAGACAAAATGATATACTCATGCTCAGTTTAAGATTATGATATAAAATCAAGTATTAAAAACAAGTAAGTAATTTTTAAAACAAGGCAAATTATCTATCATGTCTGAAAGTCAGATTTTAAATCATGGCAAGTGTCAGATAATTTGCAGTGTAGGGTCTGGAGGTGCTGGGTTGATCTGGCTGGTATGTGACACTGATACTGTTAACATTTCCGGGACCTTGGTTAGACTTTCCACCACCGTTAAAAATCTGGGTATAACTTTTGAATCCCATCTTTCCTTTCTACCTCACATTTCTTCACTTACTAAATCTGCCTTCTATTCATCGTCTGCCTTCTATTCATCGTCTGCGGCCTTACTTCTCGACTTGACTACTGTAATTCTCTTTTTTATAGTCTACCAAATACAACATTAAATAAGCTCCAATACATTCAGAGCTGCTAGGGTCCTCAAATGCTCACACATCACTCCCATCCTACACAAACTTCATTGGCTACCCGTTCACTCCCGCATTCAATACAAGATTCTCCTTATCAACTTCAAAGCACTCCATGGTCTTGACCGCCCCCCCCCCCCCATATATCTCGGATCTTATTCATACTTACTCCCCTGTTCGCACACTCCGATCTGCAGATGATGGTCTACTGTTAATTTCTCGCCATAGATTATCATCATTTGGAGGACGAGCATTTAGTATTTCTGCCCCTACACTCTGGAATTCTATTCCCAAACACACCCGTGATCTTTCTTCACTACAGAATTTCAAAACCCAGCTCAAAACATAGCTTTTCTCATCCTGTTTTCCCGCTCTTTGAATATGTGTTTAGATACATACTACACTGTAAAAAATGAATACTGAAAATAGTTGTTGGAAAAAAGAAATATATGTTGGGCTAATATAATGCTGGTGTCAAAAAAGAAAAATATGCTTTCTCAATGATTGTATAAATTTCATTACTCAACTACGAAAGTTTCATCAAGGCAACGAGTATAACTGTGTTCATGAAACATTTAACTGCGCACAAACAATTTTATGTTAACAAGAGGGACCTCTGCGCATGCGCAAAAGCGTTCTTCCAGAATTTTCGAACTTCCCGCTATTTCCTCCCGAAATGGTGAGTACTTCATGGAAACTAACTGTCCTGCAAAGTAATCAGCAATTTTAGCTTTATAACATATATATTATCCAGCAGCAAGCTTTAGAACATTATATTTTCGAGTGTTTATTTATATAATTTGGAGTGTTACAGTAGTTATCTGGCAATGCACTTGTTTCAGCTCCTAACGCATTTTTTTTTTTAGATGGTATGTACATTGACATTAATGTTAATCTCTGAAACCACTAAAGTTTACTTAAGTTACATGCATTTTAATCATTTTAATGACTGATAATAAGGCTATTTGAAAAAGTTAGTGCGCCACTTTAAGGGAGCTTAATGTTCTCACTCCTTCATCATTCATTAACCTTATATTGTCTGAAAACGGTTATAATGGCTAAATGGACATTTTTTGTCTAGGATTTTTTAATTATTGGCACATTTCACTATGGTTGTTTTATGGTTTTGAACTACAAACGGTTACTTAATTAGTTATTCATATATTTTTCTTTTTGTATTTCAGGTATTAGGGAGAATATCTGGGAAACAGTGCTTACTGCATCTGCAAACAATCTTGGAGCTTGGCAAAATTATTTCACAACATTTTTTTTTTTTTTTTTATCTTAAACCATTTCTGAGTTAAAGCAAATATTTTATTTTCAAATAAGCCACTGCACGTTTTTACTGAGAAATATCAGTATGTTTTGTTTTACAAAGCAGAAGTCTATTTTTCCAGTATACTGTTTTGACTGAGTGTGATATTAGTAAGCTTTGTAACATGAATGTTAAGGGCACTATTTCATTCTTGCATTTTGGAATGTTATTTGCATATTTTGTTATAACAATGCAGCAGTTGTTTATTTGTTGAAATAGAGTAGCTGGATTGCACTTAATCAATGTTGATAGCCTTTAACAGGTGTTTAAAGTTTACATTAAAAAAATATTCAAATTTAGAGGAATGTGTCATGTTATTTGAAATGTGGCTACAGTGAATAACCTACTCAAGTAAACTTTAAGATGTTATGCAAGCATAATTTCCAATTCAAAATGTACCTTTCAGTCAACTTGGAACATTTAATTGACACAACATTATATTTCAATTTGAGACTGCTTGTTGGCCTAACTAGGCATGTTTATTCAACATATAACATTTAGTTGACAGAATGTTTTATTTCAATTTGTGTGTACATTTAGAGGTAATCAGCACAGCAAAAACAAAATAGTTTACACAACTTATATTGAGCCAACTAAAAATTTTAGGTGCAATAGGTCACTAGAAATTTTTTAGTTGGTGTAGCAAGAATATTTTTACAGTGTACCGGTTTTCATGTTTATCTGTATTTTGTTTTGATCTTTTTCACTCTCTTTCTAAGTGTAAACATTTTTGTTATTGTAAAGCGACCTTGAGTCTCTTGAAAGGCGCTATATAAAATAAACTTATTATTATAATAGTACACATAATAACTAAAATGATAAATGTTCTGAGTTATTGTATTTTTAATATCAGAATGAGTTCAGTTGTACTGAATCTGTTATTTTTCAATTTCATGTGGTAAGATGCTTGAATTTAAGTTCAATAAACAGAATATACTGTTCATGTTTGCATGTTTTTATATTGGGAGCTATCTTAACAGTACTGAATACTTGACTACTGCTATAGTGATACAGTGTATGCTGTCATTTATAAGTAAATCTAGATATAACAAACATTAACGTATCATTGTGAAAAAAAACCTGCGATTTTCTGGTAACAAAAATTGTGGCTAGTAAAAAGGATGAATGGCGAGTGACTCCGGAAATCCACTAGCCACATTGGCCAGTGAGCAGAAAAGTTCATGTCAAACCCTGATGAAGGCCTAATATGAGCTTCACCTGTTTCAAAAGCTAGCAGCCGCCACTGGTGTGAATGTGGTATATGGTGTGGGGTGTGAATAGTGTACAGCACAACAATAAATGTATGTAGACGTTTAATTGTATACCGGTATCTCTGGTGGTCCTTACCCTAATTATTAACAACTAGTTTTTGTTTTATTAACAAGAGGGAGTCTGTTACAATCCAGATTAGGCCTGAGACCATTCTTGTTCCAGACACTGCTCCAAGAGCAAAGAGAGTAAAAAAAATATAGACACTCAATGAAATGAAGTAATAAATAAGTAATAAACTCAAAGATAAATATATACACATAAGACAGACAAAAGTAGTATGCAACAGCCAACAAAAGTAGAATAATGTAGCAACCAGTAACAATAAGAATAGTGGACTCCAGATTCTAATGTAGAATTGTACATAGCAACAGTGACGAGTATCACCCTGGATTTCATAATGTTTCATTAAATTCATTAAGAAATAAAGTAATTGTCATGTTTCACTCTCTCTCTCTGTATGAAGCACACACACACACGTCAACGCAAGTGCAGGAAAGTACAGTCTTTATTTTCGTTTCACTCAAAAAACGTCTTTCAGACTCTTCACAGATAATTCAATTCATCAGGCGTTCACTACGCCGATTGCCAGGCGCGGTCTGCAGGCGGGTTAACTCAAAAACTATTACTCAACAGAAGAATGTCATCTCACATAAACATAACCAAAAAAACCTCTCTGTGTCCTCAGAGGATATTACTTGGACGGCGAAGCTGTCCCGCTTCGCATGCCTTCGCCTGCAGATACCGCTTTAAACCTGGAGGGGAGAAGAAAGACACACATGTGTTAGTGGGTGATAATACAACGGTGACCAGACAGCGTGGTGTGGGTTCGGCTGGGTTAAATAGGGAGACAAGTGAGGTGTGCACAGGTGATCTGTATTTGTTAATCATGGTAAGTACTGACATACGTAGACACACTAGGGGGAGACAAAGCCACGGCTCAGTAATCCGGCGAGCCGGATCTTTCTCTCCGGGGCTGAGGAGGCTCGGGCGTGACACCACCACCACCCCCCCCCCCCAGGACCGGCTACCTGAAGGGGAGGTGGGCGCTTCCCTCGCGATACCAAAGGGGGTAGAGACCCACCGGCCTGATGGTACTGCCGGCGGGCGGGTCGACCCGGGGGGCGTGGTGCGGGACGATCCGGCCGAGCCCGGTGAAACTCGGAAATGAGATCGGGGCTTAGGATGTCCTTTGCCGGCACCCAGCTGCGCTCCTCCGGTCCGTACCCCTCCCATTCCACTAGATATTGGAGGGAGCCCCCCCGCCTTCGGGAGTCCAATAGTTGCCGGACTCTGAACGCTGGAGCGCCCTCGATCTCCACAGCCCCGGGGAGCGAAGGGTCTACGACACCTCCGTCCAGCGGCCCCCGTATCACTGGCCTGAGAAGAGAAACATGAAACACTGGGTTAATGCGCATGTGTGTGGGTAACTGTAGCTTGAAGGACACAGGGTTAACTTGGGGTATTATGGGGAAGGGACCGATGAATCGAGGGGAGAGCTTACGACAGGGGAGGTTGAGAGAGAGGTCCTTTGTCGAGAGCCAAACCCGATCTCCTACCTGGAGCGGAGGACTTTCCCTTCGCCGCCTATCGGCGAACTGCTTGGGAGATGTGGGTGTGAGCCCCCTCCCATACTTTTTCCGCTTTTTTGTACCACTCGTCCACCATGGGGATATTGGTGGGAGTGGCATCCCATGGACAGAGCGGTGGCTGATATCCGAGCACACATTGGAACGGCGTTAGGCCGGTAGAAGAGTGTCTTAAAGAATTTCGCGCATATTCCGCCCAGAATAAACAGTCTGCCCACTCGTGTTGTTGACTACTACAATATGCGCGAAGGAACCTCCCGAGGTCTTGAACAGTCCGCTCTGCCTGCCCATTAGACTCGGGGTGATAACCTGAAGTTAGACTAACAGTAGTCCCCAATTTCTGGAAAAAAGCCTTCCAGAACTTAGCGATGAATTGGGGACCCCGATCTGAAACAATGTCCTCCGGAATACCGTAGTAGCGAAACACTGTATTGAATAAGGCATCGGTCACCTGGGCAGCGGTAGGGAGAGAGCAGAACGGAATAAAGCGACAGCCCTTAGAGAAGCGGTCCACTACTACCAAGACTATCGTGTACCCTTTTGACACTGGCAAATCCGTGACAAAGTCCACCGCTAGGTGGGACCACGGTCTATTAGGTGTTGGCAAGGGCATTAATTTCCCAACTGGCAACCCTCGGGGACTTTTAGTGGCTGCACAAATAGCACAAGACGAAACGACTGTTTTCACTTTTTCGCGCATATTTGGCCACCAGAACTTTGGTTCCAGTAGTTTTAATGTTTTAGCTTCGCCGGGGTGTCCAGATGAGAGATTTATGTGGGCGTCCACTGTCACTCGTTCTTGTAGTGCGTCTGGCACATAGGTTCGACCCGGAGGACAGCCCGGCGGCACGGGGTCGGACCGTGCCCCTCGGGCTATCTCCGTATCCACGTGATCGGGGCCACCACGAGTGACGGGGGCAGAATGGGCTCCGGCACCGATGGTCGGTCCGGCGACGCAAAACAGCGGGAGAGAGCGTCCGCATTTATATTTTTCGAACCGGGGCGATATGTAATACTGAAATCGAAACGAGTGAAAAACAGCACCCAGCGGGCTTGACGAGGGTTTAGTCTCTTAGCTTGTTGGAGGTACTCAAGGTTCCGGTGATCCGTCAGTACAGTGAAAGGATGTTCTGCTCCCTCCAACCAATGTCGCCACTCCTCTAACGCCGCTTTGATTGCTAGCAGTTCGCGATTACCGATATCATAATTGCACTCGGCAGGTGTCAATTTCCTCGAAAAGAAAGCACAGGGGAATAATTTCTCTGGGTGGCCATGACGCTGTGACAGCACCGCCCCTAGTCCTACCTCCGACGCGTCGACCTCCACTACGAAGGGCTTACTAGGATCGGGAAGTTTTAATATGGGTGCTGATGTAAAGGCTTGTTTTAGACGCTGGAATGCGTGGCGCGCTTCCAGCGTGAAGGTGGTTAAGCGCTTTGGTTTCCCTTTTAATAAATTAGTGAGCGGTGCTGCCAACGTACTGTAGCCCCTAATAAAGCGCCGGTAAAAATTGGCAAACCCAAGGAAACTTTGTAGCGCCTTCACTGAGGTGGGTTCCGGCCATTGTAGAACCGAACTGACCTTTGCGGCGTCCATCTGAACCCCCAGTGGCCCTATGCGGTAGCCCAGAAATGCGACCTCCTTTTGGTGAAACTCACACTTCTCTGCCTTCGCATAGAGCCCATGTTCCCTTAGGCGACGGAGGACGGCAGTCACGTGACCAACGTGCTCATGATATGACCGCGAGTATATCAAGATATCATCTAGATACACTATGACAAAACGGTTTAACATATGTCGGAACACATCGTTCATGAACCCCTGAAACACAGCAGGTGCGTTTACCAGTCCATAAGCCATTACATTATATTGGTAATGTCCTGATGTCGTGCTAAACGCAGTCTTCCACTCGTCTCCCTTGCGAACACGAACGAGGTTATAGGCGCTGCGGAGGTCCAGTTTAGTGAAGATGGACGCGCCGCGGAGCAGGTCGATCGCGGCCGGTACCAGAGGCAGTGGGTGCTTATACTTTATTGTGATGGCATTGAGTCCCCTATAATCAATGCAGGGTCTAAGGCCCCCGCCTCTCTTTTCGATGAAGAAGAAACCAGCCGATGCGGGTGACGTGGCGCGACTAATGAGTCCCTGCTGGAGAGCCTCACTCACGTATTCCTCCATCGCCCTGGTCTCGGTCAGGGACAACGGGTAAACACGGGAGCAGGGCGGTGCTTTCCCCGGCAGGAGGTCAATAGCGCAGTCCCACGGGCGATGAGGGGGAAGTCGTGCAGCTGCCCTAACACTAAACACGTCTGAAAATGTAGCGTACTCGGATGGCACTAGGGTAGACACTATGGCGCGGGGACTTTCAACTGTGGTGGTTTGGACCATCAATGGTGATGGTATGCATAATTTTGCACATCGAGGGGACCAGGAGATGATGCGAGATGCTGCCCAATCAAAATTAGGGTTATGGGCGCAGAGCCATGGGAGACCCAGCACGACGGACTGACTCACCTGGGGGAGAACATAGAATTTTAACTCCTCCGTGTGGCCGGGGAAAGTTAATCGTAGGGGCACGGATAGCATATAAACTGGCGATTGATTTAATGGTTTGCCATCCAGAGCTTTAATCTCGATCGGGGTTGGAAGCTTCGACACTGGAGCGTGTAGCGAGGAAAGAAGAGAAAATGAGATAAAGTTCCCAGCCGACCCGGAATCTATTAGGGGGGAAACAGACACAACATGATCATTATAAGACAAAGTGGCGTCAACACAAAATGACTGAGTGGTGCGTGCTGGTGTGCATGGAGTTACTTTTAGTATAGGACAGTCTTTTATTAGGTGTCCTCCTCCTCCGCAGTACAGGCATAAGCCTGTCGTGAATCGGCGGCGTCTCTCTTGCGCAGACAGCCGGGATGTGCCCACGTCCATGGGTTCAGCGGGTGCTTTGTTGTGCGGCTCTGTAGGGCTCCTAGGGCGGTTGGAGCGGTGGCGCGGCTCGAGCCTACCCCCTGCCGTCCGTGTCGAGGGCTGCCGTTTTTGATTACGGAGATGTTGGTCAAGTTTGATGGCCAGCTGGATACTTTCATCTAGGTCCATCTCTGCATCTCTGCAGGCGAGTTCCAGCTGGATTTCCGGCTGCAGTCCATCTCGAAAACGGGCGAGCAGGCTCTTCTCACACCACTCGCTTTCTGCGGCCAAGATTTTGAATTGGACCGCATATTCCGCAACGGTGGCTTGTCCTTGTCTTATTTTCATCAGTTTTTGTTCTCCACTCCTTCCCTGATCAGGGTGGTCAAACACCGCGCGGAAAGCCCGTAGGAACCTCCCATAGTCGCACGTCTCCCGGCCACCCGTGCTCCACATAGCCGTAGCCCAGTCCATGGCTGGCCCTGTGAGCCGTTGGGTGACGAACCTGACCTTTCCTTGGTCATCCAGGTCGGGATAATCCACAAAGTATAGCTCACAGGCCAGGAGGAATTTTTTACAGCCTTCGGGGTCCCCCGCGTATCTCTCCGGAGGCGCCGCTCGTGGGGGGGATCGTGCGCGGCGCGGGGACCCCGTAGGGAGGGGCGACTGCCCGGTCGCAATGTCCCGGACACTATGAGCTAGGTCGTTAATGGCTTGGGCTAGGCTGTCCATCTGCCCCTGCTGCCTGCGGATGTAATCCAGCATTGGAACCGTGTCTCTCGGCAGGGGCGTTCCTGCTGCGTTTCGAAGATGGGTTTGGTCATCTGTCATGTTTCACTCTCTCTCTCTCTGTATGAAGCACACACACACACGTCAACGCAAGTGCAGGAAAGTACAGTCTTTATTTTCGTTTCACTCAAAAAACGTCTTTCAGACTCTTCACAGATAATTCAATTCATCAGGCGTTCACTACGCCGATTGCCAGGCGCGGTCTGCAGGCGGGTTAACTCAAAAACTATTACTCAACAGAAGAATGTCATCTCACATAAACATAACCAAAAAAACCTCTCTGTGTCCTCAGAGGATATTACTTGGACGGCGAAGCTGTCCCGCTTCGCATGCCTTCGCCTGCAGATACCGCTTTAAACCTGGAGGGGAGAAGAAAGACACACATGTGTTAGTGGGTGATAATACAACGGTGACCAGACAGCGTGGTGTGGGTTCGGCTGGGTTAAATAGGGAGACAAGTGAGGTGTGCACAGGTGATCTGTATTTGTTAATCATGGTAAGTACTGACATACGTAGACACACTAGGGGGAGACAAAGCCACGGCTCAGTAATCCGGCGAGCCGGATATTTCTCTCCGGGACTGAGGAGGCTCGGGCGTGACAGTAATAACTTACATGTGCATCCTGTTGTTGGTTTGCGTAGGTAAAACTTAATTTCCGTTGTAATTAACTCAGATTGTGCAAAAGGTAAAGAGTACTAGTGACCCATGTTGCTGCCAGCAAAGTCTCAAAAATACACACACACACACACACACACACACACACAAATTCAGGGCGATTCACACACGAAAGACTATTTTCACATTTACAGTCCATGATACACTCATGAGTTTTAAACATTCAAAAATTTTGTACACAGTTGTACATCTGTGAATTGTGTTTTGCATTTGTGAAACGTATATATACAGGTCCTTCTAAAAAAATTTTGCATATTGTGATGAAGTTCATTATTTTCTGTAATGTACTGATAAACATTAGACTTTCATATATTTTAGATTCATTACACACAACTGAAGTAGTTCAAGCCTTTTATTGTTTTAATATTGATGATTGTGGCATACAGCTCATGAAAACCCAAAATCCCTATCTCAAAAAATTAGCATATCATGAAAAGGTTCTCTAAATGAGCTATTAACCTAATCATCTGAATCAACTAATTAACTCTAAACACCTGCAAAAGATTCCTGAGGCTTTTAAAAACTCCAAGCCTGGTTCATTACTCAAAACCGCAATCATGGGTAAGACTGCCGACCTGACTGCTGTCCAGAAGGCCATCATTGACACCCTCAAGCAAGAGGGTAAGACACAGAAAGAAATTTCTGAACGAATAGGCTGTTCCCAGAGTGCTGTATCAAGGCACCTCAGTGGGAAGTCTGTGGGAAAGAAAAAGTGTGGCAGAAAACGCTGCATAACGAGAAGAGGTGACCGGGCCCTGAGGAAGATTGTGGAGAAGGACCGATTCCAGACCTTGGGGGACCTGCGGAAGCAGTGGACTGACTCTGGAGTAGAAACATCCAGAGCCACCATGTACAGGCGTGTGCAGGAAATGGGCTACAGGTTGCAAATTTTGCATGTCATTCGGAAATCAAGGTGCCAGAGTCTGGAGGAAGACTGGGGAGAGGGAAATGCCAAAATGCCTGAAGTCCAGTGTCAAGTACCCACAGTCAGTGATGGTCTGGGGCAGGGGCGGACTGGGACCAAAAAGTGGACCTGGACTTTCTGGCCCACAGCAGCCCACATAATACATTGGCTCATTAATATAGATATATATTTTAACACCAGTTACTAGTATAAAAATACATCACAATACGGAAATCAATGCTATTTAAACATATTATTTGAAGTATCACTGAACATATATTGGGTCATATTAGTAAAACAAAGAAACAAAGGAAAGAACATCAAGACAAACTACATATAAATCTATAAAGACAATATTTTAATTAATATAAGACTGGCAATAAAACTGAACAGGTAAGCTGAAATAAAATCAGTAGCAGCATTAGCTCACACTAGTAAACTAGTTACTTATTTTAATTATTATGATAGTCAATATTAATTTGAAATAAGGCTGAGAAACATTATTTTTAATTAATATTGACTACCATAATAATTACTAGCACGAGTTAATGCAGCTACTGATTTTATTCCAGCTTACCTGTTCAGTTTGATTGTGATTCTTTTTACTTGGCTCTGGTAGATCAGGGGAGACGTGTTGGTCATCATCAGCAGGCACTGGTTCATCATCACTGACCTGCTGCACTTACAGTTTACACCGATAAGTGGTAGATCTTACACTGCATCACGATGATACCCCGTGTGAAATGTTCATGATATCTCATAAACAAAAAGGCCAATTTGTCTTTTCCTCATAAAGTGTTTAGGTGAAATTCCACCCATAAAAGTGTGACAAATATGCAAAGAAAAAAATCAGGAAGGGGCAAATACTTTTCCATGGCACTGCACATGTAGTCAGATTGTTCCACTAGGATGAAACTGTGCCAGGTGGAGTTAAAGCACTTTTAAAATCATACTAACTTTACACTGATCTGAATAACTTTGAATAATGAACTTATTGTTCTTTCCTTTCTTTCTTTTTTCTTTTTCTTTTTACAAATATGACCCAATATATGTTCAGTGATACTTTTTTATTTACATTTTTGTTTGTTAGATTTTTATACTAGTATGTGGTTTTAAAAATTAATCTCCACTTTAATGAGCCTGTGTATTCTTCATCCTCCTGTTAAAAGGCAGAATCTGTTCATTTGAAGCATTTCACAGCATTTACCTCTAAAGCTTTTTCTTATTTTCGTGTACTTTTCAGTTCCACCTTTTCTTCTTCCTCCTTTTTATTCATTGAAATTATTATTAATTTGCTCAAAGAAATTCGCTGCATCGAGAAAGTATCAATATCTCTCCCTCCGTAAATTAAAAGTGAAGGTGTCTAGTTAATATAAACGGAGGGCAAAACATCCGCATGCGCAGTAACATAAACACACAGTTAGCTTCTCCGCTTTGTTTATAATGTTGCTCGCGGCAGCGTAACAGAGGTGGAAAGAGTAATAAAATTTTGTACTGTGGTGTAGTGGTTAGCACTTTCGCCTTGCACCTCCAGGGTCTGGGTTCGATTCCCCGGCCAGGCTCGATTCCCGTCTCTGTGTGCATGGAGTTTGCATGTTCTCCCCGTGCTTGGTGGGTTTCTTCCGGGTACTCCGGTTTCCTCCCACAGTCCAAAGATATGCAGATTAGGCTAATTGCCGTTCCCAAATTGACCATAGTGTGTGAATGAGTGTGTGAATGTGCGTATGTGTGTGTGCCCTGCGATGGATTGGCACCCTGTACCCCGCCTTGTGCCCTAAGCCTCCTGGGATAGGCTCCAGGTCCCCGCGACCCTGAATAGAGGATAAAGTGGTACAGAAGATGGATTAATGAATGAATGACTCAAGTACAAGTACTGTTACTTCAGTGAAATTTTACTTAAGTACAAGTAACGTTACCATTATAAAAATCTACTCAAGTAAAAGTAAAAAGTAGCTCATAAAAAAATTTACTCAGAGTAAAAGTTACAGAGTTACTTTTAAAAAAATTTTACAGCGGGGGTGGGATGAGGCATTCTAGCGTAGTTCAAAAAAGATGAGCAGATATAAATCTCAAACTAGTTGTTTTTAACTGAAGGAAGACCTTTGCATAATAAAGCTGTTGTCTTTGTTGTGCTTGAAAATCAAAGTGGTCACTTAAATATGATGTTACGTCCCAGTCTAGGGCCATACAGCAAAAGAATGGTTCAGGGTTCTATTTTAAACTGTATGGAAATTCAATTCAATTCAATTCAGTTTTATTTGTATAGCGCTTTTAACAATTGACATTGTCTCAAAACAGCTTTACACAATCAAAAGAATTATTTAAGTTTGTATGGAATGTGAATGTGTATGAATCAAAATGTTCAGATAGTCCCTGGTGAGCATGCCCGAGGGCGACAGTGGCAAGGAAAAACTCCCTGAGATGGTAATAGGAAGAAACCTTGAGAGGAACCAGACTCAACAGGGAACCCATCCTCATCTGGGTGAAACAGATAGCAGGAAATTATCTGGATTTATACAGTGTTAAGTGTTAAGTTCAGCTATAATAGTTGATGTTAATTGATGTTATAATAGTTGATGTAAAATGGGAAAATGTAAAAAGGGAAATGATGGTATATGGCAGAAAGAACTAGATCCAATCATTAACTGATGAAATAATGAGGTTTGTACTGTATATACACACACACACACACAACAGGAGGAGGAGCATCAGATTCAATGTGGACCCAGGACAAAATAATAAACAAAATGGTATTTATATTTAATAGCTAGATTACCTGCAAAAAAAGCACACACACACACAAACAAAAATACAGGTACCTTCCCGGACTCCCTAAACCAAAAACAGTGAAATTATCTACAAATATATACAAAGACCAACCAAACCAAAGGGACAAAGCAATAATCAAAGTCAATGGGAGGCAAAAAGTCAAAACCGGAATACACAACCAAATATCAAAACGGCAAAATCACAATCTCTTTCCTCTTTCCCGCGTATCTCTCCGGTTTATATATGGTTGCGCTAGTCGATGACGTCACTCTGAGGGCGGAAGCGACGTGTGGAAGGTCAGGTAGCTGCCGATGTGGCGACAATCAGAAAACCTGGAATGGAGTCTGGAGCGGCGCATGACCATGACATGATACACACGCGCGAGCGTAATATTATCATTATTTTAGCATTTTCATTCATTAATTTTTTACTCATTAGGGAATATGATTTAAAATGTAGCGAATTACAATACTTCAAACAAAACATACTTAAGTAAAAGTTAAATTACAGATTTTAAAACCTACTTTAAAAAGTAGAAATACACAAAAAAAACTACTCAATTACAGTAACGTGAGTAAATGTAATTCGTTACTTTCCACCTCTGCAGCGTAACAGCCCGTTAATTCATGTAATGATGAAATGGACAAACTGCTCGATGCCCGTCCTTTTATTTGCTGCATTGTCAGGTTATAGTACAAACTTTCAGCTGGATCCCGCACTTAAATCAAACTGAAAACTACTGAAAACAAAACAAAACTCAGACTTTATATCCCAGCTTACGTCTCGCATTCGCGTTCAACTTCACACACACCGGACCTCATTACCCACAGTGCATCTCCCGCACTGGACTACCCTCCTGTAAACAGCTGTCATAAATCAACCTCTCTCTCCTGCAACAACACGCTCTTTGTCAGCGGCGCCCGTGCGTTCGACGCGCTCATCCATATGAGTAGGAAAGAGATGCAATATTATGGTTTCCGTCATTTTTTATATATTTGTGTACTGACTGGGCCGGACCACACTGGCCAGCGGCGCACCGGGAAAACTCCCGGTACTCCAGATGGCCAGTCCGCCCCTGGTCTGGGGTGCCATGTCAGCTGCTGGTGTTGGTCCACTGTGTTTTATCAAGGGCAGGGTCAATGCAGTTAGCTATCAGGATATTTTGGAGCACTTCATGCTTCCATCTGCTGAAAAGCTTTATGGAGATGAAGATTTCATTTTTCAGCACGACCTGGCACCTGCTCACAGTGCCAAAACCACTGGTAAATGGTTTACTGACCATGGTATTACTGTGCTCAATTGCCCTGCCAACTCTCCTGACCTGAACCCATAGAGAATCTGTGGGATATTGTGAAGAGAAAGTTGAGAGACACAAGACACAAGAATCTGCAAAAGGATTCCCGACCAAGTATTGAGTGCATAACTGAACATAATTATTTGAAGGTTGACTTTTTTTTGTATTAAAAACACTTTTCTTTTATTGGTCGGATGAAATATGCTAATTTTTTGAGATAGGGATTTTAGGCTTTCATGAGCTGTATGCCACAATCATCAATATTAAAACAATAAAAGGCTTGAACTACTTTAGTTGTGTGTAATGTGTCACATCTGTGCCACCACGGTCCAGGGAAATACGATCTGGGTCTCCGGATTACTGAGCCGCACCTTGTCCCCCCCTAGTGTGTCAAAGTGGTATGTCTTCCCCTCATCACAGTAATGATGTGCACCTGTGTCACTCCCTCGTGTGTCACTATAAATGCCAGTCAGATCCGGACGCCTGTGTCCGTGCACTGTTGTCTACACGTCATGTTTTGTTCCGTCTCCTCACCTCTCTGTGTGTGCGTGTCTCCTCCTCAGGACTGAGCCGAGTCTGCAGGGTCAGGGTAAGGCCTGTCACAACAGGTATCTGGGATTAAAGACTATGAGGATTCATGCGGCGTGAGCGCCATTGTTTCGAGTGATTGCTATGTGTATGTTTTGAAAAGAAGAGAACTGTGCTTCTGTGAACTGTGCCCGCCTGCAGACCCAGCCTGAGGAGGCTATTTGAGGAGCTTCCCCCGTTTGGTTTATTGTGTTTTGTGTTTCTTCGTGTTTGTTTTGAGTTTTGTTTATTATTTTCATTACCAAAAGAAAAGAAAGACTTTGAGTGAAAAGAATAAGAAAATAAACGTGAACTTGAGTTTTGAACTTGAACCTGTATCTTGCGTCCTCACTGAATAATCACCTCGAGAACATGACATAATGAATCTAAAATATATGAAAGTCTAATGTTTATCAGTACATTACAGAAAATAATGAACTTCAAATTCAAATTAAAATTTTTATTTGTCACATACACAGTCATACACAGTATAATATGCAGTGAAATGCTTACACGACCGCCAGTGACCTTAAAAAGAAAATAAAAGCTTGTACGTAAAATAAATAATCAATAAAAAGGAAATACTAAAGAAATAAATGTAACTAGTAAAATTGACTGTACAATAAGGGCATAATAAAATATTGCAAAATATAGAAATATAGGGTAGATAGAGTATATATGTATATAGAATTTAAAGTGTCAGTGGTTGTGCAAATATGCATGAAAGGTGACTAATGAAAGTGACATGTGCAATTGTCCAGATGTATAAATATTTAGTGCAAGTGTGTATGAATGTGTCCATGATTGTCCAGTCAGTGTTGTGAGCTTAAAAAGATGTTATTTACCCTGTGTTGAGGTGTGATTGAGAGACCTTATCGCCTGCGGGAAGAAGCTCCTCCTCAGCCTCTCTGTGTTGGCCTTTAGGGAGCGGAATCGCTTCCCAGACCGCAACAAAGAGAACAGTCCATTACTGGGGTGACTGAGGTCCTTCATGATCTTCCTGGCCTTAGTCCAGCACCGCTTGCTGTAGATCGAGTGCAGGTCAGGGAGCTCAGTGCGGATGATGCGCTCGGCTGATCGCACCACCCTCTGTAGAGCTCGTCTGTCCTGCATGGTGCTGTTCCCGAACCAGGTCGTGAAGTTTCCCGTCAGGATGCTCTCTATGGTGCAGGAGTAGAAGTTCCTGAGCACCTTGGAGGGCAGTCTAAAGTCTCTCAAGCGTCTGAGGTGGTAGAGACGCTGCCGGGCTTTTTTCACCACGGTGTTGATGTGACAGGACCATGACAGGTCCTGCGTGATGTGAACACCGAGGTATCTGAAGCTGTCCACTCTCTCCACTGGGCTCCTGTTGATGACGGGGGTCTGGTAGTTCCTCTCCTGCTTTGTACTAAAGTCCACTATCAGCTCCTTTGTCTTACTGACATTCAGGAGGAGATTGTTCCTCTGGCACCAGTTCTCCAGATTTCCAATCTCCTCTAGGTAGTCCGACTCATCATTGTTGGTGATCAGTCCGACCACGACGGTGTCGTCAGCAAACTTGATGATGGAGGTGGAGTTGGTAGTGGCCACGCAGTCGTGGGTGTACAAAGAGTACAGCAGGGGGCTCAGAACACAACCCTGGGGGGCTCCAGTGCTGAGAGTGAGTGTAGCTGAGACATGTCCGCCCATCCTTACTGCCTGTGGTCTGCCAGTCAGAAAATTGGAGATCCACTGACATATAGATGAGCTGAGTCCCAGGTGCTCCAGCTTGGTGGTGAGTGTGGAGGGAATTATGGTATTAAAAGCAGAGCTGTAGTCGATGAAGAGAATTTTAACATAATTCCCTTTCCTAGTGTCCAGGTGAGTGAGTGATGTGTGGAGGAGATGAGAGATTGCATCGTCTGTGGAGCGGTTCTGACAGTATGCAAACTGTAGTGGGTCCAGTGTGTCGGGTAGTGAAGAAATGATGAAGTCTCTGATAAGGCGTTCAAAGCACTTCATCACTACTGAGGTGAGGGCTACAGGGCGATAGTCATTGAGGGGAGCAGGATGTGGTTTCTTCGGGACAGGAACAATGATGGACTCTTTGAAGCACGTGGGGATCACCGACTGAGATAAGGAGATGTTGAATATCTCAGTGAACACAGGTGCTAGCTGGTCTGCGCAGGCTCTGAGGATACGACCTGAGATGCCATCTGGTCCTGCTGCTTTCCTGGTGTTCACTCTCTTGAAGGCTTTCCTCACATCGTGCTCGGAGATGATGAGCGCGTTCCCGGTGCTGGCAGTGTCTTCCTGTCTGCAGCCATTAGCGCCGTTAGCATTAGCGCCGTTAGCATTAGCGCCGTTAGCATTAGCATCCCTAGCGTCTTTAGCTGCAGCCTCGAAGCGAGCATAGAAGGTGTTGAGCTCGTCTGCCACAGTCGCGTCCGCGTTCGTCATACCGGATGTTGGTGCTTTATAATCCGTTATTGTTCTCAGTCCCTGCCACAGGCTCCTAGAGTCACTCTGTTGAAGCTGTGACTCTAGTTTTCTCCCGTAGCGCTGCTTCGCCTCTTTCACCGCCTTCCGGACGTTGTATGACGCAGCCTTGTACAGTTCCATGTCCCCCGACGCAAGTCCCGTGTTGTAGGCAGCTGTGCGAGATCTCAGAGCGTCGCGGATGGTTTTATCCACCCACGGCTTCTGGTTGGGAAACGTTCTGATAGTCTTTTTCTCCACCGTATCGTCTACTAGCTTCCCAATAAATCCCACAACCGCTTCCGTAAACACGCTGACGTCATCATCGGAGCTGTTTCTGAACATGTCCCAGTCTGCGTCATCGAGTGCGTCCTGTAACGCGGCCACCGATTGGTCCGTCCAGCCCGCGACCTCCCTCTGAACCAGAACTTCCTGTTTCAGCCTTTGTTTATATTTTGGCATGAGGAAGATGGCGGCGTGGTCGGATTTACCAAACGCTGGACGAGATTGTGCCTTGTAACCGTCTTTGACCGTGGTATAACAATGGTCCAGTGTCCTTTCGCCCCTGGTGGGGCAGGTGATATGCTGATAAAAGTTTGGCGCTGCGCGTTTGAGGTTGGCACTATTAAAGTCCCTCGCCACAATAAGTGCAGCGTCCCAGTGTTGTGTCTGGTGCTGTGTGAGTGCCTCATGCAGCTCGCATAAGGCAGTTTCAGTGTCTGCTTGTGGTGGTATATAAACGGCGCTGATTATGACCGATGTGAACTCCCGTGGAAGATAAAAAGGACGACACATGATGGACAGTAGTTCCAGGTTTGGTGTGTAAGAGGAACAACGCTCGTGCTGTTGCACCAGCTGTTGTTCACCATTAAGCACACGCCGCCTCCTCTTGACTTCCCCGAGTCCCGTGTCCTGTCCATGCGGTGAACCGAGAAGAACTCGGCTGGTTGTATGGCGTGGTCTGGCACCGCTGGGTTCAGCCATGTCTCGGTGAAGCAGAGGAGATTGCAGTCCCGAATGTCTCTCTGGAACTTTATCCTGGCCCTGAGGTCATCGAGTTTGTTCTCCAGTGATTGGACGTTGGCGAGCAGGATGCTAGGCAGAGTTGTGCGGTGTGCACGGGCTCTGAGCCTATTCCTCACGCCGGCTCGTCTCCCTCGAGGCCTCCGCTTCGCGTCGCGTCCATTGTTCTCCCTCAAGATCTCACTCGGCCAGCTCGGATCCGGAGTTAAAAACGTCGAATTGTGAGTACATTGTATACCAATAGAAACAAGAGTGTCTCTATCATACCTAATGTACTCAATGGTGATGATTTTGCCGATTTTAAAACACTGAAAACTAACTTAAAGAACAAAAACAAAGAAAAGGTGGTCGGAGCAGTCGTGACGGCAGCCGACCTCACCGGCGCCATCTTGGAAAGGATGAAAAAAGACTTTATCACAATATGCTAATTTTTTGAGAAGGACCTGTGTGTGTGTATATATACAGATGTCGCCATTAAAAACCTGCGTTTCGAGAAAAGGGATCCCGTGACTTGCCGCGGCTTTGCGCGGCTGCGTGCGGGAAGCTGTGAACATGCCCTTCATTACCTGTAGGGGGCAGTCGTGTTTCAGTCTGAAGTATTGTGTGTCTACTGAAGCCGAAAATGTGGGCAAATTAAACTGCGCATGCGTGTTTGGAGTCGCTGTGTATCAGTCGGTTGGGAATCATCACGGAGGTTACAACACGGTGTGGCTGCAGCTGGAGTTTGTCGTGTTCGAGGTAAGTTTAGCTTTCTTTTTTGGATGTGATTCTCGCTTTCATGACTCCCAATTAATGTTCATCTTAATCTCAGGACGTACAATTAGCAATTTCAGTTTTTAATAGTGTGGAGATTCACAAAACACCGTTTTCGTGTAAAAACCTGAACCTACAGAGCCCCCATGGGTCCTGTGGTAAATAAATAAATAAATAAAATAATAACGAACCGAGCGCGCGGATTAATACACCGAGATGTGTGTTTCTTACCCCCAACCCGAGTGAAAACGGCGTGTTCAGACAAAGCCTCGCCAGTTAGATGCCATTTCTGAACAAACTGAGTCGTGTGTGTTAAAGCATTAAATGGTAAAAGAGCACTAGCAGTAAACGTTTTTTTTCTGAAGCCGAACTTTATTAATGAGTTACGAGTAAAGAACCTGTACATATGTTCATACAGTATTGACAGCAGCTCTAATTTACTGCGGTAAAGCCAGCCGCGGTTCAGAAAAACACAGTCAAGCCAGCCGCGATTGATTTTAGTGCGCGCGCATATTACAGCGATTACGGTAGTTTCATGAACAACACAGAGAGAATGCCCCATATCTGAAAAATGCTGCAGTAAAATAGTTTCATATGTGGTGTGTATATAGTATGGGACGTCCTGAATAAGAACTGATCATTGTTTTTTTTCTGTTTCAGTCTGAAGTATTGTGTGTCTACTGAAGCCGAAAATGTGTGCACATTAAACTGCGCATGTTGTATTATCTCTCAGTCCTGGGCGTCTAAATGAAAAGCGCTCTGAAAGCGCGTTGTCTCTGTGTCGGTCCTGAAACTACCGTAATCACGGTAATATGTGCGCACACTAAAATCAATCGCGGCTGGCTTGACCGTGTTTTTCTGAACCGCGGCTGGCTTTACCGCAGTTCTAATTTGTCTAAATCGCATTGCAGACAATAAAAATAAGTCGAGTCATCCTGTGACCCTACATGCTTAATCTTTGCACATATGATTCTTGCTTCTCACTTTTTCCTTAATCCCTCACTGTTCTATCTTGTATTTTCTAACGGTGTCAGAAACTTTGTGTTAGTAGCACTGCTTGACATGCTTGATGCCTTCCTCTTTTGTAATTTGCTTTGGATAAAGGCCTAAATGTAGTTGTACGAATAAAAGATTATGTAATGATACAATGTAAATATTTTCACAGAAACAAAGCGTAAAGATGAGACGTGAATCTGAAGAGGATCTCTTTGATGATTGCCTGGTAAAGCATTGTTTTCTTATTAATTATACAATTTATTAATACCTTGAATATAGTGTTTGTTGTATTGGACAGAAGCATATAAATGCAAATGAATATATAAATATGAGTAATTATTGAACGAATTTTCATGTTTGGACTAACCCTTTTAAATACAAACTCAGCATTCATCATAGGATTTCCTGACACTGTAAAGCCATCTCATGCCATGTTTTACTGATGCAAGATAAAGCAATTTAACCCAAGTTTAACAATATGAAGTATATGAAGTGATGGTCATTTTTTTATTATCATTTATTTTTATTATTATTTTTTTCTCAATGAAGTCAGCACAGGTTGAAGCAATTCAGATTTTTTTTGCTTCTCAAAATAAATGATTTATTTTCTTGTAAATTTTATGCAGGGGGACAGACGAAGTGACACCTTCTTAAAATCCTTGTCGTCCGTGCTGTTGAAGGGGAAGAACCGGTTGGTGTATCCATAATCCTTGAAGGAGAGGCTATTTTCAGAAAGTTCTTCTAGAACTTGATGGGATTAAGCTATCACCAAAAGTGCAAGCTTTAAAGATGAAGTTATCATCTTAAAACATTTGATTTGGCTTGACTACAAGTGTTTACATGTTGTGTTTACATGTTCAGCTTAAAATGTTTTCATGCATTAAGGTTTCAATGGCATACTTTTAAGTTAACTTCACTGCTTCAGAAGGCTATTACGTTTTAACGTTTATTCTACAGTTTGTTTAAAGTATTTTCTGCTGCATTTTATTTCTAAATGAATGCTGTATTTTATTTATTTATTATTTTACACAATTTTGTTTAAAACAAGTATTTCAGGCCCTGGTGCCGTGCAGTTTTTTTCTATGGATGCAAAATTTAGCTGAATGCACTTTTATTAAAAAGACAACTTGGATCTAGACTGTGAATGTCACAAATATTTGGTAATGTTGGTGAATAAACTGTTTAATTATATTTTAGTTGTGTGATTTATGAAAGATATAGATGAAATAATTACTTAAGTTTCTTTCCAAAACATAAATTAGCAATGTTTACATTATTATAGGGAGTAATATAAATTGATAAAACCAAGTAAGGGAAAATCTCACAAAACAAAATGATAGTAATTTCATAAAATCAAGGTTCCTGCTGATACAACAATGCATTAACTTTAGATTTATTTAAAATAATCAAGTAATTTGTGCATTAAGTATAATTATGTAACTTTTACTTGATTTATTTTATTGTTCATTTAATTAAGTAGATTTTACCTGACAATTACGGGTGAGTTTGTTTGTAGCATGCAGTAAAGTGTATGTGACACAAAAATATATATTTGTAATATCGTGCAATCTCTGCTATCCGCTAGCAAACTTGAGCGATTCTTTTATTTTTTATATAATATAAAGTATGTTTACAGTATAAACTTTCTATGTACGGGTCCAATCAGAAAGATTTAACCAGAAAACAGCATATTACATTGATTACATTGTCCTGAGGCTGGACAATGGAATAAACTGTGGGATAAACTGTAGAACTGAACAGAATTTTTTTTTCCATGTGACTTGAAAAGCCTTCCATCTAGTTAAATATAAATATTAAAACTCTGATCATGTTTTCTAGTTTAATTTCGTGTTTTCGCTACATAAATAAGACAGTAGGTTCTCTATTCAACCCCTTAAAATTTCAAATGTAATCTAAAAATGGCCTAGCTTGTACAGGCTACTATACGCTCATCAGCAGTCGGCGCCCCGCTGTAACCAGCAGATCAAAGGAGCAGTTATCGGCTGACACGTAGCCTTCTAGAATTGGGGGGTTTTAAAACAAACGAGCAGGCGTCTCTGCCTAAAATGTTTTTCGCCAGCAAAACACCTTTCTCCTCTCTCTCTCTCTCTCTCTCTCTCTCTCTATATATATATATATATATATATAGTTAATTCAGGGCTATTTATGATGGAGACACCTTTTTACGTTTTAAATATGTAAAACCTCTGCTGCGTGTATTCATTCACAGGCTGCAGGCGCGCACAGAGAAATAGGAGACTGTGGTGTATGAGTGGATTGGAGAGAAGAGAGCTGTTCATTTACTATAAAATATATATATATATATAAACATATGATCTTTTGTTTAACACACAAACACAAACACAAGACTAAAGGTAATATACATACAATGAAAACTTGTCATAAAAATCTTTATTAATGGCAAAAATGACTTAACATTTATGGGTCTGTTTGCTCGAGTGAGCAGCCATGTTGAAAACTTCGCTTATCACTTCGTTTGAAGTGAGGTCCTGAAAAATCTTCGTTTGGAGGGCTATCTGGCCCTTCCCCCCTCCCCCTACACCTCCAACCAAAAGAGAAATGAGACACCACTACCCCTGCACGTGAACGCGCCAAATGGAAGAGTAGGGGGAAGGGTTGGGATTCAGCCTTAATATTGGAGCAATAAAATTTACTTAAAATCTGTGTCCAAATTGTTATGAGGATTTTATCAAGTAAATCTTACAAGTTCTTTTTTTCAGTGCATGGGTGAACACGATGTTTTAAGAATTTAATTATATATATATATATATATATATATATATATATATATATATATATATATATATTGTGTGTGTGTGTGTGTGACCGGTGCAACTCACACGTCCTATTCCATTGTCATTCATACTGCCGTAGTTTTTAGAGCCCTAAAAAAGCATTCGCTAGTAAGTAAGTAAATAAAAGACAAATGAATAAATAGTTTTAAATTATATATATACAGGGGCGTAGCTTTAGGGAGGACGGAGGGGATGTGTCCCCACCAATATCCTCCGACCATTCAAATGTCCCCACCAATAATTTAATCCACTTTTTTTTTTAATCGTTCTGTCAACATTAACCTAGACACGCAGAAAGGGATAAATCACGTTCTCTCCTTGAGTCCTCCCGCCCCCAAAACACATATGAACATTTTGATTGGCTGTGCCTTTCCCTGCCATCATGTGATAGACGATTGGCTGCGTTCAGACACAAGCAGCGCCAAATGCAGTGGACTCACATTCAGTACAGCAGGCCAGGTTATAGTCTGTGAATACGGACGTAAAACTAACAGCAGATTAAACAGCTAAATGTAAAAGTATAAATATGATCCCTGTCAGTCTCCTAATCTAGTGACTGTTTGTCAGAAATCAGTATTGTGAAAGAAATTGATAAACTAATATACTAATATTGCCATATGGCTAGAATTTTGTTGACACCAATAGACAATCCACTTCAGAAAAATAGTTTTTAAAATGCATTCACTTACTTGGCGAACATTAATGATTTGATTCGAGGTTTGCACACTAAGACTCAGAAAAAGTGAAATAAAATGATTGCTGTTTAAATGGCATGTGTTTATCCTGTTTTGTCAGGTAACAGAACCTAAACACCTGTGCTGTATATCAGACAGCGATGGAGAGAGTGTAGATTACACACAGGTGCTCTCTAGTCATTAGCACTCATCAGGCAATGTCTATGGGCAACTGACTGCACTCAGACCAAAGGGGGCTGAATAATTACACACACCCCACTTTTCAGTTATTTATTTGTAAAAAAAAAAATTTTTTGAAATCATGTATGATTTTCGTTCCACTTCTCGCGTGTACACCACTTTGTATTGGTCTTTCACGTGGAATTCCAATAAAATTGATTCATGTTTGTGGCTGTAATGTGACAAAATGTGGAAAAGTTCATGGGGGGCGAATACTTTTGCAAGCCACTGTAGTTGTCCTGAGATTTAACATTGTTACCAATAATAGGCTGAGGCATTCTCTGTCCATGCTCATAAGGAATCCCTCAATGTTTTCAATTAGGGGACAGAAGCAGATCAGCCATGTTGTAGTTCAGGTGAAGAGGCGAGTTCACAGGAGGTCAATCTGAATGTTGATTATACAGTATATAACATATAATATGTGTGCGTGTATTATACATGTTGATTATACTAATATTTAGCATTATGAGGAGTGATAGGCTGAGGATGTAAGTGATTCATTAGTGTTTTTGGCAAAAGTTTTGAACTGACATTTCACTTTTTTGTCACGCTATTTCATCAGGTGGCAATGCTGTCAATGCCTAGTGCAGTCAGAGGGGAAGAGTTAGGGTCAAAGCCATTGTTCACCCCCAAAAAAACTTTACTCACTATTTACTCCTTAAGTGGTTCCAAAATTTAATGATTTTCTTTATTTTGTTGAATACAAAATAAGATATTGGGGAAAAAAGGGGATTGGGGGATGGGGTATTAGTTGGAGTCATAGGTAGCAAACCTATGCCCTTGTGTGTGTGTGTGTGTGTGTGTGTGTGTATATATATGGAAATATAATTAATATTTTCGTGTTTAATTACAAAAAAAAAACATTTTAATGGTTAGTGATTGTTGCAGACATTTACACTATTTTTGAGAACTATTAAGTTCTCCTTCAACGTGTCATAGCCGATAACTGCCCCTTTGAAGCCTTTGAATGGTGTTAAAAATACTTGCAAAACAAGTATTGCAGCCATACATTGGAGGGAATTTCTGAGGTGGTCAGTGATTGATGGCACGGTCGGTCGGAGGGGGTTGTGATCACACCTATAGATCTTTTGTTCTAGGCTATCGGTCAAATATCTCTCCACTTGGAAGCAAAAACATGCAAGGGATTTCAGCATCTCGACGCACATACTAAGCTGTTTATAAAGTAGACACTGTTTGTTTTTTCATTTTGTAATCTTTCCCGTGTTTACCGTGTACTGTACAATGTATATTCATTTTTTAATGAATTACTGTAAATAAACTACACATTCCGTTGATTTACCAGAAATGACTTTTCTGTTTTTTTGTGTGTGCTAAACTAAACTTCAGGGTCAAAGTAATAGCGATTTTATTTGAAAAGTATTATATATTTACAATGCTGATAAGTTCAAGCTTAGATTCATATATAAACTGCTTCAAAGTCTTTCCGTGACCGCTGAAATCCGACAGACGCAGGGCTCAAGGGAGGTGTGTCTGTGTGTGTGTGTGTGTGTGCGCGCGCGTGTGTATGTGTGTGTGTGCGGGTTAGTGTGCCTGTCCTATTTCAGCGGATTTTTCCGCTACCGCAGATCAGTTTATCAACTTGTAATATATACATTTTAGGAATATATTAACATGTGCAGACATTTAAGGGTGCGCTGCCCTCTCTTGCCCCTGCGTAGAGCCTACACACACACACACACACACACACACATCTATCTACCTATCTATCTATTATATAAATACACATTTGGAATCTGCATCTACATTTTCTGTTACAAGTATAGAATTAGGTTCAGCTGAGACTCATGATCAATGGTGTTAGGGTACTTATGTAGTGATAATTAGTTTCAGCCAGATCATTAAAACTAACAATGGACTATGACACTCTTGAGAGGGGATATGAAGGTGTTATTCATTTATTTATTCTCTACAAGGGTGCGAACTACAGTACAGACCAAACTATAACTCTCTCTTACTACTATAAAAATTCTAGATATAAACAAACAAAATACAGCTTTTTTTCCTCAGAGGTAAACGGAAAAGTGAAGTTGTTCAGCTGTCACTGCAGCTTCTTCAAAGTCTTCCCACTCCGTGACCACTGAAATCCGACACGACACCACGTTAGGCTACGTCTTGACTCATTTGTATACCGACGGTGATTGGATGTTTCCCGAGGGCTCAGGGGAGTGTGTGTGTCTGTGTGTGTGTGTGTGTCTATGTGTGTGTGTCTATGTGTGTGTCTGTGTGTCTGTGTCTGTGTGTGTGTGTGTGTCTATGTGTGTGCGTGCGCGCGGGTACTTGTTCTACTGTTATAAAAACTAAATATAAACAAACAAAATACAGCTTTTTTTTCAGAGGTAAACGGAAAAGTGAAGATGTTCAGTGTCACTATGCAGATGTTACACTCAGTGGAGTTACCGAAATCTTTTGCTTTAGTTCTCATTGAGTTGCCACACATCATTTCCACATTTCACTCGCTTTTATTCCTCTTATGTGAACATAAACAGTGAAACATTCCACAGGTTTATAATACACCGCGGCCAAGTGAACCACGTTCCCGTCGAACGAAACGAGGCATAATCGTGGTGTTTGCTTCGGTTATGACACACCATAGTTTATTACCTGCTGTGGTAGATCTGAATATTTATTCAAACACAATAATAAAGCTTTATATCCTCAGGAGGGCTCAGTACATTGTTTTAGCGATAGTTTCACGGAAGCGAGTTCAGAACTAATCTAACCAAACCAAAAAAAAAAAACATCCGAAGCTTCAAATAGAATGAACGAACTAATGAAATTGATATATATGTAATTGATATACTGTATATACAGACGTGTGTGTGTCATTTTAATTCAAATGAACATTTTAATGCTTTCTGATACACTTAACTAATCCACATAAACTTATCAACACATACTCTCCGTGCACGCACATACAATCTCTAAAAAAGTAAAATTAATAACATACATATACAAATAAACAAAAATATAAACATCTATGTATATTGACGTTTACGGTGAACGCAGAGTCGGGTAAGCACATGTCATGTGCGCGCCCTCACCTCTTGTTACGGCTGCCTATTTGGCCAAAAAATAATTGAACGATATGCCTGGTCCTGGAAAGAGACAATAAATATATATATATATTTTTTATACATTTATTGCATTGTTTGTTGTTTACAGTCAAGCCATCAACATACAATAAAATGTAAACATGAGATCTAAACTAAAAACTGTGCTCTCTGTGCTGGTGCTGGCAATATCATCTCTTTGTTCTGCTGTCTCCGGCTCCCTCCCTGGTCCTGAACTGTACCTGGCCCTTCCTCTACTCTCACTGTCTCAGAACAGACTGACTCCTGAAGCAGAAAAAAACAATGCAGGAAAAGATGTTTTCCATACTCATAATAACTAACTTGTTTACATTACACTTGTTAAATTGAAAGATCATACTGTAAATTGGTGAGCCTATTACTTTCTACTGAACAGCCCCAACTCAGAAAACATTAAAGAAATTGTTCACCCGAAAAAAAAAATAATAATAATTATCAGTCATTATCCCTTCAATAAAAGCACCACACTTACCCACACTGTACATCTGATTGACCCTACTGAAAAAAAAAATAGCACTGGCTAAACTTAAAACAATTGAAGTAATCTGTCACACCTAATATTTGGGAAGTGACGTAATGTAAATAAACATTTTACTCTAAGATTTAAGGCATTCATAATTTAAATATAAAAAAGCATGAGCATAAAAATAAGCATAAAAAACTTAATTACATATTGATTTACACTCAAAGCACATTTCTTTATATAAACATTTATTGTGGAATGAACATATTTTCATCCAAAATGTTAACATTACTCCATAAAATTACAAATAGTAACACTCAACTTTGCAACACACATTTATTAATTGGACTGAAAAGAAAATTAGAAAATGGTCTTGAAACAAAATCAGCAGAGGTAAAACATGGAACATTCATGTGCGACTGATGGAAACTCAAAAAGTCACAATCCCGATTTCCTGTGGAGGCTGAAGACAGTCCTCTTCCTACCCGAGGACAAACAGGGCCATTGTGCACCTCACAAGTTCTGCCTGAGCTTCATCTTTCTGAACAACCTAATAAAAGAAAGGACATTTGTTAGACAATTGCTCTATTTGGCAAAACAGTGTCTGATGTATGCATGTAAAATCACTTAATGCTCCCTGTGAGTGAAAAAAACACCTAGGATTATGGTGCAGCATGATAAATGTAATTAGCTCAATGAATACGCCAAAATAACTGACATACATATACACACTATGTATTAATGATAAAGTTTATCATTTTAAGTATTAATTTCAGGAGGTAATCACCTCCAGGCTCTAGGGTCATAAAAACAAACATAGTATTGTTGGTTATGTTAGGCTTGTAAAGCGTGAAAAAATGAACATGGCAGACATTGAAACCTGTATTCAGACAGCATACACTAACCTGTGAACAAGTTAAACTAAAGTTTTATTCTGCTAGTTATGTTTTAATTTAGTGCATCACAGCCAACTTGATGTGGCTGCCTTGCTCAGGTCCTGTGGCTTCCATTCACAAGATTACATTTGACACCAAGCTAATTTCTGCTTTTGAGCGAATACATACCAGATCAAGAACTTGAAGATGAAGATTATATCTCTGGTCTTCTCTCTGACGGGTTCCTCCCTAGTTTCTGATGATCTCAATTAGTTTGTAGTGTTGCTTGTCCAAGGAAACCAGTAATCTTGCTTGAAGTGGAGCAGATATAATTCTCAGAAACTCATTACTGATCTTTAAAAAAAAAAAAAAAAAAGGTAAAAACAAAAATTGGACTGGCTCAAGTTCTTATGTTAGCAAATCTTAATTACAGTGTGTATAAAGTATAGAAAGCAGTACACTACAAACAGCACTCACTCCAAATTAGCTTGTTCTATGTTTACGTCACTTTCCTATTAATTTTTACATCGTTAACCAACGGTACTTAAATATAATTATTTTCTTCGGCGCCGCTGACTTACTGTATAAACTCCGGTGTTTTTGAAAATCACCACGTTAGTTAGCTAATGCTAATGCAGGTAATATAGGTGGTT
The DNA here is from genome assembly GCA_030522415.1 of Channallabes apus. Lineage (NCBI taxonomy): Eukaryota > Metazoa > Chordata > Actinopteri > Siluriformes > Clariidae > Channallabes > Channallabes apus. The sequence continues at coordinate 25,749,442 of CM060111.1, read as the reverse complement.
TTAGCTACAGTAGCAAACACGGACACAAAACTCAATCTACAAAGTAGTTGTTCCTGACATAAATCATGAATTTGCTCATAGAAGAGATACATTTAACATAGAAATGACATGAGTTTGCTTTCTTACCTGGTTTAAAGGAGTTTTCTTTGAGAATCTCCACCCGCATGTGATTCAGTCCGTGAAAATGCTGCGTCATGAGGTAATGAGACACGGTTTGAAGCAGAAATGTCCTTTGTGAATGGATTAGATTTAAGTTTAATCAGGGGCTTTAACTAACAGTAACTGAAATACAGGTTCTGATATCCTTCCTTACTTGTTTCAACGTCATGCTCCGGTTTGAGGCGGAAATAAAATTATACCGGCAAAACTATGGTCTAAAGCAGGGGTATCAAACTCATTTTAGGGTGAGGGCCGGATGAGAAGAAATGTGACCATGTGCGGGCCGAATTTGTTTTTTTAATCATAGTCCATCAAATTACAACAAATACACTATATTCTGTAAAACTGCATGTAACAAGTCCTCAGAAACTGTTCATTAACACTCTTATTCCTTTTTGGGGGAAAAACAATGCCAAGTAATGGCAAGCAAAATCCTTTCCTTTGAACATGAATATTACTTGTCAGATAAGAAATAAAAAATGCTGCAGACTCTGTGTACAGACAGTTACATTAAATATGAAGCTATAGGCTACAATATAATTTACAAACTAGAAAAACACTTCATAATTAAAAAAAAACTGCCTTTAACAACTCAATAGTTTAGAAAGAATCATATACAAAAATAAATTCTTTATGGTTAATGCAAATGAAAAAAATATATCATTCACTTTGGATATGAACATTAACTCTACACTTCAAATGAGAACTTTCCTTTAACAAATAAAAAAAATTTTTTTAAGCGGATGCTAAAGCATTAACTTTTTCCATTTGGAACTGTCCAGTGTATTTATCATATTTCTCTGCGTGTATGTCATAGTGCCGTTTAATGTTGTATTCTTTTTGCACAGCCACGGCTTGTGAGCGGATTAAACTTACCGGCTTGCCGTTGACCTCACAGAAGAAATACTTCTCTTTCCATTTCTCCTGAAACATCCGCCCTTCCAGATCAATTTTTCTTTTTTTGGACATTTTTTTAAAATCGCGAGTGCTTGCCACACATCTTCAAATAGCCGAAGAAATTAGATTTAGGCGCCAATTTAGAATGCGCATGCGTGTTAGAGGTTTCGGCAGAAGCGCAAGAGAAGAGCAGTTAAATGATCAATGATAAAATAAAAAAATTAATAAAACCAAACACAATATTGCAGCGAATACCCGGACATAGACTTTATTTAATACTACTACTACTACTTATAATGATAATAAAAAATATTTGATATTTAATATTATTGTTCAAATCATCCCGCGGGCCGTACTGGACACCTTAGTGGGCCGTATTCGGCCCGCGGGCCGTATGTTTGACACCCCTGGTCTAAAGACTGCGCATGCACAAATCACACTCAACCTAATAAGAGTACCTTGATCAAAATGAAATATTTCACTTTGGTTTCCTGCTGTAAACAGCATTATACTAAAAAAAAATAAAAAATAAAATAAAAAGATTCACCCATAAGCATAAATTAGACACTTCAGTTAAAAAGAGCAAATAATTTTTTTTACTAATGGAATGAGAAAAAAAACACATTAAACTAGGTTTACTTTTTTCAGTGGATCCCTCAATAATTTCTGTCTCCTTTGCCTGTGTTTGATAATGTGAAGCACATATACACTCATTCATCATGAAAGATCTATTATAAAACAAAATAAAATTCATGTTCGCTTCAGCACTGTTCATCCGCGTCCTTACATTCATTGTTGTACTTGGTCCGGCTTTTAGATAAAGTCCTTCCATGCGCCATCTGGCGGATATTCAGTGAAGCGCAACACATTTATTTAAAATTCCCGAATGTTGCCTCCAGCAAGTCGCGGCACGCCGCGCGCTAAATTGCGACATCCCGCGGGAAAATACGCAGGGTTTTAAGGGCGACATCTGTATATATATTTTTATTCCGTGCACGTGAATTGGAATATGCATGTGTGCATCATCATGTCTTTTGTGTGAATTATTAATGAAACTGATTTGCTTCGATAGAAAATTACTGTATTTCCAGAATGGTTAATGCCACATTTTTGTCAAAACTCTTGAATTAAAGCTGAAAATCTTGACTTCACTGACATCCTCATTTTAAAATCGCTGTGGTTCAATGCAGAGGCCAAATGCCTTAAAACGTTTCTTTGTTTCAGAATTGATGGCTCTGACTGTAAACAAACACAACTTTGTTTTTGACTTTCACTTTGTGTATTTTGTGACTGGATACTTCCACTTTTACCTTAGTAAAAAAAGATTTTTACACATTATCTATACTATATCTTTGTTATTGATTATATTACAGTATAGATTTTTTTTGTATTCCTAGTCACCATAGTCATTTTAAAAAATCATTTAAAAATAAAATAATTAAATTCTGCCTAGTGCCCGAAGTCTCCTGGGATAGGCTCCAGGTCCCCCGCGACCCTGAACACAGGATTAAGCGGTATAGAAAATGAATGAATGAATGAATTAATGAATGAATAATTAAATTCTGTTTAATTCAAATTTTTTATTTTTAATTCAAATAACTTTTTTATAATGAAAATTTTGTTCGAACTTATGATATCCATCCATCCATTTTCTTCCGCTTATCCGAGGTGATAACTTATATATTACTGTACCTATAATAATTTCTTAACCAAGATACATCAGTGCTTAGTGCCACTGACTAACCACTGGGTGGAGCTGTTTCTAACTAAAACTTTCAGTATTTCGTGTTTTAAAGAAACCTGTTGTAATTTTAGCACATGTACAGTAGATGGAACTGTAGCAGCATTTATACTAAAACTCCCCTTGCAAGCACAACAGGACTTACTTTTTTTACCACCCTTTTTCCGCACCGAGCCTTCATTTTTATTAGCATTCTGCCAATTAGATAGCGTTACTTTGGACAACAAGCCAATCATGATACAGTGCGGGTACTATCATCCAATCATAAGCTGGGGCGGGATTATTTAAATACAGGTGGCAAAAGAATACGCGTGATCACTGCAGTCTTTGTTGCCAAGTTGACATATTTTACACAGAATTGTATACCTTTTTTACTCTTTCAACCTTTTTCAGCATGTGAATAAAATAAACGAAAATCTGCTGAATAAGCTTAAATAAGCTCAATCAATTGGAGATATTATGTTATTTTGAATGCTAGGGGTATATGAGAGGTACAGGAGTTTGTATAGTAAACAAGTTGATTGAGCAGTCTGGATTTCTGAATCTTTTTAGTGAGTCGGATTATATGATTCAGTTGTTCACCAATAGAGTCGATTCTTTCTGCCCCCAAACCCAAACAGATCCCACTCACTCACTCATCATCTGTACCGCTTTATCCTGGACTAAACAGAGGAAAACCACCAAGCACGGGAAGAACATGCAAACTCCATGCACACAGACCCCAAGGCAGGAATCAAACCCTGAAGACCCCTCTGGAGGTGCAGGGCCACAGTGCTAACCACTAAGCCAACAGTAGGGGTTACATCCAAGTCAAAAATAAATGTCCTGTAATTTAATTCTATATATTTAACCTACTGAACGTCACAGGGTATCTTAAACTTGCTCAGAACACTTAGTTTAAAATATACAGTAGTAGCACAACATGAAGCCTGGTTTAATAAGAAAATGTAGTGTATACAATATTGTGCAAAATTTGCATGTACATGCAAATAAATGCTGTAGAGCGAGGATGCCATCAGAAAATGAAAAGAAAAACTATAAAGACCAGGAAACAGTCATTAATTAAACAAGAGGGTCTCTGGTACCATTTGTGCAGTTTTCTAAGGAAATTCGCGACAAATTTTTACTCACCATCCTGCAGAACCACTCACTTCTTTTTTAACATGCAAATGTCAGCAATTTCAAATTTGTTTTTGCTTTTGTCTTTTTTACTGTTTAATTTTAAAGTGGAATACTGCTGTCTGAAAATGAGAAATGCTATTCTACTGCCATAATATTAAAGTCATGAATTTTTACAAATCTATACCAAAGTTTGTAATGAAAAAAAACACAGACAGAGTCTTGTCTAAGACTTTTGCACAGTACTGTTCATGCAAATTCAAAGAGTTAACACAAGGAAATCAACACAGTTATAAATTACACCGCACTAAAACCATCATTTGCCATTCGTTGGTTATGATTAGTCTCTTGTGGATGTGTAGCTGGTAGTGATGTTTTACACAGTATTTAACACAAGTTAAATAACACAATAATCCATGTGAAAATATCTTGTTAGTACCAGCTTTGTTGGCAGATTAGCAAAGCAAACTAATTATACAGTACAAGTGATAGATGCTCACTCATTTGACGCAACAATGATTTCTACTACTTCCTTTCAAGGGTGTGGAGTTTTCTGCAATAGATAGACAGATAGATATAACAGACTTTTTTTAAAAATATATTTTATTATTATTATTATTTTTTTTTTTTACATTTTCATGAACCTGGCTGACACAGAGTTGAAAGGAAGAGATGCAAAAAAGAGATGTAAACTGGATTTGTTTTTTATTTAAAAAGTGTTTACATAAAACAACAATTTAAAAAATGGACATCACGTTATCCTCCGGGTACTCCGGTTTCCTCCCACAGTCCAAAGATATGCAGGTTAGGCTAATTGGCGTTCCCAAATTGCCCGTAGTGTGTGATTGGGTGTGTGAGTGTGTGTATGTGTGTGTGTCCTGCGATGGATTGGCACCCTGTCCAGGGTGTACTCTGCCTAGTGCCCGAAGTCTCCTGGGATAGGCTCCAGGTCCCCCGCGACCCTGAACACAGGATTAAGCGGTATAGAAAATGAATGAATGAATGACCTCACGTTATTGCGTGAATAAATCTTCAGTGGTACTTCCATTTTTGTGCAGCAAGTCATGCACATTTTGATAAAAAATGTCAGTTTAATGTCTGTATTGCATTTATTTTGAAAAGTTATTTAGTCTTATTTCATGTGTACAAAAAAATCTCAGAAGTAAAAGAAATTGTATAAGTCAAATACATCTTTAATGAGAGGTTATATGACAATACAATGAAATTACAGTTGTTTATTAAATATATAGTATTAAAAGGGGAGCTAATTGTAGATGAACACCAGGAGAAGAAATGTTAGAAAAAAATTTAGTTTTGGTTTGAGGAATTGTTCAAGACTCGTTTGTATAGAATTGGGAAAAATTTTTGGAAAAGAATCTCAGTTGCTGGGCTTACTTTTTTGGGCACTGATTCTATGAAATTGAACAGCTGCATGTTGCTCACTACTGTGGATAAAAAGGGTAATTCACACATTTTGCAGTCACAACTAAAAACCTTTTTAAACCTAAAAAAAAGCATTATACAGTGCCCCACCACTGGCCCCTGAAACATGAGGCCTATTTATCTATCATCTATAGCAGCTGCATAAATAAGCACTATCACACTCGGGGTCAGTATGCTTTGCTGAATATTAGCACGGCTATGATACGGTTGTAGGTACAGTACAAGGGCGCAGCCCGAGTTCTGAAGCTATCACAGCTGTGATGATATTCAATACAACAGCATGACCTTGTGTGTGATATTGCTTTTATACAATAGTTCCACAAACACCACTTATTATCAACAGATCATGATGTGTTTCTTTATTTAACTAGTAATTGTGCTCCGCTAACATATATCATTCTGCAAATGGCAAACCGAACTAACTATGATTGGAGGAGCTGGCGAATGACAGTTATGCAGTATAATTAATAGGGGTAAAAGTAGTTTTAAATTCTTACCTGTACTATATAGTCAGAGTGGGAGGAGAATAAACCATAGAGGAGGTGGACAGTTCTGAGAAATTTAGAAGATTTATTTAAAATTTCCATTTTTTTTTTTGCTTTAGAATATGAGCTAACGTCTGGATTGTATACCAAATAGCATTAACTGAAAAGCTAGTGTAATAGTTCACCGGTTTTCCTTAGTCTTTCCTATCACTTTTGGTATTTCCTGACCACTGCAGATCGGGAACATCCCATGAGAGTTGCTCTGACCCATAGTAAAGGGTCATTTTCCTTCATTTTCATATCATGAAAATGGGATATACAGTAATATACAGTGGGTGGGATATACAGTAATAAGCAGCAAGTGTTCTTTTTTTTTTTTCTTGAAGTTGATGTGTTGTAATCAGAATAAATGTGCAAGCATAAGGATTTGAGTGGCTAGAGGACTGGTTCAGAGCAACTTCAAAATTGCACGTCTTGTGGGATGTTCCTGGTCTGCAGTAGTCAGGACCTACTAAAAGTAATCCAAGGAAGGAAAACCAGTGAACTTACAACAGGGTCATGGATGGCCAAGGCTCACTAATGCACATTGGGAACCGGTGTAGTCTGATCCAATGCGGTGTAGTGTAATCCAATGCGGGATGGTGTAATTCAAGATTCAAAGAACTTTATTAATCCCAAAGGGAAATTGCTTAATCTGATCCAATAAAAGTTTCAGTGTAGATCAAATTGATGGAAAAGTTAATGCTGGTTGTGGCAGAAAGGTAACAGAACACAGAGTGCATCACTGTTATGACCTACTCTATATTAGGCAAGTGGTTCACTTAAAAGAACCGACTCAGTGAGTCGACACAATAGCAACAACACGCCATTACGAACAGGTAAATCTTTTTTATTTGTTTCTACTTTCTTGTACAGTTCAAGCTAAATTTTATTGAAACTTTAAAAAACTTTAATATCTTTCCATGAAACGTAGATTACTGTCAGTGATTAAATATGATCACTGTAGTGTGGAAGGATCCAGTTTTATGTTTAAGATTCAGTGTTGGAAGATCTGGCAACCCTGTCTGCAGTCTTTCAGAGAAGTGTGCTAGTGAAGAGAGAGGAAGCGGGGGCGAGTGTGAGGGTAAAAAGGAACAGATACAAAGCTTGTCGTTAAATGCACGCTCAATTTGGATATCTGGAGGATTTATGAAAAGGACCGCTACACGTTTGAGTTGAGTTTATCTGGTTAAAACCTCCTCACACACATCTTTGTGTATGGGCTGGTGTACTGGCACTCCATACTGATCCATTGCAATGCAGGTCGAGCTGATCTGATCTAAACGCTGAGCCGATCTGTAACAAGCGACGACCTGAGCTTAATCTCTTATTTCCGAATTAAACACACACAAGGACTGTATTTATTCAATGTTCTAACAAGCGTCCAAGCTGTCGGCTGTTTCTGCAGGGTGCCTCAATGGAGAGCGGTGGTCGGGACTCTCCTGGGATCTGGATTAGGACATAAAGGGTCCATTCATAGTGAATCTACAGGAAGACGTCGACGCAAATCTGAGGTATGACACATTATTTTAATTTCGTACAATCAATTTCGTTGAAAGTGTTCTTTGTTAACCTAAACTACAGAGTTTTATTGTCATAAACTACGTATTTTAATCAATTTTTAACATTAGGTTATCTTGCTATGAGTCTACACTATACACGGACTGTTCGTTAAAAATAACCGTAAAAATCCTTTAATAACTGTTTAAATAACTCAGTTATAAAAAAAAAAGACGGTTGCAATTGCGAGCTAGCTTGTGAAGTATCCACGGGTTGCCAAATGGGGTTCAATAATTATCTTTTCACGGTTTAATGCGATTACAAATGTATAGATTGTCTTACACATCATTCCAATACTACACCACAATACATAAATTAAAGTGTCCAATCAATTCTGCGTGATCTAAATCGTTTACACGTGACGTGAACTCCGCTCAATCTGGCAACGTAACGTTGTGTCATGGCGTTTTTCTGTTAGCATGGTTAGCCTAACGTGAAATGTCGTGATATGTCACTGATACCTTCTGCTTTCTGTAGCCTTGCTTCTGTTACTGAATGTTTTTAAAATGTCTATCATAAAACCACAACAAACTTGTCATTTATGCGCAATATATTTGTTATGAAATAAAATAATGTTGACCAATGACACTAAAGCAATTATTAGCTCTGTACTAAAGGAATAGCAGCACTGCGAGCTAAGCTAACCTTGCTAACTAATCGCCTCACAGGTGGAAATGTAATTTAGTAATATGTACATATTTTGTGAATTAAATGTACAAATTTAGCAATTTCATTTACAATATGTATTGAAATAAGTTTTGCAATCATGTTTTTTCTTGAAGAAAACGCTAGTACTTCAGTATTGTGAAGGAGTAGGGGATTTGCCAAAACAATCGTATCACGATTTAATTAGCACAAAAAAATACCGACTTTATTCTCGCAATATTATGTCTTTGTTCTAAACTAAAGTTATTTGCTACCCTTGGTTTTTAAGTGAAAATCAAATTTTTATAAGAAATAAGCCACATCTAATTAATAATGACATTATAACTTTTAGGCAGCGCGGTGGTGTAGTGGCTAGCACTGTCTCCTTGCACCTCCAGGGTCTAACCCTAACCCTAGGGTTCGATTCCCGGCCAGGCTCGATTGCCGTCTCTGTGTGCATGGAGTTTTCATATTCTCCTTGTGTTTGGTGGGTTTCCTCCCGGTACTCCGGTTTTCGAGAGTGTGTGTGCAATAGATTGGCACCCTGTCCAGGGTGTACCCTGCCTTGTGCCCTAAGCCTCCTGGTATAGGCTCCAGCTCCCTGTGACCCTGAATACAGGATAAAGCGGTATGGAAGATGAGAAGATTACAACTTTTAATATAAAAATGTTATAAATTGATTTTGAAAATATTTTAGTTTTTTTCTAGAAGCTTTGCATTTGCCTCAAAATGTCATGATTTTTTGATATTGCTCAAAATATCGATTGTTTTTCAGCAACAACAGTCCTGAAAGTATTTTCACACTTTTGACCACAACAAAAGTAACTCTTAAGTGTGAAAAATACCCAGGGCCATGCTGTTATAGGAAAATAATGAACACTAGTGCTGCACAATTAATTGCATAAAAATCACAAGTGCAATATCGATGTTTCCCACAGGTGTGAAATGTACTTGAGGTAGTAGCCAGCGGAACGTGCTAGTACAAACAGCAAATATGCATGACCTTTGACACAATATTTAGATTTATTTGATCGTTGTTAGTCCTTCAGCTGCTCCCATCAAGGGGTCGCAACAGCGAACCATCCAATTCGCACACCACTTTGTACATTATTTTTACAACGGGTGCCCATCCTGAAGCAACCCTCCTATTTTCTCCGGGCTTGGGACCAGTGTCTGGGCATTTTGATTCATTTGTTATTTCTATTCTTCTTCTTTGTCTTTCGGCTGTTCCCTTTCAGGGGTCGCCACAGCGAATCATCTGCCTCCATCTAACCCTATCCTCTCCATCCTCTTCTCTCACACCAACTAACTTCATGTCCTCTCTCACTGCATCCATAAATCTCCTCTTTGGTCTTCCTCTAGACCTCCTGCCTGGCAGTTCCAACCTCAGCATCCTTCTACCGATATATTCACAATCTCTCCTCTGAACATGTCCAAACTACCTCAATCTGGCCTCTCTGACTTTATCTCCAAAACATCTAACATGAGTTGTCCCTCTGATGAACTCATTCTTGATCCTATGCATCCTTGTCACTCCCAAAGAGAACCTCAAACCTGTTATTTCTATTATGTTCACATAATTTCGGAGATCCAACATACTAACTCTGCCCTCAAGCTACACATGTGGTTTTTTGGTTGCTTTGGTTAAACAATCACCGATGGCATTCTTCTCTTGGACAGATTTTTAAAAAGGGTTGGCAAATATACTTTGGTGCCTCGCCCAAGTGTATTCTATGTATTGGAAACAATGAATATGTATATAATACCATAATTTAAGTATTTGTTTGTTTATTTCTTTTTAAGGTAATACATAGATATTAGCAAACGTCCTATTAATGAGAATTTGTGTTGTTGTTTGCTGTTAGCCTCAATAAATATATTTAAATACTAAATTGTACAGTTAGTGGTTGCACTAAAAACATTTAGTCTATTTTTCCACGTTCTGTTTTTTTATTTTAAATTTTTTGAAAATTATGCAGTTTTAATTAACACCATTTTGTTGTTGTTAATTTTCCTATAATAGCATTACCCTAGGTGTTTGTTGTTTTTATTTTTTATTTTATTTGTTCTCTCTCTTTCTCTCCTTGTCCTTTGCCTCATTGAGTTAACGATAGGTTTACGATCAGTCAGGAAGTGAACTTTTGAACCGGAATGTCAGTCAAGTTTGTCCACGCCAGTCTGACAATGCAGCAGAAATGACGTTGAAATTTAAACCGGTCTAACCATTTCTCCTCCGCAGATTGTGCTAGAGGTCTCGTAATGGATTTCAGCAAGTTGGCAGCTTTGTGGATCATCTGCTTGTACTTGCTCTTGGACTGTCGAGCCGACAAGCTCGTTCAAGTCACCACAGAGCCCCAGCAACTCGACAACGGTATGGAAACCATGCACCTTTTATTAACTTTTTGGTAAAAATGTGAATGGTATATGCACCAGGGAATTAAAAACCCTTAATCACCTTACATTTTTGTCCAAATTTCAGATTTATAGTATAAGAATTTTTACTGTTACGACCCATTTAGACAGGCCACAACATAAATATGCATATACCCAATAACCAGACTCAAGCTGGAAGTAATATGCAGTATACTTTAATAAGGACAATCACAACCTCCCAAAACAACTATTTACAAAAAATACAATATGTTAACTTGACATCCTAAACAAGTAATTGAACCCTCCAAAAAAGAGAAATTAAACAGGTTCACACCCTCTAGAGCTTCCTGACTAATGTTAATTTAATTTACTATGGACAAATTTGCATAACAAATTAGTTTGTGTCTTGAGCTTAGGTCATTGCTCTAATCTCAAATCTCAATTGTATTTTGCTTCTTTAAGGAGGAGCGGCACCAGACCATGTTGCATTTTTTGCACTTTTGAATCTTTTCACAATACCTTCAATATACCAGCTCGTCAGTATACTTCTAATGGTACGGAGAGTCCGAGCACACGTGTTGTAACGTTTGCTGGAGGGAAAGGGAAAACAAAACACGGCAGTACAAACATACCAACATGCGTGCATCACTCCAAAAAGGAGGGGGGAAAAAAAGGAATGTGATGCCTGACTTGCACTGAGCACAAATCATATTATATACCAGACATGACACAAGTATTGTAAAGTTTATGCAATTTATTATGTGTCCGTAAGATATATTTGGGTAACATCAACCGACTTAAAAGCCGAAGGATTATTCCTTGTACTGATGTACCAGTTTTGTTCTGGTTATAGGAAAAAAAAAAAAAAAAAACACGTCTGCTGTCTTGTCAAAGGCAAAACAGCCCTGTCAGGTCAGGCTTCCAAGGAAGAACGCTGTACAATTCTAATCATAGTGTTGTTAAACTCTGACACGTTCAGTCTCACTCTTTAAAACTTTCCTATCAGGAAGAAAAGGGAGCCACTTTCAGTGAAAAATCAGAAAGAAATCCTCGCTAAAAAAACAAGCAGTACCAAGAGGAATCATAAATTAAGGTTAAGTGAGGTTTGTCATATAAATTCTTGATTTACATGTCTTTTCTAAAGGTTTAATTGTTTTTATATGCAAAAAATATTATTATAGGTTTGTAAACTGCTGATATTGGTAATAGTTTTTGGTATAATAAGAAACATTATTTCTTTATATGAAAATTTGCATCACAATGCCAACTTTTGCCTTAAGAACTTTCTTACAGAACGAATTAAATTTGTATGCCAAGATTCCACTTTACAATATTAGCACACAAAATGTGACATTTTAAATGAAAAAAAACAAAAGGTTTTGTTTCAGCGATTATACATTCGATTAATCCACACAGAGTGGATTCTACACCTGAAAGTTTATACATTCGATTAATCCACACAGAGTGGATTCTACACCTGAAAGTTTATACATTCGATTAATCCACACAGAGTGGATTCTACACCTGAAAGTTTATACGTTCGATTAATCCACACAGAGTGGATTCTACACCTGAAAGTTTATACGTTCGATTAATCCACACAGAGTGGATTCTACACCTGAAAGTGTGCAATTTGTTTGTCACTCAGTATGTTTTTTTCCAAAATTCCGTACACTGGAGTGAGTGCAGCTGTAGTCCAAAATCAGAAATTGTTAAGCTTCTAAATGTGCCCATGCTGAGAATAGACGGGATGTGCATTCTCCATTAAGCACACAGCCTTCACTGAGACCATGGCAGTTTGTCAAATACAGCAGACGCAAGGCATCATGGTTAGGTTACACTTATTCCATGCTAAGTTTATCCTGAAACCTAGGCATGTAGTAAATTGCTAGATGTTTAGTGAAATGCTATTCCAGGTTACTTATCAAACTATCTGAGCGCCCCGACATCCAAGTAATTTAAATTTAAACAGAAGTTTTTAATTATTCTATTTACATTTGTTGGCCAATTCAGTTAATTGAATCATTGTGCCAGTGTTTAATTTAAAATCGAATAAAACGTTTCAAATTATTTAGGAAATGTTTTGCTGTTCTTATAAAAAAAAAATAAAAAAAAGCACAGCTGATGGTGAATACTAACTGTTTTCATCTTTTGCAAATACTCGCATTTTCCCTGTTTCTTCTTTTGAATTTATGGGTGATCTGTACAATATAGTCACGTTCTGGCCTAGAGAAAGCGATCAATACTTTGGACAAGACATGAGGTTTAAACAATTATTTAATGCTTATTAAATATTTTTAGGAGAACATGACTAAATACTAAAGAAAAATGTATTTAGGCTTTTTTTTTGGTTTGCATCCTCAGTTTTATAAAATTTTGCCCTTAACCTTTAGCTTTCATTTGGCATTGCAGTCTGGTTCTCCTCTCTGGCCGTGTTCAGGCATTTTTTTCCCCGAGATCATTTCACTCACAGAGTGATGTTGTGATACACGCCCTCTAATTGTGCTTGTACTTCAACATCACCGCGGATGTTTATGGGGTCCATTTCCTCATTTTTCCTCTACAGAAATCCTCCTCTAATCTTGAGTATGTTTTCCTAGCGCATTATGACGTTCATTTAGACATGGGGGGGGGGGGGGGGGGGAGCGAAATAAATACATATTTATACATAAGAAATGCATTTGAGCGAAAAATACATATTTGGACCAATTTTTACCTGTAGTGTCAATGTACTTGTTGAGATTGTAGGATCCTGTACGAAAATAATTATCTAAACATTGCTAACAGTGACTGCTCCATCATACAGCATCATTGTTATTCCTGATAATTTGAATGTAGTCTGATGTTTTTGTTTGTGCACCTAGTTTCACACATTCATTTTTAATAAATTTTAAATGACCATTTTTGTTGCTAAATAAATTTGTTCCTGTTTAATTGTTTGTACTAACATTTAGTTAATGATTGATTGCTAGCGTTGTTTAAATTTTTTAGATTTTGTATGTAATTTTATAACTACATATAAATATGGACAGCTGTAATATGGACAGCTGTGGCATTTATGTTGCTACAGTTTGACCCAGTTAGCTTGACCTAACCTCAATTTAACCTAACCGTCGCATCAGTTTCTACCCGATGGCAGCTTACACACATCCTCGAATTCTACTTCAAAAGCAGCAACACCCACCATTCGTCCCTGCTCAGTCTGTTTTACTGCTTTTATTTCCCAGCAGCATTAAACACACAAGCTATCAAAGGCTCTTGAGAAATGACTCACAGGTTTAGTGATGTCTCCTTCCCGTATCAGCTTAAGTCTAGGACTCATCCGTGTGACTGATTTCACGGCCGAAGTCCGGGGCGATGTAGAGACCAGACGCAGAGGCATGTTATGACATCAGAGCCGGCTGGTGTGTCTTTCTAAGGGTCCCTGTCCGGGTCAGCGCTCGTTAACGCCACATTGTTGACCCCGTAGATTGAGTTTGCGATGTATTGGAGTTGTAAAACACCTGCTTAAAAGTTTAAAGATTAAACTTTTACCTGGTTGATGTGGTTCAGTATAGATTACAGACAGGTGTAATTGTAGGACTAGGGTAATATAAAAGAATCTGAATTTTAATGATTGACAAGACCAACAAGGAGAATTATTTCAATTGATTTGAACTGGAAATTTGGTAATGAGGCCAGGTTCTGCTTAGAATATTAACCTCGATAAAGTAGTTTAAAGGTTTGCTCACTAAATTAACAAATCATTTAATACCACATATTTAAAAAACAGCATAGTGCTCTTATAAATGTTACCAATTTAAAGTTAATTCAATTGAATAACATTTTTTAATAAAAAAGGCTTTAAAATAAGAATGTAATGCACTTAATTCTTCTCAGTCAACTTTAAGCTATTCCTTGTATTGCGAATAATGACAAGGTTTATTTTTGATAATGCTGTATGCATTTAAAAATGAAAGTTGATTTTTTTTTTAAATAAAAATAAAAGCAATCTTTGTTTCTCTTATATATTTTACATTGCTGTTTAATTAAGCAAAAGTGCATTTTAACCCAATTACTCAATTACATTTTTGGTAGAATACTCGATTACTACAATATTTGATAGCTACAGCCCTGTTACTCATTACTCTGTGCATTTCCCCCCCCCCCCCCCTCAAAATATATCTCTGGATTGTTTACTCCAGAAATCTGGCCTACTATTTAATATTGCCAAGTAGGTCTCCTAGAGCTGGGCGGTATGACCAAACATTTATCACGGTATTTTTAAAAATTATATCGGTGTCACGGTATTTGATGGTATTTTTATTTTTTTTCCATGCATGATTAGGTGTTAACCCCATTTCGTAATATATTAGAGAATAATTACTGCAGTATATTGGCTTACATTGACCGGACTAGTATTAACCCAGGTTTGACTGGTCTCACAAAATGCTGCTCTTCACAAAGAGGTAATAAGAGGTTTTGCAGTCAAAATACACAACACTTTATTGTGCAAGTTTTGCAACTTGAAAACATCTTTAAGCTAGCTACAATGTAAACAATATGTCCCCTGTAACTGCAAAAAGAAAACTTTATCTACTGGACTTTCATTAAGGCAAATTACCTGAAACGGGTAAATACAAAAGGAGTGAAACTTCACTTTGTGAAACATTAATAATATTACTTCTGTATTAATATTATTAGAGTATTAATCAGTACCATGTCTTTAGCTAAGTGGAAAGTAATAGCGTTGGTAATATCGTTCCGTTTGCTTTTCTTGTCGTAGGCAGTCCCCTTAGTAAACGCGTCTTTGAGTGACGTTTGAGTCGCGTTTTGTGTTGCAGTGTTGCAGGTAACTTTATCGTTACCTGCAGATGTGGAAGAAGATGCTTAGTTTCATACATTCTTCATATTCCAGGACATGTTTGTGGCGGAGGTGGTGAAGCAAATTGCTTGTGTTGCCTCCTGTGGCTACAACTTTAGCCCGACAACATTTACATATGATGCGTGTTTGATCAACGTCAGATTTATTAAAACCTGTTAAAGTTTTTCCACACACATGGCTCCTCTTTTCGGAAGAAGTTCCTCTTTGTCTGCGACGTTTTCTTTGTCCATGCTGTTCACCCTCAACACACACAGGCCGTGTTTCCACCGCTCTCATGCAGACGCTTTGTACGCACACACTCACCGGTATTGGGGTATATGAAAAATGTATATAATAATAAAAAAAAAAAAAACACCGGTATTCGGTATGAAAAGGTATACCGCCCAGCCCTAAAGTCTCCGATGTTTATTCATTCATATTCCTTATCTGTCTCATGCACGTAGGAAATGCATTTCAACTTTATTTTAAAAAGCTTGAGAAATATTGGAAGGGTTGTTTGATGCTTGAGAACTAGTGGTTAGCATGGTAGCATTAGCATTACCCATTTGCATGCATGGTGATGAGAGGACCGCGATTCATGTCAGTACAAGCAAAGGCAGTCTTGCTGTTTTAATAGCACTGTTTTCTAACATGAAGAGAAAAATGCTGCTTATCGCTTGTGAGGACTTGTCATAACCGCCTCTCTCACTCTCTGACACGCCCACAGACATCAAACATCAGAAACAAGAAAAGGAAAGTCAGTGAAAAATAAAAAGGTAGGTCAGAGCTGTATCAGAAGAGTTGATTGACTACAGGTTTGGGACTATGGGTGTCTCGGATCGGAACCGCACGTAAAATCCTGTGAAGCCTGTGGCGGTTTGGAATGCAGCTCGACAAGTTTGCTCCGAGATTGAGAATTTTTTCGAGAAGGAACGAGCACATCAAGCGGAGTACAGTTCCAGCTGTCAATTCAACACGCATGGTTTAGTGTGAGGGGAAAATATTGTGCGAGAACCCTTTACTCATGTTTCAGCTGCTGCAGAGCGACACGAACAATCTGTTTAACAGGGGCAGTTTAATACACTTCATTTCACTGTCTGCAAATGAGTTACTGCCCGCTAGAGTGGGGATCTTCTTATTTGAGATCACATCCGCACATATGGGAAAAATCTAATTAACTTATTTTTAAATCCTAGTCAATGCGAAAAAAGAAAAGCAGAGTTTTTCTTAGTTGTTTTGTTTCTTTGTTCACACACAGTAGGATCCTCTGGATTTCTAAAAATGACCAGACGTTTTAAAAGATCTCTTTCTGGCAAATCTCACACTCAGTGTTGTCATCGGACCCAAGAAATAATGTTCATAAATGTTTGAGTAGACCTTCACATTCTGTGAAATGCCAGCCAATCGTAGAACAGGAAGCTACTTAAGGAAACTTATACACAGCAAGTGTTTTGTGCAGTTAAACTCCATATTATTAGGAAATGGAAGTGAAATAAGGAAACAGCGAGCGTCGCTTGTGGCGAGTTGTGTAAATGTGTACGGCTAGCAAAAGCACACCAGTGCTCGGTCCGAACCTTATTGCTGTGAAAGCGACAGTAACAGAAGGAACGGTATGTGGAACAGTGTGGAATGCTCTTTAAAATCACACAGAGATGGCTTTACACTGGATTCGCTGGGTTACGCATGAAGTACCCAAGCCAAGCGAAGACGGTATGTTGAGGGACCTTTAGCACCTTATTGCCTTGTGATTCTAAATAATTTTGGGGAAAAAAGGTTAGAATTTATAGGTACAGTGCAAATTATAATATACATATAAGTATATGTTTAATAAGCTTAGGATTTAATCATCCTGTATATACAAAACAGCTGTTTTTTATATATGTAGTAAAAACTGTAATACATTTATATGAATTACATTTTGGTATACATTTCATGTTGATCCACTTGAAATTCATATGAGCAGCTTCATTTGGCATCACAGCACAGTATAGCTTACGTAGATACTTAAGCAATAACGCACATCACAGTCGTGCTGATATTCAGCACAACATGACCTTGCGTATGATGCTTGAGTTTTATACAACAGTTCCACAAACACCATTCATCATGAACAGTTTCTGATTTGTTTGTTTATTTAACCAGTTATTTTTGCTCCGCCAGCACGTATCCCTCCACGACAGAGCTGTCGACTGACAATTAGTGTAATTAACAAAGGTGAAGTTAGTTTTGAATTCTCGCCAGTACTATGCAGTGAAAAGGTGAGGCGCATAAACATTTTACAT
Organism: Channallabes apus; assembly: GCA_030522415.1. NCBI lineage: Eukaryota > Metazoa > Chordata > Actinopteri > Siluriformes > Clariidae > Channallabes > Channallabes apus. Next base: position 25,731,856 of record CM060111.1, on the reverse strand, counting down.
TTAGGCATTTGGCAGGCGCTCTTATCCAGAGCGACTTACATTTTCATCTCGCATAAAATGTAAACCCTGGATGTGCTGGACATTCCTGGACATCATGTACGTTTCTCTTTTTATTTTCACTTATTCCGTTGTAAAGTATCAGCTCCGTTATGTTCTGGGACTAAATAACGCTAAATGGGAAGATAATGCGCTAGGGTGTACAATCCATCGTTCGTTGCGCGCACCAAGTAGTGCTCTTGATTAAAGGTTACAGATAGATTTGAGATTCAGCCTTGTGTTAGATGTTTTTTCGATGTCCGTAGCTTCATAGCTCGCCCTTGGGTGTAAATAAAACAACACTGAGAGAATTCTGTATGAATTAGAAGTACAGTAGTTACTAAGTAGACGTGTTTTAAGATGACCGTGTTGTCATGATGGGTTTTTTTGCTGAAAGTGACTCTACTCTCTCCTCACTTTGGGTGACCATACTGACCTACTATTTCATAATTAATGGTGATTAGAACACCTGTGACACCGAGTGGTACATATAGTTGAACATCCTTCTTGCTGGCTTATTTTTCTTTTTTCTCCCTTTGGCATGTTGCCCCCGCAAGGCAATTAAGACCAAGTTTGACAGATTCTAACGCAGAGCAATTGTTTTTGTAGAAATATAAAATTTACCACATTTGAAGAGGCTTGCAAGCTGTATCAGAACAAACACCGCAAGAAACACCCCCCTGAGGTGCAAGAGATCCCCCGAATTTTCCCCACTGACATATTATGGTGAAGGTACTCCCCGTTGAAACAGGAAGTGCTCACAGTTGCATTTCCTGCTAGACACACTTCCATAGGAACTTTGAAACTGAACCTAACTGGGAACCATATTGTCACAGAGACATGAGGAACAGGGGCGGGGGGTCATATTACTCAGGCAACCAAACAACCAATCAGTCAGTCAGGATCATTGTGAAGCTGTCAAGCCACGCCCTTGGAACCAGTTTAGTGCACCTCAGCATATGATCCTGTTAACTGTCATTATAAAAGGTCCAGAGGCCCGAGTTTTGCCACGGCACACACCACTCACATTTTCTACAGATAATGTACCTCTCTAGTTAGAATATATTATTATTATTATTATTATTATTATTATTCATTTTAAGTTCTTAGTTTTTAAAAGCTGCTGTGATAAGCAGCGTATTATTTTTCCTGCCGTAGAATGCATTATGATTTTTAAAGCACTGTTTGTATTCGTACACTTCCTTTGCAATCCATCTCGACGTGTCGGTCGTGTAGCGGAGGTTGTCCTGCTGTATTTTAGAGAAACTTGGCTCAAAGCGTGTTTGATCGCATCCAAGATCTGATGTTTTCCCCCCAAGAGCCTCGTCCTCTTGTCCTCATTTGCCTTTTAAAGCAGATTTTTTTTTTATGCATTTCTTTTTACTTTGATTAAAATTTTTTATTTGAATCACATCATAGAATGTGTATGAATAAAATTAGATTTTACTTTTTATTTTTTACCATTTAAAAATTATTTAGAATTATATGTATTATTATTTTTTTTTCCTGTTCAATTTTGATGTCTACCTTAAAACTTTTTTATTGTGGATCAACCTCGCATCTCATACTGACTAAAACATTTTAGACTGCTCAAGAAACACAAGATTTATTTTTATAACCTACTTTTTTTTAAATTAAAGTTAATGATTTTGGTGAGAAGAAAAAAGAATTTGCACCTGCTTAACTCTTAGAGAGATGTTTTGGCTTGTGGCGAATTCAGTAAGCAAGGTGTTTCATACAACTAGATGTAGTATACACTAGTTGGTTAAAGAAATGTCTCCTAAACCAAGCAACTAAGTATTCAGTGGGTCTCTCCAAATTTGATGTCAGTAAGAATTTTAAGCATCAGGATGTTTTCATTAGTATTTTAATGAGGAGACCTCTACCAGGAGATTAGTACTTGGCCATAGATTCATTGTTCATCATGGAAGCGACATCTGAATTCAAGATGATGTCCACATGCACTTTAGGCCAAAAGTTTGTAGGAACTTGACTATTTCCAAGCACACAATCATCTAGAATGTATTTGCATGCAATTTCCCTTTAATCAAACTAAGAATCCCAAACCTGTTCCAGCATGGAACAGAGTTTATTAAATATAAATTATTAATGAATTGAGTAATTGATTTTTATTTAATGAGCCCCAAGTGATGTGAACAATTGCTTTTATAGCCTATTTTTGCTTCAGTTTAAAATACATAAAATATACATCAATTGGAATTCCTGATAATTTATTAGATCCATTCAGTTCTCCTATTACCTTTTACATCGATGCATCAGTCAAAACCGTCCGTTCCAATCCTTTTTAAATAACAATGCTAGTTCTGGAACCAGTGTCGAGAAATTAAGGAAATTACCTTATATGAAAATGTATTATACATTGTGTAATTAAGCATCATTCATTTAAATTATTTACACATTTTTTACTTACAAAGAGAGAAATCCTTCATATTTGCACCCTCAGGTGTCACTCAAATAAGGACAGGTTTCTGCTCGAATCTGATTCCTCTTAGGATTTTTCCTCATGTCTTCTCAGGGAGTTTTTCCTTGCTACTGTTGCATCCAGCTTGCTCATTAGGGATCAAATTAAATATACACCATGGCCCAAAACTCTGGGTTCTCTGGCATTTTTTTTTTCTTCCATAAATTTAGATATTTTTATTTTCATTTCAGACTCAAAATGGCTAACACCAGGAACCAGACGTAACACCACTCAACCTTTTTTCTTTGGGTCATTTGAGTAATCATTACATTAACATAACTATCATTTCTGATGCATTGACTGTTCAAAGGTCTTGCATTAAGCATATACAGAACACACAAGTGCTGTTAAATCAGAGACTGTCAATTTGAGTACTAAAATTATTTACACTTTAAAATTAGAAACTAAAATTAGTTATAAGAATAAAAATTCTTATAACGGCGCCAATAATTACAGAGCTGACCGTACACCATATGCCAGTGAGTGAAAATATTTTCTTTTGTGTATCAGATAATTTATAGCTAAAACGTTGTTTTAATAGTAAACTTTTGTGTTAATATAATAATGAACATAACAAAAGAGTTTAATTATGATGAAGTGGGGAGTCGGTGAATGTGTGCGGAATTTACATCTTGTTGGAATTATATGTACAGTGGGGCAAAAGTATTTAGTCAGCCACCAATTGTGCAGGTTTGTAACTAGGGCTGCAACTAATGATTATTTTGATAATCGATTAGAATCAGAATCAGAATCAGAAAGAGTTTTATTGCCAAGTACGCTTGCACGTACAAGGAATTTGTTTTAGTGACGGAGCTTCCAGAACAAAAAATACAAATGACAAGACAAAAACAGCATGACGCAAAAAAAAAAAAAAAAAAAAAAAAAAAAAATTTTTAAATGGTTGACATCAAATGGAGTACGATGTGAGATACTTTTAAATAAGTTACATCAATATCTGAAGTCTGTGGTATTATACAGTATATTGCACAGTGGTGTTGTACACAATATTGCACATATATTTATTGACCGTTTGAATGATGTTTATCTGTTAAGGAGGTAGATTGCCTGGGGGAAAAAACTGTTCTTATGCCTGACTGTCCTGGTGTACGGTGCTCTGTAGCGTCGACCCGATGGCAAAAGTTCAAAAAGAAGGTGGCTTGGGTGTGAGGGGTCCAAAGTGATATTCCGTGCCCTTTTCTTCACTCTGGATATATACAGTTCTTGCAGCGTGGGCAGGGGAGTGCCAATAATTCTTTCAGCAGTCCGAACCGTCCTTTGTAGTCTTCTGATGTCTGCTTTCGTAGCTGAGCCAAACCAGACAGTTATTGAAGTGCACAGGACGGATTCAATGACGGCTGAGTAGAACTGTGTGAGCAGCTCCTGTGGCAGGTTGAATTTCTTCAGCTGGCGAAGGAAATACAACCTCTGGTGGGCCTTTTTAACAATGGAGTCAATGTGAATGTCCCACTTCAGGTCCTGAGAGATGGTCGTGCCCAGGAACCGGAATGACTCCACTGCCGTCACAGTGCTGTTCATGATGGTGAGTGGGGGAAGTGCAGGTGGGTTTCTCCTGAAGTCCACGATCATCTCCACTGTTTTGAGCGTGTTTAGCTCCAGGTTGTTGTGACTGCACCAGACAGCCAACTGCTTGACCTCCCTTCTGTATGCAGACTCGTCGCCGTCCTGGATGAGGCCGATGATTGTAGTGTCATCTGCAAATTTCAGGAGCTTGACAGTGGGGTCTGTGGAGGTGCAGTCGTTGGTGTAGATGGAGAAGAGCAGTGGGGAGAGAACGCATCCCTGAGGGGCTCCAGTATTGGTGGTGTGACTGTTGGATATGAATTTTCCCAGTTTCACTAGCTGCTGCCTGTCTGTCAGAAAGCTGGTGATCCAGTGACAGATAGAGCTAGGAACAGAGAGCTGGTTTAATTTGGTCTGAAGCAGTGCTGGGATGATCGTATTAAAAGCTGATGAAAAGTCTATGAACAAGACCCTTGCATAAGCCCCTGGTTTGTCCAGATGTTGAAGGATGAAGTGCAGTCCCATATTAACTGCATCATCAACAGACCTGTTTGCTCTATAAGCAAACTGCAGGGGGTCCAGTAAGGGTCCTGTGATGTCCCTCAGATAGGCCAACACCAGTCTTTCAAATGACTTCATGACCACAGATGTTAGGGCGACTGGTCTGTAGTCATTAAGTCCTGTGATTTTAGTTTTTTTTGGAATGGGGATGATTGTGGAACGTTTAAAGCACAAAGGCACTTCACATTGTTCCAGTGATCTGTTGAAGATCTGTGTGAAAATGGGCGCCAGCTGGTCAGCACAGGATTTCAGACAGGCTGGTGTCACGCCGTCTGGGCCTGGAGCTTTCCTTCTCTTTTGTTTCAGAAAGATCTGGCGAACATCCTTTTCACAGACCTGGAGTGCAGGGGGGGAAGAGAGGGTGGTTGTCAGAGGTGATAATGGTGGTGTAGAAAGAGGGTTAGGACAGGAGTGTGGTGTGAGACTGGGAGTTTCAAATCTACAATAGAACTCATTCAGGTCATCAACCAGTTGTTGATTCCCTACAGAGTTGGGCGATAATATATATTTTTTTCTCGATTAATCGGATAAAAAGTAACCGCTTTAATTTGCTGTTTTGCTTAACCATATAAAACCATAAATCAGGGTATTATGTATAAAAGTAAACTTAAAAAAAATGTAATAGCCACATTTTTATTTAATGATCTTTAATTTTGACATTTAAACCTTAGTTTATGTAAATCAACATTCTTTTTTAACAATATAGACACACCGTATCAACACTGTCAACTTTCCATCTGCAATATATATAATAATATATATATATATAATAATATTAGGGCTGCAACTAACGATTATTTTGATAATCAATTAGTTGGCCGATTATTGCTTTTTGCTTATTATATATAAATATTATATACACACACACACACACACACACAACACTGTCAACTTGCCATCTGCATATAATATATATATATAGATAGATAGATAGATAGATAGATAGATATATATATATATATATATATATATATATATATATATATATATATATATATATATATATAGATTAATTGGATAAAAGCTAGACGCTTTAATTTGAAGTTTTGCTTAACTATATAAAAGCATAAATCAGGTTATTATTTATGTATAAAAGTAAACTTAAAAAAATTGAATAGCAATGCAACTGCAAATTTTCCATAATGCAAAAATATTCATATAAAATTATAAAAAATGATTGAGTTTAAAAAAAAAATACACTGACATTCAGTTAAGAATGACCTCAATTTTAAATTCTCTTAAATTAATTCAACTTAAGAATAGACTTCTAGATTATATTATTTTTAATTGAAGTGTCTATTACATCCTTTTCACGGTTTATTTCGATCCTCTCGTGTGTATTTGATCCCTTTTTTTTTTTTTTTGTCTCAATAAAAAAAAAAAAAAAAAAAAAAAAAAATATATATATATATATATATATATATATATATATATATATATATATATATATATATATATATATATATACCATTTTGCTATACTAGACATTCTCGTAATACGGCGACGTAGGGAGAGAAAAAACTCACCGCTACTGGGTTCACTCTGTTTATTTTGCCTTTATTCCGCATTTCCCTGTTTACAGCATGTAGGATCATGGGACATATCCGGTCCTTTTTTGGACACCGTATAACTGCGCAGCCGGACAAACGCACGTCACCAAAGCCCGTGTGAACACACTCACTGACTCCTACTGTATGTGTAGAAAACCCCCGGCGCTTCATCCGCGCTCAACGGACACTACGAACGGCAGAAAACGCTCGATTTTAACGCCCGATAAGAGGTGTTTAATGTAAATTGCTCCCATAACTTGGAGGACTTGGGATATATCCGTTCCTCCGAAGTGTAAAATGACCGTGAAGAAAACGGACTAGAAATGTTTTCCTTGGGTTCGTTGGGATTTGAGCGCCAAGAAAAAGCTGCATGCAACGTTTTTTTTAACCCTGTATAACCGCGCAACCACACAAACGCACGTCACCAAAGGCCGTGTGAACTCTCGCACTGACTCCTATGTGTAGAAAACCCTCTGTGCTTCATCCGCGCTCACCGGACACAACGAACGACAGAAAACCGCTCAGTTTTAACGCCCGATAAGAGGCGTTTAATGTAAATTGCTCCGATACCTTGGAGGACTTGGTGCGCGCAGTTTTTCCTGCAGACACTTCTGTAACCTCCATTGCGCGAGCGACTGTGTGTATTTGTGCATCTTGTGGTCACACTCCTCAATAACGTGAGCAGCCCAACTAATCGATAACGGCATTCGTTGACAATTATCGATAATTATTAGTTGTTGCAGCCCTATTTGTAACGCTCAGCTAAAATGGCTTTAACTAATGTTACACTAAAAGAGAGCTCTTTAGCTTTGTGCCTGAATGCTTCAAAAACCAGTGAGCAAGAATAAGACACACAAGACCAATTTAACCAAACCAAAAGTGTATTATACAAAAAGGAAAATAAAAAGGTGCACCAACCAAGAAAGCTAATAAAATAAACAATATATAAAAAATATATACAATGAAAATGGAGTGTGAGTGAGTGTGTTGAATGTCCAAAGTCCAGGTTATTGTATGTGTGAATGGAGGAGATGGATCGGCCTCACCAGAAATGATGGTATAATCCCAGGAGGCCGATGACGGAGAGTGAGAACCAGAAAGAAGCAATGTAGACGGCAATAATCCAAATCGCGTGGAAATCCCGCAAAGCACAGTCTTCTCTGTTCTCCTTAAAACCTCCGATAATACCAACATGAAACAGCGTGCTGACACCTCCAAACTCCCTCCTCGAGTGTTTTTCCGGACCGGCTTTTATTTCTGGGTCATGTGACCACGTGCGTCACCATTTTCCCGGGCCGACCAGCAACGTACTCTCGCGAGAGTTTGAGAGCGGGAACCAATACACACATAAAGTTCATACAGTAGGCACGAACAAACCCTTGGGGCCCAATTAATACAGTGCTGCAGTTTTCCTCAATTTTAAACCGACTTATTTGCACAGTAAACTTGCCCCTTATGTGGCTGCGCTACAAGTTCTCCCACTTAAAAAGATGAGAGAGGCCTGTAATGTTCTTCATAGGTATACCTCAAGTATAAGAGACAGAAGGAAAAAAATCCAGAAAATCACATTTTTAAAGAATTTATTTGAAAATTATGGTGAAAAATTAGTATTTGGTCAATAACACAATTTCATCTCAATACTTTGTTATATACACTTTGTTGGCAATGACGGAGGTCAAACGTTTTCTGTAAGTCTTCACAGGGTTTTCACACACCGTTGCTGGTAATTTGGCCCGTTCCTCCATGCAGATCTCCTTTAGAGCAGTGATGTTTTGGGGCTGTCGCTGGGCAACGCGGATTTTCCAAACTCCCTCCAAAGATTTTCTATGGGGTTGAGTGGACACTGGCTAGGCCACTCCAGGACCTTGAAATGCTTCTTATGAAGCCACTCCTTCGTTGCCCGGGCAGTGTGTTTGAGATCATTGTAATGCTGAAAGACCCAGCCAAGTTTCATCTTCAATGCCCTTGATGATGGAAGAAGATTTTCACTCAAAATCTCACAATATGTAGCCCCATTCATTCTTTCCTTTACACAGATCAGTTGTCCTGGTCCCTTTGCAGGAAAACAGCCCCAAAGCCTGATGTTTCCACCCCCATGCTTCACAGTAGGTTTGGTCTTCTTTGGATGCAACTCGGCATTCTTTCTCCTCCAAACACAAGTTGAGTTTTTACCAAAAAGTTCTATTTTGGTTTCACCTGACCATATGACATTCTCTCAGTCCTCTTCTGGATTTTCCAAATGCTCTATAGCAAACTTCAGACAGGCCTGGACATGTACTGGCTTAAGCAGGGGAACACATCTGGCTCTGCAGGATTTGAGTCTCTGGCGACGCAGTTACTGATGGTAGACTTTTGGCGCTTTCCCACTGCATAGTACGACACGACACGGTTCAGTTCAACACACTTTTGGGGGGCTTTCCACTGGGACCAGTACATATTACCTGGTCCTTTTTTTAGTACCACCTCAGCCGAGGTTCCAAGTGCGCCGTTACCAAAACGTGACGTGTAAACACGCTAGTCACTGATTAGCCGGAGAAAATCGTCATTACTGCGTCACCGAACTTGCGACACGAGACACAACAGAACCGATATATTTAGAACAGCCAGAGAAGGATCGCACGCACCTTTTTGTATTAACCGTCGGCCTCTTTTGAAACAAACTCGTTCGTCTCGCTGTTAAAAACATCCACATGCCGAGAATGAAGAACACCATGCCGTTGATATGCTCCATTGTTGTGTGTTTGTTTGTGGCGCGTTTACGATGACGTCACGGCAGTAGCGGCGCCGAGCACGTGAGTAATCCCGCCCATGCTAAAGCGTTACTACACTGCAGTGGAAGAGCAAACCGAGCCAAACTGCGCCGAACCGAAGTGAGTTGAACTGAACCGTGTCGTGCTGTTCTATGCAGTGGAAAAGAGGCATTTGTTACTTTGGTCCCGGCTTTCTGCAGGTCATTCACTAGGTCCCCCCGTGTGGTTCTGAGATTTTTGCTCACAGTTCTTGTGATCATTTTGACCACACAGTGTGAGATCTTGCGTGGAGCCCCAGATCGAGGGAGATTATCAGTGGTCTTGTGACCGAATACGTATTTTACTGAGGAATTTACCAACTAATTCATTAAAAATCCTACAATGTGATCTTCTGGAATTTTTTTTTCTTATTTTGTTTCTCATCGTTGAGGTACACCTATGATGAAAATTACAGGCCTCTCTCATCTTTTTAAGTGGGAGAACTTGCACAATTGGTGGCTGACTAAATGCTTTTTTGCCCCACTGTTATTGTTTATAACTTTTGCCATGAAATATCAATTGTTTTGTTGTTGTAAGAGAAGCTTGCAGGTATTGTAGCTTTGTGTGAAGGATCGGTTATTGGGGGACTTTAGAGATTAAATTCATATAGTACAATCTTAAAGTGTTTAGAGGGATGCAGTAACTTCTCAGATAAATGTGGAATCACTGCTGTGAAATGCGTCAACTTTACAAACTGCTTAAACGTGCAATAGTAGTTTTTAATCATTTTTTGAATAATAAGAATAATGAGAATAATAATAAGAAACCTGGAGGATGGGTAAAACATGATTAAATGTGAGACTTCAAATAATGATCTAAACACAAGTATTTTAAGTGGCTGAGAAAATCTGTTCGGAATGCTAATTTCTAGTCTGGAAGTCTTGTTTGTGTTTGCACGCACTTCCTGTCAGTAAATGTAGTTTTTAAAGAAACTACTTTACAAGTCACCAGGGACCCTGGGGGTGGGGCTCCGAGAGCAGGGGTGGGAATGGGTGGGTGGAGTCATGGAGTAAAAATAAAATCGCTGAAGTGTCAAAGGTTCTCTGTAACTGTTAGAGACCTCATCTGACTACTTTTTTTTTTTTTAAGTTTTAAATTTCGGGTTCTATTAAGTTATTAATTTAATCTTTAATTTTATTTTAAAGATCAGATTGTAATTGTTATTTATCACGTGTTTTATGCTGTTTTTAGACACTTCTAAGTTAAAAATATTTATTTCATGGTGCAGAAATGTCCTGACGTATTTCACTATACTGTGTTTATCATCCTGATTTGTCATTTTAATAATATATTCAGCTTTTGACCTGACCATATTTTTATTTATTTATATGATTTTATTTATTTATTATAAAATATTTATTTATTTACATTTTTATAATAAAATGCCTTTTGGGGCTGTGTTTATACATACATTTATATGATGTGCGTAAAAAAAAGTACACAATCACAACAATCTTTCAACCTGCTGTCCTACATGAACACTGATTTAAAAAGTGTTCGTTGCCACTTAACGTCTCTTCTTATACTTCTTCTTCTTCGCCGAATCTGTTGCCGTGTGCTTGCATCAGTTTTGCAGTTCTGCGCCAACCATGTGGCTTCCTAAAAATATTATAATCAGACCTAGTCATGTGATTAAGTACTTCTTTTGAAAACAGTGAAAATTTCCTATATTTAAAAAAGCTATTGTTTATAACTTTTTAGTTCTTATTAATTTGTTTAAGAGGCACATCATAAATGAATACTTTTATTAATGACTTCTAGCTAGAGGATAAATTGATTAAACTATTCATCTATTATGGTTTTTTGATGTAAAAGAAAGTTTATCTGTTTATTCAAGACTGAAACCTGGTCTGAAGTTGGCTGTGGTTGGAGGTTCCTGTTAACTGAACCCTTCTTTATTGCTATTGACTTAAAGCTAAAACTTTAATGAAATCTGAAATGTCCATGTAATGAAGTTCTTTTTAGCACATTTATAACCTCTTGAGTCCATAGTTTCCATTATAGCGGAGAAATAATTTATATTTGCACCCTCAGGTGTCACCCAAATGAGGACAGGTTTTCTGCTCAAGTCTGATCCCTCTTAGGGAATCGGACCCGAGCAATCAACTATCGATTCTGATGCATTGACTGTTCAGTGTTCTTGTATTTATTTACATATACCGAACACAAGTGCTGTTAAATCAGAGGACGTAAATGTCGTAATTTATTCTTTGAAATTTGAGGTTTTTGTCCAGACCTTTGAGCCTCCCTGTAAAGCTGTTTTATGACACAATATACATCAAGACCTGTAGTATACAGATATTGTACAATGCCAGAATAGTGTCTACATTAATTTAATGTGAAGAGTTTTTCAACTTGCTCTCTGTGTGACCCCAGGCGCTGTGCCATAACCTCTAGCAGATCAGAAGTTTACTTTATTTGCTACTGGATCACATCACAAAAAAGAGAAATCCTTTTGCATGTGTGGAGCTGCTCGCTCCGTCAGGACATGAGAGCGTTGCGATCCGATCCCTCAGGGTCGCGTCCCTGTGAGCTGAGTAACGTCAGCTGTGCTTCGTCGTACACCCAGAAAGGACAGCTCGGTCTATTTCCGCTCCGTGCGCTGGCCTTTACGGCTCCAGGAAATGCGAGGGAAAGATTGCTGATCTTCCAGCTGCTGCTTGTGACCAGTCAGAGCGCCACCTGTAACCCAAAATCTCTTTCGAATTCGCAAGTCTGCGAAGGTGCAAGACCAGGGGGCGTAATAATTACGTTAAGTAAACAGTTATGGCAGTTTTATTTATTTTTTGTTTTGTTTTTTTACCTCCCTGGCATGTTTTCCTACAATAAGTAAGTTAAAGAATATAATTCTAGTTATTACAGGGAGATTTTACGTTTTTAGTTTCAACTGCTTAGTTTTAGTTTTCAGGAATGTGGCATTTTGCCACTAAGACAAATGTAAAGCATGGACCAATAAACTCATTCAGCACAACTTAAAGTAAAAAGGTTGCTGGAATTGTTAATTCCAATGCTGGAATTTTCCTGTGCCCCAAACACCACATGTTTTACTTCATCCAGGGGATTCCTTGCTGATCCTGGCCCAGTTCATTTCATCACTAAATAGTTTTAGTAGAAAGAGAAAATTCTGCATGTTAACAACGCTCACCTTCACTTTCTGTCACTTCAGTTCAACAAAAATATAAACTGCTTTCATTCATCGCTGCGATGAGAATCACCAGTCACCTCCTGATACCATATTATCATTATCAGGTGCCGATTTGATTAAAATGTCAATTCTTTAAAATCGTGTTTTTTTGTTTTTTTTTATTAAAATTTTTTTTTAATGGAAGTATGATTCCATGTTACCAATATTTTTCCCAGATTTTGTTACAATTTTAAATCTTTAAAAAAGTTTAACAAGTGTTTAATTGTAGCCCGTTTCTTATCATATTAGTTTTGTCACTTAAAATTCAAGTGCATCATTTACAATACGAACTAACTACAAATAAAAAAAATAAATAAAATGAAATATCCTTGGCTATTATTATTGACCTTTTTTTTCAGTTTTTGTTCAGTTAATATTTATTTACATATATTTTATACAGATGTTTACTTTAACAGATTTTATATAGAAATGTATAAGCTTTTTGCAGTAATGGACTAATTCCATTTATTATTCCAACAGTTGTATTTTATTTGGCATTTGCATTTTTAAGTACTCTGCATGCTTTAAATTGCCCCATGGGGATAAAGTTTTTTTTTATTGAAATAAGTGAAGGTTTTAATTAAATAATTTGTTTAAACATTGAAATAAAAATGCTCTTTTGAAATAATTTTTTTTAACTGAAAATGTACGTTTTAAATTGAATTGGAATACAAGAGTTAAATTTTACAGAGCAGCAGATATCTCCGTCATCCGTCATAATTATTCATAAACAAACTTGGCAAATAATTTGCTTCTACCACATGGGTGTAAATGGTGTAAATGGACACAACTTTTTACCACCTCAACGTCTCCAAAATCTCATAACTCAACAGCGCGTGGGTTGAGCGGCTGCGGGCAACACAAGGTGGTCTTTTAATGCTTCTAATGGTTTTCGGCTAATTTGCGCTCAGGTCATTTAGAGATTGGTGTAAGCGTGTGTAATGTGTCTTGGAGTTTAGAGAAAAGGCAGATCGGAGGCTTTTTACCCAAGACATAGACAAAAAAGAATCACACTTCATAACAGAATTCATTATTTATTTATTTATTTTTCCTACTGCTTATTAATATCGATTAAATAAAATTGTATGGAGTCCAGAATCAAATCTGGGACCTTTATATTACTGGACAGTTGCTGCAGCTCTTCCTCAATGAGAACCTGGATATAGTTTATCTTTTTTGTTTTAGCTTAAAACTTTCCTCAAACAATATGTAAAATAACACGAGGGTCCCAGTTTAAGTCACGTGGTGCACACATATTACAGTAATGTTATATTTTAGCCAATGTCCATGTACAAGTTGGATGAATTTTTGTTTACCAAAACCCTACCTTCTGAAATCTGTCATAGCGCCATCCTCAATTCTTTTGTGGTGCACATTTAAGTGTTTTATTTATTCCTTCATGCTGACAGTAATGTAATTTTTGTTACATCGCTTGCTGGTCAGGGATTATAAACTAGAGCCTGACTTTTAGACCTGTTGGACTTTTTACACCTTATTATGCAACAGATACTGTAGTCAGGCTCCTTAAAAATAAAACAGACGTCAGCCCCGTCTCTGAGCGTTGTAGTAAGCATGCTGCATTCTTACAGGATTACTAACGCTGATGAAATGTATTCCTTGGGTATAGAAATACTGTGGCAATAATTAATAGTATCTAAACAGTTCAGGCAGTGCCTGTGCGGATCAGTACTCATGACCATGAGTGTATTAATACGCAGGGCTAAGTTGAAATCTATTAGTACTCCAACTAATTATATACAGAAGAGAAAATTTGTTGAACTATTATTTTAAAAGGACTCAGCTGTACTGTTTAGTGGTTCTTCAAGGCGTACTCTAGGATCATCACTGTAATCTAGAAACTCTAGGAACATAAATTAAAGTACACATGTAGGGTTTTTACACAGAACCCATACTGACTTTAGATTCAACCTCAGTGACACTCCGGCTTCTGACGGTCCACCAAACCTCCCATGGTTACAAAACAGCTGTACAGATTTGCCGTCTAAATATAGAGGGGACGCCTCGTTTAACTTCATACCACAGCAAAGTCTATATTTAGTTGACTTTTGCTGTTTGTTGTGTTGAGAGTCTTTAGAACGCTCAGATTCTCTAGCTCATCGTTTTCCCTAAATAATATGCGGGAGAACTTAAATATGATAGAACGTATAGATTTTTAAATGTGTGTACATACACACATTGTTTCGGTTTTGCACTAGTTGTAATCCAGGATCTAAACAATTAGTCTTCTCAGTCATAATGTGTGTTTATTCCAGTTTGGTCAAAATATCCTGAGAATCGAATCGTAAAGCCAGTATTATAAACCTAAATTTTGACCAATAGTGTATTGTTAAATTCTTACTTTTGAGTCTCTCTTGCTAAAATGTGAATCATGATTCCTCTCCATGGGAATTGAGATCACGATTCACACAATTGAGTCACACAATTCTCAATTTTTCAACCAAAATGTTTATTGCACTTAAAAAAAAACACATGTACACAAAAACAAAACACATGATCTCTACCCAGGTCTTTTGACCCTCTTTTAAAAAAAAAAAAGTAGCTTTTTCTTTATTTTAGACTAAAGATGGAGCTATATATCATTTAGTTTTGCTAATAATATCTATTTAAATATAAATATGTAAATAAATAATATATAATGCTAAAAAATTAATAGGGTCAGCTGTAACATCAAGTCGGGAGCCCTTATTTTACTCCCCTTCCAACCCAGATGTGTTTGGTAGAAGGTGTTGAATTTATATCATGTTCCAGACGATGCTCAGAGTAATCGAACGCCGGTTGCGTAAAAACATTGACTTTTTGTCTTTGTTTCATCTCTTCACACGCCACTGTCTGTGTCTTTCCCTTCCCCAGATCTGTGCCGCATCGACGAGCCCCTGTGCCAGGACGAAAACGCCATCCTGAGCTTCGAGTCCATCCGGAACATCCACAAGCAGATGGACGACGACGCTAACGGAAACGTGGACGTCGCCGAGACAGACGGGGTCAGTGATTTCCTTTCCGAGACGTCTGCTCTGCTCAAAGTCTAACAGAGATAGGAATGCTGAAGCGAAGCGGAGGTGTTGACTTTTAATTATTCATGGCTTTTGGTCCGCGCTCTCAGTGTTTATCTTAGACAGGACCTATTTTTCTTAGCGCTGTTCGGTTTTATAGTTTCGCACCACATTCGTTTCTCTCTTCCTTTTTTTTTTTTTTTTCCTTTCTTCCCTTCCTGTTTGGGTCAGAATATGACATTTCTGTAGAAAATGGTTATAATAAACCCCAAAATAGTGCCTGCAATACAATTTTTTTTATTTTTTGTTCGTGAGTGAAGGAACTCTATATTTATAGTTTCAGCTACTAAGGCCAGAGATCCCGGCCAGTCTCTCAGTACAGACAAGGAAGACTTTTCAGAGAATACACATGAGGCATGGTTGGATTTCTACAGCATCACGTTCACGCAGCCGTCTCAGCTGATATCTTTCTGAAAACCTGATAAAAAGCAAACTGGAAAAACGAGTTTTAAATGATTTTCTGCCTGTTTATGGTTATTACGCTTTACGTCTGCAACATAAGAGGGAAAACAGCCGTAGAAAAGAGCAACCGAAAGACGAAGATGATGTAACCTCAGATCGGTCAAGGCGGAGTTAGTTTTAGATGTCCGACTCAGAGAAGTGTTAATAAATATATAATTTTTACCGCATGCTGTAGAATCAGACACCTTTACAAAAGCCAAGAGAAACTGCTGCTGCAGCCAGTCAGGAGGGGAGCTTCACCCGAGGAGCTTTATTTATTTATTTTGCAGTCCTCACTAAATATGTCTCTCCAGCTTAAGTGTTCCTGTGTATGTCCGCTTAGGTGCATTTTAAAGTTCATTTAAACACATAATAATTTATATATATATATTTAAATTTGCACACTCATAAGTCGTAAGGATCTTTTATTGGTCCAATTTAGAGAAAATTTCCAGAACATCATTATTTCTAATATCCTGACACGCTTAAAATTTTACATAATCTCAAATATCATGAAATATATAAAATTTGTTTGTTGGTTTCAAACAATATTGGATATAACCAGTGTCGAACTGCCTTTTTAAAAAAAAAATTTTTCTTTTTTTTTTTCTCGTTAACAAAAAACTAGTGTAGCAGCAACTTGAGTTGACCTTTTTCTTAAACCGTTTAAAATCTTGACTGAACAGTCATAATAAAAAATAAATCTCAACACATTGGAACAGTTATATAATTATAATTAAATACGTCCATATTTCTCCGCCTGACTCCTGCTCACTCGTCCCTCCTTTTATCGCTCTGTCCCCTTTTCTAATCTGTCTGTAGTGTTTTTGCCGCCTGGAGCGTACAGATTCGATTGGCATCATGTGACTTGGCTTCACTCGCATTCGATCGGATCGGTCTGTGAGTTTCCCGGTCGGCTAAGCCAGTTCCGTAAAGACGGGAAAAGTTACCCTGGTTAAAAATGAAGCGCCTCATCAAATTATTGATTATTGGTCCGGGGCTGTACAGGACGGCGTCAGGGACAGCGGGCCGCCTGTTAGTGAGCCCTGTTCTAGAGTTCAGTCAAGAAGCGGTTCCTCGTTTAGTGTTAATCCGTAATACAAAGTGAAACCATTTGAAATAGTTCGACAGTGATGTACAAACCACAAAAATCTTTGTGAAAGTTCTATACAAAGAATTAAAATAGGTTAAAGCTATTGCTCCAGGCTAACTACTGAAAATATTTAGGGTGTGTGTGTGTGTGTGTGTGTGTGTGTATATGTGTGTGTGTGTATATGTGTGTGTGTGTATATGTGTGTGTGTATATATATGTGTGTGTGTATATATATGTGTGTGTGTATATATATGTGTGTGTGTATATATATGTGTGTGTGTATATATATGTGTGTGTATATATGTGTGTGTGTATATATATGTGTGTGTATATATGTGTGTGTGTGTATATATGTGTGTGTGTGTATATATGTGTGTGTGTGTATATATATGTGTGTGTGTGTGCAGGGATTAAAGTTCTCCGTCGTTACGACGGATTTCCGTCAATCACACTGTTCCGCCTGTCCTTAATGTTTAAAATTCACTTTTCATAATTTTAATGCTGTGTGTGTATATATAGGCTTACATGGGTGTTAAATTAAGGAAAGACAGTGTATTCAGCCTGCTGAGGAGGATGTGATCAAAGCCTGGAGTGGAGTGACTGCACGTTCCTCTCTCCACTCTAAGCGTTTTATCACTCCGGTATGGATGCACTCCGGGTTTTGGTTTAGTTTTGAAGAACTACATGTCAGGCTGAGGTATAACTATATTTAAGATAGCATGGACACACTTAATGCAGGAAGGTTCCGATGTTTCGGAGATTGATAAAAGTGTAAAAAAAATAAATAAATGGAGATGGGCTTGGCTTAGCGAGATTGGGGAGAATGGCAAGCCTTTTAGTTCGTGGACTAAAAAAAAATCAAACATCCAGGTAGGTGTCTCTGCACAGTATGCCACAGGAAACTTCAATATGGCAATAATGGCAAAACAAAGTGCGAGTTCGCCATCAGTCAGCAGCTCGTCACAATGCTGCGGTTCGTGCTCTAACAGTACACATGCTCCCTGTCTGCTGCGACAAGAACCACAACGGAGATTCACACATCTGTGGCCGACCGTGTGCGCGATGTAAAAGTGCGCCTATGTTCTTTCATAGCGGAGCATGACCTGTCGCTCACAGTCTCACAACCACTAGTTAATTTAATGCAATCAGTTGTCAAAGACAAGAGAGCACTTTCAAGATTGTCTATGGCTACGTTTACACTGCAGGTCTCGATGCTTAATTCCGATTTGTTGCCTATATCTGATATTTTTGACCGTCTGTTTACATGTTCTTTTAACTATGACTCATATCCGATTCACGTATTTACACTCGCCATACCATCTGAAATATCGCGCATACTTAAAGGGAGGTTCTTACGCTACACACTAGCCAAGATAGATGAAGGTGAAATATGCTTAACACTCTGCTATATACAGTATGCAAACTTCACGAACCGTCACCATGGTTTTAAAACGGTGGAGGAGGGAAAAAAACAGCATAATTGCAAGCCTGCACATATGCTTAATTCATCAAATACTGATTTAATGCGGGGGGGGGGGGGGGGGGGTGTTCTTTTCCTTTTCCATGTCACCTGCGATGTTGTAATTCCACACGCGCTTCCACCGGAGAATAACATTATTATATTACTATATTATTATATACGTTATTCTCCGGTGGAAGCGCGTGTTGAATTACAACATCGCAGGTGACATGGAAAAGGAAAAGAACACCCCCCCCCCCCCGTGTTAATGCTTATTTGGGCTAAATAACATTAAATCAGTATTTGATGAATAAAGCATATGTGCAGGCTGCAATTATGCCGTTTTTTTTCTCCCCCTCCGATTTAAAACCATGGTAACGTTTCGCGAACTTTGCATATATCGCAGAGCGTTAAGCATATTTCACCTTCTTCTATCTTGGCTAGGTTGTAGCGCAAGAACCTCCCTTTAAGTATGCGCGATGTTTCAGATGGTATGGCGAGTGTAAACACGTGAATCGGATATGAGTCATAGTGGAAATAACGTGTAAACAGACGGTCAAAAATATCAGATATAGGCAACAAATCCGAATTAAGCATCGAGACCTGGCAGTGTAAACGTAGCCTAAACGTAGCCGCTTACTGGAAATCCGAATTGTCATCTAAGCTGAAAACGAAGATGTTTTCTTTGGCTACGTTTACACTGTGGTATATGGTTGATTATTTGTCAAGGTATATTTTCTTTCAAAGATTACAAATAGCTTTTAAAATATGCAAACTGGCAATATTAAAGCAGTTTAATCTCCCCTAACGCTATTGGTCTCGACTATTTAAATAAAGTGTTTGTTAAAGTAATATGGCTTGGTCTGAAAAAAGTTCAGTCAGAAGATTTTTTTTCACTTTAATCCCTGTGTGTGTATATATGTGTGTGTGTGTATATATATGTGTGTGTGTGTATACAGTGGTGTGAAAAACTATTTGCCCCCTTCCTGATTTCTTATTCTTTTGCATGTTTGTCACACTTAAATGTTTCTGCTCATCAAAAACCGTTAACTATTAGTCAAAGATAACATAATTGAACACAAAATGCAGTTTTTAAATGAAGGCTTACGTTATTAAGGGAGAAAAAAAACTCCAAATCTACATGGCCCTGTGTGAAAAAGTGATTGCCCCCCTGTTAAAAAATAACTTAACTGTGGTTTATCACACCTGAGTTCAATTTCTGTAGTCACCCCCAGGCCTGATTACTGCCACACCTGTTTCAATCAAGAAATCACTTAAATAGGAATTACCTGACACAGAGAAGTAGACCAAAAGCACCTCAAAAACTAGACATCATGCCAAGATCCAAAGAAATTGAGGAACAAATGAGAACAAAAGAAATTGAGATCTAACAGTCTGGTAAAGGTTATAAAGCCATTTCTAAAGCTTTGGGACTCCAGCGAACCACAGTGAGAGCCATTATCCACAAATGGCAAAAACATGGAACAGTGGTGAACCTTCCCAGGAGTGGCCGGCCGACCAAAATTACCCCAAGAGCGCAGAGACAACTCATCCGAGAGGCCACAAAAGACCCCAGGACAACATCTAAAGAACTGCAGGCCTCACTTGCCTCAATTAAGGTCAGTGTTCACGACTCCACCATAAGAAAGAGACTGGGCAAAAACGGCCTGCATGGCAGATTTCCAAGGCAAAAACCACTTTTAAGCAAAAAGAACATTAAGGCTCGTCTCAATTTTGCTAAAAAACATCTCAATGATTGCCAAGACTTTTGGGAAAATATCTTGTGGACCGACGAGACAAAAGTTGAACTTTTTGGAAGGTGCGTGTCCCGTTACATCTGGCGTAAAAGTAACACAACATTTCAGAAAAAGAACATCATACCAACAATAAAATATGGTGGTGGTAGTGTGATGGTCTGGGGTTGTTTTGCTGCTTCAGGACCTGGAAGGCTTGCTGTGATAGATGGAACCATGAATTCTACTGTCTACCAAAAAATCCTGAAGGAGAATGTCCGGCCATCTGTTCGTCAACTCGAGCTGAAGCGATCTTGGGTGCTGCAGCAGGACAATGACCCAAAACACACCAGCAAATCCACCTCTGAATGGCTGAAGAAAAACAAAATGAAGACTTTGGAGTGGCCTAGTCAAAGTCCTGACCTGAATCCTATTGAGATGTTGTGGCATGACCTTAAAAAGGCGGTTCATGCTAGAAAACCCTCAAATAAAGCTGAATTACAACAATTCTGCAAAGATGAGTGGGCCAGAATTCCTCCAGAGCGCTGTAAAAGACTTGTTGCAAGTTATCGCAAACGCTTGATTGCAGTTATTGCTGCTAAGGGTGGCCCAACCAGTTATTAGGTTCAGGGGGCAATTACTTTTTCACACAGGGCCATGTAGGTTTGGATTTTTTTTCTCCCTAAATAATAAAACCCCTCATTTAAAAACTGCATTTTGTGTTCACTTGTGGTATCTTTGACTAATAGTTAAATGTGTTTGATGATCAGAAACATTTTGTGTGACAAACATGCAAAAGAATAAGAAATCAGGAGGGGGGCAAATAGTTTTTCACACCACTGTATGTGTGTGTATACATGTGTGTGTATATATGTGCGTGTGTATATGTGCGTGTGTATGTGTGCGCGCGTGTGTGTGTGTGCGCGTGTGTGTGTGTGCGTGCGCGCGCGCGTATCACATACACACACATACACACTGTGTGTGTGTGCACGTGCGCTAATGTTTATAGTTCATAAAAGTTTCCTTTCCTTTAGACCTGTTGAGGATCTTATCTATCAGTCTGTTATTAAAACGTTTAGTGAAAGTGTTTGCAGAAGCCGAACACTGATTTACTTCACACTCCAGCACGTTGTATCGATCACCACTAAAGTGCTACCTGCAGTCCTGACACACACCTCATTTGCATGTAGCGACACCCACAACATTCCATATAAGGTCGAGTGAACCGACAGCTGAGAACAGAACATGAGTGAGTGATTAGAGGTTACAGTAAGGCTGAAAAAAAAATAGTTTAAATGAATGTTTATTCTATAAAATGACTTTATTTACAAAAAATTTTTTTATGGTACTTTTAGTTTCAGATCTAGTTTGCTAAAGACGGGAATCACCAGTCACCTCCCGATATGATCTTATCACGATGCCCAAGTGGCGATTCGATTACAATTGCGATTCTATAAAGATCACGGTTTAATGAATATCCCAATTCGAGATCACATTTTTTTCACGATTTCTTTAATTCAATTCAGTTTTATTTATATAGCGCTTTTAACAATGGTCATTGTCTCAAAGCAGCTTCACAAAAATGAAAGAAAATTTACCAAAAAATAAAGAAAAAAAGAAAAATAATAATTTTAGAAAAGAAAATTATTGGAAGTGTGTATGTGTGAGAAAAATGTGTAGATAATAATGAGACGAATGAATGAAATCTCTCTGATGAGCAAGCCAAGGGTGACGGCGACGGTGGCAAGGAAAAACTCCCTGAGATGGCATTAGGAAGAAACCTTGAGAGGAACCAGACTCAACAGGGAACCCATCCTCATTTGGGTGATAACAGATAGAAATGATACAACATCTTGTGTGTTGTGCAGGTGAAAATTCAATATGACAGAAATTATTTAAATTGACATGAAGACCAGTTCAGCATACGGACGTGTCAGTAGGTGCAGAGGTCTGGATCACTGGAAGCACAGGAGCAGCATGTGTAGCTCCAACCATCATAAAGCTGGAGCTGGTCCTTCTCTGGATGCCTCAGGAACCTCACAGGGTCGGCCTTTGTCTACTGAAGCTGGCAAAATCTCCCGATGCCTCGGGATGGGTGGAGAAATACAGAACAGATGGGGAGAATCAGCGTAGTTGCCATTCGGTATAGGTGTACTGGAGTATGAGTACTGGGATGAGTTATGTGTATGCCAGATTAAAAAGATGCGTCTTGAGTCTACTTTTGTACTGGGAAACCGTGTCTGCTCCCCGAACACTGTCTGGAAGGCTATTCCAAAGCTTTGGAGCTAAATATGAAAATGCCCTACCCCCTTTTGTAGATTTTGAAATTCTGGGAACTACCAGAAGTCCGGAGCTTTGTGATCTTAAGGCGCGTGGTGGATTGTAGCGTATCAGAAGACTGGTTAGGTAAGTGGGAGCTAAACCATTTAAAGCCTTGTATGTATGTAATACTATATTGTAATTTATTCTAAACTGAACAGGTAGCCAGTGCAGGGATGATAATATTGGGGTTATATGATCATATTTTCTGCATCTAGTGAGAACCCTAGCGGCTGCATTTTGTATAACTGAAGCTTGTTTATTGAGGATGCAGGACAACCACCTAGTAATGCATTACAATAGTCCAGTCTGGAGGTCATGAATGCATGAACTAGCTTTTCTGCATCAGATACAGATAAGATGTTCCTAAGTTTAGCAATATTTCTAAGATGGAAAAAGGCTGTTTTTGTGATATTTGAAATCTGATTTTCAAAAGACAAGTTACTGTCTTTACAATTTAAAAACTTAAAAAGTCTAGTGAGTAATTAAACATAACCCCTTCCTTATAACATTAGTTTTCTCACTTAAAAACCGAGCGCAGCGTTGAACCTACCACACGGGATGCCAGTGTGTAAGTAGTTCAGAGTGCGCCACCAGTAGGATTATAACAAAACTGCACTTTGATCTCCTCAAACGTCTCAAGTCTTAAAACTCGTTGAGTGGCTTCTAACGCATGTGATTTTTCGACTGATTAGCACTTGCAGTGTCTTAAGACTTGTGTAAATGTTTGTAATGAGTGTGTTTGACACTAAATCACAAATAGAGTTCAGAGACAAAGGCAGATCAGAGGCTTTTAACGTGTGCAATTTGATATAACGTCATAAAAATGTGTTTCTGTCGCATCAATCGGAAGCTTCGGTCACTGGCTGATCAATTGGTTCATCTTTACTATAAACATAAACTTTTTTTATTATTATTATTTTTTTATTCCTTCCCTCCCCAATCTCTGCTACATACTGTATGTAAAATTAAGCAATTTAAACTCAGTAGTATATATTTGAGATATAGAAGTACAAGTAATCCATGCAAATTAAATGATTTCAATTTGATCAAGTCTAGCTTTATACAAGTCCTTACGAATAGGATAGAAACTTTTTACTTTTATGAAATATCAAAATTTCTTCTATAAATGCTCGTGCCAGGTTTTCCTGAATAAACCCGTTCTGTTCCAGTTTGATAAACGTTGCCCAGAGTCAGGAGTCCGTTTTATGTGTACTGTATATTAATGATTTGATAGAAACTTATTGAAAGTGAGGTCAGTGTTGGTTTAAACACGCGCCACTCGTACCCCCAGGACACCAGCCTGTTTATAAATAACTGCATGAAGGCTCATAGTACAAAACATCCCCCATGCCTGGTCTGTTTGGGAAATCCAAAACTCCCCCGGTGGGTTTCCTTTTGGACCTGATCTGAGCTGTCGTGGAAGACCGGTGCCTCTCCTGGCCTCTTGCCATCTGAGAGCCGTATGTTGTGGGGGAGTGTCGACTTAACTCACTCCAGTCAGCCTTTTCCCATCTGTGCATCTGTGAGATCTGCTTTTACTTTCTAGTGGGAAGGTTTTCAGTTTAGCTCTCAAATTTGTTCAGCGACACTCGCATCACGTGTAGTATGTGTCCGTACGAGCTGGGCATTAAAAAAAAAAAAATATATATATATATATATATATAGTGTTTAAAGTTCATGATCTGCCTTTTTATTTATTTATTTATTTTTTTTAACTCTAAGTAATTTAGTCTTGAACCCATTCATGCAAATTATAAGCCACACCCACCCGTGCGCGCTCACTTTTAACTTTGGAAACGTTTCAGGTGTTGTGGCACACACTGAACTATTTACACATTTTAATCCCGTATGGTTGAACTGATTTATTTGCTTTGGTTGTTTAGACAGAACATTTATGGCGGTTGACTACTCATTAACAATGTTATTTTTTTTCTTTGCTTAATTTATTTGAAGTTAAATGTTAAACTTTAGTGTTTAAACACTAAACTGATGCTGAAAGAAATGGGCTACATTTAATTACTTATTAAACTCAAGGTTTAAAATGTTAAAATCTGGGAAAAAATGTAATATCGAATCCGAGTATTTATAAAAAATTTGATACTTATAGATTCATAACACATAATACTCACAACACTATACAATTATATAATCGAATTGGTATCGAGATAATATCGTATTGGGAGGTGACTCGTGAATCCGTCCCTACTAACTAGTTATTTTACACTCGATAATATACCGGAGTGCAGTATTGGTATAAAGTCAAGTCAAATACGCACTGACTCATACACACTGTAGCTTCTGGCTTATTCTATTGGAAAGTTCTGGAAAATTGTGGCAGTAAACTGTTCTTAGTCTCATTTTAGATGTTATGCTCTAAAGGTGTTTAATTCTCACCATTAGTATTAGTTTTTTAATGCACTGTCAGTGCTTTCTGTCCCCCGCAGCTTTAGTGTTAAGGTGTTTAAGTCTTAAACTTGTGTACTGATGCACAGCAGTTATATGTCGTACATACAGAAGGACCACAAGGCTTGTACCCTGGGGTTTAATTCTGAATACAGTTTAAATAAGTCTGTTCAGTTTTTTTTTTATGTAATACATTATATTATCACACACTTTCCTGAGATATTTTGTAAGACAATGGAAGAAGCTGCATTTATGTGCATTTTCTAACTTTTTTAACTTAAGCTTAATTTTTTTTTACAGAAGTTTTACCTTTTTTTTCTGCTTAGTAGTTTTTGTAGACATGAAATAAAAGTCAAAAATCAACATTTGTCACAGTTCCAATATATTTACCCATTTTATTACAGAACAATTTGGAGTATTAACAGAGAGCATTTTTTGTCTAAATATTTTTCCTTTAAAGGGTATTAAACTTTATACTTGTATAAACGTATATTTATATAAGTTTATACGTATATAAACTTAATTTTTAAAGACACAAAATGTGACCTACTTTTTTCCACACAGAAATCAAGTACAAAAAATTATAAGAAATTTCTTGCTACAAAAATTAGGTCCCCAAACTACAGTTTACAAAAAACAAAAAAATAAAAAATCTTTTTTTATTGATCTAATGAAAATCATGGGTATTTGATTGATGTTATTTGTTAGTTAGCCAGTTAGTTGTTGTTATTAATTTTTTTTACTAACATTATTAGTTAGCCAAATCTTACATCTTCAAGCATAGTGTGCAAGAAAATCTTCAATTCCTGTGATATTTTTATTATTGCTCTACTCATGCTCAAGCTGATAGATAGATAGATAGATAGATAGATAGATAGATGATATCTATCTATCTATATATATATATATATATATATATATATATATATATATATATATATATATATATATATATATATAATTTTTTTTTTTTTTTCTTTCTTTCTTTTTTTCTTTCTTGCTGAGGTAAACTTTTTTTTTTTTTTTTTTTTTTTAAAAAACAACCAGCTTATGATGCCAACAGACCCAGTGCGTTCCCTGCGAAGACGTCTACATTTGTTCCTTTATTGCGGTCTGAGTGAGGATCTGGTCCTGTTGCCTCAGACACCATGAGGAAGTGTGATGCACAAGAATGTTTAAAACGTCTTACAATTTCGACAGCGTACCGACAGGAAGTACTGCAGTAAAGACAGGGTGCAAAAATACTGCCGGACGCTTCATGAACACTGTTATAAAGTGGTTAGTGTTGTATTTAATTGATTGCAGTCACATGACATGGGTGCAATTTTAATTAGAGATGTTCCGATACCATTTTTCCCCTCCCGATACCGATTCCGATACTTGGGCTCAGGGTATCGGCTGATACCGAGTACTGATCCAATACCTGGGTGTGTATCTGTACAGTGTGTGTGTGTGTGTGTGTATGTATATATGAGAGAGAGAGAGAGCATTTCTTTTTTTTTTTTTTTTTTTTAAGTAAAATACTACTAGCCCTGTGTAACAGGTTCGACCCTAAATGCACGGGCGACACCATGAAACACGGACACAAGGCGAGGTTTTACAGGAAAAAGCGTAATTTATTTAGAAAAATGGGTTAAGAAAGGGTTAAAGGCTCTCTGCGGCAGGGATGCGAAGGCGGGCTCTACGCGGAAGTGAAGGTGCCGCGGGAGCTCGCGCAGCTCGTTCACGCGCTCCTCTCGCGGAGATCAAAGGCGCCCCCCTTTTTAAAGTCTCTAGGGCGCATCACATCGCCCCGCTCTTGTGCCACTGTCTCTCATAAAATCCAACCCTGAACTCAGTTTTTATTATCTGGAATCTGGATCTGTAAAATAGCATAAGGTTTTTTACAGGGAAGAAACCTGAATATTAAACTCTTTTTCTTTGTTTTGCCATTCGCAATAAATTTTTTTAAGTTCTGATGATGTCACAGTCGTTTATAACTAGCATAGTTAGTGCACTAAAAAAGAAAGCCATGTTCCCTTGGTCAAAGCTCTGGCGTTTCTCTAATGCCTCATTTCCACTACACTGGTGCTGGTGCCCGGTGCCGGTGCCCGGCCGGTGCTGAACTGGGAACCACCCGAGAACCGGCCCGCGTTTACACTAGACAGGAGCTCAGCGGGAGCTGCATGATAATACGTCACAGGCCACGCTCACTAAACAGAAACCAACATGGCCGAAGTTAGTTATTCTCCAGACTATTAAAATGTATTTCAGTATCTCCAAAGGCAGCTTATTCGACGTGTTATAACCGCTGAAACAGAGCGACATAGACAACGATTACGTGCAAGACGACTGGTAAGTTCTGACACCCCGTTAACTTACAATGTGTTTTTTTTTTTTTTTTTACCGAGATTAGCATTAGCTCAAATGCTAATGGTAATGCTATCTAACTATACTGTTGTTTTTCTTTTTCAACACGTAATTTATGCAGTAAATAACATTTAACATTTACATTTTCAGATCGCCTCAAAACTTTGTGTGCGCCGTAAATCGCCCGTGATGTGGATGTTGCCATCACGGCAAGGAGCTGATGTAAAAGCGGCATTAATGGACTACGACAGGACCAATACAGCTGTAGTGTTTTATTGAAATGCAACAGTGCAGACAATTGAAGAACATTTAGCCAAAAGGCAACAAAGTAAAAAAAAATTTAAAAGTGGCAACGAGTACAGTGCAAGCATGTTTTTGTAAATTAAACTGTGATTACAATAATAAATTTAAAAAAATGAAAAAAAAAAACATTAGCTGTGTGTTGTCTGGTTTTTCTCCATAACATTAACCATTCGTTCCAAAAGGCCCAGCATAGCACCTGATGTCTCATCCATTTTATTAAGAATGGCCTCATTCTCCACCGCTGCCACTTTTACACAGCCCCTTCTTTTTTACTTCTTTTTTTTTTAAGTACTTTGCAATTTCTCTTGAATCTCTGCGGATATCCAAATTGCTAAAAGCGCTTTAGATTCCTCCGCACTCCACGTTTGGGTCGCCGCCATTTTATTTTTAGAAAAATCTCCCTATAACTCCGCCCACTGCTCGTGACGTCACGGGTTCTCGGTTCTAGACCAGCAGAGTTTAGGGGCCGGTTCGGTGCTTATTTTAGGGCACCGGCACCAATTTTTATTCTGTGGAAAAGCGCGGCACCGGTTCCAAAATTGGGAACCGGCACGGAACCGGCACGGGAACCAGAGCAGTGGAAAAGGCCTATAAGAGCTCTGATCCGTCACACTAGCCAATCATGAAGGTCGGTGACCTCGTGTTTGAGAAAGAAGGCGGATAGCACTTTCCTCTGAATGCGTTCGAGTAAAATGCCATTAGCTGGCTTCATGTGTCTCAGATGAAGTACCTGTGCACGCCCAAAAAGTTCGGGATCACTGGCATGTTTCTTAATTTTTGTGTAATTTTCTACATTCTACAACAATACTGGGGATTTAAAAACTATGAAATGACACATGAATTTAGGTAATTATGTAACAGCAACAATAACAGTCAGTTGTTATTTTAAGACGTGAAGGTCAGCTGTTCTGGAATAGTTCGCACAAGAACAGTATTGTGTCGAGTGCATTTGCAAAAGCCATCAAGTTCCATGATGAAGGAGAGCAAGACTATAACTGACCTCTGCTGCAGAGAAGTTCATTTAGAGTCACCAGCCTCAGAAATCACCAATTAACAACCAGAACATCAGATTAGAGCCATTATGAAGCTTTATAGAGCAGAAGTAGCAGATGTACATCTAAATATCAACTGTTCTAATGAGATTATTGTGGATTTTGGATAAATGTCTTTAGTATTGTTTTACAGTGTAGAAAGTAATAAAAATCAGGAAAGGCGAAAGTTAGAAATCCATCCCAAACTTTTGAGCGGTACTGTACGTGTTAGCCATCACCTTTCCTGATTTGAAACTGTTGTATAATGAGAGTTCGCTGATTGAAGGAAATTGGTCAAGGTTAATTTAGGAAGAAAACTGAAGCAGACTCAAACTGAAGAGAAGTAAGATTGTTCTGTCATAAACACCAAAGTAGGAACTGGCCACGATCGAACTGGGAAGAAGTCGTCATCATGAATGCTTTTTACTTAGCCAGAGGTGAAGTTGGATGCATTTTGGCTTAAAGTTGTAAGCAAGGCAACAATTAATGATCTTAATTTAATAATGTAATGGCAGTATTTATTCAGTCATTGTATGTAAAAAAAAATAAAAATTGAAGCCTCTGATGAAAATGGTTTGAATTGTTAAATATTTGTCACACTCAATTATTCGCGTTTGCATTACCTGTGATTTCGATCAAGACCTTGGTCTTAGTAGAATGTTGTTGTTTTTTTTCCCCCCATTTTCCTTTAGTAACATTTTGTCTTTAGTTTAGTTCTCTGTCTCTGATCTGTTCTGTCACATCACGATGAAACGTGAAAAACAAGTGTTGACCGAGTGATGCAACAAGATGGCCCGAAGTTCTTTTTTATTTATTTATACACTTGTCATCTTCATGGATTACGAAACACCATGAAGTGTGAAGTCTTGGGTTTCAGTGTCTGTGATGGGCTTTAGGATGATCTATGGCTTTGGTAGTGTTTTACATTTGACATTTAACCTCTCTTGCAGGGTCTTGCACATCAGGGGCCCGGGTTCGATTCCCGTCTCTGTGCGCATGTTCTCCCCGTGCTTGGTGGATTTCCTCCGGGTACTCCGGTTTCTTCCCACAGTCCAAAGATATGTAGATTAGGTTAATTGGTGTTCTCAAATTGCCCGTAGTGTGTGTATGTCTGTGTGCACTGAGATGGATTGGCACCCTGTCCGGCGTGTACCCCGCCTCGTGCCCTAAGTCTCAGGATTAAGCAGTAATGATGTGACAGTAGGAGGGTATAGATCAGATTCGTTCATCATTATAAAGAGTAAACCAAAGTTTTAGGTCTGTTTTCATCTTATAAGATGTTTGTTGTCATCCTACAGTTCTTGCGAGAGGACCTGAACTATCATGACCCCAAAGCTAAACACAACACCTTCCATGGCGATGACCAGTTCATCAGTGTGGAGGACCTGTGGAACGCATGGAAGGGATCGAGAGGTATGCATTTCATTCATCCTTGTTTTATTTTAATTCATTACTACTTAATACATTACTGTTAATTTTCTATGTATTTTAATTTACACTTACATACACACCTCCAAATATTTTCTTTTCTAACAAAATGTTTTTCATTTTTGTGAAGCTCTTTTGAGACAATGACCATTGTTAAAAGCGCTATATAAATAAAATTGAATTGACTTGAACTTATTTTAATTATTCCAGTTTGTGCTTTTATTTACTTTTTTTTTTTTTTTTTGTTTTTAATGAGTTATTTCTCATTATTTTCCTTATTTTAATTCATTTCTTTATTTGATACATTTAATAATTTTTTTATATTTACTTTTTAAATCTTTTTTTCCACATTAATGGTGTTTATTAATTTGTCGTTATTAGGTGCAGAATTTTTTTGAATCCACATTCTTTATTTTTTACATGCTCTTGTTTCTACTTTTTTCCCCTAATTTTTCTGTTATATCCTATTTTTGAGTTTGTTCCTGTGTTGTGCTTGTTAAATGGATTTATATATATATTTTGCACCTTTTTAAACATATAATTACCTCCTGTTTATTAATGATTTCATTATTTTATGGCACTCGTTTGTGATTAGTGACATTTTTATGGTTCCTCGAGTTTCTTGCACTAATGCCCCTACAATCTACAGAAGTAAAGATGATTGTAAAAGCTAAAATTAAGACAAAGCATAAATTTCTAAGAGAGAAGGACGACTGGGGCTGAATCATGTCAGTCGTAACTAGGTTTGTATCTGAGCCCTTTTGCTCAGATGTGGAAATGTGGAAAGTATCCAGAGCTGAGGAAAGACAATATTACAGGAGTCACATGCTACAGGATAAGTACATACGCTTTCAAGGGTATTTTTTTCAATTGTATAATTATTATTGGTCTGAAAACTTTTCCAAAGTTCATAGTGTGTCTTATGGAAAGCTGAAGTCTTATGGATTTACAGGGAGAGTTCGAGCACAAACATATTGTTGTTTTGGAAAACATTCTGCTGTTTTACTCTCACTAATTTGGGTTGCTGTGTTTTCCATAACTTTGCATATTCCATCATGAACTCGTACTTTGGAACACGTGTGAAGGAAAGAAGCTGTAGTGCGAATAGCATTGTGTTCATTATCGACACAGTGGACGTAGACGTTCACTTCTGTAGTTTTATTTTCCTTTGCTGTGTCTCTGATATAAGTGAAACTTTGGTGGAATTTGATTAATAGAATAAGTAATTATAGAATAATTAGAATAATAATTGTTGGATATTAAACATGGACAATTAATTAATATTTAATTAATAATTAATAAATAATTAAAATGTAATTAGAATACATGTATTTGTTTGTTTAAAATATATAACAATGTCCTCCAAGATAAATGTTTAAAAAAAAAAAAATTTTTGTTAAGAAAATTACAGATTTTTTTTTTAATCCACATTTTTTTAAATCCACTTTCATATACTGTAGAATTCATACAAGACAACAGTTTAGAAGATGGTGACAGTGGAACGTTGATTTGCTTGAGAAATCTGAAGAAAATAAATAAATCGACCAAACATGACTTGATCAGTAGGTTTATATCAGATGGGTAGATCAGTATATAAATAAGCTACTATACTGTAAATATTTCTTTGATTTTGTTTATCTGTAATATTTCACTTTTGTTTAAATTGATCTTTGGTAATATAATATTCAGTTTTATTCATTTTGAACCAAAAAACTATTTCTTGAATAACTCTATCGAAAGGTTGTTTTGTCGTTAAACTCTGATGTACTGTATGGAAGACTCTAGTAGCAGAAACGATTGTGTTATCAGATACGCAAAAACACAAAACGTAACATCAAAAAATGTGATGCATGAGAGCTAGCAAGAAAAGCGAGTATACGACCGCACAAACGACTAGTCTGTGTTAACCTCAATATTAAAACATTTTTTAATAAAAAATAAAAACCATAGGTTAATGTGACCATCTGTACCTGGAAATCTTAGATGGTCAAAAGTTGTTTAAGTGAATCTGT
The DNA here is from genome assembly GCA_030522415.1 of Channallabes apus. Taxonomy (NCBI): domain Eukaryota; kingdom Metazoa; phylum Chordata; class Actinopteri; order Siluriformes; family Clariidae; genus Channallabes; species Channallabes apus. The sequence continues at coordinate 25,700,088 of CM060111.1, read as the reverse complement.
ACAAATGTAGTGGAAATACACTATCGTTTTATTTTGAGGTTTTGTAACATAGTTGGCTGCATCTAGTTTATTTTTACTCACAATGTAAATCATCCTCCAGAAGACTGTATACAAGAGTCACAGTCATGTCCAGAAAGTGTTTATCAGGTGAGAGAGAAAGAGAGTGAAGAGAAGTACTTGAAGAGAAGAGGTGACATGATCCAGCTTTCACTAGCTCGTTGTAGCACTCAGCGCCGCACGATTTAACATCTGTTGTGATTGCAGTTTAAACTGCAGTATATAACTAATATAAAATGTACCTTTTAGTGTTCAAACTTGCAGCTGAACCTCGGCATACGGATTTAATCTGTTCTGGAGGTCTTAATGTGAATTAGAAATAATGTAAATGCAGATAATCTGTTCCAGCCACCAAAAAATATTACCATGATTACCAATTTCCAACATCAAACTAAAAACAAGTTATACCCAACATAAACAAATGGATGTTGAACCTAAAGTAAACAAATAGATTAAACCTAAAATAATACACATTAATACCTAAAATAAGCAAAGAGACATTAAACCTAACATAATCTACAATAAACCTAAAATAAAAAGTTAAAGCTAACATAAACAAATAGCCGTCAAACCTAAACACAGACATTAAACATAAAAAAGTGAATGGACATGATGCCTTGCGTAACCTTAATTTATGATTCCCCTTGGCACATTGAAACAGTACTTTTAACAATTTACCAAAGGTTTTTTCATCATACAGTATTTTTATAAGACATGTAAATGGAAAAACATGGAATATTATTTTATCAAATAATAATCGTCTGGCTTTTCACTAATGCGAACACGTTTTGAACGGCTCCGGGACGTGTCATGTGCTCTTTTGCTCATATGCCGAAAGAGCTTCGTATAATGATAAAAAAAATAAAAAACAAAGTTTCAGAATAAAGTTAAAAATACATAAGGAGGTCATTTGTATGCTGAGGTTCCACTGTATTAATATTATCGTAATATCTAAAAGCACATGGCTTGAAAGAGTTGAAGCTTATGCCCCTATATCTTGTATGCCTCATGTGTTTTATTAGTTTCTGAAATCCCTCTTTCTCAACATGGCCGCCGTGTCCTTCACCAAGTAATGTGTGTCAGCATCAGAGAGTTTCATGTCAGAGTTTGATGTTTTCCTCATTCGGCATGATTCCTGAAAACACTTCCTATGAATTATTTATATTAATATAAAAAGCACCAGATTAGCCTGTCCTGATCACCCAGACCCCATACGCACGCACACATGCACGCACGCGCATACACATGCACGCCGTTGGTTTAAAAACAAACACTGCAGTGATTAACGAGGCTCTGGATTGAATATGAATCCAGAGGTGAAGTTCAGAGACAAAACTCCACATGAATGCGTCTGTTACGTGGAATAACTTATTCGTATCGCTGTTTCTATTTCCATTATTTAAATTCTTTGATCAACTCAGCAGTAACGGGGCCAGGGGTAGCTCAGTGGTTAAGGCATTGGACTACGGCTCGTAAGGTCTCGGGTTCAAACCCCACGACCACGAAGGCCCTTAACCCTCAACTTCTCTGATGTATAATGGAATAAAAATGTAAGTCGCTCTGGAATGCCTAAATGTAATGACGATAAGTTAAGGCTTTTGTCCTGGTGCTGAAGCTGAGTAGTTCTGTTTATTTCTCTTTCTCTCTCATCACTTTCACGCTGCATTGCAGCGCTTCTGAACAAATAAGCCCGGAAGGCACATAAATAAAAACAAGCGACACAAACCCGAGCTTATTTTGACCTGCTGATGTCATACCACCGCCCCTTGAAGCACTGACGCTCTCCCTGTGGACTTCTGATGGTTTAATTCTTGTGTTAATTATTTCAGCTGTCACGACTAGCACTCCACTTCATGTTTTTGTTAATAATTTTCTGAATCAGTTTCTTTGCGCTACACTCTGGTTTGACGTTATGTGGTAATTGTTTTTCGTTGCCATAGTAATGTTGTTGTTTTATTTGTGTGTGTGTGTACTTGACAGTGTATAACTGGACAGTGGACGAGGTGGTGGAGTGGCTGGAAGCGTACGTGGAGCTGCCGCAGTACACAGAAGCTTTCCGCAAAATGAACTTCAACGGGACATCCATGCCTCGGTATGTATGACATCACGCGCTCAACCCAGATGAGTAAGAAAAATAACAAATGGACATGATCATGCTTGTGAAAATTTTTTCAGTAAGAACACTCATTTTGCGGTACACGATTTCCAAAACGTGTTTTTCATGTCTGGGTACTTTTAACTATTGCCAAATATTCCTGAATCATCAGGTCGCCAGTGTTTTGGCCCAGTTTTTAGATGTAATTTGCTCTGGATAAGGGCGTCAGGTGCTGTAAATGTAGCCAACTTTCAAACACACAATCCCTTTGGCAGCCATGTTGGATTTAGTTTTCCATTAAGAGTGCTTTACTTAAAAAACGGGGGCGGGGTGGGTAAGGTGGTTAAGGTGTCGCAGTGCTGATGAGAAAGTTCCCGGTCCGATCCCCGACACCGCCGTGCTGCCTCTGGTCCTTCACCACCAGGTGCTCAGATTCAATCGGGTGTTGTAACTAACCGCTGTTTCAGATGGGTGAGGACCCTTTGAACTTACCTTAGACTGAAGAAGCTACGTGGATCAATAGTGAAAGATTCCTACTAATCTTAGAAGTCGTCCAGTTGACGATAATAGAGCACATGCGGTTTACTCCAGGAAACTTCTGGAATGTCACCAAGAGGAAGATGGAGGCTGACAAACCATCAAGCAGCTGTTTGCTTTTTTTTGTTTGTTTGTTTTTCTGGCAAAAACAGTGGTATAAAGTGACCCGCTGTAAACTGTAAATCGGGGTTATTATTCCACCAAACACTGATTTCTTAAGGTTATTCAGCCAAAGCATGAACACATTGTTTACAAATTATTATTATTTAGTTTTATTTCAGTTATTAAAGCTCTGCAAATACTGTTCAACTCACCAACACATGCACCTATAAGACAAAACAAACAAACATAAGAAACTGATTATTTTGCCGTGGTCATTTATTCTTTTCCAGAACTGTATCTCCAGGGTGGGGTGTATCTATCGCCTTTCTTTTTTAAACTTTAAAATTCTCCTTTGAAGATGAGAATTTATCTAATTTTATTCACATTCTTTAACTTTGTTTAATCCACATCTTAAAATAATTACAGATAAATTAACAAAAAAGGTGTTTTGATCATTATGGTGTACTCTTACTTGGCTGGTATAAATATCAATGACGCATCAATTAATTCACATTTATTAAAAAATTATTGTTTTTTTTTTTTTTGTACTGTTAAAGCTTGTAAAATTTTGTGTTCTGTTTTGTGATAAAGTTGAATTTTCCTCTCGTTGAAATCTGTTAACGTCTCCGGTTTGTCGTTTTGTAAATCTTCACTCGGACCTTACCTTTATTTGTAATTAAAAAAAAAAATTTTTTTTTCTTGTTACACTCGTGTGTATATATATGTTTATTTGATTTATTTTTAATCCCTCCAGTCTGGCGGTGAAGAACTCGACTCTCACGGTTACTGTGCTGAAGATCCTGGACCGCAGTCACGCACAGAAACTTCAGCTTAAGGCTCTGGACACTGTTCTGTTTGGGGCACCAATGAGTAAGACGTCGTTCCTTCTTTCCTTTTTTTAAAATTTTCTTTTAAAAGAAAACCCAGCACTAAATATCGTATGACATATTGCAGCTATAACAAGTCATTCAGCTTAAAATTAACTTAAAAAAAAAAAAAACTAGCCGCGGTGGTTTCGACACTTTGTGGTTCTGGTTTCCTTCGTGTTAGAAACTGTGAAGAAACAAACCAAGCTGTACATTCTGCATATGTGAGATTAGACTCGGCGTATATATTTATATAACAACGTTACTGTTTTTTTTTTATTTTTTTTTTATTTTTTTGGTTCTGTGTTAAAGTTTGCATGAATTGCGCTGACTGTCTGGTCATGCAAACCAGCCTAACTGCAAACCTGTTTTTCTGCCTTATTTGCATGCGTTCCATCAGGAAACTCTTTAGTTTTTGCATCTAAAGGAAACAAAGCTCCCTGTTTCCCCAAGTTTGGATATCGAGTCACGGCGTGATGGACATTCCATGTCAGCGTCTTGTTTAAATTTCCTGAAAGCCACTCCCACTTCTGCGCGTTTGTCCACAGAGATATGCCTCGATAAGTCTCGCCTCGTCAGGGTCCGCGTATCTCGCAGGCTTCCTGTTTTCCAGCTTGTCCACGTGAGCGCCGGTGCGCCAGAGAGAATCGCTCTGTATGCTAAGCACAGCTCTTTGGCGCTCTGAGATAAGCATGTCTCTCTCTCTCTTTCTCTCTGTCTCACTTTCTGTTCTGCAGCCATACCTACAGGCTTCACAGTGCTCTGCTCCAAGGAGGGATTAGTACATTTCTCTGTTCTGTCATTGCTCTCCCCTGCCGCTGAGTATTTTACATGGAATTTTTATTTGCATTTTTATTACCGGAGGCCACAGCAGCTTTGTTCAGCCTTTACTACATCAGTTTATCTTCTGTAAACAGTACTGGATGCATAGCACAAGCTTCGAGTGCAGAGACTCGTGTAATGTAACAATACGATCGTCTCTACTCGATATAACACTGCAATAGTGTTTATTCTGATTATATCATATTCCCAGACCTTTTTTACAGTTTGTTTACAAACGCCAGAGTGCAGTAGTTCAAGTTCGACTAGACTTCTGATTCAGACGGAATTCAATATAAATAATTTCAGTTATTTTGTTTACGTCAGGATAAGCTACGTTGATTTTTTTTCTTTTGTTTTACAACAGGACCGTTTGAGAATTTTACTACAGATACACAACTTTTTTTTTATGTTTTTTCTGTGCATCTGGAGGAAAAAAAAGAAATGTTTATGTGCTGCTACTTGCTGTGTTTAGTCTTGTAACGTACCATATCAATCATCTTTCCCCGAATAATAAACAACTCCGAAAGAGGCCCTGAAAAAAAAATTTGAGTTTGCTTGAGATGAGCTGCTCAAACGTACTGTAGGTCTGGCCAAGCGCTTCAAATCCCCTGTAGTTTTCTTAACCGATCGGCGAACACATTAGCAGTTGATAATCAATTTATAATTGATAGTTAATGGTAACAAGAAGCACGTTTTACCTGCGTTTGTTTTATTCAAACACGTCTAATAGCACTACCTCAAAAGCTTAATTCATGTGGAAGAAGTCCGTAAAGCACAAACGGATATAACAAGCAGAGTATGTGAGCTACGGAGAAATATTATGCAAAACATTTTCAGGTAATTATTCTTTTTTTTTTATTATTCAGTGGTTAAGGTAAATGATTAATTAATAGCCTCATTAATCAGGCTGGTAACACCTAGTCAAAAAGAAAATGGTTTAGGTAAAAATAAAAAAGTAGTGAGCTCCTGTAGGCTGATTAAAAAAATTAATGTAAACAAAAATTCTGAACATTAGCAACTCCCTGAGTGCGTGAACATTTAGTTTGTGAATTAAACAAATGTCATGACACAAACCTTTCTATTATTAGATAATGCAATTAGCTAATAGAGTTTTATCACTGAGGCGATGTGTAAAAAAAAAAAAAGAATAAGAATGCATTCTAGACTTCTGATAAATTAATCCAGTCAGAATAGAGCACTAACTAACAGCTTTATGTCTAATTAAATTAGGTTTTTAACATTTAAAATTTTGTTACAATTTCTTTCGAACATTTAGGCTTATTTATTATAATAATATACATGATTTTGATGGTAGAAATAAATGTCTTCTTGATCTTTGTTAATAGACACAGCAAGTCTGAGTCTTGGGTGTCTATAATTAGAGAAGAGGTATAAAGGAGAGGAGGGGAATAATAATTAAAAAAAAAAGCAGTGGGTCTGCATGTGGCATGTTCGTGTGTGTGAGTGACAGCAGCGTTTGTCAGTCGTACCGACTCCCTGCTGATAACTGCATTACCTTCACCTCACAATGGACTAAACTGCTCGCTCTGTGCTCGGCTTTTTATTTCTGCACATCAGCGAATATTGTTCACGCAGCCACTGGACTGAATAGGTGACGCATTGTGCTTACCTGGCCCTTCGACAGGGTGCAGAGGAAAGCAGGAAGTCCAGCTGCTAGTGACAGGAAAGACAAAACCAGCACTGAACGTCTGCTCGAGTTTCTCAGAACACCGGATAGCAAAATATAAATCATGTCTCCTTAAAATAGCATTAAATGGAAATATAAATGGACGAAAAGCATAATGTGTCGGTTTTTATGAAGACAACATATTTATCGTAATATATATTATACTGGTAACATATTTATTTTCATAAAGATTTCATTTTGTTGTTTCATATATCAAAAATACTGGATTATTATATAGCTTTATATACATCAACATTAGTGTTGATTTTTATAAAGAGAAATATTTACTGCTGTATACAAGGATGCAGTGTTATATGCTCAGCAAAAAAAGAAACGTCCTCTGACTTTCAACTGTTTTTACTTTCAGTAAACTTAATGTGTAAATATTTGTATGAACACTAAAAGAGTCAACACCATAAGACATAAACTAAAAATGTCTCACAATGTGTCCCTGAATGAAGGGAGGCTCAAAATCAAAAGTACCAGTCAGTATGTGGTGTGGCCACCAGCTGCTTGAAGTACTGCAGTGCATCTCCTCCTCATGGACTGGACCAGATTTGTCAGTTCTTGCTGTGAGATGGAGGGATTGTGTGTTCCTGGTGTGACTCGGGCAGTTGTTGTGGCCATCCTGTACCTGTCACGCAGGTGTGATATTCGGATGTACCCATCCTGTGCAGGTGTTGTTACACGTGGTCTTCCACTGCGAGGATGATCAGCTGTCCTTCCTGTCTCCCTGTAGCGCTGTCTTAGGCGTCTCACAGTGCGGACATGGCAATTTATTGCCCTAGCCACATCAGCAGTCCTCATGCCTCCCTGCAGCATGCCTAATGCACGTTCACGCAGATGAGCAGGGACCCTGGGCGTCTTTCTTTGGGTGTTTTTCACAGTCGGTAGACAAGTCTCTTTGGTGTCCTGCGGTTTTAGAACTGTGACCTTAAATGCCTACTTTCTGTAAGCTGTTAAGGTCTTAACGACCATTCCACAGGTGCATGTTGGTTAATTGAACATACAATGAAGATCTGTAAAGTTATTTGGATTTTTACAACATTATTGTTGAAATACACAGTCCTGAAAAAAGGGCGTTTCTTTTTTTGCTGAGTATATGTGCTGTTAACCAAATTAGTTTTATTCCTCGTATCATTAACCAACAGGCAGATAATCAGATATATATCCAGTTTGTGTCGTGAAGTGTGTCAAGATTCTTACAGCTACTATGAATTTTCTTTGTGGAAAATCTCTGAGAGGAAAAATAAAGTAATTTTTTTTTTTTTCTTTTTTTCTTTTAACCCTTACCTTATTTCCCCTGTGTGTGTATTGTCTACTTTAGCCTTGCTCCCAGCGCACACACACACACACACGCGCACACACAGAGAGGAATGAAAGGAATTTCACCTGTTGGTTGCCAAATTATGCACCTGAGAGACACCTGTGAAATCTGTCCAATGCAGCTAGAGTTTTCTTCTTGTATATATTTTTTTATTTTATATTTCTGATCAGCTAGATGGTGTTTATTAATTTACTAATCTGCTAGATACAGGTTTATACAAGCGTCGATTTTAAACTTTAAACACTGGAATAAAATGGAGATTATGTAGAAAAGTGAACACTAAGCTAATTTTGTTTAACGTTTTGTGTAAGAGGTTTTGTGTATGAAGATACTTATTCAACAGATTTTAGATGGAGTTTCTAGTGTAATCAATAAGATGCAAATTACTTTACTTTCAAGGAACAAGAAAATGCCTACTTATGTTCTCCTCAACTTCCCATGTATTTCTGTTTCCAGCAAACATTGCACTTCCTCATTGACATGACTGTCCAAAATTATATTTCCCAGGAATTATAAGACTAATCAAAAAAAGAAAAACATAACATTTCATAAGAATAAAAAACTAAACAAAAAAAACACTAAGTATTATTTGGTATTATCATTTGCACGAGGGATCACCTCTACAAGCGGTCCCAGGTTCCTGAGCACAGAACAGTCGCATTCTCATTAATCATTAAATCAACAGGACTCGGGAGCCAAGTGTTCTCTGAACCGATCCCCGCATCCCAGTGTCCTAAACAAGCGCCCTCCGCTAGATGACACGAACGTCTCAGTCCATCTTTTTTCCCCGAAAATACATGATGTGTATCGATTTCCTGCTCCACGACATTAAGAACACTGATGAGGTCCAGCTCTCTTAAAAACCTTTTCTGGTTGTTGTGATATTTGTCTTCAAAAAAACAAACACTAACTCCTTATCCGTTCCAATTTTTATTTATTTATTTTTTAAAATCCATTATCCTGGCACAACTCGAGCTTTCGTTAGTACGAATAAATTCTTAAAAAGCATCTAGAATTAGGATCTATAGCATGTACTGTACAGAATGACGGTCGTAATTTGTTTCGTTTGGATCACAGTTTCATGTGGTGCAATGCTGCCTCCGCTGGTTATGTTATTACACCACATGGATATGTCGCTTATATTTCTTAAGCTGTGGTGGCGATCCTGTGCGTACGTAGATACCAGAAAGTTCAAATAAACCGTTTACTGAGTTAAAGAAACAACTTAAAATCATTCATGTAATTATTTCATGATGAGCTGACGGGAGTTTAGTATTTGTTTTTCTCTGTAACAGCACATGCTGCTTTTTTCATGATCTAACTTCAAAAGACCGAAGAGAGGCTGGTGAGGGAATGTGTGTTTATAGCTGCTGTAACGCAAGTAAGAACAGGAAGTAACATTTAACATAACTGTTACTGATAATGTTTGTCTTTCTTAAATTAGTAAAATCATATTCTGTATAAGTAGAATAAAGCCTGCAGTTATGATAGAAAACACAAAAAAAACCCCTAATAATAATGTCTTGTTTTTTGGTGGACAGTGAACAGCCATAACCATTTGAAGGACTTCATGCTGGTGGTGTCGATAGTCATCGGTATGGGTGGCTGCTGGTTCGCTTACATCCAGAACCGCTACTCCAAAGATCACATGAAGAAGATGATGAAAGACCTGGAAGGGTTACAGAGGGCCGAGCAGAGCCTCCATGACCTCCAGCAAAAGTAAGAGAACATTCTGTCTTCAGTTAAGTTGTGAATAATGTCCAAATATTCTGGGTAAGTCTTAGGAATTTAGATGGCTGTTAGTCATATTGGTAGTAATGTTCAGTTGTATCAGATCAGCCTAGTATCTAGAAAACCAGTAGCTTAAGATGTTAAAGTAAAAATTCATTCAGGAAATCCTTTTTAAAATTACTATTTATTGAAATTTCTCCCATGGATGTTTTGGTCTTTTTCTACTTCAACTCTACCCAAGATGAGCGATGCAGGGCCGTTTTTGTTTTTATTTTCTTTGTCTGTCTAGCTTTTCGATCTTGATGAGTCTGGACGTGGACACGTGACGAGTATTAATAATTTGCAGATATTTTATTTATTTATTTATTTTTAATCCGACAAAGGAAGAAATCATTAAACAATATAAACTAGTTTGTAGATGAACAGTTTCTTTCTAAGCAGCGTGTCCTGATCATACTGTGGTGTATACGATAATTATAAAAACATTTCTTTCATACTCAGGTCTAATTGAACCGTGTCTTTCGACTGTTTTATAAATACAGTAGAAATTAGTTTATCCTCTTAGTTTTTCCACAGCTCAGGGTGACGTAAAACTTTTATGCACTGAATATTAAGAAAAACAGGTAATAAATTAATCAATTTGTCTTTATAATCTAAGAAATTTTTCAGAAATGTTCATTCACTCTTAATTGAGTTTCTCACACACTATTAACAAATCCGAGTTTGTAAAATTAGGTAATGTTAGTTTTTATCTTAAACGAGGTTACACATCGATTCTTTGCCTAAAAGAAAGATGCACAGTTTGTCAAATCAGTTTAATTTGAATGGTTGCATAATACTAATTAATAGGGTGTTTAATTAGTTTCTAATGATTCTAATGAAGTATTAGATCATGACTTTATGATTCCCCGATATTCAAAGAGCCACAGCTCGCTCATATTTAGTCTGATCAGAAAAAAGGAAACCCCAAACAGCTCTGGAAATAAAAGTAACTATTTTAAAAGCTCTAAAAACTTTTGGTTTTTATGATTAAACGAAAGAAGAGGCTTGAGTTTTTTCACTTTATTTATAAGGTATCTGGAGTGTATGAGGGATTCACTTTATAAATGAAATTTTGAATTTTTTTGTACTTTTTTTTTTTTTTTTTTTTTTTTTTTTTACACGATATTCAAATTGATGAAATTTATGCTGTGTGTATACTAAATGGCCATTTCATTAGGTACACCCATTTGACTGATCCTTAACGCAAATATCTAATCAGCCAATCAGCACGATTTATGGCACGTAGACACGCCCAAGGAGATCGGGTAACGTTTAGACTGAGCGTCAGAAACAACATCATGTGAGCAGCCGTTCTCTGGGGGAAAATGAGACGCGCCACAGCAGAAGGCCACACCTGTCAGCTACGAACAGGAAACCCAGGCTACAGTTCACATGGGCTTACCAGAATCGGACAACAGAAGATCAGGAACGAACGTTGCCCGCTCTGTGTCTCAACATCTTTTTTGTAAATGAATCAGAGCTTTGATTCTGTCTACATGTTACTTACATTAAGAAGAAAATAGGTTGTTCAGGTTTTGTACGTTTAAAGTCGATATTTAAAGGCACCTTGTACTGTAAGCGCAAATAATCATGTGTCGTCTGGGTGTGTGAATGGCAGAGTTCACACAGCCTTATGTGTTAGACGGGGTTGGATTCCACCACTCTGATTTTTCCATCTCGGTTCTCCTTTCGGATCATCTTGCACTTCAAGTCTCCGAAGTGTTTTCTTTTCCTCCTGATATAATGACAGGGTTAACGTTCTGGACCCTGTCTAGTGTCTGTGCTTAAACCTAACGTGGTGTGCATTATAATCAAGGATTCATTACAGTAAATCATGAAAGATATTTTTCTTTGGAAGAGCGTTTTTTTCAAACGAACATTCATTCAGCACATTCTTGTTCCCGTTTTAACATGATCCGAAGACGTCTTAACCTGGTTACTGGCAAACCCGTGATCTATCAAGCGTGATCTATAAAATGCAGGAAGTCACAGATTGATTTGCATCACGAATAATTGCCGGGGAGGGTTTTTGAGTGCGTGAAAAATGGCACTTTTATCCCGGCTGAAACTGAACACGCACCAGGAGCAGGAAGTGTTGCACGGTTAGCAGTAAGGGATAACTTGTAGGGGTGTGACAGGGCCTCAGTGTACACTGCAACGTGACCGTGTGCAGAATAAAAAATTGTTCAACATTATACAAGTATACATGTCACTCTGTTGTTAACATACAGAAAGAGCTCACCTGTCCTGTGATCGTGATCGCTCCTCCAGAACCTGCAAACTTTGCATTTGTTAAGTCATAAGCCTAATGATGGGTTGCGGCAACCAACACATTATACAGTTACATAACCATGTTAAAGAGGTAAAAAGAGCTAATTTTTAATAATAAAAAAAAGAAAAAAGTTTTGGTTTAAAGAACAAAATCAATATGAAGGTGAGTTGAACATTATCCATACGCTCGGTGGACTGCACTGTCTTATCAACACGTTCCGTTCAAGGCCAGTAATTTTATGTGCAGGTGTGAACATGTTGCTTCAGTTCATTTGTAACTGCGGCATGAGCAAAAACTGACTTGTGATTTGCATGAAATAAAAGCATCGTGCAGTGACTTTTGTACCACCAGTTATCAAAGACTTTATGCGCAGAATGGAACAAGTGTTTTGTCGCAAAGAAGTGTGTATGAATGTATAAAGATGTTCATGAAAGGTCGCGCAAGTGTTCGCCATCAAGAAGGCTGATGACGATGCACGTCCGCGCACTTCTGCAAAACCTCGGTTCTGAAGTGTTAAAGCGTCCTCCCTATAGTCCTGATCTCACTCCATCTGACTTTGACCTGGTTGGTTTTTCTGAAAGCAGAACTACGAGGACGAAGATTCACTTCTGATGATGAACTGAAGACAGTGTGCAATTCGTGACTCACAACTCGGACTTAAACGTTTTTTTAATGAGGGAATACAAGAGCTTGTTGCCAGTGTATTGAAAAGCAAGTGGAGATTGAGAATTTCAGAAAAGACAATTTTTTGACAAAGTAATTTTTACAGACCGTGCAAATAATTTTTGAATCACCCTCGTAAAAATTACAGATGGTCGCCGACTACCTTGATTTACAAATTTCCGCAGATACAAACGAACCGCGGTTCTACTTCCGGTTCAATCGCGGAAGTAGCTCGCATGTATTGTATAAAAAAAAAAAATACAGCAGTGCACCAGATACCAATATTTACACTTACTCTCTCTCACTCACTCACTCGTCTTTTATACCGCTTTATCCTGTATTCAGGATAGATTCAGCCCAGGAGGCTTAGGGCACGAGGCAGGGTAAACCCTGAACAGGCTGCCAATCCACCACAGGGCACACACACATACTCATTCGCATACTATGGGCAATTTGGGAACGGCAAACTAAACCTAATCTGCATGTCTTTGGGAGGAAACAGGAGTACCCGGAGGAAACCCACCACGCATGGGGAGAACATGCAAACTCCATGCACGCAGAGAAGGGAATCAAGCCTGGCCGTGAGTGAATGTATACAATGTCTAATGTCCAGTATATCATATGTATGTGCATGTGGGGATGCGGGAGAAATTATTCAAAGAATCAGGGAGCACAATGATTGAAAATGTCTGTTCTGTAAAGCTGTCTTGATGGTGAATAATCCAAATTTTGGTAAAATCCTCAACAAGAAAGAATTCACTGTCCAATACAGTGGAAAAGAACTCCGAGACAAAATGGCGTTTTGGATTCCCCTCGTGATTTAAAGGCACAGACAACACTTAGATTTGATGTGAGATTGATTTTCTTAGGCGCGGTTAAGTTTTTTGGCCACATGATGGCAGTGTGGGGAAAGGGGACGGAGATTTAGTTGCGTGGATTGGTATGCTTTACACTGTATATTTGTGTCAAAGGCGGCGGCGTACAAGACTGATTTTGACTTAAGAACAAATCAGACTTACAAACGAGTTCCGTTCCAAAAGAATGTTCATAAAAGTCGGGGACTACTAAAAAAAAATTTAAAAAAAGGAACTATAAGAAAATCCCTACTGAAAACATCCTTCAGCAGAAATCATGTAGGAAATCCACTCACTAGTACGCTAATCTCCATGAGAACATCCTTGACAGTGACTGTATTATTACCAGGTGTGAACCGAGTTTTTTTTTTTTTTTTTTTTTTTTTTTTTTTTTTAACCATCCCAGCACTTTATTAGGAGTCTTTATCTGATTATCTTGTTCAACACGCTTACTTTCGCTCTCACTTTGAAGTCTTATCGCCTAGGTTTACAATCAACCAGATTTGCATTCCTGACTCAGAATAATCCAAATATGGAAAAATAAACGTGTTTTATGGGGCCAGAACAAGATCTCCTCAGATTGACGTGGCCGGATTAATTACGCCCTCTTTTTTTTTTTTTTTTCTTTTTTTTTTCCCACGAAACCACATCGAGTCATCATCACAGACCTTACGAGACCCGGACCTTGTAAAGGTTCTGCTAATGATTAACCAAGTTAAGCACTTGGCTGGATTTGATGTAGAGCACCGGTCACTGGTGTAGGTCCAAATCAAACAAAATGCTTACACGTTTATAAAATCTGAACAAGTCTTTATAATCGTCTGTCGTCGTCCCCCCCCCCCCCCCCCCCCGCCCATCATTTTACTTGTGCACATGCTTGCATGTGAAGCATTTCCTTTCTAAAACCTGGTCATGAGACTGGCCTTCCAGGCGCGCTCAGTGTGTCATTCCCACGAGGCAGCTTTATCTCCTGACTTTTTATAGGCATTGCGGAGGTATTCCAGAGCAGCCTGGGGACGCTCGCTGCGGTCCAGGGAAATGTGTTCATTCATTCACATCTACAAGAAGTCACAAAGCATCGCTTTTTCTGCTCCCTGTGATGTCATTTTAAACTTCTCATGTCTACTAGTCGGATATGGACACGCAACCAAATCCAGCACCTCGGAATCACACCTCGTGTTTTGTCCTGTCTATTGGTATCTATAGTTGTATATCTAAAAAGTAGATTTTGAGATTTTTAATCAGTGCTAAAAAGTGACTCATCTACGGTAGAAAATTTCATTCAGATATTTTTATAATCTTAATTGTCAAACAGATGAAACTTGGACAATTTAGATTTCACATGAAAAGACATAAACCTAATAAAAGTTTATTATTCTAAAATGCAGAATTATTAAAATATGAATTTGACATTATGGACACTACAGGTTTTTTTTATTTATTATTTTGCTTTTACCTAAAATAACACAATTTAAACAAAAAATTTTACTGGTCATATGCACCAATTTTAGTATCAGTACTCATAAAGAAATATCAATCATTTGCATTTTAATTGCAATTCTTATTGTTTAAAGCGAGACAGTATAACGCTGAAAAATTGCCATTTTTGGGGCACATAAAATCATCTCTCCAATCTGGCTGAAGTTAGCAACTTGAAATGTTTTATGAAAGCAAGATTGTCACTTCCATGTTGCATAAACTTCAGAAGTAGCTATTTTGGTCACACTTATTTTCTGTATAGTAAGTATAACAGAAAAAATTAATCACCAATACTGTGTTTTGGCCTGAATAGATTTTTATTTATTTATTTTTTTTCCAATTGATTATTCTGTGCTCGTACTTTAAGATTTACAAAATTTACTAACCCTGCGCAAATGTGCCAGGCCTCACAGGTAATGGGTGGTTTTCACAACAAAAGTATCGAGCTGAAGAACTGTGAAAATCTCAGCAGGGGTGAATAACACCTTGGGACTTGCACCAGAAAATAAAAAAGTCAGTGATTCTAGTGTTAAATGCTCTCTAGAACATACACATCCCAAACAGAGGGGTGTATCATGCTCTGCCTAAGCAGCTCGTTGACATCAATGATAATAAATTATTAGAGTCTTAATTTTGAAGAAGTATTTTGAGGTTCTGTGACCAAATCACATTGTCTATCAGTAGGACTGTAACAATAACAGTAAAAGAATTGTATCTACCCCTCGGACGCGTTAGTTGCTTCCCAGTGAGACGTGCAGCTCTACTTCATCAGTGATCATGTTGAAACTCGAGCTCGGATCAAATACGTACATCATGACATCAGAAACGCACGTCATTCTTTATCCAGTGGACCGGTACCAGTGGAGACGACGATGATGCTGAGAAAAAAAAAAAAGATACTTCGCTATCCTTCTTACAGTAATTAGCTACTTTTCCAAGCGGTTTAGTTTGTTTCGGACTATATTTGATTAGATGTGGCGTATATTGAACATTATAAGCAGCAACGTCATAAATCAAGTCAAGTGCTTTCAGACACCGTATGTTCGACTTCCTGTTTTTAATGGAAACATTTCAGCATGTATGATCAAAAAACATTTCACAAGCAAAAACTGGAGTTATATAACTGTTTTAAAATCTTTTCTAAGGTTGTGTATGAATTTTTTCACTTTTTAAAATTTTTTATTGCTATATTCCTGAAACAGTGATTGATTAAACACTTAAGTATTGTCGGTTACAAGATCGGGCATGTGTAGTTTGTGTAAGTGGACCCTGAGATCCCTCACACTGGCCTCTGTTGGAGGCGTCCATCAGGACACAGGGGTGTTGTTACAGTCACGGGTACCTGACGCCCGCTCTGGAGGCTTTGGAGGCTGGAATAACAAGGACAGCTGGGAGCCTAGCAACCCCCGCCCCTGCATGTTGTACTGCAGTTTAGATATGGGGGGGGGGGGCGGAGAAAAAAATCTGTGACCTTGAGCAAGCAGATTCTTTTCAGCAGTGTTTTTCACACACACACAAATACACACGCCTCGAGTTGCGTTACAGTCTTGAACAGGTTCAGTTCTAGTTTATCAGGTAGACATTTGGGCTGTGTTTAGTGCGACTTCCTGTTTACTGGTGGTGTGTAAGAGATGCAACAATAATGAAGGACATTAGAAATACTGAAAGTTATACAGGGGAAATGTTACTTTTTGTACATGTGGAGTAGACCTGCACAAATGTCGGTGATTACATTCCAGACATGTTTTTAAGTGTTTTGGTAATTCTTGTCCTTAGAAATATTCAGAAATAGAGTTGATTATGATCTAATGAGTACAGGTGTGGTTTTAACTATAATCATAGTTTTGTCCTTGTTATATCGTATAACTTTGCATTTTATTTATTAATTTGTATGATAATATATTTATTTATCTTTAGCAAGCATATTGCAATGTATGTGTCATTTGCGTCTTTTGTCCACATTTGTAGTACAAAGTGTTTTATTTTGGTTTGTTTCTTGTTTAAACTAAGAAAATATTACATCCTGACAAGAAAAGCTTTACAGAATACAAAAAGCATTCGCCTGTCAAAGTAAATAATTTACAATATAACTAAGGAGGTTATGTAATGAGGTAAAGTACGTAAGTTGACTACACATGGGTAGGCAAAAAAATAACTTTGCAAAGAAAATATGTCGGTAAAATAATTATGTATGAAAGAGATTGTGTAAGTAGGTAGTTTGTTTAAGTTTTAAGTTAAATGAGAAAAAAAATGTCAGTAGCTAAAGTAAGAAGTAAAGTGTACAATTGACCAGGTACACAAAATAAGTGAATGAAATACCTAAGTAAATTGGTTTGTTTTAGGTAAGTAAGTGGTTGAATTAAGTTAAATAATGTTTATTTAGTAGGGAAGTCTGTAATTAAAGCTTTAAACCAGTTACTGAAGTAAGTAAATTGTATAACTAATAATCACCAGAAACCAGCTGATACGATATTACCACAGTACCTACCGTAGTGTCGATTCGATTTGTATTGTGATTCCACAAGTATCGCAATTTTATAATTATCCTGTTTTGAAATTATTATTATTATTATTATAGATATTGTTTTGTTTATGATGTTACAATTTTAAACCTTCTTAGGAAATAATTTGCTCCTAGCACACAGGATGCTGTTCTGCCTGACAGTTGATAAATAGTTTATAGTGCACCACCTGTAGGATTATAGAGGAACAGCAGGGTTTTACCACCTTGTAAAAAAAAAAAAAATTTATAATAATAATTTTGTTTAGTCATTGTGGTGGTACAGGAATTACCGCACAAAAGAATGGTGATGCGTAACTAAATCAACTTTCTTCCCATCTGTAGGAACTACGTAGGTAAAGCAAATAAACTAAGTGAGTAAATAACTAAAGTTAGTAAGTATTTGAATACATGGAAGCTTTTGATGTCTGTTTACCAAACAAAAAAACTTCACAAAAGACTCAGGCTTGAATTAATGAATAAAAGGTCATTTAAGTTAGTAAAACAAGTAAGTACTGTATGGGAATTATATTAATTATATGATACTTATTATATTAATAAAATAAATAACTACGTACATACTTTAAAGCAAACACACAAAGTGAGTAAAGATAATTAATTGTTTATTTTTATATTTTTTCTTTTGTGCTTAAGATGCAATTAAGGTGCAGTTACTTTCGCTCATTTGCGTTAGGAATTATTGTGCTGCGCAGTTTCTGTTCATTGCTAATCTTAATATGAACCGTTTTGCCGCTCAGGCTGCGGATTGCCCAGGAGGAGCACCGCACGGTGGAGGTGGAGAAGGTAAACCTGGAGCAGAAACTCAGGGACGAGATTAATACGGCCAAGCAGGAGGCTCTGAGGCTGCGTAAAATGCGGGAGGGAACCGAGAACGAGCTCAGCCGGCAGAAATACGCAGAGGAAGAGCTGGAACAGGTACGTGTGTGTGTGGGTTCATTTCCTGCCTCAGGGCTGTGTGTGTAGAGTTTGCATGTTCTCCCTGTACTTGGTGAGTTTCCTCCCACAGCCCAAACACATCCAGATTAAACTAATTGGCGTTCTCAAATTGCCCATTTTGTGTGTGTGTGTGTGTGCGCGTGTGCGCGCCCTGCAATTGATTGTGCCCAAAGTGACCGACAGGATAAGCAGTATAGATGATGAATGAATGAAGACATTACTGCACAGTATTTCTTCACGTATACCTTCATGTTATGGAGCTGCAGTCAGAGCACAGGGTCAGCCAGAACACGGTTCCTCTGGAGCGGGTTGGGTTATAAGGGCTTTGCTCAAGCAATCAACAGTGACAGCTTGTTGGAGCTGAGGCTTGAACCGCCAACCTTCTGATCACTATATAATTTTCAGTACTGTAGACAGAACACAAAGCGACCGTAGAGGAAAACGTGGCTTGGGATATTGAATTATTACCGTATTTACCCTACAGTACTGATACCAAAGAAAACACACCTGCACCCAGTACTGTACATACAGGGGTAACATCGGTATTTTATATTCTAGCACTGCTTTTTTGATAAAGGGGGTAATGTATTAAAGCTGAGTTTGAAATGAAATTAAAGTGATTTGGGAGCAAATTTATGGTGTAAACTTTTTTACCACCTCCAAAATTCAGTGTTTCACAATTGGCGGCTGCTCTAAGAACGTAATTTTGGGGGTCCACTGTACCTTTATTCTATGCCGTGGCCTCTTGTTTAGATTTGACGGGTGTGTGCTGTTATCCAGGATATGCTGCATTTGCTCTTATGGAAATGGCGAAACCCAGAGACACACCCAGTCGCTCTCGCTTCCTGAAGTGGACGAGAATCCGATCTCGCCCAAGCGCAAGACAATAAAAGGTGTAAGAGGACACGGCGTGGCCGCGGTGTACTGTAGCCGCTCCACCGCTGTGCCGCGTTAAAGCGGAGCCTCATTAGAGCCGGGTATTAAGTCTGGAAACGAACGAGCCGCTCTCTGTCCACTCCTCACAAAGGCCACTTTGACTCAGAGATGAATCAACGTTCTGATATAATGATTTGTGGTCGATGCAGAAAGAGACTGTATTACAAGCAGCGTTTGATCTGGTGTTTTTCAAGTGTTATATTATTTATTAACGTTACGTTTTTGTCATCTTACTGTATGTCCGGACATGGTTTAGAGATTTAGAGAAGTTGGAGGTGTGTGTCAGTACGTGGAACAAGTTTAACCCCATTTTATCCCAAGTTTCCAGTTAAATTGTTCTGTAAAGTCTTAGCATGTTTAGTTTTTCCCTCTTGAATCGTCATGTGTCGTTGTTATTGATTCTCCAGCGCTTCCAGGGAAACAAACAAAAGGCTGTGTTTAGTTAACAGTGATTAAGGAATCGAAGTCTGAATCCATCATGTGATGGATTTTGTGAGTCGGAATTCAAACCAGTGATTTCAATAAACTAGTTGTGTGTTTGAGTTTCTGACTTTTTGTACAGTTTTGAGGCTATCCCGGTCACGATCGCTGTCACGAGTTTTGATTCATTATCGGCTCCTGCACTTTGTATGCTTTATCTCGTCATTCAAACATAATGCACTCGCGTTTCGCTACGCCCAACCAAATTTCCATTAGTTGCCGGGAAACAACACATTATAATTCTTAGGCCTTCATCCTTATTCAGCCTAGGCGTTCAGGCTCTCTCTCTCTCTCTCTCTCTCTCTCTCTCTCTCTCTCTCTCTCTCTGTGTGGGCCTGTACCACCACAAACAGAAGGCTTGCACCCACTGTATCCGCAGCATGCTGCCGTTATTAAGCTGACTCTGGCGCCCCCCACAGGTACGCATGGCCCTGAAGAAGGCTGAGAAAGAGCTGGAGTCGCGCAGCAGCTGGTCTCCGCCTGAAGCTCTGCAGAAATGGCTGCAGCTCACGCACGAGGTGGAAGTGCAGTACTACAACATTAAGAAGCAGAACGCTGAGAAACAGCTGCTACTCGCCAAAGAGGGGGTTAGTATCGAACCGTCTTTACCGTTCTACTGCAAATGTTTACGCAATAAATAAATAAAGGTAATGAAATAATGAGCTGAGATAACTGACGCACTTTAGATTAGATTAGATTTCTGATTGGGATACAAGTGCAACCTATTTATTTAAATTTTTTTCCCCCTCAAACAAGGAGGAGAAGGATATTATTGTTGTAGTTAAAATCTATAAGTTAGCCAAAAAATGTGTACACACTTCAGGTAAAGAAAAACGTGTATAAATATTGTAAGACTAAATTTATTTCTATGTTTTATATTGATGTATATGATTATGGTTATAATATGATAATATTGTATATTATAATATATTTATTATTAACATCATACTATTTTTCTTTCTAAAGTGTGTATACCATTTTTTGGCTGATCTAAATTAGTGTTATTATTATTATTGGTCTCTGCTAAATTTGAATGTAAAACAGATTTTTATTTATTTAAAAATAAAACGTATGTACTTTTTCAAAATAACTTTTTGTATTATTTTATTGTATAATTAAATTTTATTGTAAATGATTAAGGATAATATTATTATACTATAATATTTTAGTTATTTTAGTTATTTTATTAACTATTATAATAGTTAATTTTTTTCAACTTTATTAATAATATTTCCTCTTAGCATTTAATAGTGACAGTAATATTACAGTACATACAGTAATTTTGGTTTTTCACTAAACAAATGTAAAAACCAGAGGCTGTATTGTCGCGGTGTAAACCTTAACTCTCTTTATCTCGTTACCAGGCAGAGAAAATAAAAAAGAAGAGGAACACGCTGTTCGGGACGTTTCACGTGGCACACAGCTCCTCACTAGATGATGTGGATCACAAAATCCTGGCAGCGAAGTGAGTCAGCGCTCAGCCCTGCACCTCGCTCGCCGTTTTTATCTCCAGCCACGGCTGCAGCGATACTGACCCGAGGACATCACGATCACGTCTCCAAATCCCCCAGTGTCTTAACCCCAGCCTTTAGTTATTTATTAGATTTATGTAAAATTACTTCTTTGGTTTATATACAGTATTTGAAGTTCTAAAAGATTTTTTTTAAAGATACTTTATAATTAATTTTATTAAATAAGGGGAATTTACAGACTGACCACGTTAAAGAAAAGCTTTGAACTGATTTAGATTTAATAAATATTGTTTGTCTCATAGTAAAATAAATCTGTTTCTATCTCTCTCCATTTTCTCACACATTCTTTTTCTCTTTCTAACTCTCCGTTTCTTACTTCTTGTTTCCTCACTCTATCTTCTTTGACCCCCTCTCTTTCTCGCGCTACTTTTTTTTTTTTTCTTCTTCAATATTCTTCTTGTTCCCTTTTTTCCCCCTCTCTGTCTTTCTCTCTTTGCCTTTTTACCTCTTTGTCCCTTTTTTCTCTTTCCCTCTCTGCTACTCTCTTTCTCTCTCCATCTACATCATGTCTCTCTCTGTGACACACACCATCTTTCTCTCCCCCTTTCTTCCTCTTTCTTCCCCCTTGCCTTTGTCAAATACACACTTTCTTTCTCTGCCTCTTTCTTCCTCCCACTCTCTCTCTCTCTCCCCCTCCCCCTCTTTCTTTCCCTCCTTGTACCCCCCGACCTGTCTGTCCCCCAGGCAGGCTCTGGCCGAGGTGACGGCTGCCCTGAGAGAGCGGCTGCACCGGTGGCAGCAGATCGAGATGCTGACGGGTTTCACGGTAGTGAATAATCCGGGTCTGCCCTCGCTGGCCTCCGCCCTCAACCTCGACCCCAGCTTCATGGGCGGCCGCGCCACACAGCAGGCCTTCGTCATGTCCGAAGACATGGATGACATGGACGAGGACATTGTCCCACCTGGACCTCTGCAATGTAAGGACTTAACGGACACAAACGGGTCCAAGGCCCGGCCCACTAAGGGCTCGCAGAAACAAACGAAGGGCCTGCTCCTTAAATCTAAAAAACCCTCCTCCTGACCCACCGTGAGAGATGTTCCATGCACATGTCAGAGTAACAGTTCTGTTCAGGAAGAGAGAGACAGGGGATGTTGGCTTGTAATGTGAAGCATAAATCTTGCTGTGTTGTAAACACAAAGCGGTGTTTGCTTTCTGTCTGGTGGGATGGCGTTCGGACTCCAGGTGCTGTGCAAGATCTTCCTTACAATGCTTTTGTCACTTTTTTGGAACTGACAGTTCAGAATACAAGAATCATGACCCTGGATGTTTGTGTTTTTTTTTTTTTTTTCTTTTCTTTTTTACTAGGCCTGTAGTATTGGTTTAATAATAGGAGGCTTCATTGTCTCTGCAACATTTAAAAAATAAGTAAATAAATAAAAATAAGACATCCCTTTTTATATTTATAAAATTGTACTTTAATTATTCTGGCTGTTTAACTTTAATCCCAAGGACGCTGTTGGTCTGAATCATCACTAAGTGCACATTTCCGTGCTTGTTTTAAAGGTGTATATACAGTACAGTATATACAGTATATTTCTATTAGAAAATTATCAGTTAAATTAGTAACGATCTGGAAAATTTCCTGATTAACAAAATGAGTCATCGATCGCGATCCTAAAAATCACACATCATACGAGCCGAAGGAAAACAGATCTGGTGCTGAATAAATGATCAGATATTGAGATTAATAGTCGGTCATTATTCGTCCAGCGTTTATTTTATTTTTTAGCATTCCTGCAGCATTACAGCTCTGCTCCTGTGGTGCAGATTATCAGCTCACATCATACTGTATGAAAAACAGTTCTGTAGCCCAAAATGAAAAAAACGAAGAAAAAAAAAAACCCACAAAGCACTGTTTGATTAATTTTTAGTTCACTTTGCTTAGACACTCTCCAACAAACAGACTACATTATAAATATGTGAAAGCAATGTTTTTTTTTTTTTGTTTTAAGATTAATATTATATATAATATAAATGCATTATTATTTACATATATTTTTTTTATATATAGTATTATACTGTAATCCGTTCCAGCCACCCAAAAAATTGCATATATTTAAAAATTTTTGAAAAGACATGTAAATAAAGTAAAATATTAAATAGACATTAAACATCACTTAACCTTAATTTATGATTCCTCTTGACAACGGCTGCTTTAAAAACCAAACTGAAAGTGACTCCCTTTTCTTTTTGCTTCACCAAATCTTCCACAAAATGCAAAAAAACAACGTCAAATGTAAACTCGCTTCACTTGGCTTTCTGCATTACGCAAACAAGTTTTAAATGACTCCCGGATGTACGGCAAAGTTTTTGGTTCGTACATTTGCCAGAAATTCTTCATATGGCGAGAATTTGTAAGGGAAGGCATTCATCCTGTATACTGAGGTTCCACTGTGTGTAGAAATATAAAATCACAATGATGTTTACACTTTTGCGGAATCCAGGACCGCTGCGAACAGAACTTTGGTTCCTATTTGTTGTGTGTTTTGTTTTTCGTTCCCCATTTGATACTCGACTCGCCCACACTTCCAGATGCCACGCGCTTTAAGGACCTTTGAGTGAGTGTGACCTCCAGTCTTTAATTTTGCCTCTCATCACCTTTCCACCTGCCCCACTTAAGCATTTCTTATTTTTAACCCACCGCAAAGCGCGCACACGTCAGTAAAACAGAAATGCATTGGTATTAATCTGCTGATTGCTGCTCTGTCTGCAACTGCCCTGTTAGGAATATACAGTGCCACAAAGACCAGACGTGTACTTTGGGGCTGTCAAAGGAAATGTTGCGCTTTCACGGTATGACGTGTTCCATGAGGAGCTGCTTATTCAGCGTTTGTGGGAGGAAATCATCAAGGCGGAGGAGTTTAAACTGTGTGGTTTATTGGTAACATGACGGGATGCTTTTAATCCTAACTTTGAGAGAGAACAAGAGGCAGATAAGAGAAAGAAATTATAGCAAGCATAGCATAAGTGAGGACCTAATCGATAAAATAATGAACGAACAGAAATGGTGTTGTACAAGAAGAATTAAAAACCTATAGTAACACCTTGTCGTTGATTAATTTCCAGTCAGATCATGCCAGTCATGTTCTACTAAAACGCTTTCCCAAACCTTCTCGCTAAAATGACTCCTCTAAAGCCTCAGTCATTTCTAACATTTGTTATTAATTAAAAGATGTGTCCTCCTTTTATTTTATTTATTTATAAACATTTTTAGACTTCACAGATTTTTATGTTGGTTTGGACATCGATAAGATTGATTAGTCTTGCAGAGGACTAGATAAATAATCCATATCTGCGTAGCTCTTTTGACAGCCCTGGTGTACACCGTTACTACCCCAAGTTCCTTTTGGAGAGGATAAATTGCAGTACCTGTGGTCAGTGTATGTTCAGTGCATCACCTGTATCCCACCTTCACCCTTTACCTCCAGACACCCAAGTCTTGAGTTGCACCTGAACTTCCTGCTTGACCACGCCTCCTGACACCTATCTTTGTTTTTGATTTATTTTTTTATTTTTAATATACATGTTTTTATTTGTTCCCATCTGTTCTCAGATACCCGTGTTGTAACTCGTGTTGTTCTGTATCCACAGCTCCCAGTATGATATCTCTTCGCCAGAGGCACATTGACCCGCAGCTGGCCATGGGCTCTCAGAGGTTGGTAGAGAGCAGCCATGCGACCGGAGGGCACCAAGGGGAGGGCAGCTCATACCCGCCGTCCTGGCCCAGGCCCAGCCTGCGCCAATCTCACGGCCAGGTTGATACGCTGGGCCTCGCTGTCTCGCACCCCTCCATATTCTGTGCCTCCTCTTCTCTTTATCCCTCCTCCTCCTCCCCCCACGCTTTCTCGTCATCCGCTCCCCATTCCGCCTTCTATCACTCGTCTTTCCAGCCGTTGGACCCCATCCCAGACTCGCCCCCGCGGCGCAGTAGAAGCTTTGGGTATTCGTCTTGTGTTTGTGCACTTTGCCTGGCATGACTGTAGAGCAGATCACAAAGCCCTAGTGCCTTTTAACAAACTCATCCCATTTTCTTGTCTTCCACCAATTTCAAATCCAGCGAGTGTCGCGCATGCGTGTTGATTCTCCTTCTTTCATAATGCCTCTGCAGTCTACTAGCATGTCTGACACACGGACACACACGGTGTCTTGCTCTCTGCCTGTTGAAATTTTTTTGACCCTTACAGAGATGCCAACATTTACCGTCTAGCCTTGCCGTTTACAGTATTTCAGTGTTTGTTTTTTTTGTTTTTGTGTGGTTGTTGCTATGGCAATACCTCAGACCTGAAAACTCCACTTTGAATGAAGATGTCTTTTGTAGAAAAGCTATTTGACTGATGCAGGTTGTGAAAGATTAGCTTTCACTTCAAGGAAACGTCATATAGTTGAACCTCTAACTGACTTTTGACAAAAATCACCATTTACGCTATTAAGACGGACTTTTTAAGGATGTACTAGGAGTTTGTCTGCCTTCTAGGATGTTCTTAGCAATGTTGGCACCTCTGCACTTATTTTCAATCACGACCTTAAGCTTGATTAACTTTCCTAATGGTTGCTGAAAAGTGTTGCCGCCTTGACTAACATAAATGCAGGAAGTGAATAAAAACTGATGAACCAATCGATTCGGAATGATCCCACCGCATTAACGAATCTCTCTCCTCAGGGACTTGAATCGCTCCGATTCGGATTCCTCCCTGTCCGTATCTCAGACCAGCGAACAGCTTCGGCTGTCTTTGAGCTCCAAGACTCCTCCCATGAAACCCACATCTCTCGTTCACGGTTCCTACTCGCGCTCTGAGGAGTCTGCGCCCTTCCACACCCCCAACGGAGGAAACAGAGTTGCCACCTCGGGCGGCTCTCCCGACGGATGCCCAGACAGCCCGATCCTAATGAAAAAGATCTACGGCATCGGGAAGTCGTCCAGCATGAGCGAGATTCACGGGTCCATGTCGGAATCATCACGTTCCTTAAGCCCGAACTCGACCGAGCCGGACACGCCGTCTCCTACCACGCTTCCGGGGATGGCTGTGCCGAAAAGCGGGAATCGGGTCCCTCAGGTCTCGTCAAAGAAAAGCCCGCTGGAGGAAGACAGCGCCTCGACAGGGGAAGACACCGACTCCACGAGCCGCAAGAAACACACCACGTTCAAGATCTTCAAGAAGCAGAAGAAGTAACGAGGGTTCAGTTTAGAGACTGCTCGAAACGATGCATCTGTACTCCATTATTACAATGGAAGTCCCGGTTATTTGTGTAGTGGCACACGCGAATGCCTTGGCAGCATTTTTTTTTAAGGTACTTCTCATAGGGGACTTGGGGGACTTTTTTAAATTCCTCTTCTTCTCAGTCAGTTTTGTTTTGTCTTTAAAGGATCTAACTCCAGGATGTCAGTGGGACATGGGAACGTAAAAGTTATTTATTCTACCGCAGGCAGTGCATCGTTGTTTCTCCCCAGACTCTCGCTGTTTTCCTTGTACACTTCTTGATCTGCTTGCATGTCTTGGCTGAAATTTTTTGAATGCTCCTAAATGTTTGCTTGGTTCTCGTTTTTCCTGCAGCTTGAACACATATTATCAGGTGTTCTGTTTCGGACAGAACACTTTGTGTTCTGTCATTTTATGTTTTTTTTTTTTTTTTTTTTTTGTCCTGGAAAATGTTAATTAATGGACAATTTAAAGGCAGCGTACAGTATGTGATCAGTGCTAGTTAAAGTCAAAAGGGAGCATAAATAAATAAAAAGAATAAAATAATAATAAAAGGGCTGAATCATCATGTTGTTTGTGAAACCCTTCTTAAGTCTGTTGCACTACTGCTGAATAATCGTGAATTGGTTTTAAAGAGTACCTCTAATATGTTTTGGCATATCAAAGTCATGGACTTGATACTGATGATAAAGTCTAAATGATTGTGATCATTCCAACTCATCTTAAAGGATCATGTGCACTATGGGTTGTGATTAAATGCATCACATGACTGTTCCATTGCTGTGATTTTTCGCGACCGTGGATCGAACGGGGCTTTAGATTGTCGATTGTATTCGGCAGTCTAAATAGATGTTAAAGCTGTATCCATGCCTTGTAGACTAGATCGAGATCTATCCCTAAAGTGTCTTGTACTTTGGCAAGAGGCATGTAAAGACAAAGGAACTAACATTGTACTTGTCTGTATTAAAGTTCCAGCTCGTGGCTTTTTGTTTGATTGTATTTTTTTGGCCAAACCAAAGATAAACTCCACTAAATTATATCGTTATCAAATTGATGTTGATTAAATCTGATTTTATTTAAAAAAAATAAAACTCCGTCCCTTATAGCTCTAAGTCAGAATTTTTGCCAACACTTTGCTAGACCTTGTTCATAAGCCTCCTTAGTACCGACATAAGAAATGTGAGACACATTGAAACAAACTGATGCAATATTTATAAAAGCTACAGTAACTCCAATTTTAGAAAGCTTGGTATCAGGCTAGAAAGTTGACGTAATTAGTGATAAAGATGATAAGTTTGTCCAACTTATAAAGTCGACACAGTACATTTTACGTTTGTTACTTTGACACAAGAAGACATTGGCTGTCTCAAATTAAATACAGCTAATGTTAAAGTTGCCATAAGGTTACTCTTCGATAAGGTTGACTTAATGGGGTGAAGGTTGTTAAATGAACCTCGTTCACAAAGTTGACAATCGGAGACGAGCTGCTGTTAGGATAATAAATTTAACAAAGATGTTTTAAAGTTGACGCAGAACATCCACTCTTGTTACAGGTCATCATATCTCATTCCTACCTGGCTTCCTAAGGCCGCTCCCCAAACAGCAACAGCTACCAACCAGAAAGGGTACAAGACTAGCATGTGCTGCTTCTGGTGCTTCTTTTCAAACTGCTGCTTAATCACTGTTAAAAGGGCTACACTCCGAGGAAAACGCTACCGACCCCCTTTTTTCGCTCGGGTAAACTTTCATACCCGTCCCCACCAAGGCGGTCATGGAGCTAGTTTAGAGCTGGTACCAAATTTTGAACCGGTATGTTTTCATACAGCCAATTAAGATTTAACAAATGCCTATGATTGGCTAGGGTCGCTATGACAACAAATAGTCTCTCGACCTAGGCTCCCAGCTATAAATAGTCTCTCTACCTAGGCTCCCAGCTATAAATGGCTCATCACTCAGGAATCAAACTTGCAATCTCCAGAGGATATCCGGAGCTTCTGTTTGTCCCCAGATGTTGGCCATTATATGTGGGGCAGTGGTTGCTCAGCGGGTTAGGGCTCTGGGTTACTGATCAGAAGGTTGAAAACCCAGCTCCACCAGGCTGCTGGTGCTGGGTCCTTAAGCAAGTCCCTTAACCCTGTCATGTCCAGGGGTGCCGTATCATGGCTGACCCTTTGCTCTGACCCCAACTTCTCACAAGTCAGGATATACCAAGAAAATTATTTCACTGTGAGGTAATGTACGCGATAAATAAAGACTTTACTTAAAGTCAATGCAACAAGAAAACAGCTGTTATAAAAGTGACTTAGCATGGTGTTGCAGGTCATGTGGTTGACATAATGGGAGGTAAACTGTTATGCAAGTGACAGACTTTAACAGATCTGTTGTAAAGTTTACACGACAGAATTTGGCCTGTTGTAACCGTGACATGGCAAAGTTGGCACAATAAGGGTCAGGTGTTAGAGAGTTGACATAACGAAGTGTTGGCGATGACAAAGATGAAATAAGAGGTCAAATGTTTTGAATAATAGCGATGGAAATCACCAGGTATCAGTCAATACGATATTATCATGATACACAGGTGCGGATTCTATTTGTATTGCAATTCTGTATGTGTCATGATTTTATAAATATCCCGTTTCAATATCTTTTTTTTTAAAAGCTTTTGTTCCAATCCTAAACAGATTTGGCAAATAAGTCGCACCTGTGAAGGGTTTAGGATTATTAGGAAGGCTGTAGGATTATAGAGGAACTGCAACATTTTACCACTTCAAATGCAAATAAAATAGATTTTGGAGTCGGTAATCACGTTATGTACCAATTTCTTTCATTCAGAAGATCTACTTAATGCAATCTCGCCCATTTCAATTATTTCTATATTGGTTTTTTTTGTCCACGGTGTGTCAGTGCATGTATATAAATGTATTATGTAAATGTATAATGTATTATAAAAACACTCTCGTGTGTGTAGTCACATGACTCCCCAATCTACGACATGGAAGCAAGTCTTTGATTAGAAATCCCAGCTTTAATAGTTCAGCATATTTACAATACAAACTTTGTCAGTGAACTATGAGGGCGAAAAAGCAACTAAATAATTGTTCATTAGTAATAATTGAGGTAAAATGTTCAATTAATCGTGATATTGGTTCAATGCACGTCACGTCAAGTGACTTTCCTATTTCTGTTTAGAAAGGTTTATGACAACTTGACATGAGGGCAATGATATAAGACAGTAATGACAGGATGTAATACATTTTCTTTTAGTTAAATGAATATATTTTATATATTTTCTCCACTTTTTTTATTAATACTGTATGAGAGATTTTACTCTTTTCCATGTCACAGTCAGTTGTCACATGTCCCGGGTTTTTAAGAGCAACTGCAGCGGAATTGGTTGAAGTACTCTATATAACTGCTAATAGGCGTTGGAGTAAGCCTTTATGAATATTTATTTCGGTTTTTACTGTTATAAATGGCTTACGTAGGTGTTATAATCACCAACCCTAAGTCAATTATGTTTTTTTTTTTGTTGTTGTTAAAGAAATGGCCAGATAATGTGTGTTTATAGTTCTCCTTTTCCATCACCAGTGTCTACATGTCTCTGGGCTCATCACCGAGGCAGCTTCAAGGAGGACTAGAATTATTTTCAATTTTTTTGTCTTATTTCTCAGACACGCAGAACATCAGCTCTCTATGCATTTTCTTCGCAGAACCCTACACGCTTTACCTACCACTGTATCAGTCACATGTTCGCGTCCTGGACTAACCAAAGCAAGTGCTGCACGAGACACCAGCTCCTCAGCCCTGGACTTCTTGATTGATCTGTTTGTGGTTTTGTTTTTATGTGAAAGATGGTCCGGGTGTAAAATGTCCAGATGACAAATGTATATCAGTTTGAAACATGAATGCACTCTTGATCGAATGTGTCCATGCATCATTTGTACCTCTTTGCATGGAGAAGCTGTAAAATGACTTTTCTGAGTGTTTGAGAGTGAGCGTATGTCTTTGTATGACTGTAATTATGTACGTGTGTGTGTGCGCGCGCATCACATTTCAGTAAACAGCACCTCGTTTCTGCATCGATGCATGTTACGTACCTGCTGCAATACCGGTTCACAGACGAGAGGAGCTTTTCAGACTCCCGGCGATTAAACCCCAGCGAGTTCCTACTTTAACATCTCTCTTTGAGCTTCTATTGATCATTCTATACGTTTGTACAAAAGCCAAGGTTGGGTGGATTATTTTGCATCATCTGTAGTGTTGAGGACTGCAAGTCCAGGTCTTGGGAATTTTATGGCACTCATGCATGAAAGCAATAAATGGTTTTAAAGAAAACATTGTCTTTTTGTTGTTGTTCTGCACATATACTGAATGTGCGCAAACACATAAGTTGAATGAGCAGACCTCTGATATGATGGACTGCTGTCACTATTACGTCTTCATAAAGTTGATGTACTGTAAACTTCCAAGAATTTTGACTAGACTAATATTAAGACTTAATTAATCGTTACATCTATCAATAGCTTTAATGCTTTAGTAATTAGGGATGTGCTTGAACAAGATTGTAGGTTAAAAAATGGCTGATGGAACTAATTAACTCATGAATATATTTTATTACAAATTGCTCCTGTGTTAAATGATGAAAATTTTGGTTTTGATTTAAAATGATACTGTTCCTACAAGGGACATCAGACAAGCCGTCAGTAATCTGTGTTCAAAGCACGCACAGTACAACGCCCAAGGAGAGTCTCTGCTACACATCAGTGCCATCTGTCGCCAGAGTTTTCATAATTCTTTGCCAGATGTTCTGTTACAGTCTCTGAGCTGATGAGATGGGAAAAAAAAGTCATTTATCATAAACAATGTTTTCTCTCTCTCTGTATATACACACACGCAACCCACCCTACCCAAAGTATCCGCTGCCAACAGCCTGGTGCCAGACTCCTAGTGGTCTTGTGAAGCCATGTCCCGGCAGCACAAGAGGAACCTATAACACACTTCCTACATTTTCATTTTGGTGCCCCACTGATGGTAATGTTATCTATATGATGTAATTTTTACATATCTGGGATTCCATCCATCCATCTAGGAACCTCTGTAGTCAAACTAGGGACCGTAGAAAGTGATTACCATTGTTTTTATTCCCATTTTTATGACCATGGTAGTCATCATTCAAACACTACGGGCAATTTGGGAACGCCAATTATCCTAATTATTAAATATTATTCAGCCCCCTTTGGTCTGAGTGCAGTCAGTTGCCCATAGACATTGCCTGATGAGTGCTAATGACTAAATAGAGTGAATGGCGAAGGATTTCGGTCTCTAGATGTGCAAAGCTGGTAGAGACATACCCTAAAAGACTGGCAGCTGTAACTGCAGCAAAAGGTGGTTCTACAAAGTATTGACTCAGGGGGCTGAATAATTACGCACACCCCACTTTTCGGTTATTTATTTGTAAAAAATGTTTGGAATCATTTATGATTTTCGTTTCACTTCTCACGTGTACACCACTTTGTATTGGTCTTTCACGTGGAATTCCAATAAAATTGATTCATGTTTGTGGCTGTAATGTGACAAAATGTGGAAAAGTTCAAGAGGGCCGAATACTGTAAGCCACTGTAAGAGTTTTATTATTAATAATCTCAGCCACTTGTATTCTTCCAAGAGCAATTCATATTAAGGTTTTTTTTTATGTTAACAAAAATAATTAATTATTTTAGTGCTCTCCTAGTGCTGTATATAATTTTTATTTTGCAGTGGGTTTTTATTTATTTATATTAGTTTATATATTCTCTGTAATCACTGGCACTGAATAACTTGCCAGAACAATTCTACTGTAAAACGTAATGTTTATTTGTTTTAGAGCCACCTTCGCCCTCGGCTTGCTCATCAGGGACAGTCCCATTATTATCTAAAGACATTTTTTCTTTTTTTCTTTTCTTTCGTTTTGTGAAGCTGCTTTGAGACAATGACCATTGTTAAAAGCGCTATAGCCTATAAATAAAAATGTAATTGCTTTTTTTTTTTTTTTTTACTTATATTAATAATTAGGTGCTTTGAGAAAATCATTCTAAACTCCAGTCAGGTAAGTTTAGTTTGATTCACCTGCCTGGCTTTTGTCTTTGCGTTTACATTTGCGGGTGGAACTGCAGCTCTGTGTTTACCTTCATCTGAACCTAACAGGATGTTCTTCCGCATGAGGAACTGCTCTTAGGAACAGTTCTAACATTAGTGATTCAGAAAATCGGTTCATTGAAACAACTCTTTGAGTGAATCAGGAAATCATTCAAAAGCAGAAGAATTTACATGATGGAATCTTTAGATCAATGTGTGTGTGTGTGTAGAAAACATACATAAAATGTCTTCTTTTACTTGCTAATTTGGTACAATGTTTAGATGATTGTATCAATCATCTAATCATCGCAAAAAATCTATGAAAATAATTGAAATATATAAATATATATCCCCCATTTCAATTATTTTTTTATATTTATATATATTTTTTATTTTATATATTTAATATAAAATTTTTATCTAATATAGTTAAAAAAAGAAATATATATATATATATATATCCACATTTAAATTATTTTTATATGTTTATTGCGATGTTTAGATGATTTATACAATCATCGTAAACATCGTAACAAACATCTACACATTCTAACATATATATTGTGTGTATATAAAGATTCTTTTATTACTGAAGTATAAAACAAACATTTTAATTAACTGTCATTCATTCAATTCGATTGTTGACTGTGATCGTATCGAAATAAAAGATATATTTGTTATGTTCTGTAGAAGATCTTCACAACTCACATGGAAATGAATCAAAGGGGAAAAGATTCGAATTACTGTAAAAGAGTCGAATCACTACAGTGACTCGTGTGAACGCTCCTGCTGGTCACATGGACGTGCAGCGTTTTTAGACAGGACATGAATTAAAAGCAAATTCACTGTGAAGGATAAAAGCTGATCTACTTTAATCATGAAGAAATTTGACTGTTTATTAATCTGACTGGATATATTTTATTACGTCACTTGCGTGAGAATGGAAGCCTTGCAGCGGATCTGCCGGGGGCTGTCACTTCTGCTCAGTACACTTGTGGGTAACTTATGGGTTAATTGATGGCATATTGGTGTGTAGTTGAATTTAGCAATTTTTACACCTGTAAGCAGTCATAAATAAATGTATTTATTTGTTTAGTTATTTTAATACGTCCAAAAAACAGCAGCAGTGTTTTACAAAGCAAGTTATGTTAAAACTTAAAATGAAATGGTGTTATTAATGCTTCTGCATACCAAAACATCTTGGACAATGCTATGCTTCAGTAATATTTATGTATAAAACTTATTTAAGCAATCTAAAATTGAACAAATAATTCTGTCATATCTTCAGGTAATTTCAAACTTTTCAGGTCTCAGCCAAAGCAGCCCAGGTGCTATTACGCTCATAAATCCACATGAATCTCCCCTCTCCGTCCACCCGCTGTGGGTCCAGTACTCCTGCAGTCAGTCATCACTAGTCAACCTGCAGGCTTTGGTCTCTTTCGACACTGGAACCACGTCTGTGATCTTCCAGAGATGGTGGAAATGTTCTCCTGATTCCCACAGCACCCGCGTTGTGAAGATGCATCTCCCTGACTGGTTGGTCTATCAGCCTGACTGGAGGATCCCGATGTCTGACTGGGTGCTTAGCTGTTTCGTCCGTGTCTGGATGAGCAGCGGCATATCGTCTGAGCCAAGCCGGGAGTCTCGGACCAGTGTAGTAGAAACATTGACGGTCCTTAATCCTCTGAGTCGACCATTTAAAGAGCACCTGCTTTGTCCAAGCTGGGAGACGGAGATGCTTTGGAAAGCTTTCAGATGGAAATCCGTGTGTCCAGATGAAAATGGTACAGCTGTTGGGATTAATTTTTTACTTTAAGAGTGCTTTACACTTATTTGTCCATGTTAGGATTTGCTTAAAAACAGACTTGGACCAAACCTAGACTTAAACCTGCACCGCCTTGTCATCAAAGTCTGTGTTTGACAGCTCAGTGCTGTTTGATTTGTGAGATCAACTCACCTGCAAAAAAAAGTGAACCAAACATTCCCAAATAGTTTGGAAAAAAATTAATCATGATATTTGAAAGTGCCATGTTGGTATAGTGGTTAGCACTGTAGCCTCACATCTTCAGGGTCGAGGGTTCGACTCCCACCTCAGGGTCTGTGTGCATGGAGTTTGCATCTTCTTCCCGTGCTTACGAACACCTGAAAATTAGATTAATTGGCGTTCCCAAATTGCCCATAGTGTGTGTGCCCTAAGCCTCCTAGGAACTCCACACACACTGGGAACTCGAGTCAACCTGTACTGCATGTCTTTGGACTTTGGGGGTGAAACTGGAGTGAAACCAGAAGGAAACTTTCTAAGCAAGGAGAGATCCTTTAAGATTTATGGCAAAAAATGACGTTAGTTATCGATATATAATCATTTATTCAGCTGTTTCAATGCTGAGGTCATTCTTGATCTTTCTGTGACTGGATTTCTGTCCAGTAAATTTAAGATTTTCATGGGGACATATTCTAAACCAAAACAAACCAATTTAGCGATTCAATTGAGAATAATAGATGTGAACAAATTTGACATGATGTTTATCTGAGTGTGTCCTGGTTGATCAGTGATGTTGATTTTGATATCTAGAAGTCGGCACTTTGCTCTCTTCGCTCTACGCGTCGACTGGAGAGAACTTTGGCATCACTAGAACCCTCCACCCGTACATGAACAGAGTGCTGGAAAGACAGCGCCTTAATGCCATCACGTATCCATGGTAAATTATCTTAAAAGCAGTTTATTCGGCTCAGAACTAAATAATGTGTTGGAACTGAAATGGTAACACCTTTCTCCTTAGGTGCACCTTCTCACTTTGGGTTTTATTAGAAAGTCAATGTAAAAATCATCTGTGTGGGATTTTACACCATGTAGACACGAAGGACAACTACGCCAGTCCGTCTTTCTTTCTCAAACATACAGGTGAGTTAATATTTCATCACTCTTCAGTCATACATATACGGTATAACGTACAGTATATACAGTATACACGACTGCAACGACTTTTCACTGTAGGTCACATCCACGTGCAGCTGGAATTAGAGAACGGTTCGGCTTCAGCATTTCTGTCGTCCTTTACACTTCCTTTGCACCGGTGGTGCCATGTGATTCTGGAGCTGACAGGAAGGATGGTGGGAATTTACCTTATTACTGTACGTGCTGGTAAATGAGAGGTTATGTGTGTTAAGTGATGTCTGATATTAATGATTGTAGGGGAAACTCACAGTGGCGTGTCTTAAGGGACATGAACAACCAGTTGTCGGCTCATCAGAATACACGTAAGTACTGTAGGTTTGCATGAAATAAAACTTAGCATAAAAATTACATTTAATAAAGCCAAAAATGAAGGGACAATATAATAATAATAATAATAATAATAGAGATGAATCGTTCTTACGATTCTAAAATATTTGCCCAATATGTCCTACCCAATTCCATCCATCCATCCATCAATCCTCTGTAGTCCATCTAGGAAATCCACTAAGCATGGGGAGAGCAGGCAAACTGCACACAGACCCCAGACGGGAATCAAACCCCAACCCTGGAGGCGCAAGGCCACAGCACTAACCACTACGCCACCGTGCCACCATTAGTCCAATTACCAAATTCAAATTAGTTTTTTAGTATCAATGCACAATTTCCTATTCAGCTTGGGTTGATTCTTACAACACATAATTAAATTCATAAAAAAAATCTATAAATTATGAAGAGGAGCTAGCCTCCGATATTTGCTATAAATTCATGTTACCCATCACTTTTTCCCACCCAACCAATAAATCATGTTTCACAGCTTTATCGCCCCGCCCATAAATCCGTGCTACTACTCCAAGTGACGTGTGGGTTTATGTATAGTAATTATTGTGTGTTTTATTGCACATTTTATTTAATTATCATGATTAATGTATCAGTTTACTGATACATAACATTATTGATGGAAAACGTTAAATCAACGTGTCGAAATTGCTACCAGTATTAAAGTGGTAGGGATTATATTCTGATAATGTTGAAAACATGTCACAAAGTGCTACCAGTATGTCGGGAAATGTTTCCTCTGATAAAATTGTTCTGTATTTTTGCAGTGCTATAACCATTTAAACTGTACAGGTAGGTACGATATACTGTGTATATATATTGAGAAAGTAGTGTGGGCTGACATTTTGGGAAGGTGGGAAAAAATGATAGAGCACTGATCCTGATCTCATAGCCTCCCATAGCCTTTTCAATAAAACTGAAGACTAAACTGCTGTCTAGATAAAGGATCTTGTACTTTCATGTTCAGGTAATTTCGGCTCAGGGGTCTATAGATAATCAATAATCATACTCCTGTGAAACAGATGGAGGAAGAAAAAAAAGATACTTGGCACTTGTCAAGGTTCATGAACTCATTTAATAGGTTGAAGCCAGGGATTGATGATACTTCTGTGATGATGCTCCATACTTTAGGAATTGGGAGAATCTATGATTAGGTACAAAAGTCATATCCGTGTAATGAAATTACGGTTTTTGACTTAAGAGTCTGAAGTATCTGGTTATAAATACCTCATCAGGACACATGTACGTAATGAATACAGTAATACTGTTATAATTCATATCAAGAACTAGAACAGAGTGCGAGAATTGCCACATTGTAATAGAGGTCATGGACAGGTGAGAGCTGGTGTGGCAACTGGGGTGAGATGGCTGATTTCAGGAGTGGCACAATTCGTTTGCCTGGTCACTGTGAGTTTGGCCTCTGTGCTGGATTGCTCAATGAGTAACGAGAGACCAGAGCTTAGTAATCTTACATAAACATTCAACTGTAAATGTATTAAATATTTCAAATATATCTATCCACCATAAATAAATATTTGTGAAATGATTAGTAATTCCAGTGCTGCTTTGTTGGTTAGTCCTGTATTTCTGTTATTTCTATGAGAGCCCAGTCACTATGTACTCTACATCTCTAATGTCACAAGTGGGACACTGTTATTGCTGTTTCAATTGCAGTTACAAATTAGATAAAATGAGTACACAATCTCAAAAGCATAAGGAATGACGCACAGGTTTCACTGTTGCTGTTACTGTAGTGTTGGTGCAAACGTTGGAGGTCCAGAATTCATTACAGCCATACGGCATAGTGGAGACTCGGATCGGCTAGCCTGGGCTAGGTACTGTAGTGATCTATGACATGATAAGCATGATGATAACGAAAAGTTAAGTTGTAGTTTGAAAAGAAAAAGGAAAAGGAAGTTGTAGTTTGAAAAGAGTTAAAAGAACTGGACAGAACAAACTACTAAAGCACTGCTGCAGCATCAATCAAGGACTAAATCTCCATCCCTGAAAGGCATTGTGGATAATGAAAGAAACAGTTGGTGAAAATAGACGAACATGTCAGTGAAATAAGTTGACAAGAAAGTTTTTTTTTCTCTTCTTTCTTGAATATATGAAATAAATCTTGAGTGCCTCTGAAAATTACTTTGCTAATAAATCTTAACATGCAGTTCATGTGGTTCAGGGTGGAGTTTTTATTTATGCTTAGTATTAGTGCTTATTTTACAGCCCATAAAGCAGAAGAAGATTTTCTTTGCAACAAGAACATATTTTTGTAGTGCCCAAGATGTTTTTGCAGGCAAGAATTCTGTTCTGGTTCATGGGGTTCATTTCACGCCCTCTAGTGGCCAATATTTTAGAACAAAATTCTGACTTAACAGAAAGTGAACAGAAAGAGCAACAACAACAACAAAAAAATATTACATTGTTTCCTATTTTTTGGCTTTCTCAAATTATAATTTTTTTTAAATATCAAACATTTTTATGATTAATATCTGAATTCATGGTGCTCAGAGTACTTTTATGTAAGCAGTGTATGCAGTGAAAGTAATTTTAGAATTGATTAAATTTATTAGAATCATTATTGACTCCTAATTGAATTGTATTGGGTTTATCAGACAAGTTCAGTCTGTTTTAATATACAGGAAATTGAAATTAAAACCAGGAAAAGAGTTATGTAACAAAAAAGCTGGTACAAACCATTTTTGTTATATTTGTATAGAAATACACATACAATATTCTTTATCATGAAATTATTATTATTATGATTATTATGATTATTATTATTATTAGTAGTAGTGGTGGTAGTAGTAATCGTGTGGACTGTGGAGTATAAAATACTGGAATGTGTTGAAATACATTTCAGGTCACATGACCAACTCTTTACAGTATATACTATATTATATTCTGTTGATTATTTAACTTTTGTGACTGAACAGGTTCAGTTCGACAGTAAAGATGGATGATACAGAGGGATATTTTGTGGTCGGTGGAGGCAAATTTGTACGAGGCATCGAAGGCTTTTATGGTCCAGTCACATATTACAGAACAAAAACACCGGCTTTTAATCTGGTAAGATTTACCTTTACTGTTAATTGGCTATTAATCTAATAATAATAATCATATAATTAGCTCTTAATGGTTTGTGCTTGTCTTTACAGTCTGAGCTCCAGCCCCCTCAGGCAGTGCGATTAGTGAATATATCTGGATGGTTACAATCCTGTCAGCAATTTCAAACTGACCTTGAACATAAGATATTGGAATATTCAAGTGAAAATGATGCAAAGACACTAAGAGGTGTGTGTTTCTATAGTTGTCCACAAGGTGGTGGTGTTTCCTACAAAACTGCATCCTTTTTTCTCAAACTT
Source organism: Channallabes apus (assembly GCA_030522415.1). NCBI lineage: Eukaryota > Metazoa > Chordata > Actinopteri > Siluriformes > Clariidae > Channallabes > Channallabes apus. Next base: position 25,661,179 of record CM060111.1, on the reverse strand, counting down.
AGAGATTGGCTTTTGTTTGTGTGTGTGTGTGTGTGTGTGTGTGTGTGTGTGTGTGTGTGTTTTAGAGAGTTGTGTGGATGTATACACCGAGCTGACAATGAAAACGAGACCAGCATCCTCAAGGACACAACGCAGATCTGACGAAGCACTACACAGTCCTCAGAGACGACCGGTGGCTCGGCTGGTTGAGAAAATATTCAACAAATATGGTGAGAGTTAGACAAGTTCAAGTGTGAAGACAAATTCAGCAGCACAAAACTGGATATAATTCACTTACTTACTTAAAATGTATAATAATAATAATAGTAATAATAATAATAATAGTAATTTACAATGACAAGGCTGCAAATTGCCTAAAGATACAATAAAAAAATTGGATTTAACCTTTATATTTACATTTGTAATTAGGCATTTGGCAGACACTCTTATCCAGAGCGACTTAGAAAAGTGCATTGAAGTTTCCATAATTAGATCTATCCGAACACTGGTTTACTCAGTTACTAACTGGAAGTACCATCAATCAACACTGTTGGGTGGAGGGGTGAGAGGCGTTGACCCAAATAACTATGAAACAGATCTGTCTTTAGTTAATGCTTAAAGCTTGCCAGTGACTTGGCTGTATGGACATCTAGAGAAAGTTCATTTCACCACCTACAGTAACAGCCTGGACAGAACACAGTCTCGATACATGTCTTCCTCCATCCCTGAGAGACAGTAAGACCAGTCCAACAGTGCTGGAGGATTGAAGGAAACGTGGTGCGTAGGTGATTTCAAATCTGATGCAGGCAGCTACAGTGTAGGGAGCGGAAAAGTGTGGTGCTGTGGGAGACTGTAAGAAGGTTGAAAACAAGCCGTGCCGCCGCATTCTGGATCAGATGTAGAGGCAGAGAACAAATGGTGCATAGAGGCAGACCTGCCCAGGAGTGTGTTGCAGTAGTCTGGAAATGCCAAAGGGCCATTTTGAACAAGCACCTGAATGGCCAGTGTGAAGAGAAATGGACAAATTCTACTGATGTTATAAAGAAGGTTAGAAATGTGAGTGGAAGATGAAAGTTGATTGTTTATGTAACGACCTCAGCAGCAGCCTCATTCCCCCTCTCGTCTGTTCCAACCATTCAGCATTCAGCATCAGCAGTAACTAATCACCTGCTCATCTGTCATCATCTGCACCTGTTTCTCACTGGTTCATGCCTTATGTTAGATGTTTTTTTATGCTTCAATGTTTCATAGGTCACTGTGTGGTTCATAGGTTTTTCATTTTAACAAACGAAAAACATTCCTCTGAAACACATATACAACACCCCTGTGAGACCCGGACTCTACTGTTGAGGACATTGCAATTTCTACTGACGGTTTCTGTTTATTCATAACTACAAATTTAATGAATGTCTTATATATAAAATATATATAATAACTCATATGTGGATGGTACAAGGATATATATACAGTACACTATAAACAATGAAGTTGCAAGAAAATGTCATGTCCTCATATGAGGACATTTGGGTATCAAGAAGATATGCAGTATATAGTATATGATGTATGTGAGGATTACACTTGGGCTTTAGCAGAAATTTACCATTAAAATATTTTAATGTTATTGCACTCTTTGTATTATTGAATTAGTTTATTATTTAATAGACCTAATTACTTATTTTGTGGGTTACATCAGTAAGCTATAAGCAGAGGTGGAAAGAGTAATAAAATTTTGTACTCAAGTAAAAGTACTGTTATTTTAGTGAACTTTTGCTGAAGTACAAGTGAAGTTATCCTTATAAAAATTTACTCAAGTAAAAAGTAGCTCATTAAAAATTTACTCAGAGTAAAAGTTACTGAGTTACATTGTTTTTAACAGCGGGGGTGGGATGGGGAGTGGAACACCCTTATATAATAAATCTGTTCCCTTTGTTGTGCTTGAAATCAAAGTGGTCGATTAATATGACCAGGGGTTTGATCATAAGTATTTGTTGGCGTTTCACTTTCAGCTGTGTCTGTATCACTGGCATCTGTTCTGTTCGTCTTCATCGTTCTTGTGAATTTAGTGTGTTTGTTCTCCATCAATCAATCAGTGCAGTGGGTGCAATTTTTTTCCTTCCCTGTTGTATTATTTGTATTATTTTTCATTTTCATTCATTTATTTTTTACCCAGAAGCGAATATGATTTAAAATGTAGTGAAGTACAATACTTCAAACAAAACATACTTAAGTAAAAATAAAATTACAGATTTCAAAAACTACTTTAAAAAGTAGAAGTACACAAAAAATTTACTCAATTACAGTAACGCAAGTAAATTTAATTCATTACTTTCCACCTCTGGCCATAAGCTTTAATATACATGAATAAAGTTTATCTATCAATTCTTTACATTGTGGTTACAATAATCAAGTCTTCTCTTATTATCTATTTCTGGCTTAATGTTACAGCAAAATTACTTTAATTAGTTTCATAATGGTGGACCATTAAAAATAATCCCAGTTTATTTAAACATAAATTAAAAACTAATTCTGAATAAACCTTACTTAAAATCCATCAATTTAGATGAAAAGATCCTCGATTAGCTCTTTAATACTTGTTGAGGTGACCAGCATGAGTTGTAACATCCATAACAGCTTTCTCCCACAGTGCTCTTTTAATTCTTTATTCTGCTTGGTCAGTAGTTATTGATTGTTTATTTATTTATTTATTTATTTATTTATTTTATGGCCACCTAATGCATGCTTGTTTCTGTATTAACAGCTGGCACAAGGGCTTTCGGAATATTATGGATGTTCAGCTCATAAAAAATGATTTATACGTTTTATAAATAACACAATCTCAAATGTTCCCCAGGCTCTGTGAGTCCAGCAGCCGTTGGTCGAGCATTGTATGCTGCCGTGCTGCGTACGATGGAGACAGAAGATAGAGTGAAGACACTAAGCAGGCTGATGCCTTCTCTATTACAAGCAGGGTGTTTAGGAGACAGCCGCGCTCTTCATCTCGCTTCTGTGCTCTACAGCAGTGGACTTGGTGTTAGGAAGCAGCCCTACAAGGTACAGTATGTTCATGTGTGGTACACATGCAGCATATTAAATAGGAGTGTTATTACAGTATATTGTGTGTATGTGTGGTGGTGTTTCCAGGCTTTGCTGCTGTCATTGTTGGGAGCTCAAAAGGACTGGAGACTGGCTCTCCTCCGGCTGGGGCACCTGCACCATGTTGGTGATCAGGGTGTAGAAACAGATCCTGACCTCAGCTATGCCTACTATTCCAACATCGCCAAACAAACCTCTGTTGACCGTGCCAAGCCTTCCCCACAGCAGGTAATAATAATAATTTTAATTTATATAGCGCCTTTCCAGAGCTCAAGGACACTTTATAATGAGTGAAAACAAAAACAAACAAAAAAAGAATAAAACAAACAGATATTTAAGTACTAAAGTAGAAAACAATTAGGTCAACAACAAAAAATGCAGAGGACAGATGGATTCAGGTGTAACATTCGGAAAACAAGTGAGTTTTGAGTAAAGATTTAAATGCTGAGACGTTGTTAACAGAACGGAGAGAGTGTGGTAGAGTGTTCCAGAGTTTAGGTGCAATAACACTGAATGATCTGCCGCCCATTGAAGAGAGGCGGTGCCGAGGGACAGTAAAAAAAACAGAATCGGAGGAATGTAGTGAACAAGTCGGAATGTAGGGGGAGAGCAGTTTGAGAAGATAATTAGGAACTAAGCCATTTATAGATTTAAAGACAAGGAGAAGAATTTTGAATTTAATGCCATAGGCAACTGGGAGCCAATGTAGATCAGACAAGATTGAGGTTATATGAGCAGAACGTTTGGTATGAGTGAGTATTCTAGCCGCAGAGTTTTGAATTATATTGTAATCTGGAGATGGAGCTGGCAGGTAGACCAATGAAAAGGGCATTACAGTAATCAATGCGTGATGATACGAATGCATGGATGACAGTTTCAGCATCTTTGGTACTGATGAAGGGACGCAGTTGGGCAATGCGGTGCAAATGAAAGAAAGCAGATTTAGTGACAGATTTAATGTGAGGCTGAAAGGAGAGTGTGGAGTCAAAGATTACTCCTAAATTTTTGATGTGAGGGCCAGCAATCTCGCAGGTGTAATCAAAGGCATGAAGGTATAGAAGGTTATTTAGCATCAAACACTAGATCTATTGTCACTTTACCACTTCTACCAAAAAATATTACTGTCTTTCTTATTTTTGTCAAAATGAGATAAAACGTCTATTATATATAACTATAACTGTAAAGTTTCTGTGTTTGTACATTGGAGACATATGTGAAAAAATTATTTGGAGGGAATGTAAGATGAATAATAGAACACATCAAGATTGTTTTTGGATGGTTTGGGAAAAAATCATTAGTTCATCTCAAAATTCAACAGAAGCACTGTACTGTACATTTAAAAAAAATGCTATTATGAGTTTGCAATTGAAATCTACGTAATAAACATGATTTCACACCTTCATTACTCACACTTCAAGGTAACAAATTTTTGTTCATTCCAAAATTCAACATATGGCGCTGTACATTTTTTAAAACATGCTTTTGAGTGTGCAATTAAATTCCAGAATTTAATTGCGCAAATTAAGTCACAGACGCAGCTAGTAAACACATACAGTTGAAGATATAGTGCAATGAAATTGTCAGGGATATTATGTCTATAATTATTTAAATTATTCAAATGTTCAGTACAAACGTACGAAAAAAAACAAAGCCAAAATATCTGAATATATTGGTGAATAATATGTTATTATTATTATTATTATTATTATTATTATTATTATTATTATTATGTAATCCAGTATTAAACACAAAGTTTTGTTTTTTTTGTTGCCTTTTATTATGTAAGGAATAAAACACTTATTATTCTCATATCATAGCATTTTGCCATAGATTGCTTTATTATTAATTAAAGTATGGCAAGTCAAACTTCTTTATATCTGTTTAATGTTGTGGAACATCCGTAAAACGTTGCTTAAATTACAACAGCTGTATAATTGTTCCCTCACTACCTCTCCATTTTTTTTCTCTACGCCTAAAAGACAGTCATGATACTGTTACTATGTCGGGAATCTATGAATGAATAAATGTTTAATAAGTTATGAAAAATGTACATTTATGGAACCTGGCAGACACTCTTGTCCAGAACAAGGTACATTTTATTTAATCTGGTTATACATCTGAGCTGGTGAGGGCAATTTTGCTCAAGGGCCCAACAGTGGCAACTTAGTGGTGCTGGGGTTTGAACCTGTAACCTTTTGAGCAGAAGTCCAACACCTTAACCACTGATCTAAACCTGCCCTGAAAATATTAACAAAATACCATTTAAAAAATATTTTCACTATTAAAGTTGATTGCATAGATCATCTGGCAACATACAGTAGGAGTCCCTGTGCATTATTATTAGACTAACCTGATGCATACCCACACCATTAGGTTAGATTTACATCTGAGGTTCATATAAAAGCAGATTGCTTACAGAATGGCCAGTTTTGGATAAACATTTATAATAGTTTACTGGATACACTATTAATGACCAATTATACCCAAACTATTAAAGTATCATATGTTTGTTCAATTAATACAAGTGATATACTGTAAGTAGAATTAAAGCTCACTTTATGAGCATTTTTTTGTTAATGGAGACGTTTGTCGAGTCAATACACCTACACGATGAGGAAACCCTGAAAGCCCAAACCAACGAGAATGACGACATCTTCCGTTGGCTCAAACTCCAGGCACGCAATGGCGTAGCAGATGCAGAGGTAATGACCTTCAACACTATACACAATAATATACAATAATAAATGTACATGTTTCTCTTGAACCTTATGTGTGTATGAATGGTTGGCTGTTTAGCGAGCAGTTGCTCGGATGCTGTTCTGGGGTCAGCAAGGCGTAAGTCCAGATATCTCTACGGCAGTCAGGCACTATGAGAGAGGTGCCACCAGACTGCAGGATCCTGTGTCTATGTACGACTACGCCATTGTTCTGCTCATGGTCAGAAGCTCTAGTTTCAATTAGATCATTATAATTAATTACAATCTGTGATGCTGCTGCATGACCATGAATCTTCTGAAATACTTACTAGTATGAGCACAGTGCATTAATGGACTGTGTGGGAGAAGAGTGAGATATAAATGCTACCCATTTCAATACACTTTCCAGGGCCAAGGAGTTCCACGAGACGTGCCAAAAGCTGTCTCTTTCCTGGAAAAAGCAGCGGAACAGGTACAAGCTGTAAACAAGCCATAATCAATATTTTCCATTCCATATATTATATCACCCTGTAATATAAAGAGCTAAGAGTCATTAACTGCTTCTGGGTTATTAGCATGCCTGGCTAGCAGAACAGAGAATATTTGTGATTTCCTCATTGATGATTTTTGGCTCAGTTATACACCAAGTCAGTGTTGAGCATTTGATAAATGTGCTTTGCTGTTCCACAGGGCTTCGCTCCAGCCATCACGGCTTTGGGTTGGTACTATGAGCAGTTTGAACAGGACTATGAGCGAGCAGTGGAGTTCTGGGAACAGGCCGATCAGCTGGAGAATCCAGATGCTGCTATGAACCTAGGAGTCCTTCACTTGCAAGGTCTTTATCCGGGACAACAACCTGACAAAGTATGTTTGTGCTCATTTTTTGTGCATATACAGTATTTAATGATTAATTAATTATTTAATTGGTGGGTTGGGGAGTGATTAGTTTGTTAATTGGTTGGTTGATTAATTGTTGGTTGTTTAATTGTTGGTTATTGACTTGGGCCCGGTTTCTCGATAACGCACACTATTCGCGCGCTAAGAAGACTCTTAAGATATATCTTACGTTAAGTGATAACTTTTCTAAGTGTATTTCTCGAACTGTCTCTTAGGAGTCTTCTTAAGTCGCTGCCTCTTACGTCCGACGTTACCCGGCGCTGTCTACAGTGAAGGTCCTGAATTAGAGGACATCGGTGGCTCAGGAATCGATTTTTCACTCCTTTTGCATGACAGTGTTAAGAAAGACGGCACTTTCTATGCAAATTAAACATTGCACTAAATTCTTTTAATAGCGTTTATTTCGACATGGGTTAACTTATCAATAACATGCCATAATAGACAAATATATAAATTAATATTAATTAATATAATAATATAATATATAATATTTTCATGTAACATATGGCCGTGAAACGAACGGGGTTTTACAATCATAGTTGATGGACAAACAGCTGATAACACTCTTCACCAGCTTCAGAAACAATGTGAAGTGTCAGTTGTTGGGGTTGTATAGCGCACTTATGGAATGAATACGATGAGATGACAGAGTGGAAGTTTAATACCCCTATCTCACCTACGCGGGGCCGTAAGTGCGGTTCATTATGATTCAGCGCGAGTTTTGGTGCTGTTATTACGTTTCCATCTTACCACGCAAAAAAAAAAATAAACATGCGGAAGCTCGCGGACCTGGCAGATCATGGTGCCTAATACCCCTCTCTCACCTGTGTGGTGCCTAATACCCCTCTCTCACCTGTGTGGCCTGACTCATCTCCGTGAGCTGCCGCGATTGCCCACCACGTTCCTTTAACGTTCCGCGACGTTCTGCAAAGTCTGCAAGCTACCGCGAGGACCAGCAAAAAATTAAACGTTGAATTTTTCACGCGGAAAGATGAAAACGTAATCACAGCGCAAAAACTCGGGGTGAATCATGATCAAGCCTACAGCCACAGCGCGAGCCCGCGCAGGTGAGATAGGGGTATAACACACCGCATCTCACAGCGAGTCAAACCGCATAAGTGAATACTGTAGGGGTATTAAACATTACAATCACCCAGAAACATGAATGGATGCGGGGTTTGAAACTCCCAAGGTTATTTTCTCATTTAACTAAATCAAATTTCATAAAAATAAAACGTGTCAAAAGAAAAACCCATAAAGTCATGGATAATGGCTAATGATCAATGAAACATATTTTAAACAAAAAGCAGCGAGCAGCTGGACATCGGGACGGGGAGTGTACAGTACAGTAAGTACGACGCGTTGGTCTGGCACGCGCAGGTCTGAGCAGCTCAAGAAGCTCCATAATCTGTTGACTTGAAAGGCAAAACGTTTATTTTATATATTTTTTAATAACGACCACGGGGAAAATATGAAACGGGCTGAAGTTTTGTCTAAAGGAAACATGTACATGACCCACACGGCTCCACGGACCGCGCCGTCTTCAGTTTAACACAACACCACGCTGTATCGCTGCCTAATTGTTCGCCAGCTGTTTAATATTAATTGTGATTGGCAATTTTAATGCATTAGTCACATTATGAAATAGACTAATTAAAAGTCACTCTATTAGTTCTGATATCAAATAAAATAATATTCTTAAACAGGTCTACAGTATATTCCATCATTAATACGACTTTGATAACGTGCCATAATGTGTTTACATACACCGCTGATTTATAAAGACTGCTGCTCAGTGGCGGCGACTAGCGTCTTGAGCTGAAACTACGCTAAGTATGAGTTAAGGTTGGTCCAGACCAACCTTACGAACGTCTGACTTAGCTAAGAGATACTTAGCGTAAGAACGTTTCGAGAAATGCGTCATAAAGTTAAGAGAGAGGTTAAGGTACGACTTAAGAACTACTTAGAGATAAGAAGCTTTCGAGAAACCGGGCCTTGGTTAGTTGAGTGGATGGCTGGTTAAATATTTTTTAGTTTATTACGCGACTGGTAGGCACGGTGGTGTAGGTGTTAGCACTGTCGCCTTGCATCTCCAGGGTCTGGGTTTGATTCCCGGCCAGGCTTGATTTCCGTCTCTGTGTTCATGGAGTTTGCATGTTCTCCTTGTGCTTGGTGGGTTTTCTCTGGTTTCCTCACACAGTCCAAAGACTATCCAGACTATGCAGATTATCCAAATTGCCTGTAGTGTGTGTACAGTATGTCTGTGTGCCCTGCGATGGATTGGCACCCTGTCCAGGGTGTACCCCGTCTTGTGCCGTAAGTCTCCTGGGATAGGCTCCAGGACCCTGTGACACTGAATACAGGATAAAACGGTATAGATGATGAGTGACTAGGTGCATGACTGGTTAACTGATTGGATCATTGCAGTATATGATTTGTTGAAAAATGTGTTAGTTGTTGGAGTGATCGATTTATTCTTTTGTCATTTGTTGAATTGTTTGTTTGGGTAAGTGATTGGTTAAATAATTGTTTGGTTGAGTTCATCTATGGGTTCTTGATTAATTGGTTAATTATTTGTTTAGTTTATTTAGTGGTTGGTTGGCTAATTGATTAGCTGGGATGCCAGGTAAGTGACTGGTTGAATATTTGGTTGGTTGGTTGCATTAAAAAAGTGAGTGCACTTTAGACACTCAACAGTGAGCAAACCATCTATGGTATCATGTAAAAACTTTTTTTTAACTAAAGCCAGACTCATCAGACTATATGACCTTTTTCCATTTATCCAGAGTCTAATCTTTATGCTCCCCAACACATTGAAGTCTTTTTTTTACTGATGGGTCACATTAGCATGTGGTTTTCTTATGGACACACAGCTGTTTAGTCCCAATTCTATGAGTTCTCATTGTGTGCATATGGAAATGCATGGCCTTTTATTCACCATTGAACATAGCTGAGTTCTCAACTCAGTTCCAGCTCCAGTAAATTTTTTATATCCTTAGCTCAATAATTTGACACTTTTTTTGAGAATCAGTTGATATTGTGTTTATGACAGTGTATATGTTGTGTGTCTAAACTAGACTATCCCTATCAAGTGTTACAAAAAATATAAAAGATGAAAATGTTTTGCTCTAATCTTGCATTGAAAATGCACTTTATCTAAAACCTCCTAATTTCTGATCACACAGCAAAAACTTGTTGTGAAATTCCCTCTTTTACAAATCAAAGTCTGATGAATTTAGCAAAAGTCCATCTGTTTATTTTCCTCTGCTTGAGTCAACTCTTTCACCCAGAACATTCGTAATAAATGACTTGGCGGACACAAGCACTGAACAGAGAGCGATAATGATGTAAACTACACATGAGTACACAAACAACAACAAAAACAGTGGGTGAGCATTTTATCGCTTTACTCTGTCTTCAGGTTAAGGCGTATAAATACTTTCTGAAATCGGCCCAGAGAGGCCACATAAATGGAGGCATCGAACTAGCTGACATTTGGAGTCGAGGTATTCCTGGCTACGTGGAGCGACATCCATCAGGTGCTGTTCTGTAAGTTTGTACAAAGCATTATAATAATGAAATTAAATGTTTCCAAATATATTCACATTTTTTATTTTGTTTTTAAATATACAGAGCAGTACATAGTTTGCCTTTAAAGCTGTACCAGTTCTCTGAGGTACTGATATGTTGTTACAGTACTGTATATAAGTACAGTAAACTGTCTGGTCATTATTTACTTTGTTTTGCAGGTGGGTGAAGTGGGCATCTGAGCAGAATGGATATCTTGGTGCAGCCTTAAGGAAAGGACTGAATGCCTATCTTAAGGGGAACTGGTAAAGATTCATAGAATAGTGCACTTCATACTGAATACTAAATACCGATCTGTATCCTACATTTTTCTACAAGTGTAAAAAAAAACGTAGGAATTAGTGGAAAAGAATGTATATTTAATTGTACACTTTGTTGCATGTTTCACAGGTTGATGGCTTTGATTCATTACTTAATGTGTGCTGAGAGTGGATTTGAAGCAGCTGAGTTCAACGTAGCGTTCCTGTGTGAACACAGTCCTGTGAGTCACCTGATCAATTACTGTACATAACGTTTAAATCCATTTCTATGAAGTGAACGTTCACATTACCAACCTGAAGTGTTTTTTTTTTTTTTTTTTTTTTTTTTTTACCTCAAACACACTGGTGTCACCTCTCTCAGACCTGATTTTTTAGGGCTGTCTGTAAAGCACAAATCTGATGTTTTTCATATTGGATCCAAATCACTTTTGTATCTGATCCTAGATTGGATACATACTGTACAAGTATCTGATACATGGTCATGTGACTTGAATGAGAATGCTCTGATCAGTAGCAATATCAGCTGAAACAACTATGCTTAGTGAGGCATCTGACTTTCTTTGATCTTCTGGATTTCAACAAATATAGCCGACTAACTTCTTGCTGTCCTTCAGCAAAGCTTATTCTTTTTGCGAAAATCGCATCCATTGTTAGAAATGAAGGAGGGGGTCACATGGACCTGTCGTATTTTAACCCAACGGACAGATGATCCCACAATAGAGTCAGATAAAAGGAATGTGTAATTATACATACCTGTACAGTATGAATCGATCCTATCATGCAAATGTAGACCGAAAAATTGTAAACGAGCAATATTGTTAAAAGTGGCAACTATACTTTTTGTGTTTTTATTCCAACTTCAAATTCAAATTCAAATTTTATTGGTCACATACACAATCATACACAGTATAATATGCAGTGAAATGCTTTATACGACTTATATTCCCCTATTAGCATGGATCCTTGGACCCCGCCTTTTTGAAACAGTGTATGTTACGATACTACAATCTCTCCATTCAGAACCAAGATCCTTCACCTTATGGTAATTCATGACATTTAAGTTACTTTTTTTGTGCAAATACTGTGTGTACTGTACGTTTTCTATTGCATTATTACTACTGTAGTTATCTTATTTTTTCAACCCATTCAGCTTTAGTTAAAGTGGGAGATCTGTTCTATGAGGAGCATATACAAGGCAAGAGAGATCTTTCAGATGTAGCCGAGATGTACAAAAAAGCAGCGCTCGAGAACGACCCACAGGTAACACACACGTGGCCAGAACGATCAAACGTGCAAGTCCTGATGAGATTATCATGTTTATTGACACTAACAGCTTCTGCACTTTAAATTATAAACTAACTGTGATTATTCCAGGATGGAAAAAAATTTTTAGTTTGTATTTGTGTGTGTGTTTTTGTTCACGTTCTCGGCAGGCATGGTACAGTCTGGGGTTGCTTGTTCAGGAAGGTCACAGATTACCAGCCACGGTTCTGTCTGAGCTAGAGCTGCTGCAGCATTACTTTTCAGACAAATACACCCTTCTTACCAGCCTGTACCAGAGGTATGGTTCTGTCCTAGTTGTATCTGAGATCAGAGTGTATCCGTACAGAGCGTCTGAACAACATACAGAATCTCAAATCAAAGTGAAATTTTTTCACAGTATTATATGCATTGAAATACTTACTGTACGTGACTGTTCAGGACCTAAAAGGAAGAAAAATTTCTCTACAATTAAATAAACTGTACAATTAAATAAAAAATATTATATTTTATATATTTTTTCAATAAATGCAACCATGGGGGGGGCGCAATCCAGTGTCTTCTTGTGCCAGTCCCAAGTCTGGATAAATGCAGAGGGCTGTGTCAGGAAGGGCATCCGATGTAAAACATTTGCCAAATCAATGATGCGAATCAGAAATATCATTTCCATACCGGATCGGTCGCGGCCCGGGTTAAGAACGACCACCACTGGTGCTGTTGACTTACATGGTGCCGGTGGAAATTGGGCTACTGTTGGTCGAAGAAGGAGAGGAGGAAGGCGTGTTCGAAAGCAGAGAGAGAAGAGGAAAGGCAAGAGTTTAGGAGTGAAAGTAGGGACCTTGAATGTTGGGACCATGACAGGGAAGGGAACAGAGTTGGTTGATATGATGCAGAGGAGGAAGGTAGATATACTGTGTGTCCAGGAGACCAGGTGGAAAGGTAGCAAAGCTAGAAGCTTAGGATCAGGGTTCAAGTTGTTTTACCATGGTGTAGACAGGAAAAGAAATGGAGTAGGAGTTATTCTGAAAGAGGAGTTTGTAAGGAATGTCCTAGAGGTGAAGAGAGTATCAGATAGGGTGATGTGTCTGAAGCTGGAAATTGATGGTGTGATGTCCAATGTTGTTAGTGGTTATGCTCCACAGGTAGGATGTGTGTTAGAAGAGAAGGAGAAATTCTGGAGTGAGTTAGATGAAGTGATGCAGAGCATCCCCAGAGGTGAGAGAGTTGTGATTGGTGCAGACTTCAATGGACATGTTGGGGAAGGGAACAGAGGTGATGAAAATGTCATGGGCAGGTTTGGTCTTTGGTCTTTGGTCTGTCAGGAATGTAGAAGGACAGATGGTGGTGGACTTTGCAAAGAGGATGGAAATGGCAGTAGTAAATACTTTCTTCCAGAAGAGGCAGGAACATAGGGTGACATATAAGAGCGGAGGCAGAAGCACTCAGGTGGACTACATCTTGTGTCGACGTTGTAATCTGAAAGAGATTAGTGACTGTAAAGTGTTGGTAGGGGAGAGTGTAGCCAGACAACACAGAATGGTGGTGTGTAAAATAACCCTGGTGTTGAGGAAGGTGAAGTGGACAAAGGCAGAGCAGAGGACAAAGTGGTGGAAGCTGAGAAAGGAAGAATGTTGTGTAGTCTTTAGGGAGGAGTTGAGACAAGCCATGGGTGGTCAGGAGGTGCTTTCAGTTGACTGGACAAATACAGCCAATGTGATCAGGGAGACAGGTAAGAGGATACTTGGTGTATCATCAGGTAAGGGAAAAGGAGACAAGGAGACTTCGTGGTGGAATGAGGAAGTCCAAGAGTGTATACAGGGAAAGAGGCTAGCTAGGAAGAAGTGGGACTCTGAGAGGACTGAAGAGAGTAGACAGGAGTACAGGGAGATGCACCGTAAGGTGAAGGTAGAAGTGGCAAAGGCCAAACAAAGAGCATATGAGGACTTGTATGCTAGGCTCGACAGTATGGAGGGAGAGGTGGATCTGTACAGGTTGGCGAGGCAAAGAGATGGGAAGGATGTGCAGCAGGTTAGAGTGATTAAAGATAGAGATGGAAATGTACTGACAGATGCCAGGAGGGTGATGGGAAGATGGAAGGAGTACTTTGAGGAGTTGATGAATGAGGAAAACGAAAGAGAACAAAGAGTAGAAGAGGTGACTGTTGTGGAGCAGGAAGTAGCAAATATTAGTAAAACTGAGGTGAGAAGGGCGTTGAAGAGGATGAAGAGTGGAAAGGCTGTTGGTCCTGATGACATACCTGTGGAGGTATGGAAGTGCTTAGGAGAGGTGGCAGTAGAGTTTCTGACTAGTTTGTTTAACGAGATCTTGGAGAGTGAGAGGATTCCAGAGGAATGGAGGAGATGGTGCCGATTTTTAAGAACAAGGGAGATGTGCAGAGCTGTGGCAATTACAGAGGTATAAAGCTAATGAGCCATACAATGAAGCTGTGGGAAAGAGTAGTGGAAGCTAGGGTAAGGGCAGAGGTGAGAATTTGTGAGCAGCAATATGGTTTTATGCCTAGAAAGAGTACATCAGATGCAGTATTTGCTTTGAGGATGCTGATGGAGAAGTACAGAGAAGGTAATAAAGAGTTGCATTGTGTCTTTGTAGATTTAGAGAAAGCGTACGACAGGGTGCCGAGAGAGGAGCTGTGGTGTTGTATGAGGAAGTCTGGAGTGGCAGAGAAGTATGTTAGAGTGGTGCAGGACATGTATGAGAGTTGTAAGACAGTGGTGAGATGTGCTGCAGCTGTGACAGAAGAGTTCAAGGTGGAGGTGGGTCTGCATCAAGGATCGGCTCTAAGCCCCTTTTTGTTTGCTCTAGTGATGGACAGGATGACAGATGAAGTTAGACAGGAGTCTCCATGGTCTATGATGTTTGCAGATGACATTGTGCTTTGTAGCGAGAGCAGGGAACAGGTAGAGGAAAATTTGTAAAGGTGGAGGTACGCTCTGGAAAGCAGAGGAATGAAGGTTAGCCGCAGCAAGACGGAATACATGTGTGTGAATGAGAGGGACTCAAGAGGAACAGTGAGGCTACAGGGAGCAGAGGTAAAGAAGGTGCAGGATTTTAAGTACTTAGGGTCAACGGTCGAGAGCAACGGAGAGTGTTCAAAGGAGGTGAAGAGACGAGTACAGGCAGGTTGGAATGGGTGGAGAAAAGTGTCAGGTGTGTTGTGCGATAAAAGAGCATCAGCGAGAATGAAAGGAAAGGTGTACAGGACAGTGGTGAGACCAGCAATGCTCTACGGCTTAGAGACAGTGGCACTGAAGAAAAGACACGAGGCAGAGCTAGAGGTAGCAGAGCTGAAGATGTTGAGGTTCTCTTTGGGAGTGACAAGGATGGATAGGATCAAGAATCAGTTCATCAGAGGGACAACCCATGTGAGATGTTTTGGAGATAAAGTCAGAGAGGCCAGATTGAGGTGGTTTGGACATGTTCAGAGGAGAGAGTGTGAATATATCGGTAGAAGGATGCTGAGGTTGGAACTGCCAGGCAGGAGGTCTAGAGGAAGACCAAAGAGGAGATTCATGGATGCAGTGAGAGAGGACATGAAGTTAGTTGGTGTGAGAGAAGAGGATGCAGAGGATAGGGTTAGATGGAGGCAGATGATTCGCTGTGGCGACCCCTGAAAGGGAACAGCCGAAAGACAAAGAAGATATATTTTTTCAATAAAAGTATTTTTTTTTAAATAGAAAGACATTAAGCTGAAAAATACAAAAATATTTGCAATATTACCAAAAAAATATAAATCAAACTGAAGTGTATAAAGTGTATTAAATACCATATGTAGGATAAATTACAAACTGTACAGAAAGGAATTCTGAGAAAAAAAAAGAAAAAAAACTCGGAGAGTGCCGTAAGTTTAGCTCTATTATCTAAAAAAAAAGACGTGTGTAAACGAAGAAAACTTGCAAATTATCAGGAAGTGTGCAATTTGGCATGAGCAATCTGATTGGCTCACTGGATTTCTGTGTGACTTAAACCAGTGAGGTTTTATTTTTGTTGTAAAAATTCAAAACTCAAAACATTCATGGAATCCCAACATTAAAACCTTACTGACTGTGTTTCTTAGTGGAAAATGATCCAAACAATTAGGTGATTTGCATAAGCAAATGGTGTGGCCAGCGGCATAAATACAGGGCAGAGTCTAAATACAAAACTAATTTCACTCTGTATACTATATTTATCGATGTAACTTTTGGACAGACTCTGAATGTGGCCTTTTCTGCTGTCCAAAATGTTTCCATGTTTAATATTCGTTTTTTGTTTGTTGATCTTCTTGTTTATGGTCAGTATGAACTTCTTGTCGAAACATTATAGTTTGTCATTCCTTATTTTTCACAGATGTCGAGACACTAACAGTGATGAGGCATACCTCCCGTGTACTCTTGCTCTTCTCACTACACACTTATACTCCATAGAGACGTTTGGACCTGCTACTGTGAAGGTCTGTACTTTACAAAATGGATTTTCTTTAACCAGTCAACTGGTCATTACTTTTCACAATGGAATCCCATTAAATGTCGATTAATCATTTTTATTCCACAGCTATGCTGAATTCTCAGTTCGGTTTGGTTAGAACGAGTTGATTAATTTTCTATAATGGCAGCTCTAACAAATCACTGGTTTATATTAAAGCATTGATTTTTAATATCATTTATACAGCATGTTATTTATACTGTGTTTTTAATATAATTAATACCGCATGTTATCTGACTTGTACGATGAACATTTTTTTGGACCTTTCATAACTGTCTTTATCATATCATCCCTATTACTCTAAAAAATGACAAATAAAAGTGTAAAATATAAAAATACCTTTTTTTTTTTTTTTATGAAATGTGTTTTACTTTAATGAAAAAAATAAAGGTTAGTTTCTTAATTTTTCTACATTTATCATTACAGCTCCTGAGCGCCGTGGCGGTGGCTGTCGCTACCCTCTCCTTTTTCAAACTGATCCCTGTAATATTTCATCAGAGGTCAGGATCAGATCTTCAGAGCTCAGCGCTATCCGTTGGGAGTGAAACACCAGAACAGGACGGGACTCCGGTGGATTGATTTGGCGTTAATGAAAGAAACTGAACAACAAAACATGAAGGAAGAGAAACTAAGAGTATTTCATTTGATTATGCTTTAAAAAACTGTTTTGAATCATTTACTGTTACATTTCTTTGTTTGACTACTGAGATGTTAAAAAATGATTCTCTTTTTACATTTAAGCTGTAAAAACTTTTTTTAAATAGTCTTACCTTATTGGTTTGCATTGGTTTGGTCATCACTTATATTAACAGTATATTTAATTTAAAGTGTCAGAAATAAAGTGCTTGTGGGTGTGGGAATATCTTTGCATAACTGCACATCCTGGAATGTTTTTATTTCTCTACTACCAAAGTGAGTGATAGTTAAATTTCATGACATCATGTTTACAGTACTGTATATCCATTAACAGTTGTGTTAATAATTATAGTCTATTAAAGAAAATAATCTCTTATATTATAGCAGCCGTAAACACTCGTTCTGACCAACCATATTGAGCCAGTTTTGACTGGGCAGAAGCAAAAGTAAGGAGCCCTTAGCGCAGAATTTTCACTCATTCTCTATGCCGCTTATCATGCACAGGGTTATGGGGGGCCTGGAGCCTATCTGTGACTGTGGGCACTAGGGGGCATATGCCCTGGGCGGGGTGCTACTGTAGTCCATGGCAGAGTTCACAGGCATACACTTGTGGCTTTGGCAATTTGGAAACACCAATTACCCTAATGTCTTTGGATTGTGGGAGGAAGAGGGAGTACTCTGAGGAATCCCACCAGGCATGGTGAGAACATGCAAACTCCACATGCATGGACCTAAAGCAGGGATCAAACCCTCAGCCATGAAGGTGCAAGGCCAGTGTGCTAACCATTACGCTACCGTGACACCAAATTGAAGTTTAACGTCCAGGACATCCTTTCTTACCTATACAGATATTTACTTGTGAGCAAAAAGCTTTACCAGAGTTTTACAGTGTCTCGTATATCTGGCTCATATTTACAAAAAAAATTAAATAAAAATCTAATTATAATTATTTGCTAAAATAAAATAAAAAAAATACACAGCTGCTTCTCACTTAATCAATACAGCCTGCACAACATTAACCTCCATTTGCACACATACAAGGAGGAGTTTTCAGTGATATTCTCTACTAGGGATAAGATTTTCACATGAATGTTTAAGGAGAGTGAGTGAGTGTGTGTTTATGTGTGTGTGCATGTGCACATACTGTACACGCTTGCCAATCTGCTGGTGGGATTAACTACATCTGAGCTGCATCACCAGCACTGAGTAAACATGCAAAACACAAACGAATGAAGGACATTCATGCATGAGATCTCAGAAAACTGAGGAACAGTCCAAAAACAATTGCCTTTATTTGTGCCTATTTTATTCATGCATTTTAGTAAAAGCTTGACAATTTATCTCCATGAAGATGTGAATGCTGTCTGGTTGTACACTTACATTTCTATACTAAAATAATTTTGTTTAGGGGATTTATGATAAGATCCACACAGCCAGAACAAATTATACACACTTCAGGAAAAGTAAAATAGTATGATGTAAATGTATTTATATAAACATTTAAACTCTATCAAATACCACTGTAGTACCACCTTTGAACATCAATCTTTTAATATATGAGCTGTAATCATGGTAACATTGTCACTTTTTTTGTGAAAATTCTAATTGTAATACGGTACTATGCAAAAGTCTTGACCCCCTCATTTCTTCATACTTTGTTTTCAAAGAGCCAGCCTTTCTTGTATTTTTATTGCACTCTTGAGGAACAGTTCTCCTGGTTTCCTGAAGGACTTTTTGTCTCTCATTTTCAGTCCAGTCCCTGTATCTGAGCAGTTTCAGAGGAATGTTTTTTTTTGTTAAGCCACACAGTGACCTACTGAACATTCAAGCATAAAAAAAACATCTAAAGTAAGGCATGACCCAGTGAGAAACAGGTGCAGATGATGACAGATGTTCAGGTGATTAGTTATACTGCTGATGCTGAATTCTGAGTGGATGGAACAGACGAGAGGGGAAATGAGGTTGCTGCTGAGGTTCTTACATAAAGAACCAATTTTTAAATTGTACCTAGAGGCACATTGCAGCCTGTCACAGTACAACATGTATGATTTCCTTCATTTAGTGTATTGAATTGAATTGCATTTATTGTGAAATAACAGTGACGGCTTGAGACTTTTGCACACTACTAGTCCTCAGAGTACCATGATGTCCCTGATTCTAAAAGAAAAAAGAAAAAAATGAAGCAGATTATAACTTGAAACCTTTACATATACAGTACTATAATTGCAAATATAAATAATACAAGCACTGTCGCCTTGCACCTCCAGGGTCCGGGTTTGATTCCCGGCCAGGCTCGATTCCCGTCTCTGTGTGCATGGAGTTTGCATGTTCTCCCCGTGCTTGGTGGGTTTCCTCCGGGTACTCCGGTTTCCTCCCACAGTCCAAAGACATGCAGATTAGGCTAATTGGCATCCCCAAATTGACCATAGTGTGTGAATGAGTGTGTGTGTGTGTGTGTGTGTGTGTGTGTGTGTGTGTGTGTGTGTGTGTGTGTGTGTGTGTGTGTGTGTGTGTGTGCTCTGCGATGGATTGGCATGCTGTCCAGGGTGTACCCTGCCTTGTGCCCAGAGTCTCCTGGGATAGGCTCCAGGTCCCCGTGACTCTAAATACAGGATAAAGCGGTATAGAAGATGAATGAATGAATGAATGAATAAATAATACAGCTCAATGGCAACAACAGTTACCTGGGTTTCATTTGTAGTGCTGTCTGCAGTCACCATGTTTCAGCTTGAAAGCTTTTGTGACACTAAATAAAGGACACGAACTTGGTAGCAGATGATACAAATCACTCTGCCTCAAAGTGTGAAAGAGACACTTAAACACTCATGCCATCTGTCAATCAGGCTATTTGTGTATTGCCAATATTAAATCTTTTTGCCATTGATTAGATAGTTTAGTCTTATTTTTTTATTCTCTATGTTGCTGTAAATTCTTTTGTAATCTGTTGAGCAAGATGAACAAATAACCATGCGATGCCAGTTCAACAGTTCAACAAACCAGTCAGTGTTACAGATAAGATATTTAGAAGACTGCTTTCATTTGGCATTTGTGAAATTTCTATGCACTATTTATTCAAGTTTACTTTAAACCAACAAACAAATTAATCTATTGGATCTGGTGGAGGTCGCATCATTCCTGACTTCTCCATTCTTGACCTCAGATTCCAGACTTCTCCTGGGGTTCCACTGACATATAGATACCGATTGTGTCTCTAGCCAATCCCATGTTTTCCCTTTAGTCTCTCTTCAGTGGGACACACCCAAAGTTATGGCTCTATGAGAAAGAGAGATTGCAGCCATTGAAGGGTCTTCTACAGTACCTCAGCTGGTCAATGAGCCAGGCTGTCCCAGCTTGCCAAGCAATCCTTTTGACAAATTTAATTTTCTTCACTTTTTATTTGTGACCATATAATTTTGGTCACTATCTTGTGTACAGTACAGTTTGTGACTATATGAGGGTATGCATGTAGATTGATAAGCATGATAGAGCTTTGTTCAAAACCGTGTGCTTCACTACTGCAAACAGCTATGTCTCGTCTCATCAAATTCTCTCATTTCAGAGAAGAATCTCTGCTTCCCAAAATAGGTCTTAACGTCCTACAAAGCCATTATGGAATCAATACCATGTTGAGGACTCTTTCCATGTTCTCCAAGAGTGAACTGCTATTTCACAAAAACTTACATTTTTCTCCCTGAGATTTGAAAAATCAGAGAAGCAACCCTCTTGTCCACTGGGGAAAAACTCCAACTGTGCAACACTCAGGCTGGGACTGGTGAGTATTCACAAACAGCCTGAGGCAGATCTCCTTTGGGAACTGAGTAGGAGAAAAAAAAAGTCTTCGTTAAAAAGGTTCCTACAAGAGCCCATACTATGAAGGGATGAACATGATCTCTAGTTCACGTCCATAATGCTGTGAAGCAAAGTGACAGAGTATTCTACTGAAAGGGTCTAATCTGGCTAAGACTAGCTATTGAATACCTGCCAAATTCAAGTGTTGGATTTGGTACACTTGTCCTTTTATCTTGTAGTGACCCCAGAAGCTGGTTCCACATGAGTGGCCAGGTCTATTTGTGGCCTATAAACATCATCACTCGGGGAACCTTAATAAGTGTACACATGGTCTTATTTCTACATTTAATACATTTGGGATAACTATTGATCAGAACTCAAACCTCCATACTAACCAACCAACATGGTCATACTAGGAGCAGGACAATGCTCAGGACAATACCTTCCCCTTCAACACTGGGGGTGTTCTTGTGAAAGTTTTAGTTCTTTCACTTCGCATTCCACTTTAGATTGTCCTTCTTATTTATCGACTTAATAAGCATTTTGCGCTCACCTACAGTATACTAAAAAGGCTTGCCTACAGTATGTATCCAGGGAGTAGGTCCTGGGCCCTGTTTATGCCTTGTCTGTGTTTTGACTCTGATCTTCCTGCCTTGAATTACGATCTTAGATGGTCCCTGATGGGTTTTGTATTTGTGAACACTTACGGGTACTAACCATTGGACTTTTATACTGACTAAGAGTTCGGTTGCTGAATAATTAATCACTGCACATGGAGCTTAATGCTTTCCTGGAGCCTCTCTCATTACACCGGTGAGCTTATTGCATTTTAATTTCACTTTAAATGTCTCTCTAATACCAATATTTGAGATGAATTGCTCTACAAGGACAAAAAAAAAGCGAAAGCGAAAAGCCACAGATTCTCCCGCGCATCAGCTGTCATGCTAATCCATTGATGACGACCCTTTGGCACATTTAACCAGCCTCATTTCGAGAAGAACACTTTGTCCTCTACAATGTGCCGAACTCATTTTGCAGATGGACTTTCACGGCCCTGTTGTCTCGGGCTGGGATACGGTGCTGCCGCACTGCTCTGCATTCGCAATTCTAATGAGTGGCCATTTATCAGGGCTTGACGGCTGGACATTTCACTCATTGTATAAATCTGCTGATAATATCAGAAACATGTGTTTACGATATTATGCTTTTGCTGATCAGCGTTTAACTGTCTGTCATGTCTAAGTAGTTAAACAACAGCAAACAGGTTGCACAGCGTCGAGCTATAACAGGTGGATTTATTGATTTTTCATTTACTGTATTTATGGATTCTTCACAACTGTAGCCTATGTGTGCTGTATTTTTTTCATCCACTCAATGATTTCCGTCTGTGAATGGTGTTGCTGATTAATTTACTGTATATTTGCTTAAAGTGAAGATACATTATTAATGACATTACTTGACGGACCTGCGTGAGGTCCATGAATAATTTTTTAGTGATAACTGAAATCTATTGAAGAAGGCATTCTATAGCCTCACCATCATCTTAAATGTGTAATCACTTTATGTTTTGATTTACACAGCACCTCAGAAAATGGTAATTGGATAGGCTCTCCATTTCCCCTAAATGAAATGACAGGATAAGAGTGTGGGACATGAAGTTAAGTGGTTTGCACTGTGAGAGTCAGCTGTTCAGCTCCATTTCTTACTGATACATAAGGACACCATGTTAATATAATATAATCTGTAATGTCTAATTCAGATGCATTACTGTTCCAATTTGAAGATGAGTCCAAAAATGAATGCTTATTCATTTGACAAAAAAAGAAAAAACATTTATAAAGCCTGAGGCTCCACACTGACCAGGAATCATTCTATAGAACATAAGAAGAGCTTTTAAAAAGTCCTCTGAA
Source organism: Channallabes apus (assembly GCA_030522415.1). Classification (NCBI taxonomy): domain Eukaryota; kingdom Metazoa; phylum Chordata; class Actinopteri; order Siluriformes; family Clariidae; genus Channallabes; species Channallabes apus. Next base: position 25,638,589 of record CM060111.1, on the reverse strand, counting down.
AAAAAAGAAGAAAAAATAAACGAATTATATGTTTATATATTATACTCCAAATATCAGATTTGGAAATCGGCACCAGCTACAGTACACAAGTTGAAATTTCCAGTTCTTGAAATACTGTGATGTTGTAATAATATGGTAGGATACAGGCAATATCACCAAACAAGTATCAATTTCTATGTTAAATGTTGAAATCCTAATTACTTTATGGGCGAAATAATTTAGTTGTTTATTGCCTAATCAAACAACTGACATCAGACTTAATTGTGAATGGTAAAAAAGTAAGATTTTCCAGAATCATTCAGGTGTTTGGTCCTTGGTCATATTGCCCTGTCAATTTTTTTTCTTTTCAATTTTAATACATTTTCCTGCATATGCCTATGTTCCTTTTAATGGGTACCTTAAATCACCAGCAAAAAAAAAAAAGAAAGTTCCCAAGTGAAGACCCTTCTCCAACCCCGCACTGCAGAACATGTCCTTATATACACTATATCTCAACTTGACCCACCGTCCTACAGTACAACTTACAAAGACAACATTCTCTGTATCGACACTTTTTCTTTCCAGACTCTTAACAGGTGATGGAATGAACTTCCCCAGGCTGTTTCGGGCTGTAAAGACCCACATCTTCAATAAACACTGAAGGTACCAATGATTCTACACAAACAGTAAAATGCCCTCAACATGCACTCTGTATCCATAACCATACTAACTCCCACACCAAGTCCTCTCTACGAGGATTTAGCCTAATGGTATTCTCTGACCCTGACCGATTTGTGTTAACTTGGGGTTATGTTTTGTAATGGAGATTACAAAACACTTCCTCTCTGGATGGAGTTTCTGCTAAATGCTGTAAATGTTCTTGCAAATCAATTTGTTTCCACGTTTATTACGACTGTATTAAAATGTTATCAGCTATAACACATTATGTCATCGCACTGTTGAATTCTGGATTTTGATTAGTCATAATCTAAATGTATTAATTAACCAGTCCTGATAATATTGCAGCTCCAAATCCTGGGTTTGTAAACTGCCTGGCAAAAAAATAAAAAAGAAGTCAGTATTCAAGATAAGTGAGATTATTGGCCTGCATCAAGCAAAGAAAACATTAAAATGACTTGAATTGCGTTTAGAACTGTTCAGTGCATTTTTTTAAACCGGGAAGGATGGTGCTGAAGTGTCACATGCATGGAAGAAAAGTACATTTAATAGTTAAAGTAAGAGCATTTCCATACACACACATACACACAATGTGATGAGAACTCACAGGATTGGGACTAAACAGCAGTGTAGCCATAAGAAAAACAAATTGCTAATGAGAGTAATCAGAAAAGATACTTCAGTTTGCTTGGGATTATAAAGATTGGACTTTGGAGTGATGGAAAAGGGTCATGTGACCTGATGAGTTCAGATTGAGCCTATACCAGAGCGATGGCCGTGTCAGGGTAAGAAGGGAAGCTCATGAAGCGATGCACCCATCATGCCTAGTGTCCACTGTACAAGCCTCTGGAGGCGGGGTTATGATCTGGGGTTGCTTCAGTTGCTCAGGTCTAGACACCTGAATGTACTGAATCATCAGGTTATCGCATCTACAATATGAACTTTTTCTTCTTCCCTGATGGCATGAAGGCCATATTTCATGAGGAATCATTTTCAGACATGAACTAGACAGGAAAAATAAGAAACTTCAAGGTTGTTACAGTGACTCTCTTCATCACACCGGTGCTGATTATTTCCCAAAACACCACTAGTGCTTGAATCCATTTATACCTTATGTATCTCCTTTCAGCACTGACAACTTATGCAGTTTCACTAAAAGATGCGAACAATATGCTGACTCTGCGCTTGTGTTTGCCCTAAGTGCCCTTAAAAGCAGACGTTCAGACGGCATGGACATTATGATTACAGTCGATTATTCTCCTCTGCCATATACTTTACTCTATTTTATTGGCAAAACTTGGGGTAATGTTTGTCTCTGTTACACTACTTCGTCGAGGAAAAGGCTCTTCTTGTATTTTCTCAAGTGCGACATTTAAGCATTAAAAGCCATTAAAATGTGAGCCGGTTTAAGGGAGAGTCACACGAGTGAAAATGAGAAACAGTGAATGTGGCAGGAGCGATGCGATTGCAAGGACCTCATAATAAGATCACTTTCATTAAGTCTGTTGAAATCACAGAGGCTTTTACTTCACTTGTATTGGATTACCAGGAATACAGCACTCTTATGACAATCTGCATTATCAGAGTGATTTTTCTTTCTCTGCCTCCGTCCCTCCCTCTCTCTCTCTCTCTCTCTCTCTCTCTCTCTCTCTCTCTCTCTCTCTCTCACTTGCTGGTGTTGCAGAAGGGCTGAGCTCTAGGCTGTGCTACCGGTAGTGTGTATGTTTGTGTTAGTGGTCTGGAATTCTAGCGGTGCTCAGGTTATTCGAATAGTTTGCCTTCCCTTGAGCAGGAAATACACCACGAACATTCATCAGCCTGTGTTGCTACAGGACACAGATACAGGTAAGGTGAACATGTGTGTGTGTGTGTGTGTGCACTTTGGTGGGTCTAAATCTTAAAATGGGACTTAAAGTTATAATCATATTACTTGAGGCTTACTATATTTTACTGTACATTCTACCATTTTTATCATTTTATTAGCAAAAATAAAATTACAATTTAATCAAACAAATATGAAACACCTTTGCTGTTATTTTGGAGTCTCAATTAAAGATATAGGACTTTGAAATATAGGTGATTTTATATTTTAAATATAAGGCGACACTTAATTTAATCAGGATAAAGTTATTAAAATATGAGATTGTACTAAATAACTGCTTGGGTTCTCCATCTTTTGGAGATGTACAAAGATGTAATTCACCTAATGCCAATTATCACACTGATGGATTTAAAATTCACTTGTTCACTTTGAGGTAACACTTTCTCCTGTTTATGCTCCCAGTGGATTTGGAGCCGATCCCAGGAATACACCCTGGATGGGATGGCAGTCCATCGCAGGGCTTCATTCCCGTACACACACTTTCACATGCTTACTTACATCTTTAATCAATTTAGAGAAGATAATCCAGCTGCATAGTTTTATGAGTTACAGTAGATGAAACTATAGAACGTAAACGAAAGCAACAGGAATACATGAAGAACAACACGTAGACATTGAGCCAAGTTTTGGATCAAACCAGGAACATTGGAGCTGCAAGACTGCCCACTGCACCATCATGGTGCCCAGTTAAAAATTTACGTAAAATGTTTGTATTGCAGGTATTTGAGGGGTGTTCAAGTCAAACCGGGACTTTAAAATATTTTAATTTCTGGTGAATGAAAGCATAAAGGTGATTGACATTTACAGAAGACTTCGTGTGCAGTACGATGATGAGACTCTTAGCAGCGGTAAAACATTATGAATGGTGCAGAAGTTTTAAAAAAAGAATCTGTCTATTGACCTAATTTGCTTAATTGAAGTTCAGATGTACAACGTTAGTCACTATACATAGCTTCTAAAGATACTTAACGAGTTGAATAACTGAAGGAGTCATTTAAAAACTTTCAGGTTTTTCATACACATAGAAATAGATGGAAAAATTATTTTATGAATTGTATGTTCATTCTCCATGAATTATAATAGAGTGTATACTGTTTTGTACACTTGTGTGCTGTTAACTTGTCTTCATTGATCTCAAAACTGCTATTAAACAGCAGTTGGGTAACACACTTCATGACACACATTCTCATTTCTATGATTTCCTGCGCCTCGAAAAATGTCGATGCGATTGAAGATTCAGGACCTTGGACAGTATTTCAGCCTGGCACGTTGTGAAAAAGTGAACCGATCTGCGCAGCTGTGAAATCAGAGCGCAACAGGATGGCTTATCTCAAACAGGTTGCTGTGTTTGAGTGGGGCAACAAATGTTGATCTAGAGGCAAGCGAGCAGAAGGAGGAGGTGAAGCCGTGAGTGACTCAGATGCATGGTTATGGATGGCTGTGTCACTCCAATCTGTTACTACTGGGCCTGTGGCCAACACTGCACTGGCATCTTAGCAAAGTTACTGACCACTGAGTTGTAAACGGTAGGGGGAATGTGGAGGGGAAACTAAGTGAAATTGATGAAACTGAAAGTTTAACACCTTCAGGGTTGGGGAATTTAAATCTCACTTACAGTCTATAGCTGGTGTCTTCTGGGTGCTCTGGTTTCCTCCCAGAGTTAAGAGACATGCAGTGTAGGCTGATTTGGCTTTTCCATATTGCCCATAATGTATTCTTGTGTGTGTATCTGTGTGTGTGAGGTTTGTACCCTGGTATGCTATTGGCATCTCGTCAAGTCTTGGTGGTACTCTGCCTTTACCCTAAGGTCCCTGGGATAGCTCCAGGCCCCCATGACACTGCAGAGGATATGCCATAATGAATGGATGGACAGATAGATGTTGATGGATTCTGCATTATGAATATGTCGGTATATTACAGTCCAGTATCTATTCCACAAGAGTAACTCCAGTGTATTTTTTTTTTAACGGTATGTTGATTTTCCATATGGCTTCACTTTTTATGTTGCATCTACAGGCAGTATTTTCTTGAATTCATGTATGTGATTTCAGGCTGTAACATTACAGTGCACATGCACAATTAATAATTTGTTAATGTTCCCCAAATTCTATTTATTCTCAAGATCTCTTTCTACACAAACCTAGAATATTAAGTATCCAAACACCATATATATTTATATTATTTTCTTGAATTAAAAGAGTTAATTAAAAGAAGATAAGATCATGATTGAGATTTTTATTTTCCAGAAATTATAAGACAAATGAAAAAAGAAACATGTCCTATATTACATTTCATAAGAATGTAAAACACAGCTAAGACTTTTACTATCATTTGTAAATGTGGGTTAGTTTGTTCTATGCGACTTTAACAGCTCCTTGTGCTTACCAGCTGTGAAGCTGCCAGTCATCCATCTTTCAGCCTCGCTGCATCTTGGCACAGTTTAGTCATCTATGCAAATACGAAAGCATTTAACTCCAACCAAGCAGTTATTGATGGAGAAATGAATGGGTGCGATGGAAGATGGAAGGCTATTGATTTTACCTAATCTTACAATGCTGGAGCGAGCTGCTGGTGTGAGTGACAGCAGTTCTTGGACTCGGGTTAGTGGCTGGATCGCACTTGGAATCTGTGAAAAGTGTGTGTGTTTGTGTCTTTGAGGAAGGGTGGGGGGGTGTTAAAAAACACTTTACAGGGTGATATTTTGTTCTTTATACTTCTGAAAGGTGGCATGGTGGTGTAGTGGTTAGCACTGTTGCCTTGCACTTCTCCAGATGTCCTTATCCAGAGAGACTTACATTTTTATATCATTATACATCTGAGCAGATGAGGGTTAAGGGCCTTGCTCAAGGGGCCAACAAGGACAACATGCTGGTTGTGGGATTTGAACCTGGGACCTTCTGAACCCTAGTCGAATGCCTTAACCAGTTTGGTGGGTTTCCTTTGGGTACTCCGGTTTCCTTTCACATTCCAGCATTTCAAACTCTGGTAAAAAAAATGTACCAGGGGGAAAAAAAACTCTTTATTTTTAATTAGTTCTCACAAAAATGTATTCTCAGTTTGATAAGCAGTAATCACTTGTGGTGTAAAAAACAATCCTCATTGCTGTCTCTTTGGTCCTCTGAATTCACTCTAACTCATGCTAACTCATCTGTTAGGAAATGATCACTGATTTGTTCACATGCTTCTTTTCTGATTGACACGTTTCTTATTATCAATGTTTATATATATGATAGACCAGTTTAACATTTTAAATCTGTTGTCTGTACAGTGTGTGTAAGCGTGCTACTATGTTTTGATGATGATTTCAGAGCAAACGTTTTGACAACTGCTGTTCGATTACAGTTTGCTGAACTGATTAGGTGATTATGTCTGTTTACTACAATATACAGTATCACATACTGTAGGTGTTTCATAATCCAAAAAAAGATTTCAGATTTGAGAAGCCTACAGTACATTATGGAACTTTTTTTTTCTATGGATCAAATACTGAATCTCTGCAGCTTTTAAAAAATATTAATCAAATTAAAGTAAAAGAGTTTTCTTAATTCAAAAATTTCAGGGTGAGTCCCAAATTATCTGCACCCATTTATATTAAAACATCTGTTGGCCTTGGTCTTCTCTGTGCTTTCCATCCAAGGCTACTGTCTCCCCAGTCACTGCTGTGCGGGTGTGAGCCTGTGTTACATCAGTTCATTATTAACTGCAGTGCGAGCAAAAATGGATGCACACCTTGTGATTTGCGCAAAAGAAGTGCAGCGTGCAGTGATTTGTTTTTTTTTGGGGGTGGGGGGGGGGTCTGAGGGTGTATGTGGTGCTATTATTTATTAAAATAGCTCAGGGGTAGTTCAGTGGTTAAGGCATTGGACTACGGTTCGGAAGATCCCAGGTTCAATCCCCACAACCACCAAGTTGCCACTGTTGGACCCTTGAGCAAGGCCCTTACCCCTCAACTGCTCAGATGTGTAATGAGATAAAAATGTAAGTCGCTATGGATAAGAGCGTCTGCCAAATGTGTAAATGTAAAAAACTTTGTGGACACTATGTAGGAAGTGTTTGAATTTGAGGAAGTGCAAGGACGATCAGCAAAAAGGACACTTCTGTACAGACAATTTTTTGACTCAACCTCATGCTTCCTACCTGGCTTGCTTGTCATTACTTAAAAAAGTATGATAAGGGAAAAAAGGAAGTGCCACAGATGAGCAGAGAAAATCGTGACACTGACAGAAGGCTTTTATTTACTGTTATTTAAGAGAGTATTCAAGACTACTGAATATACATTACTGTAGAGTCATGTAATGTATACTGTATATACAGCAGCCAGTTCACAGATTACATACAGTAACATGCAAGCAACAAGGTTTAGAAGAATATTATCATTATTAGGTTACAATAAAAAATCACAATGAGTTAAGGGTAAAGTTATTAAAAGATTAAATAGAAAAAACTATGATACACTGTTCACAATAGTGCAGTCAGGTGGGAATTTGAAAAACTGCACATTAAGGTGAATTAACAAGGTAAAAAAAAAACAATAATAAAATAATAGCAATATGAATATAGACCATAAAGAGCTATTTCAGTTCCTGTCCAGAGAGGAATGGATTTTGTCTGAAAATCTCATGCAAATATTAATACAATCAATATGTACTGTAAGTGACTGATTATATTCACAAGCACAGAGTTTGTGTAGATCATTTGACATGATATTGAACAAAGTGTCATGTATGAAAACGTCTATGTTTTAAATAGCGATATTTCGAGCCTGGAAAACATGCCAAGTCCTTGTTTAAACTGCACTCTATTGAACTCATTGTTTTTATCCACCTTTATCACTGAGAAATAATACTTCATTACGGGCAATGATAACTCCATAAACGTAATGACCTGAATGCAGAGCTACAAAAATATCAATCGATTTTGATGAATTGTTGGTTCATAAAAGCTTTGTATTAAATGAGCGAGCCTTGTAGAACAGAGAGTAATATTTAATCCTGACACACTCAGTGAATTAAATCAAGCTTGGATATTTTACATGGTGGTTGACCTACTGCTGTAAAGGCTGTAGGAGCATCCCTTTTTTTTTTAAGGGTGAGGGATGTTCAAGTCAAACCGTGACTTTTCCCCACAGTAAAAACTCAATTTGATTTCTCTATATAATCTCCCGCTACACTAAAGCACTTATCCCAAGGTTTCACTAGTGCTTGGACACCATCAAGGTAGGAAGTTTTCTAGCCTGCCAGAGTCATGATCGGACTGCCTGCTTACGTCTAAGCCCCTGGCTTACTGAACGCTCACAGGAACGACTGCATCGGACTCAATCATCATTAATGGATAATTAATATAGCCTTCTTTTAAACGTTTGCAATACTTAAATGTTTTACCTCGGCTAAGACTCTTATCACTGTGATGGGCTTGAAGTCTTCTGTAAAAGTCAGTTCACCAGAAAGTCCCAGATTGACTTGAACGCCCCTCAGGGATCATCCCAAGGGAAATCTTTTCGCTAAAGAAATCATGTCCAGTGTCTTACGTCTGATAAGAGTGTTGACAATAAAGACATATTGTAAAAGAATAATTAATATCGAATTTACAGTAATATAGATATGCTAATACCATTTCTACATTGTGGCCTAAAAGTCTGGATTACATTCCATCTCAGGGCAAACATACACACACCACACACGCGCACACTGCAGGTAATTTGGGAATGCCAGTTAGCTTAATCTGCATGTCTTTGGACTGTGGGAGGAAACCGGAGTCCCCGGATGAAATCCACCAAGCACACAAATAACATGCATAGTCCATGCACACAGACACAAAGCAGAAATTAAAACCAGACCCTGGAGGTGCAAGGTGACAGTGTTAAGCACTAAACCACCATACTGCCTCAATACGAAACATTTTATTGAAATAAGTGTTAAACTGAAAGACCCTGGTCTGTACTGTATGCAGTGCTACTGAGTGTCTTCTCGTGATTGGCCGTCCTGTTGACTACCTAAAGAATTCGAGCGTAAACACTGTTCAAAAATTCAAACTGCCTCACACCACCATGTTGTGGATTATTTTCCAATGAAGGAACATCCAAAACAATTCCATTATCCTACATATACAGTATGCATGCAATTCCCTTACTGCTTATTATATGTAGGGTTGCATGGGGTCCAGAGTCTATGAAGCTCAGGGAAATCCCTGGATGGAATGCGAACAAAAGCATCGCAAGATGCAAGCACGCACTTCACCATATACTGTACTATTGCAAAATGCCAATCAGCCTAGCGTGTGTGTCTTTGTACTGTTGTGAGTATTTGGGAAGAACCATGCACAGGCAGGACATACAGTACAAACTCCAAACACACTCCAGAGGCAAAATTTTATCCCCTAGAATATTAAACCACAATGCCACCTCATTATGCCGGATTAAGCTGTAATTCATTAAATTATCAAAACTTTTTTTCTTTTTTATCCATATACTGTAGGTTTGATATCAGATATCAATTGTCCTCACTTATTAACACTTATTTTTCCATAAACATTAAATAAAAGTTACACACTTTAAATCAGTTGATGTGTGACTCAGTGGTCAAGGTTTATGAGATACTGATCAGACGGTTGAGGTCCCAATGATCAATCCAGAGCGAGGCTGTTACTCTGGCAATAAAGAAAAAGTGGAAATATTTTGACTCTAGTCATATTTATCAACACTTTCTTAATATGAGTATAGCAAACAAAATATGAGATTATTTAGCTGACTTTTTAATCATGAAATTCTTGTTTTAGGTTTAATTTACGTTTAATTTTGCATTAAAAAAAACATGTCACTAGAACTCGTACCCAGTTGTGTTCCTTTAAATAAGATTATCACCCAAATCTGTAAACCACTCTTATGAAAAATGTATCAACTTTTTCTGGCCTAAACTGTGACACTAGGCAATACGGATTATTAGAACAAAAGGGTAGGGTTGAAAGATAGACTTGTCATTCATTCATTCATTCATTCATTCATCTTCTATACCGCTTTATCCTCTATTTAGGGTCGCGGGGACCTGGAGCCTATCCCAGGAGACTCTGGGCACAAGGCAGGGTACACCCTGGACAGCGTGCCAATCCATCACAGAGCACTCACACACACACACACACACACTCATTCACACACTCATTCACACACTATGGTCAATTTGGGAACGCCAATTAACCAAATAGCCTAATCTGCATGTCTTTGGACTGTGGGAGGAAACCGGAGAAACCCACCAAGCACGGGGAGAACATGCAAACTCCATGCACACAGAGACGGGAATCGAGCCTGGCCAGGAATCGAACCCGGACCCTGGAGGTGCAAGGCGACAGTGCTAACCACTACACCACCGTGCCGCCAGATTGTGAAAGAGTTTAAAATGTAAAATGAGCTCATGAATAACAGGTGTGTTTAATTAATTGACAGGCCTGATATGATTGGATGGGACTGGAGGGTGTGGCTACAGGGTGGAGCTTTTCACTGAAGTTGTCCTTCAATGCAACCAAATGAACAATGTGCAATGTTAAACTCGGAAATAATGTTTTTATCTCCACCAACCTGAAGTCCTGAGAAATTAGTGAGATCGAAAAGATCATGGGTAAGATCACAGGTGTGGGTGTGGTTTAGTGCACAGCTAGCTTATTGATTTTTAGTTGGCAGGAAGACAGTGACAAACGTATTAATTATAATCAACATTATAATAATAATAATTTAATGTGTGTGTGTGAATTAAGTGGAAGATGTGAACAACATTAACAGTCATTAATGGACTCATTAACAGAGAGGGGCACTAAGGGGATTTAAAGGTACTCCAAAACACTTATACAAAACACTTTACAAATTATATAAATATATTTATTTTTATTTTCCAAATTAATTATTCCTGGTTTAAAACCAAAGGAAAAGACAAAGCAAACTTCTTATTTTTTTGTGGTTGATTTATTTCTTAATTGTGGAACTTCATATTTTTCATTAATTGTTTAAAACATGTACTGTAATAAATTTTTTATGTTTTAATTTTCTATATGTAGTATCATCATTTTTCACAGCTTTATAATTGTGTTTTGTGGTTGTAGGTACAGTATGTGTGTGTTTCAAACTGTGTTTCAAAATATTAGTATTGTGCTAAAAAAACAAACAAGCAAACAAACAAACAAACAAAGAAACAAACAAAAAAGAAGGATTGCTAATAAATGTTTATATACGGTATACAGTATGTGTGCGTTGACAAGCAAGGGTGGGGAAAAAAATAATGTTACATATGGATCCAAGTGATTATTATTTTTGTTATTTTATTTTTTAAGTCTATCATCCTCTGTTTTAACTTTCACTCTTGATAATTTCCTGTCTGTATTTCAGCACCCGATGGTGTCATGGCTCTGGACTCAGACAGATTGGGGTGTATTGTGGTACAAGCTGGACCCCCCTCCTCCATTGCTCTTCCTCTCCTGTGGATCCTCCTCTTCAGGCTAGTGGATGCACAAGGTCAGGGTAAGTGTCTCTGTGTGTGTTCTTTTTTCAATGCCACACGGCTCTGCGTGGTTTATGGGTCTGCTCAGTGATTATGGATATTCTGAAGCCGTGGGCTCTGTCTCTGCTGTGATCTAATGTTTCATGTCTTGTTTCATTTGCACAGTCAGTGGATTTGTATCTCAGCTTTGATGTAGAAAACTGGAACTTGAAAGTGTTTGGTTTGTTAGAGGTTAATTTGTGTCCTGTTGGTGGTGGTCATATTTATACCCTGATAATTGGGATTCATATGTGAGTTTATTTTGAAATTCCGTCATAGGCTAAAATTTCAGCGTTAAATGTTGTGCCCTTTTCACAAACCGATCGTTCCACAAATTACTGTCCACTCACACTTTTTATCTTTCGAGGTAAGACTAGGCCAGAATATTCCTTTAATTATTTCTTATTACCTCCTCCACAAGCAAATCAATCTCATCTTCTCTCCAGTTTGGATCATGACGTTCCTACCCACCTGTTATTTTATCATTTTGTTTTTATACTGTTTAAAACTGCAACAAAAAAAAGTAAAAACTACACCACTATACTGTAATACACCATTATAAATCGTAGGCCACTTTGTGGCTCTCAGTGTCATATACAGTGACATCACACACTTTCCTAGGAGCAGTCTGACTCCTGGCTGAGAGTTGGAAGTTTCATAAATAACTTTTATGGCCTACTTTGCGGTAGGATTATTTTCAGTCCTAAATTAACTTTCAGAGTAATTCCTACAGTAGGAGTAATTCTTAGATGCTTAGTAAAACCGGTCAAGTTTTTTGGGTGAGACTGTATCCACTGTATGGAAGAGCTCATGTAATGTTGCATGTAATTGTATGTCCTGGGATGCTTTTCTGTCTATTGTGGTTTTCAGAAAGTGGTTATTTGTCTTGCTGTTTTGTGCGTTCCTGTCAGCTTGAACCTGTTTGTCCATTCTCCTCTGACCTCTTTTATGAACAAGACATTTTACAGACCTTTTGCACACTGGATGTGTTTTTGTATAACTCAAGGTGTGTGTGTGTGTGTGTGTGTGTGTGAGAGAGAGAGAGAGAGAGAGAGAGACATTCCCAGAAGATCAGCAGTTTCTGAAATACAACTATGTCATGGTCATGATCAGGGGAATCGTGCTTTTTGCTCATTTTGTTACTTGACATGAACCTTCCCTTACGCTCTTGACCAGTATCCTCATGTCTGTATGCATTGCACTACTGTTATGTTTGGATATTATGTTTGTTCCTAATAAAGTGGTCAGTAAGTGTAAATGAGCTGCAGCTTCTGTAATGTTCTCTGCCCTTTACTGGAATCACATATCCTCATGATTTCACTGTTAAGTGATCTCAAGTGCTGTTACTGCTACAGTACAGTGATGTCAGTGGCTGAACGACCAGTAAAGGTGTTTATTTAGCCCAAACTTTCAGAAGCCTCTTCTTGTGTCCCATCAGGTCTCATTTCTCAAACTGTGAGTGAGCTGCAGAGAAGTCGTGAGCTCCGAGTGTGAGTCCACTCTTAATTGGCGTCTCCTGGGGAGACAAGGCCACATTGCCCTCTGCTGTCAGGCCCCAAGCTCACTCCCTCCTCCTTCCCCTGTGGCCAGGCTTATTTATAGCATGACCATATAACTAACACAAATACACACACACACACACACACACACACACACACACACACACACACACACACACCAAGCCATTCATTCAGTCAGCTGAGGCAGAAAACAATCGGAGAAGTCCACACTTGTCTTCGTTGCCAAGTCTTTGTGGACATGAAGGTTAATGCTGCACTTGTTGTGATGTAGACGGTGAGAAATGGAACAACACTTTGACTTTCAGCCTTCATTCAAGCAAAACAGGTGTGATTAATGAGATTCGAGTGGCGTGCATGCCAAAAGCAGATGTACTCCGGAGTCAAGGGGACGGTCTAAAACGACAAGCTAAACAACAGAGAGAAAAAAAATCACAAAGTATGATATTAGGCTTATTTGCTGGTATTTTGTCTTTCATGTTGATCTCTAGCCCCTCATAGGACTCTAGTGCACGTGTAACTTCCTTGTTTAACTGGAGTGTATTGTACTGTATATACATTATTTAAAAAAAAAGAAAAGAGGCATGGCTATGTTTGGGGACATGACGTTCACAATCTTAGACAGATTTTTTTTATGATGACTCAAAATCAGTGGATTATACACAACAACTGCTCCAGATGAGGCATCATACTGTACTGGCCCCGTACTAATTACATGACTTGTTGCTCCAAATGAGGCCAGCTGAACACAAAACTCTTACAACAACTCTTGTGAGAGCAAGAGTAAACTTTCAAAAAGAAGAAAAACAAACATGAATGCAAGACAGGCAGCAGCAGTTTTAATAATGACATCTGTGCTGAGAAAGAAAACCGGCACTGGTTCTGTGCATGTGACTTGGCTTCACTGTACTTTCATGGTTGACATTTTTTCTTTTATGATATACAGGTACTGCGACTCGGGAGGAGTTTGTACTCAGTCTCTTCTCCTCACGCACTTGCCGATACTGTACCTTTCATAGGATTACAGATTTCTATGCCAATTTACGCTGACTGGTACAGACTAGCATGGACTTGGAACGATTTTTAATCCTATACAAACGGCAAAAGTCGTGTAGCAACGTTTGATGGGTTTGATGCGTTCATTGGTTTATTCATTCAGTGGATAATTCTTAAGTTCCAGAACCTAATCTGCTAATTCTAACCAAGCTTGCAAGAGCTCACTAAAGAGGGCTGGTAAATTCTATTTTTATGTGAATGTCAAATTTATTTATAAAGCAGATTTAACACAACACAGTTGACCAAAGTGCTGTACAATCCAAAAATAGCTGCAGGGATAGAAAATACAGTAATTAGAAAATTAAACAATAAATAACAATAAGAAGGTTGAAGACAATCTGCCATAGCGGATAATCTGCACACACACAGTTTTTATGCCGGATGCCATTCTTGACACAAACATCCCATTTTATTGACACTTGGGACAGGCACTGCATCCGGGGAATTGAACGCGGGTCTATGGAACAAAACTAAAAAAATTCTATTAAAACAGGGAAGAGTGTCACACCAATGCCAAGGAGTATAAAAAGGTCTTCAGGTGAGATTTAACAACAAGACCTTGAACTTTACCCTGAACTGAACAGGGAGCCAGTTTAGGGACGCCGCGAACGCATTACTACAGTAGTTCAAGTTCAAGTTCAATTTATTTGTATAGCACATTTACAACAGCCTTCAGGCTGACCAAAGTGCTTCACAGGAAAGCATACTCGTAAAACATACCCCAAAAACAATGAACACAAAAGTAGCACAACCTGTTTATATAAGAAAATTAATACACTAAAGAAAAAAAATGGGTTTTGAGCAAGGACTTAAAAGAGGACAGAGAGGGTGCCAATCTAATCTCTAAAGGCAAAATATTCCAAAGTTGAGGCCCTGCTACCACAAAAGCCCATGCCCCTCTACGCTTGAGCCTCACGTGTGGGACTACTAATAGAGCCTGATCAGAAGATCTTAGTGTTCTACAAGGAGAATAAGGATGAAGAAGTCCAAAGAGGTAAACTGGTGCTAGGTTATGTAAAGATTTACACACAAAGAGGAGAATTTTAAAATGAATTCTCTGAGAGACTGGCAGCCAGTGTAGATCTTTCAGAATCGGAGTGATATGTTCATGTTTATGACATTTATGGAGAAATCTTGCTGCTGCATTTTGTACAAGCTGTAGGTGAGCAATCTGAGATTTTGAAATACCGCAGTATAATGAATTGCAGTAATCTAGACGAGACGTAACGAATGCATGAACCGCCATTTCTAGAGTTTTGGGGGTGAGGAAGTGTTTCAATTTAGCAAGTAGTCGAAGCTGATAGAAGCTGGATCCAATAACGGAGGCGATATTTTTATCAAATTTTAAATGCTGGTCAATGAGAACACCAAGGTTACGAACCTGCGATGATCTGAAGACAGATAAACTGTCCAGATCAGGGCTAAAACTCTGAGAGTTCTCATTAGGACCAAAAACAATTACCTCGGTCTTGTCTTCATTTAGAAAGAGAAAGTTTTGAGCTAGCCATGACTTAACCTCCTCTAAACACAACAAAAGATTAGTGGTAGCAGTAACGTTATTTCTTTTGATGGGAAGATAAATTTGAGTATCATCTGCATAAAAATTTAAAGATACACCATGTTTCCGTAAAATAGAACCCAGAGGTAGCATATAGAGAGAGAACAGAGATGGAGCTAAAATAGAGCCTTGTGGAAGGCCACAGGTCAAAGGTGCCAGTGAAGAAGTGAAATTGCCCATCTTTCCTAAAAACTTTCTGTCAGACAAATATGACTGAAACCATTTCAGAACATTCGCTTTTAGACCCACCCAAGACTCTAATCTAGATAATAGTATAGAGTGATCGACAGTATCAAAGGCCGCCGATAGATCCAGGAGAAGAAGAATCACAGAGTCTCCAGAGTCAGTGGAGACATAGATATCATTAAACACTCTCAGAAGGGCGGACTCTGTGCTATGAGCAGACTTAAAACCTGATTGAAAAACCTCGTGAATACCCATATTAGTCACAAAACATTGTAGTTGGACCAGCATGATTTTCTCCAAAACCTTAGAAACGAAAGGTACTGTAAGGCAGAAATTGGCGAAAATTCTTTAGGACAGAGGAATCCAGTGAAGGCTTCTTGAGCAAAGGAGTGACAGTAGCCACTTTAAGATTGGCGGAACACAGCCCGTTTGAAGACACTTATTAATGAAGGATACCAAGCCTGGCCCAATCGAATCCAGAATTTAACTTAGGAATCTTGGATGGATGATATCATTAGAGCAAGAAGAGGGTTTAAGCTTGTCAATCACCTGCTCCAAAAGCTGGACATTGATAGGTTCAAAAACCTCCCAAAAAGTAAAGACAGAAGGCGTGGTAGGTGAGTCCTTTAATGTTAAGGTGGGGCAAATGCCAAGTCTTAGGGTAGTAATTTTGTCACTAAAGAATCTCAAGAAGCCTTCACAGACAGCATCAGAAGCGACAGGCAAAGTGTTAACAAAAGAATTAACAACAGACTGAATAATTGAAAACAAAACCTTACTGTACAGTAGGTTTAGAGTGATTTGTTTTCAATTATATATATAAAAAAATATGCAGCTTTTGCAGATTTAGCACCAGACTGGTAAGATGTAAGATAATCTTTAAATAATTGAAAGGAAATATGCACCCTGTCTTTTTTCCATTTTCTTTCTGCCTTTCTGCAGATTTGTCTTAAAAGATGAGTCTCAGAGTTTTGCCACAGTTCAGATTTTGGTTTCTGCTTATGAGGTTTGAGGGGGGCAGTTACATTAGCTACCTCAAGCCAGGCAGAATTCAAAAGGCTAAAATGTTGATCAGCATCCAAGTCCAATAATGGTTGATCCAAGTGCAACTCTGAGCAAAGTTCAGTAAAGCACAAGTTGAAGTTTGAGCTAAACTGTGGAGAATAAAAATGAGACAGAGTAGCAGATGCATTAGACAAGTGAGAAAGTTCAGGAAGAGACAGTGAAAATAATATAGGCTTATGGTCAGAAAGCATAAAGTCTGAGAGCACAATATCAGTCACATCAAGTCCATAAGAGAGTACAAGATCCAGCGTATGACCCTGAATGTGAGTAGAGCTGTTGATCCACTGAGTAAGATTAAAAGCCTCAATAAGATTGAGGAAATCACGTGAGAGTGGCTTTGACGAACAGCAGACATGAAGATTAAAATCGCCTACCAACACAAAACGATCGCAGGTTGTGGCAATATTGCCGATAAGTTCAGTAAACTGCTGTATAAAATCCTTAGTGGAGTGAGGAGGGCGGTAAATTACCCCTAAACCGACAGGCCCATTCCAGTCTAAATAAAGGAGCTGAGCTTCAAAACTTGAGAAGGCCGTTACGGGTCCCAGCCTACAGCGTGCAGAAAAAGAGTTCTTTAAAATAGTTACAATCCCACCCCCACGCCCACATAAGCGGGGAGAGTTAAAAAAATGTACAGTCAACAGGGACCAAATCCGCGAAAGAAGTTAAATCACCAACCTTGATCCTGGATTCCGTGATAACCACAAAATCCAGGTTGTGAGAAGAATAGAAATCATTTAATAAAAAGGTCTTGTTTACCAGGGAGTGAGCGACTTAAGATATTCTTAAATATGTACAATCTTCATTGTTTACGTGAATCAGTTAGCTAACATAGCTAACCTGATCGGTTATGTGTTTCTACATACATGTTCCCATTAAAAAAATGCTCAGCAGCATTTTGTACCAACTGTAACTGTGCAAGAGAAGCCTAGCCAACACAGACATGGAGGATATTACAATAATCAAGCTAACTTAAAATAAAAAGTGTTAAAAGTGTTTAACTTTTTTAATGGTATATTTCTCACTGTGAACACTAACTTGTTACTCAACATAACATAAGCTAACCAGACAAAACTGTTAAATACTTTACTGTTTGTGATTGCTAGGTACAAAATTCAATTCAATTCAATTTTATTTGTATAGCGCTTTTAACAATTAACAAATTAACATTGTTGCAAAGCAGCTTTACACAATCAAAAGAATTATTTAAGAGTATGACCCTCGAGGTCTGTAAATGATGATTAGCGGGAGCGACTGAGTTGACTTCATATTTGTAGCGGCACTTTTTATGTAACTATAGAGTATTTCAAACTCATTAAATTTGAGACAGATTATCATTGTAAATTACTGCGACGCCTCCTCCTCTATCAGTTAGCCTTTACCAGAGGCCAGTTTATGTACAGTAGCTGTATCCAGGAGGACTAGCTTCATTTAGAGCTACATGCTCATTCTCTTTAATCAAGGTTTCTGTTTAACATCATATATCAAACTCCTGGGGCCACATGTACAAAGACTTGCGTTGAATTCATACTAAACCATTGCGTACGGACAAAGCTGTAAATGTGCGTACGCAGTAAAAAAAATCTGATGTATGAAACACTGTGTACGCATATCCCACGCATATTCTCTTTGTACATCCGAATTAACGTGAAATTGAGCACACGTGCATGAGCGCAAAACCCCTCCCTGCCTCCTCCCCCGTATAAATATCGTAATGATTCCACTTTGGCAAAACCAAATGAAAAAGCAATGGCAAGAGCAAACAAGAAGAGAAACTTCACAGAATGTGAATTGGAGGTGCTCCTATCGGAGGTAGACCGGAGAAAAACTGTGTTATTTGCAAGTTTGTCCTCCGGAATTAATAACAAAATAAAAAAAATAGAGGGGGGGAGTTTAGCTGATGCGGTTAACGCAGTGGGGTCTGAACATCGCACTGTGAACGAATTAAAAAAGAAATGGTCCGATATAAAGGTGCAGGTTAAAAGGAGAACAGGGGTGCACCGTCAAAGTGTGGACCGAACAGGCGGGGGAACATCGGATGCTGAATTAACACCCTTTGAGGAGAGAGTTGCCACAATTGTGGGTGACACTTGCCTGCTTGGAGTAGTATCCGTGTCTGTGGGAGACACGGATGTATTAGAGGAACCCTACGAAGGTACCTTCTCATTTTAATGTCTTAACTTTGGTAAACATACCAGTTTGCATTTAAGTTTCCAATACATGCAATGTACGAGACTTTAATTTATGTATCCATTGCATTTATAAATATGCGTGTACCCACAAGAAATGGACTCAAATATTAGCGTGCTTGTTTTTATTTAGACTTAGATGGAGCAAGAACATCCACTGGCACGCACTCAGAGTCCGTCCCTCCTGAGCAGCCAGGACCCAGTGTCTCCGGCATTTCCAGCGCTCCCCCCAGTGCTGAGGCCCATCCGTCAGGCCACGTCTTGATGCATGCTGTTCTGGAGTCACAACAGCAAATTGTTAGGGCCATCGGAGAAATTAACAGTCACCTGAAAAATATACAGTAACTGATGTACTCAGACATAAGCCAGTTATTATAGGAATTGGTCAAAATTTTAACTTTGTCTCTGATTACCTTTTATATTGCCGCAACCACACGTTGGCGGGCTTGAATGGCTTGTTGGTTGTGTTGTATACATGCTGGTCCTGGGTCTGGGTCATCTGGTGGTGCCCCTGCCTCACCAAGAGGTATGCCATGTCTGTGCGCGACATTATGCAGCACACCACAGGCCAGCACGATGCGGCACACTTTGTTAGGGCGGTATAGCAGCACCCCTCCGCTCTTATCAAGGCAGTGCCATCGGCATTTCAGCTGCCCAATAGCCCGCTCTACAACTGATCTAGTGTGAGAATGGGCATCATTGTATCTGCGCTCTTGGTCAATTTGTGGGTTGTTGAGGGGGGTTAACAGCCACGTCTTTAATGGATAACCGTGGCCTCCTGATATGCAGTTAAATAATTACGCTCAATAAAATAAGATAAAAGAAAACTTAGCTGGAATAATATCTTTAAATACATCACTCACCAAGAAGCCACCCATCGCGCACCCTGCCACCTTGGAGCCTCATCCCAACCATGCTGTTTGTGAGAATGAATGAATCATGGGTTGACCCAGGCCACCTTGCCACAATATTTGTTAGGCGCATTTGAGCATCACATATTATTTGCACATGGAAATGAATGGAAATGTTTCCGATTCACGTATGCAAATTCGTCTTCAGATGGCGCCTTTATAGCAATGTGCGTGCAGTCGATCGCTCCGAATACATTATGAAAACCGGCGATCGCTGCAAATTGCGCTTTAATGTTTGGCTGGTCAACTGCATGGTATGGAAACCTTATATATCTGCTAGAAATGCGGATGATCCCGGCCCATACAGCTGGAATTGCACGGCTCAAAGACGGCTTAATCCCAAGCGGTCTGCCAGTTCCCTTTGGAAAGAACCAGTTGCCAGGAAACCAAGCGTTGTCAGCACCTGTAAGGGAACAGGTAATGCGTGGCTCCTCGCTGTCTCTCTTTCCAAATTTGGACCCAACTCAGCACGAAGCTCCAAGAGGATAGCTCTTGGAAATCTGAAATGGCTAATAAGCCAGACATCATCGCCGGCCAGAAAATCACAGTGATCCCTAAAAACGCATTCCCTTCGAATTCGGCCATTGACAATGTCCTCTAATAAGGCCAACACTGCCATTGCCATAGACTAAGGGTTGTATACATTTGCAAATGCTTTTATATGTTCTAAATCACATAATTGGTAGAAAAATATTGTGTCAATTAACCCATTTTATCAATTATAAATTAATAGCAATGTTTTTCACGTGTTGGTGTGATACTTTGTAGTGTGCAATTTAACATAATTGCCTCTAGGAGTCACCAACGGAAATAAAACAAACACACAAGAAATACACGTATGCCAGACATGAAAATGGCGTGGAAGAACGCACATTCTCACGTTAATTTCACTGTTAGTATATCCGACCGTGAGCGTGAAAACTGGCGTAAGCAAAGTTTTTGTGTGTACGCAGGGTTGATACAGTACATGAGGCCCCAGGTCTGTGATAGTTTTATTAAGAATAACTGCTTTAGATGTGAGAGATCTAATATTTAACAGTCCTACTAGCTTCAGATCAGCGGTGCTGGCTGCGCATTCAGTGTGTTTTAAATTGTTTGTCTCTATATTAATTCAATTACTAAAACAGACTTTCTGAGTCTTTCTACATTATTGCTTAGCTCGGGGAACAGATACAGTCTCAATATAGTGAACCCTAGGCAGCTAGCAGACGGTTGGTTTAGCCTGTCTGTATGCTCCATGGCCTGGGCTCTAGGTACAGTAATTACTGATTAACTAACTAATCTTTTAAGTCTATGAGGTATACTGCAAGAAATGAGAGCAGCACCTTCCCAAGTGGATGGACATCGTCCTGCCCTAACAGGCCAGCTTTGCCCTCAAAGGTCTTACAATTTTATATGAAGCCATATTATTTTAGCTTATATTACAAAATATAAGCTGAGAGGATTTCTATCTAGTTTATAGATAGAATAAATATCAATTGTGTGTATAATATCATAAACCATTACAAAAACAAATATCACTTTAATTATAAAAATAATTAAAGTGATGTTCTTTATTTTTACTTCTAAACCACTGCTCATTAAGTTTACCACAAATGCTAACCAGATAATTATCATAACAAATCTTCTATTCATATATTTGTAAGATTTACTGTTGAAGCTAACCAGCTTGTCGGTGCAAGCTAACGTGACTGCTACAGTAGCAACATCATCTAGCATGTTTTTTTAAGAGCAGTTCACTAAAAATGAATTTTTTTTTTTTCTATATTTCCTGTCATTATCTTCAGCTGACCCGACAGGATTCTTTAGTTTATTCTTTAATCCTTTAGTAATATTCTTAAATAAATAGTAATAATCTTTGCTGCCGATGCTTACTGGCTAGCTAATAAGGTGAACCAATCCTTATATACAGGGTCGCGGGGGCCTGGAGCCTATCCCAGGAAACTTAGGGCACAAGGCGGGGTACACCCTGGACAGGGTGCCAATCCATTGCAGGGCACACACACATACTCACATACACACACTACAGGCAATTTGGAATGTCAATTAACCTAACCTACATGTCTTTGGACTGTGGGAGGAAACCGAAGTACCCGGAGGAAACCCACCTAGCACGGGGAGAACATGCAAACTCCATGCACACAGAGACAGGAATCGAACCTGGACCCTGGCGGTGCAAGGCGACAGTGCTAACCACTACACCACCGTGCCGCCACGAACCAATATATGAACAGGATTTATAAATTATACTTCAAAGGTTTGAAAAATTACTACTAATGAATGGTCAGCTTTCTAACTTGACTTGACAGAAATTTTAAGATTTCTTAAAATCAATCTTCATTGTTCACGTGAACCAGTTAGCTAACGTGATCGGTTATCTAAGTAACCATAAACATTAGTTTCACTGATAATAATGACTAGTTAATATAGGGACACATTTAGAAACATTATGAATAGATACTTTTATGTAGATTGCTGCTAATCAAGATTTTAAAATTTTATAGTTCATAATATGTACTGTTTACGTTAGTGACCTAGCTGTACATATGTCATAAAAGGTGAATTGACATGATCTTTTCTTACATAATATTTTAAATGGACTGTATATTAATTCCGTACACTATCCAGGTAATATGACCAAAACCTGATGGTTTTTCTGAGAGCATCGTTTCAAATCATGTTCATATTTAAAGCATAATATTCTCTGCTAATGGTAGCTTCTAAAGTTTGCCTTTCGCTACACAGTGGCTTGAAAAGGTGCCAGATTCAGTAATAATTCTGCCATGTAGTACTGTACAATGAAGAAAGTGTGTAGGGCATTCTCAAGTTCGCCCTACTCTACTCTGTGTTTTATGTTGGAGACTTTTTAGGATGTCAATGATCGATTTATCTTGCTATATATCTGCTTTGAAGAAATACTGCAGGGAATGTTTTAGTTTTTTTTCTTTCTTTCTTTAAATCTTGCAGGATTTCTCTGTCCTTGCGGCTGCACACTAACTGCATTACTGAACATCAGTCTTCATTCCCGGCCCTGACTGGCTCCTCTGTGGCTTTAGCTCGGGTTTCTTGTCTGCGCTCCAGGTTATAACACTCACACTCACACAGTGCGCAGCATTCCCTTACAAGGCTAAGTGCTCGTTCAGCTGCAGAAAATTGGATAGTGAGTATATTGTGTCTGTCTACCACTCATGGTGACTGGAGCTGGGCTGTAAGACATGTTCTTCCAAGTGTCTTCCAAAAGAATCATGGTTATTTTGAGCAGTGTTAGTAATATTGATTTTATAACTGATAATGTAATGTAGCTTAAATATGTATCTAACTTTCATGCCTGATTACATATTTTGCAGTGTCACAAGCTGGAAAGTAAAAAAAAATGGTACTGCGTTGGGTGTTGATATAATAAATCTTAGAATTGCCCATTATATTGAAATTGGGTGGAAATCTGTCTCTTTTTTTACTTTAACTTTTACAAATGAACATAGTCATTTTTAAATCTGTAATTTCATTTCTGGTGGAACATCATGTGTTTCTGTTAGAATCGTTTGATTGCAATAAAATTGACCACTGAACATCAGAACGTAACCATAATTACCCCGGTGTAACGGAACATGTAATCAATGACAAACTGCACCCATTCACCCTGGGTGGTTAAAAAGAGAAGAAAGATAGTTTGCTTAAGCATGTGTTAGCCAAGTTGAAAATAACAGAAAGCGCTGATATGAATGCTGCTGCAAGTAGTTTACCATTCATGAGATTTAATTTTGACATTTGCTAAATGTTCATGTTTGAGATGGAACATGCTTTTAGTTTTGGTTTCCTCTAACCAGATGTATTAAATCCTTTATTAAAGCATGAAAACATAGTGTATGGCACTCTTAGAGTACTTAGAGTAGGAAAGGGGCCCAGACTTCAGTGCTTTTTACTGCACCAACCAAATTGCTTACCATTAATACCATTAATATCAATACCATTGCGTACCAAAAAGTTAGATTAGATTCTGGCTTTTAGACATTCATATTTATTTATGTTAACAGTCAGTGATTGATAAAAGAGCATTGAACACACTCATTTTTCTCCAAATGGTGAACTGATTTCTTGAGTTTTCTTCAAAAGAAAGTGAACGTGAGTGTCTTTAGCATACAGCCTGCTGAACGTGAGTGGAAAAATCTTCATTCGTTCCATTTATATTATTATTAATAGTCAACGAGCTGAAGTCAGAAGTGCCTCATATCATGTCTCTCTCTCTCTCTCTCTCTCTCTCTTTCCCTCTCTCATTTTTTTCTAGTCAGAGATGGAATAAATCATGCAAGGATCAGAATCCCTTTGTGACATAGAAAAAAACAGTGCACTGCTCCAGAGAGCTTATTTTAAAAACTGGAAGAAATGAATGTGTACTTGTTAATTTTTGAGTCTGTAAATGTAATTCAAAATTTACAACTGTGAACTCTGAACGTGAGCTCTTTCATGTTAATGTGTGAACTTCGATCTACCTCTTGTAAAGTGTGAACTCGCACAACGCTGCTAAGAGAAAACTTTGAGTTGTGGTAAATAGGCATACAGTATTATTTACTAGATGTGCTCGCGACTTCATTCACATAGAATTTAACTGCACACTCATAAGAGCGTTTTAAAAAATGTACTGTTGAATCTTGGAATGAACTAAACATTTTTTAAGTGTAACCATGAAGGTGTGAGATCGCATTTATTAAGTACATTTCAATTGCACACTAATAAGTACATATTTAAAAATGTACATCAGTGCCATTTGTAAAATTGAATTGAATTTAATTTCATTTATTGAACTAATGACTACTTTTTCCAAGGTCTATTTTCAAGGGCATTTTCCATTTTAATTTCTAAGTAGCATATCTTCTCTTCCCGATTGCAAAGAAACAAAGCCTATACGTTACCTTAAGCTTTGCCAAATACATTAAAAAGTAGTTTTTACATGATGCGTGCCCAAACAAACAGACGGGCAAAATTTCCAAAAACCATCCTGATGTGTTCCTCTTCATCTTACATCCCCCCAAATTATTTTTTCACGGATATCTTCAATTTACAGACATGCCAACCTTACAGTTTTATTATGTGCATAGATGGAAAACTGCTTTGCGTGGAAAAGCACCAAGTTGGGGAAACATAAAACTAAAGAGCTGAAACAGAACAAGTTCAACCATCCATTTTTAAATAGGTTTATATGTATTCTATGAACCATAAAAAAAAAATTGTGTAAGTAGTTTGCTTTATGAATTTGTTGTTGTGTTTATTTAATTTAATTTTATTGTATCTTTTTGGTTGTGCACTAAGCACCAAGTTTATTAGTAAGTCTGTTAGTTAGGCATTAAGCATTAAGTCTATTAGGCTACGTTTACACCGCAGGTCTCGATGCTTAATTCCGATTTGTTGCCTATACCTGATTTTTTTGACCGTCTGTTTACACGTTCTTTTAACTATGACTCATATCCGATTCACATGTTTACACTTGCCATACCATCTGAAACATTGCGCATACTTAAAGGGAGGCTCTTGTGCTACACACTAGCCAAGAAAGATGAAGGTGAAATATGCTTAACGCTCTGCTATATATGCAAAGTTCGCGCACCATGGTTTTAAAACGGAGGAGGAGAAAAAAACTCCATAATTGCAACCTGTGCATATGCTTCATTCACAAAATACTGATTTCTTAATGTTATTTAGCCCAAATAAGCATTAACACAAGGCGGGGTGTGTGTGTGTGTGGGGGGGGGGGGCATTTCCTCTTCCATGTCACCTGCTATGTTATCATTCGACACGCGCTTCCACCGGAGAATAACATTACGTCATTAAACCGCGAAGAAGTCGCAGTTTTAATGACGTACAGAACACAATGCCTCAGGAAATCCGATCTGCCTGTTTACACGACAATCACATTAGCGCACATCTGATTTACATCCGATTTATTTCCACATATGAAGGAGGCCTGAAACCGATCTCGAAATATCGGAATGCATGCGTTTTTTTCCTGTTTACACGGACATAGAACATATCCGATATTTGTCACATATGAGCAAAAAATCGGAATTGGGTCACATTTACCTGGTAGTGTAAACGTAGCCTATGTTAAGCATTAAGCATTAAGTCTATTAGTTAAGCATCCATTTATGACAATCGTAGGTTGGTCTGTGATGTCATTCCACTGTTACACATAGTTGCATGACTATGTCACTGTAAAAAGTCAGTCTAGATATGGAAGTTGGGGAGAAAAAACAAGTTTTTGTGAGCCAACTTAAACCAACGTAAGCTACAGTTACAGCAAACATGCTGTTGTAAAAGTAAGAAACCGCAAGCTAAAAGATGCAGCAAATTGGTTGTTGTAACCGTAGTGGATTTACTGGATTTACTCAAGACAACTATACGAAGTGTTGAATCTTTGATGCTGAAAATAAAACAAGAGACAAAGAGACCAATGGATTTCCGTGTCGTGAGTAACCAAATACGATAAAAAGATACGCGTCAAAACCTGTGGAATAACATGCCCATACAAATTGTGTGTGATGAATTTCTCTTACTGTATACCTCTAAATCAACTTCAGACATCCTCAGCTCAGATTGAAGTTGTTTAGCTAGGTTTGAAGGCAGAGGGGTGCATCATGTGAAAACTTGACAAATGTGGAAATTTGGACCAGAGACACTACATTTGGTAGAAACACAAAAGTTGTTCATCACCTTGAGAACACCATCCCCACTGTGAAACGTGCTAAGGGTAGCCCCATCATACTGAGCATTACCCTTGGACTTCTGGTTCTCTGTCTGGAAAAGTTCAGGAATTTATGAGCACTGTACGTGATACATTATTCTTGTTCACTCCAGGCAAAGGTGACCTGGACTGTGTTCCTCATACGGGACAATGAAGTGTTTCCTTTGTATTGTAGGAATTAGACATTAAAATTTCCCAACAAACTCTGTCCAATTCTGCACTAATACTGAGATCTGAACAGAAATTGTTTACCATTTAATATTATTAAATTCAACATTCCGTCTATTTGGTTGTATTAGTTAATCATGCTGCTGAAACTTTCAAATTAGATGAGCGACTTTTTAATGATGCTCAGTATAAACAGGCATGATTGTGAATGATTTCTATTTATCACTTAACAAACAAAATCTCTCTTTGTAATATTTCATAAAGAATATTGTAATAATAATGCAGGGAAACTGAACAACCTTGTGCTGCATTTGTCCTTATTTCAGTTGCACGGTTTTCCTTTGATGTACTGAAATTAAAAGGTGAAGTGAATACTTTCCATGTCATTAAAGTTCCCTTTGAAGTTCTAATTGGAAAGGGACCTTGTAGGAAACCTCTGTAACCACTGGAGACATTTTTACTCCTGCCTGCTCTAATCCTTTTCAAAAAATAATAGCTAAATCATTCTGCTGAGAAACTACTATAAGAGCCACGCTGCTTTGATTTTGTTGCATTGTAATTTAGAGTTTTAGAGTTTCTGAAAATGAACAAGCAAAAAAATGACTTGGTTTATTCCTGGAAGCTCTCTGTACAACCTGCACCAGTCCCACAAGCTCATGCAGATGCTGTAAAGCTGCATCACCTATAATTTATCTGAACTCAGCGTGATAAGGAATTACTGCCCCACTGCAAACAGCTGTCCTGCCAGATGCTGTCTCTCTACAGGACCCTGATTAAGACTGTCTCACGTGTTCTTTTCCATCTCTCGTTTTTGCTCTCTGAGGTGTGCATGCTGGTCAGATGATGTTGATTAATTTTATGTAACAGCTGCTCTGACAGTAATACAGCTGCAAAAAAAAAAGGTTTATGTTAATGCGTTTATTCTAATTATTGTTGCCATAGTAACCAGTTACACATGATGGACTTGCATGGCAGATGCTCTATACTGTAAATGGTGTTTAACATCATCAACAATCATATATCGTTGGACGCAAAAAGCTGTGAAGTTTTACATTCTGTGAATTTGATAGTTTTGTGACTTCAGGACAGAGGAGTTTGCTCAGTAACCATAACGGTTTTTTTTTGTGGTATATATTTTGAAAGTGAAAAAAAAAAAACAGGCTGTTGATTTAAATGTAAAGGCTAGGCAGAATAAACATGTTCTGGAGATTTCCCCTAGTATAAAGTATAATTAATAAAAAAAAAAAATTAAAATAACATGTTCAATGAGCAGAACACCTTTAGTGCATGAATGCACTAAAAGAGTTCTGCTCATTGAACATCTTATTTTTTGGGTGAACAGTGAAATGAACGGTTCGGTTTGCAACTAGAGAATGTGTGCGTCATTAATGTGTAATTAGTGGTGATGTGAATGGCAAAGGCTTTGCTCTGACAATTTCTAATATTCATACGATTGCTACTAGTCTTTTCCATTACATTTATGGCATTTTCAATGGCAACCTTATCCAGAGCTACAGTACTTACACACTTATTTATATCTTTATCTTCAGAGCAGTTGAGGTTAAGGCCTTGCTCAAGGGCTCAGTAGCTTGGTGGTGCTGGGGTTAAAC
The DNA here is from genome assembly GCA_030522415.1 of Channallabes apus. Taxonomy (NCBI): domain Eukaryota; kingdom Metazoa; phylum Chordata; class Actinopteri; order Siluriformes; family Clariidae; genus Channallabes; species Channallabes apus. Next base: position 25,610,535 of record CM060111.1, on the reverse strand, counting down.
CTGTGACCTTCTGACCCATAGATATTGAGAGTTAGATCTATGTCTTAGGCTGAATCCCATTTCTACCCCTTACCCCTACACATAGCCCTACCCCTCCGTTTGGGGCGTTCACGTGAAGGGGTAGGGGTGTCTCATTTCTCTTTTGGTTGGAGGGGTAGGGGGAAGGGGAAGGGCCAGATAGCCCTCCAAACGAAGATTTTTCAGGACCTCACTTCAAACGAAGGGCTAAGTGAAAATTTCAGCATGGCTGCTCACTCGAGTAAGCAGAGACATAAATGTTCATTTTTGCCATAAATAAAGATTTTTATGAAAGTTTTCATTATATGTATATTACCTCTAGTCTTGTGGTTGTGTTTATGGTGATGTTCTGTAAAAAATCGCTAAAGTTTGCTAGCGGATAGCACCGATTGCACGATATTACAAATATATATTTTTATGTCACATACACTTTACTGCATGCTACAAACAAATACAGTATGAAAGTTCAGTAGCACGGCAGTTTGCCGAGCATTTGATAACGCATTGTTTGTTTTGCTTATGGCCATATGTGTACATGTAAATGAACGGTGCTTACACTATTCTTACTTATTGCAATGTGACCACAGTTTTGTAATTTATATTCTGTATAGGGATGAAATACGGTGCAAAAAAACTTTGGGAGTGAGTAATCTCTCTCTTATTGCAATGTGTGATAAACATCGGCGCATGTCCTCAAACGTAACATTAGGAACTAGTGACAACGTATGATGACGTACAGTATAACAGTGTTGTAGTGGTGTCCCATTTCTTAGGGGAAATATTTAAACCCTTCCCCTTTCCACTTCGTTTCAAGGGACATGGGGAAGGGGCGAGGGGTAGGGGAAGGGGTAGAAAATAGAAATGGGATTCAGCCTTAGTCTCCTGTTCCACTGAGCCACATTCCCACTTTTTCCACAAATAAATCTGTGAACGTAGAAACAAACAGTAATACATACAGTAGTATTGTCTCTCTTGACATGGAGCTGCCATACATTTTTTGAACATGTTTAAAAAAGCCTGGTGAGAACAAGGTCAAAGCTAGACACAGGAAGAACTTAATAAGGTAACGGTTCATCACTTCATGATGAAAAGACGTGCGCATGTCATTGTATTTGTATTTATACCTCCGGGATGCAATGACAACATAGTAAACCTGTGATGAACACCTGGAAAATCGTAGTGTGATATGTTCAGACATGGTACTACTGTAACTTGGTTCAGACCTGCTGAGTGTATGGTCATGTGCGTGATAGGAAAATAGAGACAACATGACTCATTAACTCATTGAGAACCTGACAGCGACATGTCTAGGAAGGAGTATGATCTAGATTTTTTTGACCCCATTCCACTGTGTTAGATATTTTAGGACACAGTAGGACCTCCATGCATGTCTTCATTGCAGTGTGATGGGTGTCCTAACCACTGAGCTACTGCCAAAGTCTGCGAGCAAAAGAAAGAAGTTTAGTTAGAGTGCAGCGACTAAAAGAAAAAGTGCCTTCTAAAGCACAAAGCAGCTTGATTAAAAAATAAAAACAAACTAGAAGAAACTTGTGTGACTGTGAACTTGGTTCAAAATTTTAACTTGTGACTTCTGAAGGTACACAAACCTGGCTGTGGTTTTAGATAATAATAATAATAATAATAATAATAATAATAATAACAATAATGACAATAATAATAATAATAATAATAATAATAATAACAATAATGACAATAATAATGACAATAATAATAATAATAATAATAATAATAATACAATGTCTCTGAAACACAGCTTCATGTTTAACCTCAGTAATTTTACTTATTTGACCTGTTGGATGTGTGATCTATTACAGTAAATGCCCAGTGTTCTAAAAGCAACTGATCTGCAGTGACATGGCTGAATGTTGTGTCCATTTGTCCCATCTGCTCACTAGCCTCTGTATTTCCCTCGTGGTTTCTTCACCTCCTCCATCTGGAAGAAGACACACAGTCAAGGTGAAGTAGCTGTCCGTATAGAACTGATAGTAAACTTGGCTTTAGTGCTGAATATGTTCAGTGAAATAGTCAGATTTTGTATGTCTGTTTACAGTGGACAGAATCCTGGCTTTAAATAATCATGAAATGTGTATGACTATGTATAAAAGAAATTAGATATTTGTTTCTACAAGCTTAAAGAGCTTCCCTGGGTTGTCTTATTGAGCAGAAGTTTAATCACATCCAAGGTTTAAAGTGGGCATTGGATGTACTGTAAATATTAAATAACCGGATTGGCAGTTCATCCAAAGGCTTTAAATGCTACACTCTGACCAATGGTTTGTACAAATGTTAAGCAAACCATTAAATTTACTTTTCATGAGTTGCAGTTTGCTTTCCTCCACCATCGATATACTACTTCCAGTTAAGGAAAAGGATATGGATGGATGGATGGCACAGTACCTTCTAATTTGAACAGTAGTGAAAAAAATTATTAACTTTTTAATTAAAAAAAGTTATTATGTACAGTACTTACTGTTATGTACATATTAGTTCTATTAAAAATATTATTTGGCTTGTTTATCATATTGGGTTGGTGTTAACACTGCATGGGGGATTTGGTCTATGTGATCTGGCAACCCAGTACACAGGGTGTGGGAGAGAGAAAGAGAGTTTGAGTGAAAATAAACACAATACATTCATGCGCATGAAAGGGTTTAACTGAATATAAGGTGTTTAGCTCAAACCCAAATATAACATCATAAAGTCAAATTAAAGTAAAATTTTAGTTTGCAGTGTAATGGTTACATTACAACTCTGATCTGACGTTTATATAGTAACAAGTCATTCACAGGGACTTTTGTAGTAGACTATTAACATAATGTATGGCTAATAATACTGTAAGTGTGCGATAAAAGAGTATCAGTGAGAATGAAAGGAAAGGTGTACAGGACAGTGGTGAGACCAGCGATGCTCTACGGCTTAGAGACAGTGGCACTGAAGAAAAGACAGGAGGCAGAGTTGGAGGTAGCAGAGCTGAAGATGTTGAGGTTCTCTTTGGGAGTGACAAGGATGGATAGGATCAAGAATGAGTTCATCAGAGGGACAACCCATGTTAGATGTTTTGGAGATAAAGTCAGAGAGGCCAGATTGAGGTGGTTTGGACATGTTCAGAGGAGAGATTGTGAATATATCAGTAGAAAGATGCTGAGGTTGGAACTGCCAGGCAGGAGGTCTAGAGGAAGACCAAAGAGGAGATTTATGGATGCAGTGAGAGAGGACATGAAGTTAGTTGGTGTGAGAGAAGAGGATGCAGAGGATAGGGTTAGATGGAGGCAGATGATTCGCTGTGGCGACCCCTTTAAGGGAACAGCCGAAAGACAAAGAAGAAGATGGCTAATAATAAGTAATTTAACAAACAAACACTTGTTAAGCTTTGAATAATTAATATACTATTTATACTGTATTAGTCTCCAATGTTATTTACAGTTTTACATATGACTGGTGTAATGTGTGTAATGCTTCTATTCTAAACTGATAAAGTATGACCTTGTTGATTAAGACATTCCATACAATGGAATCGTTGGAAATTTGCAAGACATGCTGTTCTATGAAAAATTTATCTCCGGGGTGAAAACTCTGCTTTTGATCAGTTTCCAATAAAGACACATCCAATCTTTTATTCCCTCATGAATCTAATGCATGTGAGTGTACACAGATTTTTTTTTTCCTGAAGCCAATAATTCACTCATGTATTAAAAACGATAAAGTGCAGTATAAGTGTTTTGTTAAATGTCAATGTACTGTAGCTCCTGCAGTATAAATCAAGTGCAAAAGCCTTCTTCAATTTGTCTTTTAGAAGATTTCTTGGATTCATCATAGAAATTGCTCTCAGACATCCATTAAAAAGACTCCCCTCCTCTCTCGCCGAAATAAATGGACCTGTGATTGATATTAGAGCCAGAAACCGCTGAGCAATAGCAATCAAAAAGTTAAATAGTTAAATAGAGTTAAATAGAGTTTGCACGTATCTGACGCACGTTACAGCTCAAATTGTTTTTAATTTGTTCAGTTATTAATGCTGCATGCAGACATTAATCAGTGTGTGTTTTTGGACTGATTGCTTCATCTGGGTTATACGTCTCAACTTAAACGCAAGAACGATGGAGAAGTGGTGAGTAAAGAGTTTTCCGTCAAAACATTGTGATTCTTATTTCCTGTCCCTGAGCAATTAATGAAATCGTAGTTGACAGGAAATTTGTTTTCTGATTTCTGATAATTGGCCATCTGTGAGAGTGGAGGAGGCTACCTGCAGAGCCCAGGGCAAGACGGATCCATGCTGTGGCAGAGCGAGAGAAGAACACGGACAGATGGTAGATTACTTGTGCACTGATCTAATGGATTTTACATGGGAATGGTTTATTCCTGAATGAAATTGTGAAAAGGTTTGGTCTACTGAGTTCCATTTTGAATGTTTCAATAAAGAATCACTTTATAAAGTTGGTAATTTCATTCCAAGTGTGTTGTGTTTAGAAATAAGAAATAAATTGGGCTTTGTTCAGACTCCCAGCTCTAATCTGATTTTTGGTATATCCTGATTGGAATCAGATTGCTTTCATATAGTCTGAACAGTAAAAACAAATAGAATCTAATTTTTGCAAATCTGATTTGAATTACATCTAGAGATGGTTTGAAGTGAAGTGGTGACTCAATTGATTAAGGCTGTGGATTACCGGGTTATTGATGGGAAGGTCGGGGGTTCGAGCCCCAGCCAGCACTGCCAGTCTTCCACTGTTGAGCTCTTGAGCAAGGCCCTTAACCCTCTCTGCTCCAGCGGTACTGTATTCTGGCTGACCCTGACCTCTGACCCCAGCTTCCTAACTGGAATATTCGAAAAATGAAATTTCACTGTGCTATAAGGTACATGTGACAAATAATTGAATCTTAATATTAAATCAGATTTCTAAAGGTATCTAATACGGGATGCTTTACTGTACTGTACCTTTTAAAATTTCAAACTGTCCTTTACATCAATCTCAACGCGATACAGGAGTTCAAGTCCGCAGATTCATGGATCCATGGATAAAAAACGACGGAAGGACGATGGAAGAAATGAAGATAGAAATAGGGATCAATAGCCCTGGAAAGAGGACAGAGTGAAATGTCTGATAGGACTTGAGAGATCTATAACCTTAACCGTCTTGTTGTTATTTGAATGTTGTTATAAGTCTCCGGCATTTGACGTCACATGACGCATGCTACAGTGTACTCGTGTCTCCGGCACATACAGTATAAGTCGGAAAGATGTCGTATTAGGCCAAATCCGCTCTGATCACTTTAAAACATCAGTGTGGACAGTCATTCCTAATAATCTGACTTGTAAATAAAGCAAGACCCTTCTGTTAAAAGGAAAGCAAAAGAGACTGGATGGTGTGATAAAACACTTTCTCGCCAGGATGAAGAGAATCAATCACATCACAGTCAATTATTAGGCTCTTGTATGATGTACTGTAGAAAGACCAGCAGTTTGTGGAACGATAACTTCATGTGTCTAAGAGAAGGCACACATTCTCTTTCACTCTCATTCAACCAATTTAGTAGTTTTTTACTACATCATTTTAACTTGATGATGATTTACGTTTTTAATTATTAAAGAATTACACTTTTTTATTTCTTTATTTAGTTACACTTAATGTTCACATGTTTCAGACATGTTTTTATTTCTCTATCTTACAGTTACTAAGACAAAAGCAATCAGATTTTTAACAAGAGTCTAGACATTCTTGAGTTTCCACAAACCACCGACACTGGAGACTCATTCCCAAAAAATGTTAAATAAAAGTCTCCTGAAGGTGTGAATGATGTCGGTAACAATCAGTTTATCATTAGCTCTAGATTGTTGTTAGTTCCTGTGAATGTTGTAGAAAGAATGAGAGTAGAGAAGCACTTGGTCACTGTGCATCTGAAACTGTTTTAGTGATACTGTTAGATAATTCACCCAGAGAAATGTGCGTAATTAGAGTTTATTGTTGATCTTCACATTGACCTGGTGTGGCGCAAGCTGACAAACCTCAACCCGTTTAAATGACACCCCTGATCTTGACATCTTTCTAGCATTCATTTTGTTTTGCTTCACAGATTTAGTGTGACATTATCTCCAATAACGAGCTGATTCTCTGGGTATTTGTTAGCATGACCAGCCGGCGTGGTGTGATGAGCCGTGTAGGCGGCTTGACTGAGGGAAACTGCCAAATGCACAAACACAGGCTGGAGAAATGGGAGAGAATAGACATGTACTTGGCCGTGGGGGAAAAATGGTTTTATAATACACAGTATGTGATGTTTGGTTTCACTGTTTCTTAGCAACCTGCAAGCTGTCTCCTAATGTTCTGTTAACGGCTTACAGTAATAAGACTCTACAGTTTGTTAATGTTGTCATGCGACATCTTATTCACACAGTTAAACTTAAAAACTTTAAATTGTATAAAACACAAGGGATGTCCGAGTCAAACCAGGATTTTTGATTGCGCAGAATAACAGAACTCAGTTCTCAGAGTAAAAGCTCGCTTTATTTCAGTAATATTTTTGTAATAATATTTCATCATCAAGGTAGACAGTTTTCTCAGTACGCCGCAGACATGATCGGCTTCATGTCTGAAACGCTGGCCTCCCAGGAACTCCTTACAGTACTGTATGATAGGGACTGTATGGTAGACGTGGCAATAAGTCCCAGCTGAGTTTCAACAATTGGGCATTACCCTTGCTGAATGTTAAATGGGAACGACTGCAGTGTGCTAGCATACTGTCAGAACATACAGTATCTCGATATTACACTGTCATATCCATACATATAAAAACCTAAAACATAGCACCACTGCCATATTTAAGGATGTGTGTAGAACTTGGATATTAAAGGGGCACTTTGGATTTTTTTTACATTGACCCTAATGTTGCTCCAACAATGGGAATATTCCAAACAGAATAAAATCAGTCTGGATTTGAATAGATTGAAATAAATTTTCGATGGGATTGAGAGGGGTGGTGTGTTAACCTTTAACAATTAGTTCCATCCCTCTAGGAACCTCTGTATTACAACTAGGGACTGTTGAGGCCAGTGGTGACCATTGTATTTATTTCCATTTGTACGCCAATTAGCCTAATCTGCATGCTTTTGGACTGCGGGAGGAAATTGGAGAACCCGGAGGAAACCCACCAAGCAAAGGGGAGAACATGCAAACTCCATGCACACAGACCTGATGCGGGAATTGAACCCAGAACCTGGACGTGCAAGGCGATAGTGCTAACCACTAAGCACCATGCTGTCAATAATCCATTCAATAAATATATATCAGACATGTAATCACTTGATTTAATAATTTCTCTCTTGCTGGAATAAATCTAGTCTTTTTCGCACATGCTTTGCTTAAATATGAATAACATTAATTGACTTTATCACCGCAGTAGAAACCGATGTCATAAAAGTCGTGTTCAGATTTAAATGTTTTTAACATGTAAACACATCCTATCAGATCAGCATCCATGTACTGTACTGTACATGGTTAATCTGAAATCTCTAATCAGGATGATTTCAGTCGGATTAAAGAAATATTGGAAGCTACTTTTCATTGCTACATTTATCACTTCTGACCATCAGAAGAGAGGCACATATTTTTTGATGTGTGTATACATTTTTTGGGGGTCCTCTTTATACAGCAACTGCAAGAGCTTTTTTTAGATGGAGAAAATCAGTATCACAATTTTTTTCTGTGGAAAAACTCTGACTCCAAAATATGTCCTTAAATGAATACATGTTTGCATTTGAGATGGCAAATTGTTGCAATTCCTCTATGATCTTCCAGGTGGTGTGCTCTAAACTGTTCTCACACTGGCAGGCAGCACAGCATCCTGTATGGTAGGAGCAAATTATTTGCTATTTGTACTAAATACAAAGAATTGAGTCAGGATATTATGATACTTACACAATCGCAATACAAATCGAATCAACTGCTGGGTATCGTGATGATATCTTATCAGCCGGTCCCTGCTCATTCCCATCCCTAGTGCCTGTTGCCTGGCAGTTTTTCTTAGTTTATGCAAATTTCTGTTCAAATAGTATGTTGAAATTCATGATGTGGTGAACAATATCATTTAAACGATAAAAAAAAGTATAAAACAGTCATAGACCCACAACACTACATTGTGAAGCAACGGCTTGCAGTAGAATTGCAAATGGACATTTTTATCTCCCAGATCTACAGTACATCAATGCTATTCCCATGTAATGTTTTATTTATTAGCTATAAAGACATTAGCAAAGCAGTGCAGTAAGATTCTGACAGATCTGAACCACGCTATATTCAGTACCTGTGCTTCCCCGATCTCTTTTTTTTTTCTTCTTAGTGCTCTCACTCTTTACATCTCGTCTGCTTTTATCTGCATTAAACTTTCATCCAGTGTCCTGCTCATGAGGGAGATGAGGTCTACTTACATCTCTTTACCTGCTGATTTATAAAATGACTATATTAAAGGTCCTGTGTTAGATTTTTTTTCTTCAACAAGTTAACAGAGCTCCTTAAAAGTGTATGTTAAAGCTCCAGCTGAAATACCCCTAATATATAATACATATTTATACATGAAACTTCCTTTATTTTTCTTTCCTTGCAAATGTGCCATTTCTGTGTTTGAGAACGAGCACCTGCTGGGACGTGTCTCAAGAGAGAACCTCTGAGATGAGCGACAAGCAGCAGCAGAGGATCTTCTCATGTGAGGTCACAATAGAGAAAAATCTCATTGGTCAGTACAAATATGGGAAAAAGGCTGTCTTGTGTTTGTTTGTACACACACATTGGGTACCCATCTGAATGTCTAATAAATGACCAAAAACATGACCAAAAAGGTCCCATTAAAGGTGATGCAGTTCTTTATGTTTATGAATGGGAAAAAAGCTAAAAAACAAATATTTGGCAAGTAATCAATAATCTTCAAGTAGACAAACAAAGAAATATTATAAAGTGGAAATCATATTACTATGGTTCCTTATAAATCAGAGGCAGTCCACTCAGGCCCTCTAGTGGTGGTCTGTGTACAAAACATGTGATGTGATGCATCACATTATTTTGGCACTAATGCATAGCAATGGCTTTGGTTTTAAAGTCCCAACAAAAGGCAGTGACAATAAGAAATTGCGGTTTCTTTTATTATACTGTACTTGATTATAAATAATGCATTTATTATATAATATGAGATGAGTAGATATACTGTACACACATTTTTTTTTATCCAACAGCTAAAACAAATACTTTCCACTATGAGTAAAGGTGGAGTGATGAAACGTACAGATGCATTTTGATCATGATTTTAATTTGTTCATTCCATCATCGCTCTCACCTCATCGTATTATCATTTTATCAGTCGTAGAAATCACTAGGCTTAATGTCGTTTTGTTGAGTTTGACTTTCTAAATTCTTATTTTTTCTGATAAAACATTTCAAGCGACTGTACTGTACTGTGTTAAAGGTGCTACATAGAGATTGTAACCAGCAAAAATATTTCATATTATCTGAATAAACATTTGCATCAGTGGCTCATGTGACTTGGAACCCTCCTGTTCACTGAATCAGCACATGAGGAGGTGCAGGACTCAGAATAAACACTAAAGGGCACCAGCGTTCTGCTTTTCACAGGGCTGGGTGTATAAATGAAAAACTGTTCCGGAGGATCTGTTCTCCTTAGAGAGAGAACACGCTGTTATTAAAGTAGGATGTTTTCCAATTTGTAACCTCAACCCATTTCCTATTCTCTGAAAATATGGCAAAGGATCAGAGTGAAAGGTAGATCAGATTCAGTCATCCGCTTTGTCTTATATAGTATAGTAGTAGTGAATTTAGCAAGCCATTTATTAATATATTCTAGAATAAAGGCTGCATGTACTGTAGACACAGATCAGATATTTTATTAAATTGTGTCGGTTCACATTGTGCCCCAGAAGAGCCCGGACCGTCGAGGCGTGGACTCCACAAGACTTCTGCTGTGGAGACGTTTACAGCATTACACGTTAAGTTGTGAGCTGGATATCAACTTGTTTTTCCAGTAGATCCCACAGATGAGATTCTACATCCTGCTCGATCTGATGGAGATCTGAGTAATCTGGAGGCCGAATCTAGGTACACATTGAACAGTTTGTCATGTTCCTCAAACCATAGACGGTGTTTGTCTGTGTCAGGGCACATTATCCTGCTGTAAGAGGTTTTCCATGAGGGGGTGGTACTTGCTCAGGCAACAATGTTTTTAGGTCGGTGAGATGTGTCAAAGTACATCCTCATGAATGGCAGGACCCAAGCAGAACATTGTTCAGAGCATCACTCTGCCTCCATCAACTTGTCGTCTTCCTATAGTGCATCATGGAGCCGTCTCTTATCCAGGGAACGACACACAGCCACCCATAAGAGCATAATTCACCAGACCAAACCAACTCCATCATCCAGTTAGGATGCTCACATTTCTGTTTATACATACTGTACAGTATATACATAATGGTTAAAAAAATTTAAATGCTCTTTTACCAAAAAAAGACAAAGTGCATTAATTAATAGAGATACAATTAGCATAAAAATAAATTCAACAATAAAGTTCAAAACATTGAGATCTTTCTGGTCATGGGGAAGGTATTCCAAAATTTGTAGCCATAAAAACTAAAGGTTATTGTAGATGCGGTCATGTTATTTCACTAGTTGTGACGCGTAGCTTTGGTTTGATCATTTACTCACAAGAACGGAAGTCCGATGATTTCTTTGTCTTGGTATTTTATTTTCAGCATCAAAGATTCAACACTTCATACAGTCATCTTGAGTAAATCCACTGTGGTTACAACACCTGTTGCTGTATCGAATGGTTCAATGTTACCTTATAACGACAGCTTCGTTATATATATCTCGTTGCGTTTAGCTCACGGTCAAAATCTTGTGTTTCCGTAGCCTTCCGCATCTAAACTGACTTTTCTATCATACGATAGTCATACAAATACATGTAATAGTGGAATGACATCACAGACCAACTCACGATTGTCAAAATGGATGCTTAACTAACACATTCAGAGCTTATGGCTTATGTAATAAACTTAATGCTTAATTCTTAACTAATGACTAGAATAAGGTAAAATGAAATGAATTAAAACAAATAAAATAAAATAAGCACAACAACAAATTCTGCAGATTCATCTCACATAACAACTGTGATATGGCTCTTAAAGTTATTAAAATGCAACTAACATGGCAAACTTGTAATCCATTAATAGAGCTGCATTTTCCAGTATTGTGGAACATCTGTGAAACAATTATGATCTCTCAGCATAATGAAAAAACAAAAATTACTAGAGAAATTGAAAACGCACATGTCCAAGACTTTATCCATGTCAGAAAACTTGATTAGAGCTTGAGCTCTGACTGTAGTGATACTGGAGACTCCTTCCATAAAGTAATAAGAGTCCGCTAATCCGGACAAGCTACTTTTATCTTTTATCTACTCAAAAGGTTATTAGGTAAATGTTATTTCATGGGCTAATATTCACAGACAATGTAGTGTTAGGTTAGTACTGTAGCACCACAAACCTGATTAATGGCGTAAAAAACGGCATTTTTTTTTTCTCCTTGGGATTTGTCTATTTTATCCCACCGATCATCAAATCGGATCATTTGATCTGGCACAGGTTTTACACCAGATGCTCTTGGTGTTGCAACCCTCCCATTTTCTAAGCAGGCTTAGGACCAGACTGCATGCTGTAGCTGATGCAGATGGGGTATAGGTTTAAGGTATTCAAAAAATGTGTAGCTACTGTAGAAACTGAAGTTTATTAAAATGCAACTTTGAAACTTTGTTTGAGAATTTTAAGCCAGCATCAGCCCTTGCCTCTAGCCTTGCCTCTAAAAAAAAAAAAAGAGAAAGGTTTAGCCTCCTGTTTTTATAAGATGTCTACCATCTTTAAGGCTCTGTAAGGCCTTGGGTTTATTGAGCCATGTGATGCTAATACAGCTGTGCAGCTCTGCTTGGCAGTAGCAAGGCTCATGAAACATTATGGATGCTCTGCCGAGGACTGTGGGAGATACGACCCGGCGTACTTCAGTATCCCTCTTCAAGCCCCATTAACACTTCCCCAACTGGTTATGCATCAGGGTCTCGGTTTCTCCATCAGTGATAATGCTGATCTTTATTTCCATATAAATGAAAAGTATAGTTGTTCTGCTCGGTAAAAGCAAAAGTCTGGTTTGTGGAGTGGCTCTGTTTTATGACCTTGAGAGGCAAAAATAAATAAATAAATGAGTTAATGGTTAATATGTACCGCATTTTTTTTTAACAGGAACAATTTCATATCTGTGTATTGTTAACAAGGGGGGAAAAAACCCTGTGGATGTGCAGTTTCCCTGTTTCAGTCTGTTAGTGCGCTTCAATCAATGTGAAATATATCCTGATACACATTTGGAAATATGAAATGGCATTAGCTTTAAATAGGTTTTTCTGCTTGCAGACGAAAAAGGAAACCTCCTTCTTGACCCAGAACGTGTTGGTTAAACCTAATGGAGCTGCTTTGATTGACGCTCACGTTTCCTTTCCCAGATAAACACACAGAAGTATGACGGAACATGTTGCCGCTGATATGCCTCACCCTCAGGGAAATGTTACAATTACAGAAGAAAAGCACAGTGCTGACCTTTAACCTTTGCCTCGGTCTGTGGTTCCTTGGGTTCCCCTAAGCCCGGGGAGCAGAGTGATCTGATTGGCTGAGATGTGCACCCCTTTCACTAGCAGCGACTCCTTGGGTTTTGGATGTGTTTTTTGCTTTTTATGACTCGGGTCCTGCACATGAGCCATTATGTCTATTTGAATATAAATGTGATTAAGGAAGCGTGCGGGATCTCCGACCTCGCCTTTATATTCATTTACTTCCTGTGTCAGAATCCGGTCAGGGGTTCGAGGTTGGCTTAATAGAACGTGATTTTGAATATGGAAGAAATAAAACAGAGAATAATAGGAAAATCATGAATGATCAATTATTTTAATTAAAATTTATTTCCTGTGTTTTTTTTTATATTTAAAAATATTTTTGTCACTTTTATCCTTGTGGTCATTACATTGGATCATTACATTGGATCATTTATGCTACATGCTCGTCCTTGTGTAACTCTTTTTTCTTCCACCCTTTCTCCAAAGTCTCTTGGGACTGGCACTGCATGCAGTAGCTGGCATTTATGGCATGCTAAAGACCTAAAAGACCCAAAGACCTTGCAAAAAGACCTAAAAGTGGCTACCTGGCGGTAGACGGATCTAACATCGACCCTCCAATCAGTAACCCAGAGCCTCTACCGCCTGAGCCACCACTGCCCAGTATTGCAATTTTTTTCAACGTAATTCATCAGACTAATAAAATACTTCTGTAAATAATTCCTATTATCTTTTTTTTTTTTTTGCTTAAAACAACCAAATACAAACACTAACTCCTAGTATTTTTTGACTCCGACTTTTCCAGGGTGACACAGCAGTGAAACTTTTGTCTCCAATGCATAACACGCTTATCAAGTGTTAGAGCAGTAGTAGATTAATGTGTATGAGAGCTGATTATGCCTGGCTGTACATCATATCTGTCTACCAGCTGCTCTGAATGTTCATCTCCACCCTCGTGTCACCGAGCCGTGTCAAGCATCTATCCTGCCGTTTTTATCCTCTCTCGCTCCCGCGGACACGCTCGAGCTCCTGATCCGCTCTAGCGGAGGACGGGCTAAGCACAAACAGCTGTGAATAAACTGTTTAATATTGTTGTGATTGGAATTCGAGATATAATAAGTTATGAAACAAAAATGAACTGAGAGAAGTATTTTTTTATATATATTTTGAGTGCTCTATTTAGTCAGAACATCTAAATGTTTATATTATGCACTGTCAATTTATTTAGGAAATTTGAGCTTCTAATGATCTTAGCTCCAGTTTAGTCAACTTCTAGCTTTTAAATTAGCAGGAACACCTCCTAGACATATTTGGAAACCTTCTTCTTCCAGGTGACTTTTGCTCTATTGTCCACTGTCAATCCACCACCAGTTGATTCCTGCTGGACCCAAATTGGTCAGTGTTTATACAAACTGATGAACGGGACAATTTTTGGAGGACTGTAAGAATAATTCTTAATACTTGGGGTCATTCTGTTCCTCATGTGCCATGACAGTTTGCCCCACACTAACACTCTCACTCTCACTCATTCTCTTTGATGGACAAGGTCAATGGAACCCTGAAGACTATGCCAGGGTACTTGAGGCACTAGACAGGGTGCAGGGCACAAGCATGCACACACACCCACACACTTGCTCGCACACTACAGGCATTCTGGAAATGTACTCTGCATGTGTTTGGACTGTGGGAGGAAACTGGAGTATCTGGAGGGAAGCCTTCTTTGTACACACAGCCTCAAGGTTTGAATCAACACTTTGACCCTGGAGGTCGAAGCAACAGTGCTAAACCACAACACCTCCCAAGGCTAAAAATCATAATTTGATCTGTTTATAGTACCATGTCATGTTTACTATTGTCTATATGCTACTTCCCGTGTTCTTTCTTGAATTAAGCTAGCAGTGCAACAAAATGTACCACAAAAGCATGATCTATTTGTCTTAAATATTGTCCCCTGATACAACAGTTTATTTCTCCCCCCTTGCTGTAGATTGCAAGCCTTGAAACATCAGTCTGAGGTGATGATCTGGAAAGTGATTTAAATCCCGTATACACGTGTTGCCAGTGTGTAAATCAGAGTAATGACCTTTAGAAGTGGTGTAAGTGGGAGAGTAAAGTGCAACTCATTACACTGTGCAGAGTTTCCTGCAGCGTCCAGGATTGTTGTATTAGCATGTCCACAAAGCGAAGCATTAAGGACTGAATAAATGACCAAAGCACAGCGGTTATCTCCTAATGAAAAGCTCATATCCTGCTGAACTGTTTGTCTTTTTCTCCCTTCATTACACAAGACCTCATTAAAGCTGTATCTTCATCCAATACATTAAACCGGAGGTTGTTGAACTATTGATATTTCTCTAAAAGAAAAATGAGAAAGGAAGGGCTTTTAAGATTATTTTAATTTTTAAGTAGTAACACAAGCATTAACTGATGAATAATCTTGTAATTGTGTTACTTTTTAAGAAAAATAGCAACCAGAATTGAATTACAAAGGTTTGTACACCCTTATCGTGGATTCATGAAGATAACTAAATATGAATGATATAATGAATGATACTAAATAAAAGTTTCTTACTGTAACGTTTTTATCAAATTATGTTTTTATAAGGAACAATATGAGCAAAACTATCAAATAAAATATTAACATGTTACAATGTTACTATGTGGACAATTATTACCCCCATGGGCTTCTTCTGGATTTTTGAAGCTAGGCCTTCAACACAAATGTCAACATAAACCTTTTGGTCCAATGGGCACACAGTACCCTTCAGAATACTACTCAGATAGAACCCTCTTCTGAAGCATTACTCCCGGAGTACCTAATGGTGGACCATGACAACCACTCCACCAATTTTGTCCAGTTCCTCTGAAGCTGAGCCTGTGATACAGGGCATGGGGGCTGCTTGGCTTGGGTTCTGTGCCAGAGCTTAGCATAGTCACTAGGCTGGAACTTGCCTAGGCAGTTGGAACTCAACATGGCAGTCTTTGGGAAGATACTTTGATATGGCTAAGGCTCTGAGCACTGGAATGTGACTGACATGAGAACTTGACAGCTGGCCAAAATCAGGAGATGAGCGTGCCAATACTGTACATTGTTCTTGAAGTCATAGTGTTTTGCAAGCATGATGTTTGTAAAGGTGGGAGGAAGGGAAAGCACAGTGTTTTCAAGGATGGAGTGCATGCGAGCATGAATTTAGATAATCCGGGGTATTCAGAAGGCATTACGCTCTTGAAGCAAGGTGGAAATGCCAGCCTAGTGTGTTCAAAGCCAGCTGGTGGGACCAGCTATACATCCTTGGTGACCTTCTCAGCAGGCGTAACTGGGATTAGTCAAGATATACCAGGTCCTGGCTGAGAGGCTGCATAACATGGTGCAGCTGGTGCAGGGCATATTCCTGGCAGTGAAGCATGGCTATCTGGGTAAACAAGGCAAAACTCTAGATCAACAGGATGTAGCTGTGGTTTGACTCTGGACCCCTAAAAAATAAACATACAGGACTTACTGGGACGGTGTGCGAGGTCAGACAGTTGGACGGGAGCACAGCTCATTGCTGCTGGAGATCCTGCAACTACTGAATAGCAGCTTATCTGTCCTCCTCTGTGCACTGAGCAGGGAATGTCTAACTGGTTGGCCAGCTGCACTACTTGCTGCTGCATTACATGCATTTCTTGTCATTGCACCATTCTGTACACTTTAGATTTGTGTGCAGTATGGGGAGCCTAGGTACCCTTTTTACCTATGCATTGTTTTCTGCCGATCTCTCGTCACAGCACCATGGCAACTGTGTGCCAACTTTTGCTGGGTTTTCATCATATTTCAAGCTGAGAGCAGTCTAGTTAGGTTTCGCCCATCCCTTTTTGCTGCTGGTGTCTCTTTGGCGAACCATGTAGGATTATGTAGCATCCATCATTTTTAATATGGAACAATATAATATAAAGAGATAACCCTGAAATTTTTCCATTCTGTTATGTGCCCCACCCCCATGCTTCTTTTTTCATTTCCATTATTCAACTCTAAGTTCAAAACTTTATTTAATTTTTTTACCCAGTTTTTTTTTTTTTTAGATGTCCGCCCAAGGTTTTTTTTTTTTTTTATTTACTTTTTTTACTTCCTGCTCAAATGCTCACATCAACATGGTTGCAAATTTGAGAGAATCATGTGGGGCTGGCAACTGTGTAACGTGCCCATGATGATTCCTGTCTACTGCTAAAACCTCCTACAATCAGCTTGTGAGCAACATCTGTGGACCAAGGGAAGAGGGTGGTCTGGTCTGATAAATAATATTTAATATTGCATCATGTGGATGGCTTTGTATGGTGATGTCGCTTACCTGTGGAAGAGATGGCACCAGGATGCACTATGGGAAAAAGACAAGTCAGAAAATGCAGTGTGATGCTCTGGGCAATGTTTTGTTGGGAAACCTTTCCATTCCTTTGGATGTCCTTTGTTAGACATGTACAACCTACCTAAACATTTCTGCTTACCAACTTCATCCCTTCATGGCAACGGTATTCCCTGATGGCAGTGACAAGATAATGCACCCTGACACCCTGCAAATAGGAACCTGAGTTCAAGGTTTGACTTGGTCTCCAAATTCTCCAGCTCTCATCTGGTCAAACATCTGTGGTACTGTATGTGCTGGAAAAACAACTCGGATCCATGGAAGCCCCTTACATCTTTCAACTTACAGGACTTTCTGCTAATGTGTAGGTGCCATATACAGTACAGTACCACAGCTCACCTTTGGAGGTCTAGTAGAGTCCATGGCTTGACAGGTCAGGGCTGTTATGGTGATACAAGGGGAATATGCTGTTCAGTGTATGATATATAGGCCAATCTGGGTAAAGTACAGATCAACAAAGAGCAACAGCATTTGAAATGAGCTTGTTCCTTTGTCTGCAGGTGGTGGGAAAACTCCATAATATTTAAAATGCATGTAAAATACTTTAACATTATTTCATAAATATAATCTTGAAATTGTTGCTAATTTACTTGTTTTTGGGTTGATACTGGTGACCTCAACGTGATCCTGATTATTTTCAAAGAACGATAGAGTGTTTCCTTGCTACTTGTTAACTAACTCTTTATTTTTATTATGGTATGTTTAAAGTTTTTAGTGCAATTCAATTAATATGTTTTTTAAAAATAGATGTGATCTAAAACTTGGCTAAACATCTGTATTGTGTGTTATATACGGTATTATTTTTGTACCTCAGTGTTGATCCAGAAAATGTGTTCTGCTGTACAGTAAATTGTCATGATTGTTTGTTTTTCATTTATAATCGTTGAGTTTAAGCTGTAATTAAATGGAGAGCGACAGCAAATACACAGCTCCTTTTACAGCTCTGAGCGCTGTAACTACTGTACTGAGTCGTGCCGTGTCTATGTGTAAATTAATCTCTCGCAGACGTTCAAGTGTGTCCATGTTTGTATTAGTGTGTGTGTGCTAGCAGATTTATTAGCCTTACAGACACTTTATTGAATCACATCCACAGTGAGAGAGAAACTGATCAGGAGTCAGGAGTACAAATTTGCATACTATAAGTACATCTAATATTGGTGCCTGATGACACCTTTACAATGGTCATGATTTCATTACAAACAAAGCTTGTTGGTCTATTTCCCTCTATGAGAAGCTAAATAAATACATAAATAAATAAATGTTCTTAATGTTTTTTGAACATTAAGGCATTGCACTACTGATGGTGCCAGTCCCAGGTTCAAACTCCACCACCACCAAGTTTACTCCAAATATAATGTTTGGAGCTTGGAGAGTACCTAGGGGTGTAGTTCATTTTGTTTAGAATAAACATTTCTGCTCAGGTCTCATCTCAATTGTATAGTACACATATTAATTGCTGATTGGCTGACAGATGATGTTGCTTTTGTTTGCTCTCCCATTTGTCATCTTTCTTTTCTGACTGGCTCATTTCTGATTCTGTCTTCAGAGATGTTTCTTTCATTATGTCCTTCTTGCCTCTTTCTAGAGCATGCGTAATGATAGTCTGCTTTAAAAGGATATTTGTTTTTATCCAGAAGAAAGATTTGTATACTGTTCTCATCTGAGCCATGTAGGACAACTGACGCTGGTGAGCTTGTCATGTACTGCAGCCAGGAAAGAGGATATAAATGAAAGTGCAGCGTTGTGCAGATGCCCCGCTCTCCATAGGGCCGGAGAGGAGCCGTGTCTGCTTTAATGGCTGTCTTGTTTTCTCTACAGTGGCGCAATCGATGGTTAACAGTCCAGTGAACTGAATTAGACCGTTGGCTCAATTTTTAACAAGCACCCCGCATGAATATTTCACTGTTGTGACTTGGTGACAAGTAGCCCAGAAATCAATGGCCAGTCGTCACAGTCCTGCGGCTCATACATACATGACTGTCATGATGTACAGATCAGTGCCACTGGGTATAAAGAACCAGTGTTTATCACTGTGTTCATGATCGATACTAATGATCCCGCCTGTTCTTTTAGCATGCATAGATAGATAGATAGATAGATAGATAGATAGATAGATAGATAGATAGATAGATAGATAGATAGATAGATAGCAATGAAGTTATAAGTTAAAATAAAACAAACCTTTTCATTTTCAAAACACTTCTGCTGATTAATCGAAATGTCATTGTGTTGGACATAGAGAGAAAGAAAAGCAGAGGATGGAAGGAATGAAGGAAATGCAAATAAGGAGTAAAGGATGGAATTATGGAAGGAAAGAAAAATGAAAAAGTGAACATAAGAAGGAGGACTGGAAGATGTGTTCAAGCATACAGAAAAAGGAACGAATGCGTAGGAGAGAGGGTAATGTAAAAAGAATGCATAGAAATAAGGTATTATGTGGAGATGGAAATAAGGGAATGTGAAAAGAAGAAATTGATAAAATAAATGTGTAAAGAAAGGAAAGACCAGAAAGGAAATCATGAAGGATTGAAATATGAAAAGGTGAGGGGAAAAATGTAGAAAAGAAAAAAGGAAACCATGAAATGCTGGAAAAGTAATGCAGAAACAAAATGACAAATCATGTGGACAATAAAGAAACAATATGTACAAAAGATGGGGGAAAAGAAAAAGCCACACGGAGGCAAACATATAGGAGGCTAGAAAATAGAAAGACACGAATACGTAGAGTGCGGCACAGTGGTATATTGGTTAGCACTGTCGCCTTGCACCTCCAGGGTCTGGGTTCGATTCCCGGCCAGGTAAATAGTGTGTGAATGAGTGTTTGTATTTGAGTGTGCCCTGTGATGGATTGCCAGCCTGTCCAGGGTGTACCCTGCCTTGTCCCCTAAGTCTCCAGGCCCCCTGCAACCCTGAATACAGGACAAAGTGGTACTGTATACTGTAGATGCGTGAGTGAGTGAGTGAGTGAGTGAGTGAATACATAAAAATGTACTACTGTTTGCTACAGTACCATGGTAAAAGGTCAATCATTGTGAACACTATAGCTATAAGCTCTACAGATTTGTTTAAATACCTGGTTGTCCACATTTCTGGGCATAGAGGCGTGTCAACTGGACTACTTCCTTCTTAGCTCGAAACATTTCATTACTCATCTCACAGTATACTCATTACTGATGTACTGTAGATACTTCAGTCTGAGGGCAGTTGGTACTGTAGGATTCCACAACTTGTACCCCCCAGAGTCCAGTACCTGAATGAGCTTGTTAGGTGAACAATGGAGGTGAGAGTAGGAGGTAGTGTTTTACAAGAGGTCGATGCTCTCCCCAGGAGGGAGTTGAGTCTGTTCTTCAAAAAAGCGCTTTTTTATAAGTCAACTCCTTCACCGACCCATTGGTTCAGGTCTATAGACTACACCCTTAAGATTAAGATTCAGGATTTACAGTTCAGACATCAATGCAATTGACACTAATATCAAGTTCATCAGAGAGGACAAAGCGATTGGCCTTCCTGGACTGTGAAGTTCTCATTCTGACTAATTGGAACCTAGAAATAGAAGTTTACAGATAAACCACACATACACACACCAAAACGATACCTGTGGTTTGATTCCCACCACCCACTGCAAGACAAATTAGGTGATATCAGGACATTGCACCACAAAAAAAAAACATCACCGTCGGATCTAAAAAGAAGACAAGCATCTGAAACCAGCCCTCAACACCTGCGGATATCCTAAGTGGACTTTCAACAAGATACCTTCCAAATCTAGCATAAGGATGGACAGCGTTCCATAGATGGCTGGTAAATCAAGCTAAAGAGGACTTTTTGAAAACACAACATACCAATTCAAACACACCAGCACACTTACAGTGGGAGCCACGTCAAACAGCCGCCTGGAGCATGATGGCTCCATGGCAGGATCATGAAGGGTTAATGCAGGCTTCGTGCGGCTATTTGGCGTGGCTCCCACTGTATGCCTCTTTTCCACTGCATAGTACGGCACAGCACGGTTCAGTACAGCTCACTTTGGTTCGGCTCAGTTCAGCTCGGTTCGCGCTTCCACTGCAGTTTAGTACCGCTTTAGAGTGGGCGGGATTATTCACGTGTCGTTATAGTTGCGGCGCCGCTACTGCCGTGACATCATCGTAAACACGACACAAACAAACACACAACAATGGAGCATATCGACGGAATGGTGTTCTTCATTCTCGGCATGTGGATGTTTTTAACAGCAAGACGAAGGAGTTTGTTTCAGAAGAGGCTGATGGCAGCCAAAGAAAAATTTTGGTTAATACAAAAAGGTGCGTCCAATCCTTCTCTGGCTGTTCAAAATATAGCGGTTCTGTTGTGTCTTGTGTCGCAAGTTCAGTGACGCAGTAATGACGATTTTCTCCGGCCGATCAGTGACCAGCAGAGTTTACTCGTCACGTTTTGGTAACGGTTCGGCGCGCTTGGAACCTTAGCTGAGGTGGTACTAAAAAAAGGACCAGGTACCAGGTACTGTTCCCAGTGGAAAACCCCCCAAAAGTGAGCTGAACTGAACTGTGTCGTGCCGTACTATGCACTGGAAAAGCGCCAAAAGACAGAGTCTTATCTGGTTGACTCAGAGACTGGTTGTTACCTTTTAGTGACTCTTTTTAATCTCTTTTTATTACTGCTTCTTCTTAACAACTTTCTCTCTTCCCCACCCTTAATGACTCTCCCGTTTACTCACACCTTCTGCATTGTTGACCTAATGAGTCCATTCAGGCAGGAGAGTATCATTGACCATGGATCGTCCAAATTTATAACTTCCCTCATACTGATGAAACTCCTTGGATGAGTAATGAATCATTATGACCTAACAGGGTCCAACTTCAACTTCTTGGTAACCTCACCTGAATGACACAGAGGTTTTGTCCCAGATACCAGAATCATGTACTGTACGTAAGAATCGGTATCGGCCTCATATAAAGATTGCCAGTGACTCAGCTGTATGGTGATCTAGATGAAGTTCCTTCTACTACTTAGGTGCAAAAACATAAAAGATTCTAGATGAATGTCTTTTTTCAATCAATGATAAATGGTGGGACTATGTAAGGAAAAGGGTTACCCTGAGGTTTAGGGCAGTGACTGAAGTTGAAATCTGTGAGTTGTCCAGGGAAATAAAAAGATGGGGAGACAAATCAACTGAGATTACTGCTTTCCAAGATGCTCTGGCAAATGATCCATTGCAAAGGGTTCTGCAAGTTTCCTGACATATCATTAGTGCCCAGCTTCCAGCAACTGAATACATCTGGAACAAGCGAGGCCTACAAAGGGTGCAGAACATCACTAATGATACTTCCAACCATGAACTGTTCATCCATTTATTTTCAAATAGCTGCTAATGGTTGAGAACCACCAGGTGCAAGAAAATCACCTTCCATCTAGCTTGTCCCTTTTCCTCAAATACTCATCCTAGAGCTAAAACATATCAGACTGAAACTTTTCACACACACACACACACACACACACACACACACACACACACACACACACACACACACACACACAGTGGATATACTCTGTAATTGCTCCTTTCATTCTGCAGTTTTATTAACAGAGGAATATTTATATGTCATTCCTTGTCTTCTGCAATTGATGTATTACTGCTGTAAAAATAATATAAATTGGCTCTGGCAGCAATATTCTTTGCATGGTTTAGTGTTAAAAACCACTTTGAAATTTGTGTAACGTTTTGCATTCCTAACTGTTTAAATGTCACGTTTCACATGAAGTATTATTTTTTTTCTCCACACTCCAGTCTATTAAATGGCGGTAACACACAAATTGGCCATACATTCAAAAGAAGGGATAATCTGGCAAAATTATATTTTGCAAGTAGTTTATCAAACATGTGTGTAGTTTGTATTGTCTGTTAAAGCTATGGTTTTGAGGAATTTCTTGAATTTATAAATTTTTTATTTTTTTTTATGTTAATTGATTCGGAATTGAAATCTGACCTGTCGATTCAATTAATAAAATTGACCTACAACAGAGCATGTAAATTGCAAAAATTATTTAATCACACAGCTCTACTGTTATACTGTACAATTGTACTGTGCCAATGATTTTCTGGACTCTGGTCCTGGAAAGCATTTTTGATTGTACGTTGTAAAATACTGCAATAATTTAGCTATTTATTTGCTTTCCTTGTACAAGTACTATTTGGATTGTACAATGCCATCCATCCATCCATCCATCCATCCATCCATCCATCCATCCATCATGGCACTCCTGGACATATCAGTACAGTTTATGCCTTAAGCTATCTCTGGTCAGTATGTCATTATAACAGTTATTAATGCCACTATAACACTTAAATCCCACGATGTTTCTGAAGAAACGCCTATGGTGGGGTAGTGAGTTCCATAACATCTAGCCTTTTCTTTTAACAGCCATCGAAAGTCATTCTTTCTTTCAAACCATATTAATATTGTATGGTGATGACCAACAGGGGGCGCTTTTACTCTTGAAATCGCTTAAAATCTTCAGTCTCGCACCCTGCCATCTCCACGTCCCTGACTCTCACCCACCCGCCTCACAGCATTTCCTGCCTTTTCTCTTTGTCTTTGTTTCTCCATCTCTCCCTCATCATCTGCCAATTTCCTCCTCATTCTCTCCTCAATTATTTTGCATTTTTCAATCTTTTACAGAGCATGTGAAGCAGATAAGATAAGAAAATGGCCATGTATCTTGGTAAAGACAACAACATAGTAATCTGACTTTTTTTTTATTATTAAAAACCCAGCCATTATCTGTCTGAGCATCGAGAGTTTATTAGTCACTCTTGCTTTATTGTTGTTGCAGTCTTTATCATCCATGTGTCATGTCTTTTCTTTTGCAGTTGTTCTTCATATTTTCTCTTCCTCACTGTCCTTGTGCAAGTTCTCTATTTATCTTTCTCTCTCTCTCAAGCATTTTCTTCCTGCTGGTGAGGAGTCGACTCCTATAATTACCCAAGTGTCTGTGAAATGAATCATTGGTCGGCTGATTGAGCTGCATGATGGGACACATCCATCTTGAGTGGCGAGGGCAAACGAATGGCTTTTGTGTCTCCCTCTGCATCCCACTCCCTCTATCTCTCTGTCCTTTAAACTCTCTTTCATGTTTTCCTTCAGATGTGTCACATCTGCCTGGGCGTGGCCAAAGTTCTGATGGGCAGAACATTAACATGACCAATACCAATGTCAATCCGCAGTCCAAATTGCAACATACGTGGCTCACGTGTCATCTGGTTTCCCTTTAGGCTAGCCAAACACAGCTGTTGTTTTGCAATGCCGTGAAAAGGAATGTCAAGCGTGTACTCATCTGTGACAGCTTCCTGGATGACGAAGACCTCGGCTTCATGTAAGCCTGTCGAAATCTGGCCATACGTTTCCAAAGGTAACCAAATTAGCATTCAGAAAGTATATGACCTGCACATATTTTTACCCAAGTTGTAATTTTCTGGCAGTGACACTAAAGAGAGGAACACATGCTAAAAAAAAAAAATTAAGTTGAGTACAATTTCCTGTGTCTACCAAAAAGCGCAGCACAGTAAGGTGCTTTATGATTTCTAATCCAAACAGTCATATCTTATGTCTAAAAATATGCCTTTCGAACATAGGAAAAAGTTTCTCGGGCGATTGTGCACTCGTGATTTATGTTGAAGCAAACTGACTTTCTTCTACAAAAATTCTACAAAATTATAACCCATGTCGCACAATCAGTGGTTACCCAAGACTCCCAAAACTTCTAATAAGGGTATTAAGGTGTACATTTCTTGTCTTTCATCTTTTGTATTGTTACTTGTGTATTTTTATTAGACATTAACATTTTAAAGGAATATAAGAACTTTTGTCTGTTGTTGAAGGTATATTCACAGTTGTAGGTGCAGGATGCATTCTCAAAGTACAAAAAAATGAAATGGTGCAATTTGGTACCTTTTGATTCTAGCAATGTGGGTATGGGATGGGATGGAGCCAGTTTGTTTCCCGGTGGCAAGCAACCCATGCAAATCCTGATAAAACAAGACAGAATATTGCCATGATAATCTTTTCAGAATTCATTACAATACAACAAACATTTTACTGGGTATACAGTATAGTACATTGTATGCAGTGGATAGGATTCTTTTTGGCTTTTTACTTTGAGTGAATCTGGGGTAAAAAAATGCAGAATGGAGCAACATGATGAAGAAAATGTTGCTGTGGGTGAATAAATTCAGAGCATGAAATGAAAGGCTAAAATTGTGGTAGGCTGCTGTGTCGAGTGTGGCATTGTGGATGTAGACGATCAGCATGACAAAGTCAATGGCACAGGAAGTGCAGGGCTCAGCGGTGGGTTTTTATAATGATTGTTTAATTAGCCTTTCTTCAGAGGCTACGCTTCAACTTATGATCAGACAAGAAATATACACACATACACACATGCTCCAACTCACACATACATACTGGCTCTTATGCTTTGTAGACACATGCAGAGGTGGGTATATTAAAACATTGTTCTGTGTTTGTAAGCAAAATGGCATGATCAGCCATACAATATACCACATAACATTAACATTGATTATCAATTATATTTATTATAATTATAATTATAATTATCAGTAAACTCGTGACAGGATCATGGGTACCCAAGGCCCACTTCTGTCTGCAGGGACCAAAAGACCGCATATCTGGTCCAATCCCATAGGAAAAACCAATGCATCATAACAAAAATCAAGGCTGCCCATGATAGAAAGGCATCTGAACACCCAGTGTACCACAGCCAGCTGCACATGAGGCCCAACAGGCAAAGGGCCCAAAGACACCGACCTGACCTCCAAACTCCCCAGATCTCCCTTCGATTGAGTATAGATGGGATACATCCAACAAACAAGTCTGATCCATGGTGGCCCAACACCACAATTCATAGAACCCAAAGCATTCTCTACCAACATTCTGTTACCAGGCGCTGAAGCACCCCCTCAGACGGCTTGAGGTGTCAGTCCAAAGCTGTCCCAGCGGCACAAGGAGAGGCTACAAAACACTGTGCATAATGCTTTGCAATGAAATGTTACGACTGATCGGGGTAAAGTGTAATATTCCCTAATTTTAGGACCTTTTCCTTCATAAATGTTGTAACTCATACACGTGCAAGCTACCCTGAAGAAAATGACAACACTAACCCTCTTGCTATGTTACAAGGTATGTCATGCTGAACATTTCATATTCAGGGTTATGCACATGGACACATCTTCAATTCAAACCACAGGTTTACAACAGCGTGTAAATCCAGTGACAGAGAAAGTGACTGCAAAACACTGTATTTTTTCCTCCTCAATTTTTTGTTGATTTCAGTGATCTCAGTCTTGAACACAATGCTTTTTACTATACATGAATGTTTTGAATAGGAATGTAAATTATTTAGCAGTTACAGCACTTTAGTTTTATAACCCCGGGACTTCTACAGCAGGCATTATGATCTACTCATCACATACTTTTGTTATGTGTTTCTAATGTCCTGAGGGTAGTAGTTGTATTTTCCCATCCCATTACTGTGTACTGCCACTTAATCTTTCTCAAAGTTTGAGGAAGCTGTTGTTAACATGAAAAGAAGCTGTTGTCTTGACCTCTTATTTTCCAGGAGGTGGGTGTGGCTACTTGCATCACTCAGCAGAGACAATCAGTGTGATAGTTTACCGTAAATACACAGAGTATGCGAAAGACACAAACTACCATAATGCACATATGCGTGACACAGCATGGCCTACTTAAAAAAAAAAAAAGGCAAGTACACTATGAAAGCTGAATCATCAAAGATGAACAATGTACAGATCAATGTAAGTTTATTCTTCCTACAGGAAGTCTCAAACCAATTTGTCCCATATGTTGTGAAACCGTGGTGTTTAAAAAAAATCAGGCATGTGGAACATCACTAAATCACGGGTCGTTAGAATAAATATATCGGCAGCGCTCCGAGGTGAAGGCGTGTAAAATACCCGAACTGAGAGCAGGCTGTTATGGTGCTAAAATATAAATGTTGAGTAAAAGTGATGTTCTGAACAGTGATGGATGTAATAATGTACTTTAAACAGGGAGTATATTTGGCTAACAATGAAAGATGTAGGTGTGCGAATCAAACCTGAAATAATAATATCGTTGATCAGCTTATTTTTAGCTTTAACTTTTGACCTATTTCTACAAACACTTTACCTGTCTACAGTACAACGAGTAAAGAGTTATATACAGGGTGCAGTCACATATAGTGTAATATATGACTTTAATGGCAATAAAAACTCTCTAACACTAATTAATGCTCCAAATAGCTTTTGCTTAGATAGAAACACAGAGTGAGCATTGTTTTATTTTTATTAAATATGAATCTGAGCACTATGTTCTTAGCTTCCTTGAACTACTCTCAACTCGAGATAATCACGCTCACACGGGAGCTAATTTTGTTTGGTCCCTACAAAATTAAACCAATGTAGGAGCTTAAATTTAATTTAATTAAGTCAAAGTAGTTTCAAGTTTTGTTCAGCGCGGACACGTTAATGAATGTAGTTTAAATGGTCTTTCGAGGCTTGTATCCAACAACTTTAAATTTAAACCCTTCTTTTCACATTAATCCAAGTTCTGATGGAACCTTATCTCAAACCGATGTCCTGTGAATCTATCTGGCAAGAAGTTTTCGGTTTAAAACCAAAAGAGTAATTCATTTCTATATCTGTACAAAAACAAATAATGTGTTCATTTTCAGTTTGATGCTAGTGCCAAATTGTAACCTCCTAGCAGAGTAGACTGGGATTTGACCAGGCAGAATTCATGTGACATCTGCATACCACCTCCTGAAATGCCACCTGTATACCAACATCAATAACCCACTATCACCCTGTCTGTGTATATCGTCTTATTTTGTTGATGCTCATGTGGGCTATTAAATATAATATTGATCTCATCAAACCACAAAACTCAACTTCTGTTACATTTCTACTGACTCTCGGTGTAGTTCAGAGGCCGATTTTTTTAATCCTGTGTTTCTATGCTGCACAGCCGAACAGCTTGCTGTGGAGGCGGTTCACTTTTGATACTGCACTCTCGAATCTGTGATCCTTCACCATCTACCGCAGGAACTGCGTGTCTAGTACTTAATTTTTTTTTTACACCAACAATTTCTGATCTTCGCATGTCTAATGTCACTGAATATCCCAATGGTATTTTAACATCTGTTGTACGTGTGCTTTGAAAGATTATTATATGCCTTCTGCTGTTTAAGACCTTATCCTAGACTATCAAACGTCAAAATCTTACTTTATACACCAGACATAATATTTAACACCTTCATAACCCTTATGTTTCAAAGGTGTATTCCTAACTGGCGTTTGGGAATCTTATACAAATCTCAGCCTACAGCTGTCATTTCCTTCGATTTAATTAACTTCGGGATATCAGGCTTCGGGAAAACAGACGACTTTATTAGCAGCACGGCAATGAAATAGTTATTACAAACACATGAGTAATGTGACAGGGCTTTGCAAAGCCTTTTGTAAATAAATGAACGTGAAGCCAGAGGTGCTTTATCATTTGGAAAAGCGACGTCGTTGCATTACTATTGCATCATGTGTTGTTGTGACACTTCCAGGTGGAAGGAAATCATTCTATGAAAGCTGTGATCGTTACAAAGACATGTGCTTTTAAGATTAGGATGAAGGCGTTGACAACAGGACATGTATGTCTTGCTTCCTCACATAAACGTAGACACGCAGTCATTTATCGCAGTCGGTTTTTATCCAAATATAATTTAGCCCTATTATTTGTATAGCTTGAGGTTACCCTAACAAACTACAAATAATTTTCACAAACATGCGTATTGTTTTTATAGTCATGCATATTTTTTTTAATATGTTATCATTTTCATAGTTATAGCTCATTTATAGGAACTTGTATGGCAGGTTCCAGAAATTAGTTCTGACCAAGTTATCTGATTGGATAAGATCTATCCTATGAGTGGGGATATACAGTATACTGTATACTATAACAGCACTGGGATGTTTAAATATGTATCACTCTGTATCACAGGTGTTCTAAAATCTGCTAATTACACCAACTGTTGGTCGCAGCATGAGTGAGAGTAGGTCTTTATGGTCCGCAGTACTTGAGGAGAGAGAAAAAACCTTCCCAAAACCCACATTCCCAACCAGTCACAGAAGCACTTTCAGCATGAACACACACCTGATAATGTTACGTCATCTAAAACAACACGCTGTCTCTGCAGTAGTTTCTTCTAAGTTGGTACAAATTGCCTTTGAACTATCTGTGTTGTTTTTTTCATAACTAACATGAGCCAGAAATTTCTCGCTCATCCCTGACCAAGGGCACTATTTCTATTTGGAACAAGGGATTTCACACCATACATAGTGCAATAACTTTCCATTTAATGCTATTCAACCCTGGAACCAGGATATTCTAAAGCAGAATAAGTGAAAAATAATCGTTCTGTAAGTTTCTCAGGACTGTCCAACTCCAACTTCACATTTTGACTACATAGTACCAGGAAGAATTTCAAACTACCCTTACCCCTGATTAATTACAGTAACTGGTGGATGGGACGTTAACTCTGTCATTAGCTCAACACTGAAGATTTTCCAGTTACAGTGCTTTGCAGCAGTTACAATAAGATTTTCAACAATGGAGAATCTTCAGGGCGGAAAAATCCAGAATGTGTTTTCATTTCTCAGTATGATAAGCTGATTTTATCTATTTATTAGATTTTTTTTGCCCTATTGACTAAAATGTGACTGGTGCAGAAGTGACTATTTGTTATAGCTGAAGATCATTTTTACTTGTTGTAACATGATAGCTAGAGCTGTGAATCATGAGGTAGACTGTCGATTGGATTAAAATCAATTTATGAGCATTGAAATTTTAGATTTGATGCAATAATGCTAATTTCTGTCATCAATGTACCACAACTATTATATGTGTTTAATGTACATTGCCAATAAAAGTCAGCCTTTCTGAATTCTGAATCAAAAGCTTATCCTTCTATTTGATTAATTGTATTAACCAAAAAAAGGATTAATTAAATCACATAATTACACTCACTCACTCATCATCTATACACTTTATCCTGTATTCAGGGTTGCAGGGGGCTTGGAGCCTATCCCAGGAAACTTAAGGCAAGAGGTACAGATGTCGCCATTAAAAACGCACGTTTCGAGAAAAGGGATTCCGTGACTTGCCGCGACTTTGCGAGGCTGCGTACGGGAAGCTGTGAAAATGCCCTTCATTACCTGTAGGTGGCAGTCGTGTTTCAGTCTGAAGTATTGTGTGTCTACTGAAGCCGAAAATGTGTCCAAATTAAACCGCGCATGCGTGTTTGGAGATGCTGCGCCCGCGCTGTGGATCAGTCGGTTGTGGATCATCACGGAGGTACTACACGGCATGGCTGGAGCTGGAGTTTGTCGTGTTCGAGGTAAGTTTACCTTTCTGTTTTGGATGTGACAGGGTGCCAATCCATTACAGGGCACGCGCACACACACACACACACACACACACACATACACATACAGTGGTGTGAAAAACTATTTGCCGCCCTCCTGATTTCTTATTCTTTTGCATGTTTGTCACACAAAATGTTTCTGATCATCAAACACATTTAACTATTAGTCAAAGATAACACAAGTAAACACAAAATGCAGTTTTTAAATGAGGGGTTTTATTATTTAGGGAGAAAAAAAATCCAAACCTACATGGCCCTGTGTGAAAAAGTAATTGCCCCCTGAACCTAATAACTGGTTGGGCCACCCTTAGCAGCAATAACTGCAATCAAGCGTTTGCGATAACTTGCAACGAGTCTTTTACAGCGCTCTGGAGGAATTTTGGCCCACTCATCTTTGCAGAATTGTTGTAATTCAGCTTTATTTGAGGGTTTTCTAGAATGAACTGCCTTTTTCAGGTCATGCCACAACATCTCAATAGGATTCAGGTCAGAACTTTGACTAGGCCACTCCAAAGTCTTCATTTAGTTTTTCTTCAGCCATTCAGAGGTGGATTTGCTGGTGTGTTTTGGGTCATTGTCCTGCTGCAGCACCCAAGATCGCTTCAGCTTGAGTTGACGAACAGATGACCGGACATTCTCCTTCAGGATTTTTTGGTAGACAGTAGAATTCATGGTTCCATCTATCACAGCAAGCCTTCCAGGTCCTGAAGCAGCAAAACAACCCCAGACCATCACACTACCACCACCACCATATTTTACTGTTGGTATGATATTCTTTTTCTGAAATGCTGTGTTACTTTTACGCCAGATGTAACGGGACACGCACCTTCCAAAAAGTTCAACTTTTGTCTCATCGGTCCACAAGGTATTTTCCCAAAAGTCTTGGCAATCATTGAGATGTTTTTTAGCAAAATTGAGACGAGCCTTAATGTTCTTTTTGCTTAAAAGTGGTTTGCGCCTTGGAAATCTGCCATGCAGGCCGTTTTTGCCCAGTCTCTTTCTTATGGTGGAGTCGTGAACACTGACCTTAATTGAGGCAAGTGAGGCCTGCAGTTCTTTAGATGTTGTCCTGGGGTCTTTTGTGGCCTCTCGGATGAGTTGTCTCTGCGCTCTTGGGGTAATTTTGGTCGGCCGGCCACTCCTGGGAAGGTTCACCACTGTTCCATGTTTTTGCCATTTGTGGATAATGGCTCTCACTGTGGTTCGCTGGAGTCCCAAAGCTTTAGAAATGGCTTTATAACCTTTACCAGACTGATAGATCTCAATTACTTTTGTTCTCATTTGTTCCTGAATTTCTTTGGATCTTGGCAGGATGTCTAGCTTTTGAGGTGCTTTTGGTCTACTTCTCTGTGTCAGGTAGCTCCTATTTAAGTGATTTCTTGATTGAAACAGGTGTGGCAGTAATCAGGCCTGGGGGTGACTACAGAAATTGAACTCAGGTGTGATAAACCACAGTTAAGTAATTTTTTAACAAGGGGGGCAATCACTTTTTCACACAGGGCCATGTAGATTTGGAGGTTTTTTTCTCCCTTAATAACGTAAACCTTCATTTAAAAACTGCATTTTGTGTTCAATTATGTTATCTTTGACTAATAGTTAACGGTTTTTGATGAGCAGAAACATTTAAGTGTGACAAACATGCAAAAGAATAAGAAATCAGGAAGGGGGCAAATAGTTTTTCACACCACTGTACAGTACACACACTATGGACAATTTGGAAACAATTAGCCAAATCTGCAGGTCTTTTGACTGTGGGAGGAAACTGAAGTACCCAAACCCACGAAGCACAGGAAGGACATGCAAACTTCATGCACACAGAGACGGGAATTGAACCTGGCAGGGAATCGAACCCGGACCCTGGAGGTGCAAGGCGACAAGTGCTAACCACTACATCATGGTGCCGCCGTTAACAATAATCATAATCAATTAAATCACATAGTTCTAATGAAAGCAGGAACTTTTTTCATGTTCTTTAAAACCCTAAATGTGGCTCAGAATAATATATATTTGTTTATTAAGCATTGGCAAATTGTTGTGTTATAAAAATGCCTGTTGGAACAAATTTTGGAATGATCTGTTAAATGGTGGACTATGTGAACTGGCTAAGTAAAATCACAGCCTATGTCAATTAAAAATGACGTCTTTGTCAAAACAAGGTCTGTAGTTTCTATCTATGACAAATCAAAGTCAGAGTAAGATGTCTCAGTTGCAGGTTTCTGCCACATGAAGACCTGGGTCAGTTATCTATAACAGGTGAAGGTCTAACAAACTGAGGTGAATGTCAATTGCCTGTCAGTTGACTATGTCAAATGAAGCTCTATGTAAAACTAACGTCTGTCTCTTCGCTGTCAAATGAAGGTCAGTAGTCTGTCGAATAAAGGTTATACAGTATGCATAGCTGATTAAGTAAAGTTTTATGTGAAAGTTCGATATAAGGAGGCCTTTTTAAGTCGGAGAGAACACCAGATTATTCCAGACTGCTTTTTAACTTGAATGTCACAATCTCTCATCCCTGAAATCTGTTTTTTAGCATTTCAAGTTTGTAGGGAAAGTTCAGGAAGGATGTGTTTATAAAAGGTCACAGTGTAATTTCAATATGTGAATAAGTTAGTGAACAGCAGCAAGCATAAAAAGGAGCATATTGGACCTGCCATATGGCCGGAACTTTGAAATAAGATGATTATTACAACTGAATGCAAAAAGGTTTTAATAATAAAATAACACATTACCTTGGAATAAGTTTTATGTCTTAGTATGAAACAGCATTAAAATTCTATTTAATTAGACCGTTGAGAATATAGGGAAACTTAATGCCAAACTTCTAGGCATTATTATTATCATTTGTGTATATTAGGTTTTAGAGCTGTAAAGTGAAAGTAGACTGTAGACTTTTGATTGGAGTTCATTGTAATATTCGGTTCGATTTGATAGGATTAATTATTTATTGCCTGTTGATTTGCTTTAAACGGCTATATTTATTACAGAATGCTGGGTAGCTTGTCCTGTTGATTGGATAAATGTCATGTTTCATTCAAAGTGATTTTATTTATTTATTTATTTTCCTGGAAATCATCTGCGCCACACTTTGGTCCAGTAGGTGATGGTAATGCACCAAAAGGGCATAAGCTCATAAGAAGAAATGAGCAATACTCTTTTAAAATGCGAGTATTTGCAGACGATTTAGATTTTCTGTAAATGCTGTGGTGTGATCTTAATAAGAAATTCATAGTTTTACATCATTTATGTTATGTTTTTAAATCACTTATTTACTTTTAATAACAGAGCAAAATTAATTAATTTAATAATCGTGAATTGATTCTGAATTAAAAACCGATACCGATATTATCCGTTAAGGAAATGATTGGAAAGATAAACACTTTATACAAAATGAGACCTTAAGGTTAATTAATACATTAGTAAATAAAACAATTAATGAAAAATTTACTCTCAGTGCTAATTAAAATTACTAGTTGATTATTCAGTATATTATTATTTAAAGCCACCTGGTGAATTAGGTCATTTTATAAAAATTAATTATCCTGCATTAAAGTTATATTCTTTGCTGCACTGGCATGAGGTGGAGATCCAGCCCACTTTTTATTTTCCCTCTTTTTTATGACATCCAGTTTATTTCCCTCCATCACCTGCTCATGCATGCATTAATGTTTACAATTCAGCAATTTTCTGCAAATCACCGCTGCAGCATATTACCAGTGCTGTAGAGTGAATTCCCTGCCTGCACTTTAAAGCTGACAGTCGACAGGCCCGGGTCTTTTCCCCGCTGCCTCCGCTGTATTTAATTCACTCCCTGCCGCTGATGGATTGCTGATCGGAGAGCGGTTCTCACCTGTCGGTGGTGTGAGGGGAAATAGAAAGTGGTGGTGTGCCGAGACGTCTGGGTGGCACTGCGTGAACTGCGTGGGAGGAAAGTGGTTTTGTGAGCAGCAGCAGTGTAATGGTGTCAGGTTTGAGAAACAGGACTGGGTACATGTTAGTGCTGATGAACAGGGTTATTGTCAGAGTTATTGTATACACACGCATAATACACACAATTTCATTTCCCAAGGAAAAGGATGAATGAGCTCACAGCATCGATTTGGTGCCGCTGTTTCTTCTTCCTGAAGCTCAACGTTTTCTGACGGTTTATAGTTTTAGTACGTCATTCTTTTTCATATTCTAAGTACAGTGATGATCATCCGTTCCGTATTTAGACAGCATTTGTCTTTGTTTTTGTTCTTCAAATATTCAGCTAATTGGATTTCTCTGTTTAGTGCTGAGTATGTCTTTATTTTTGAGACTTGAGGTGTTATCCCAGGAGACTTAGGGCATGAGGCAGGGTACACTCTGGATGTGGTGCCAATGCATCACAGGGCACACACGCATACTCATTCACACATTACAGGCAATTTGGAAACGCCAGTTTGTTTAATATGCATGTTTTTGGACCGTGGGAGGAAACCAGAGTACCAGGAGGAAACCCACCAAGCACGGGGAGAACATGCCAACTTCATGCACACAGAGGTGGGAATCGAATTCAGGGGACGGGAATCGAACCCGGACTCTGGAGCTGCAAGGCTGCCTCCGCTGGATGGATTTGGGGTGGAATTTGTTCACAAAATACAATAAGGCATGGTTCCATGTTTAAAGGAGATAACCAGTGTCTAGAATGATGTACTTGGTGATGGTATCTGATCAAACCTGATTTGTGTAGTTTAAGAGTCTTTATGTGCTACCTTAGAAATCGTCATTTTTTTATTCTAGGTGTACAAAAGTCTTGAGCCCCCTCGTTTCTTCATATGTTGCTTCCACAGAGACAAACTTTCTTGTATTTTTAATGTCGTCTTGAAAATTAGTTCTGCAGTATCCCTGAAGGACTTTTTGGAACAGATGAGAGGGGAAATGAGGTCGCTGTTACATAAGCAATACATTTAATAGTATGTTCAGGCACTTTGCACCCTTTTGTTGTAACATATCTGTTCCCATTTCTTTCATTTAATGTACGCCATTTAATTTTATTTAGTATAAAGAATTAGCTTACTCTATTTTGTTTAACATAAGTTGCTTATAAGACTTTAAGGTTCTTCTTATTGGTTGTCTTGAGCTCTCATGCTCACCAATAAACACTCATTTGGATTTTGTTTCATTTTTGTTAGAAATGTTTTTTCTCAGTTCAACATTCAAGGTTGTTAAAATGGTTGTAAATATGTGATTTATATATTCACTGGCTAAACTCATGTCTGTGTCAAACTGTGTCATGTTGAGGTGGTGATGCATTATCCTGGGACTGTTTTAGATATAGTACACTTTGGCTACCAGGTGATTTGACAGAGGTGTTTGTAGATTCACTTTAAACTGTTAATCAGACACACTGTAAAAAAAAAAAGTCCTAAATTTATGGAAAATAACTTTCAAATTTTATAGTAGTTTTCCTTTTTTTTTTAAACTACATACAAATCTCTGGAAAATTACAGACATTATCTGTAAATTACGAAGTCGACTGTTTTTTAAGTATTATTTCAATATTGAAAAATTAACTTTTTTTCAAATTTTTTAACAGTAAAAATACCATATTATTTTTACTGTGTTTTTTCTGTTTTTGTAAATTATGTGTAACTTTATGTAAAATTACAATAATAAATTGTAATTAAATACAAAACTCATTAGATAAAGGTTAATGTCCATACAAAAATCATATTGTTTTTCTTTGTAATTTTGAGGTAAATCATATTAGTTTTATAATACTTCGATATTTAAGTTCTAGATGCAAGTTTAGCATTTTTTCATGACTTTTTAATAGATTATTCTTACATTATCACTTACTGTACATGTAGGCTATAGTATCTGCTTTATGCCTTCAAAGAATGTGAAGAGAATTTAGGAGACTGATACTTATCAAAAAATATATTTTTGTATTACAGTTGTTCTGAAATATCAGACAATGGCAATCTAGCCATCAGCTTTCTTAATGCATGCCAGAATATTCTGACACAAGGATAATGTATTTACTGTGTAGCTGTTTTAAAGCAGCGCTTTAAGTTAGCTTGTATGAGGGGAACTATGGTGTTATTTTTGTACCAAAAACGTTAGAGAAAACTCCACGGACTCTCCGCTTAACTGCCACAGCCAATCAGAAGCTGGAGGCGGGAACATTCTAATCTTGTTTCTGATTGGCTGATCAGCAGCCGGAGGCGGAGATATTCTAATTACCTCTTCATTACTGGCGCATTTAAATAAGCGCGCGAGTGAGGGCGGGACCTGATGCGGAAAACGCCTACGTTTATTGCTCAGGTACAGACGTAACGTGATATGAACCAGCCAATGGGAAACAGGCGTCCTTCAAATGTTTAGCGCGCGCAGGGGTGGTGTGACTCAGCAGCCGGTAAACGGTTGTGTGTAAATTCAGAGGAGTGAAGACACGCTGCTGATCTACAGGTGAGGAGGAAAGCAGACTCTGAGGGACAGAGGAGAAGACTCTGAAATGTAAAATACCTGCAAGCTCAAGAGACAATGACGGTAAGAAATTTTTTATTCTTATTTTAATTCTTATTGTTGTTGCTGTAAACAAAGCTCATTTATTAATACTGCCACGTTTTTCTTTTAAATCTAAGATCTTAATGTGTTCTTTTCTTCTCTCTTCCAATCCACCCTAATGCACCAAGTTCTTTACACTGGACCGTCCATTTTGCCATTTTGGTATGTTTTAGATTTGACTTAATTGCACTAAGGCATTAGGATTCTGAACTAAAAGTTTAAGTTATTTGTACACATACATTATATAAGAACAATAGTTAAAAAGGGACCACATTGTACTATATTTGTAATAAAGTTTCCAATCCAACATTAATTGGAACATTGAGAATATTGTTTGAAATTGTTCATTTCTTCATAGTTTATAGTCAAGGATATTTCGCAGCAATGTTTAAGTTTGTGAGAGAGAATGTTTCACTGTTATAGCACAATAGTCTAAATATTTGATTGTTTTTCATTTTAGGATTTTACTGTAAGGCTATAAAACTGAACTTCTTTTTACTGTATTTTGCATCATACCTGTACTATACTGTGTCAGTTATACAGCCAATTTTATTTTATTTTATTTTTTACAAATATTGTAATCTTGAGTTTGTGTTAACACTTTACTGAGCATGTGTATTCATAGGAATTCATAAAAAAATAAAGTAAAATTTCAGGGGTTTTGTGTTATTGCTTTGTTTGAAGAAAAATCTGTAAATAACAGTGTTTCCCTGCTAAATGCCTAATGCTTTTGCTTTATTGAAGGTGTTTGTTTGTAATAATTTTGGAAAAAACTGTAAAATAAAAACATTTTGCTGCTACACGTCTAGTGCTGTTTTAATGAATGTGTTAAATCGTATACATTTTGGGGAAAATCTGTAAAATAATGGTGTTTCACTGCTAAACATATAGTGCTGTTGCTTTATTGAAGGTCTTCAATCGTATAAATTTAGCAAAAATCTGTAAAATAATGGTGTTTCACTGCTAAACATATAGTGCTGTTGCTTTATTGAAGGTCTTCAATCGTATAAATTTAGCAAAAATCTGTAAAATAATGGTGTTTCACTGCTAAACATATAGTGCTGTTGCTTTATTGAAGGTCTTCAATCGTATAAATTTAGCAAAAATCTGTAAAATAATGGTGTTTCACTGCTAAACATATAGTGCTGTTGCTTTATTGAAGGTCTTCAATCGTATAAATTTAGCAAAAATCTGTAAAATAATGGTGTTTCACTGCTAAACATATAGTGCTGTTGCTTTATTGAAGGTCTTCAATCGTATAAATTTAGCAAAAATCTGTAAAATAATGGTGTTTCACTGCTAAACATGTAGTGCTGTTGCTTTATTGAAGGTCTTCAATCGTATAAATTTAGCAAAAATCTGTAAAATAATGGTGTTTCACTGCTACACTTCTACTGCTGATCGTTTCATGATGGTGTTTAATCGCCAGGGGTAGCTCAGTGGTTAAGGCATTGGACTACGGTTTGGAAGATCCCAGGTTCAAATCCCACAACCACCAAGTTAGCACTGTTGGACCCTTAACCCTAAACTGCTCAGATGTGTAATGAGATAAAAATGTAAGTCGCTCTGGATAAGAGTGTCTGCCAAATGCCTAGATGTAAATGTATAAATTTAGGAAAAATCTGTAAAATAACGGTGTTTCATGATAAACTTCTAGTGCTGTTTGTTTAATGAAGATGTTTAATTGTATAAATGTAGAAAAAATCTGTAAAATAATGGTGTTTCTCTGTAAAAGATAAAATAACAATTTCTGTAAATTTAATGTTTTTGAGCATAATATGAACTAGAGTATTTTACCTTAATTTTACGGTTTTTGTTTGGCAGCCGCTGCTGCCAGTCATTTGACCGTCTTTTTACGCCTTTTTTTTTTTTTTTTTTTACAGTGCAGGGATTTAAGTCTGTGATGCTGTAGTCACCGCTGCACTACATCCTGAGCGTGAGCACTACTGTATGTCAGTTTACCCAGATCGTCCCCTACGGCTCGGCTATTTACTATAAATAAACCGAGACTTTTGCAGAAATCTGTTTTTTTTTGTCAGTATTTTGTCTCAGCTGTTTCTTGGGGACATGGTGTCCTGATGGTACATTTCCATATTTTGAAAAATGTGTTTATCTCCCTTTGTCAGAATCAAATCAGTTTCTTGGCTTATTCTGGCGTTCAGTTCTTCGCACCGTAAAACGTCTCTCTGTGTCTGTCAGAACGTCTGTTGGTATGTCTGTGTCTGTTTATCTTTTAGATCTCTCTCTCTCTCTCTCTTTTTCTGTATGTCTCTTTATTCATCTCTCTCCTTCTACCCCCCTCTCCTTATGCCAGTAATCTGTCTTTCTCATTCCTTCTTTTATGTCTGTCTCTCTATGACTGCATCTCTGTCTGTTTCTCTTCTTCTATATGTCCCTCATTCTCACTCTTAGTATGTGTAAGAGCCATATCGTACTTGTTATGAATTTGTTGTTGTGTTTATTTTATTTAATTTTACTTGTTGTTATTTCATTTATTCTACCTTGTTCTATTCATTAGTAAAGCATTTAGCATTAAGTTTGTTACATAAGCCATAAGCTTTAAATTTCTCAGTTATGCATCCATTTTGACAATCGTAAGTTGGTCTGTGATGTCATTCCACTATTACATGCATTTGTATGACTGTCGTATGATAGAGAGTTCAGTTTAGATGCGGAAGGC
This sequence comes from Channallabes apus, assembly GCA_030522415.1. Classification (NCBI taxonomy): domain Eukaryota; kingdom Metazoa; phylum Chordata; class Actinopteri; order Siluriformes; family Clariidae; genus Channallabes; species Channallabes apus. Next base: position 25,570,752 of record CM060111.1, on the reverse strand, counting down.
TACGGAAACACAAGCTTTTGACCGTAAGCTCGTGAGCTCCCGGTAAGCTAAGAATGTAAGATACAGCAACTAGGTTGTTGTAACCGTAAGCTCCCGTAAGTAGGTATATACAGCAAGAGTGTTGTTATATACGTAAGCTAAGACTGTAATTTATAAGATACAGCAAATAGGTTGTTGTAAAAGTCAGAGATTTGCAAGATGCAGCAACTGGTGTCTGTAATCACAGTGGATTTACTCAAGACGACTGTATGAAGTGTTGATTCTTTGATGCTGACAAAATAAACTACAAGAGACAAAGAGATTGGACTTCTGTCGTGTGAGTGAAACTTTAAACCAGAGCTAAGCGTCAAAACTGGTGAAATAATATGATCGCATCTACAGTCAAAAGCTTTCCGCTGTTTGAAAGAGAAAGTAAAAGGGAATAGCACGCCTTGAACTTCGAGACGAACAGAAAGAACCTCAATGAGGCGCTGGAAGCAAGAAAAGGCAAGCGAATTTGACGGAATGCAATGTCTACTGCATTAAAGACACCTATGATGCACGTAAGTTAGACATCGTTGAAACTGAGTACAGACCCGAATACGGGAAGCTGAGAGAGGACTTCATGAGAAGTAACGTTGATGTGCTTGTGTACACTCATAAAGACGAACACAAACGCGATCAGGTCGCTTGCAGCGCACCTGAGGCTCAAGGCCGCACAGAATTCATAGCTAAGGTGGGTCGCTGGATAGCGGACACCAAGGACACTAAGGGCCACTCTGTGACGTCGCGAATACGCGAAGATGTCTCGCCGGGCGACAGCGTGTCACTGATAACGGCAGCATCCAAAAGGTCTGTAACTTCTACATCATCCTCAGCCCAACTAAAGAAAGAAGAAGCCGACAGAGCAGCTCTGCTGGCCAAAGCAGCAACCTTGGACGAACGTCTCCAACTAGAAATCGAGGAAGCACAACTAAAGGCTGGAAACCAAAACGGCGCAGTCAGTTACGAGCGCCCACAGAAACGAAACTGAAGGTGACACAACAATTCCACCAACTGCAGTGAGTAACGAATCAAATGTGCTCACTGGGGCTGGAGGTAATTGCATCCCCCACATTGTACCCGTTAAAGTAAAGTCCAAGAAAAAGGATACAATAGTAGAAGCCATGTACTATCACGTGAAAGTCCCCGAGAAGGACACAGATCTGCTCCGCTTCCTATGGTGGCCGAATGGAGATGTGAACCGAGATTTAATTGAATATAAAATGGTAGTTCATCTGTTCGGTGCAAAATCGTCACCTAGTGTTGCTAACTTCGCCCTCAGAAAGACAGCAGAAGAAAACCGCAGCAATGCACCTGCTGTGGCAGTTAATACAGTACTTAAAAACTTTTATGTAGACGACTGCCTGAAATCCGTTTCGAGTCATGACCAAGCAGTCGCCCTGTACAATGATCTCTCAAGTCTCTGTGCAAGCGGAGGGTTTAACCTCACTAAATGGGCAAGCAACAGCCGTGCCCTACTGACTGTCATTCCCGAGAGTGAAAGGATCAAAGACATGAGAGACTTAGACTTGAGTAAAGATGCACTGCCCATAGAGAGAGCTCTGGGGGTGCTGTGGTGCATTAACTCAGACATGTTCAAGTTTAAGATTAGTTTAAAGGAACGACCTATGACAAGACGAGGAATCCTGTCAGTCACCAGTTCGATTTACGACCCCTCAGGGTTTTCTCGCGCCTGTCATACTGCCAGCCAAAACTCTAATGCAACAGTTATGTTAAAAAAAAAGTAGCCTGGGATGATGACATTCCCGAGCAGTTTGCAACGGCATGGAAAACCTGGCTGCAAGAGTTGCACAGACTGTCCGAGTTCAGCATAGCAAGGTGCATAAAACCAGCCGACTTCGGAGTTACAGCTACAGCACAACTCCACCACTTCTCGGATGCAAGTGAAATGGGATACAGAGCTGTCTCATACCTCAGGTTAGTAAACGCTGATGGACTTACACATTGTGCATTCATGATGGGGAACTCCCGTGTAGCACCCCTGAAACAAACCACCATTCCACAAATGGAACTGACTGCGGCAGTGGTCGCTGTAAAAAATGAAAATATGTTGAAAGAACAGCTAGAATTGAAATTGCTGGACTCTATGTTTTGGACTGACAGTACAACTGTTTTGAGATACATTGATAACGAAACACTTCGTTTTAAAACCTTCGTGGCCAACAGAATCGCCACTATAAGAGAGTCAACCAAGTCACAGCAATGGAGGTACGTTAATACCTCAAAAAACCCAGCTGACTCCGCCTCCAGGGGGGAATCCTTTGAAAAGTTCATGAAAAACGTTAACTGGATCCATGGTCCCTCCTTTCTCAAAGAAGCAGAGTGCAAATGGCCTGAAAATATTCATGACACATCAATAAAAGAAAATGATGATGAAATTAAGCTCTCAGCTTTAGTGAATATTGTGAGCGTTACAAAATGCGCAGACGCAGTGAGTAAATTGATTAATCATCACATGGCACAAGTTAAAGTAACGTTAAAAGATATGGCGTACTTTTCACTTGTCTGACAACAAGAGCCGTGCACATTGAAATCGCTCATTCGCTGGACACAGACTCTTGTGTGAATGCCATGCGATGGTTTATAAGCAGGAGAGGTCAGGTGTCAGTTATGAGAAGTGACAATGGAACAAACTTCATAGGCGCTGAGACTGAACTGCGCGAGGCTATTCAGCAGTGGAATCAGTCACGAATTGAAAGCTTCCTCACTCAAAGGAACATACAGTGGACATTCAACCCGCTCTCTGGATCTCACTTTGGCGGAATATAGGAAAGACAGATCAGGTCAGTTAGAAAGATCTTGAGATAAGTACTGAAAGCACAAACATTAACTGACGAGAGCCTGCATACATTCATGTGTGAAGTAGAAGCGATAATGAATAATCGACCCCTCACTACTGTCTCGGAGGATCCCACAGATCTGGAACCTCTGACACCAAACCACCTGCCGCTGATGAAAAAACAGCCAAACCTGCCCCCTGGATCTTTCAAAAGGGAAGGCATCTATGCACGTCGCAGGTGGAAGCAGATTCAGCACCTATCAGACCTATTCTGGAAGCGATGGGTACGTGAATACTTGCCCTTGCACCAGGAATGGCCAAAAATGGTTTAAAAAAAAAAAAAACTCTTGATTGGAGATATAGTTTTAATAACTGATGAGTCGTCTCCAAGAAATTCATGGGTTATCGGATGAATCACGAAAGTGTTTCCCGACGAAGGGGGACTTGTGAGATGTGTGTTAGTTAAAACTAAGACCAACACTCTGGAAAGACCCATCGACAAGCTGTGCCTCATATATGAAATGGACTGTTAAATGTGTGGTAATATGTTATGAGATTTGATATGCAAATATAAACATCTGAGATAAATATTACACACTTAAAAGATTTAAAACGTTTTAGAAGGTTAAGAATGTTTGATTTCATGGCTTTATCAAAAAAAAACAAAAAAAAAAAAAAACACACAAATTGTAATTGTCAGTCTCCATGCCTGTCAATTAGGGGCTGGAATGTAAGAGCCATATCGTACTTGTTATGAATTTGTTGTTGTGTTTATTTTATTTTATTTTACTTGTTGTTATTTCATTTATTCTATCTTGTTCTATTCATTAGTAAAGCATTAAGCATTAAGTTTGTTACAAAAGCCATAAGCTTTAAATTTCTCAGTTATGCATCCATTTTGACAATCGTAAGTTGGTCTGTGATGTCATTCCACTATTACATGCATTTGTATGACTGTCGTATGATAGAGAGTTCAGTTTAGATGCGGAAGGCTACGGAAACACAAGCTATTGACCGTAAGCTCGTGAGCTCCCGGTAAGCTAAGAATGTAAGATACAGCAACTAGGTTGTTGTAACCGTAAGCCATTGTAAACTTGTTATTTCAAAACTGAAATAATATGACCGCATCTACAGTATGTCTTTTCTGTCTCTATTCATTTCTCCCTCTCTCTCCTTCTCTATCTTTCCTCTCTTTTTATCCCTTTTGTATTTACCCATTAAATTAATTACGAAGGAGATATACAGGAAATCAAACCCATTCATTCATCCATCCATTCATCTTCTACATCACTTTATACAGTGTTGTGGTGGGTCTGGAACCTATAACAGGAGACTAAAGACACGAGGTGTGGTACACCCTATAGAAGCGGTGCCAATCGATTGCAGGGCACGCACACAGTATGAGCAATTTAAAAAAACACCAATTAAATTTTTAGTCTGCATGTCTTTGGACTGTGGGAGAAAACCAGGGCACCAGGAGGAAACCCATCAAGCACAGGGAGAACACGCAAACTCCACGCAGTCAGGAATCACAGGGCTAACCACTACACCACTGTACTGCCTAATCAAACCCATTTTAATAACCTACCATAAACTTAATTCTTCTAGTATTGTCCACCTGCTCCATGTTTGTCTTCAGTATGTCCATCAGGAGCGTCGAAGTTTCAGTTAATTAATGATTAATCGATATTCTCACCTTTCCATCACACATCCTGAAAAAGAATATTCACTTTATCTGCGCTGTGTATCTGAGAGTTTCCCTTTAACACCATTAAGAGCGCATGTTGTTTTATAAAGTAATATCATCCACAGCATGACGGTTCTCTAAACAGCCATAATCATACGACTTTAAGATCATGTGTGACTTCGGCCGGCTCAATTTTAAAGTCAATCTCCCGAGATGCGCCTCGATCACCGCAGGAAATGGATTACATTTTTCACAAATGCATCTTTTATGAAACTATTATTACAAATATTGACCCGCCGTCCATTTATTATTCATCCCAGTTATTTATTCAGTCCATCCCTTTATGGGCTGTGCACGTCTCTACCACTGACCGGGATGAACGCAATATTCCAGATCCCCCCTGGTGTTACCTTTTTGGCCGCTCTCATCACCCGTCCTCATAAAAAGAAGTGCGTTATTGCCTAAAATTTTTTTTTTTTTGGAAGTAGCAGAATTCTTGCTGTAGATTTATTGAGGTTGGACCAGGATGAGAAAATATGTCCACTCTGTAATAAAGTGCCACAGGTTGCTTTCCTACGGGGCTGAATGCATTATTACTGTGGCAGAGGAGAAGTGGATTGTGGGTAACAGGGTATGTGGGTAGAAAGGGAGGGTGGCTTGGAGAGAGAGTGTGTGTGTGCTCTGTCCTTTGACTGTAGGCTATAATTATTGCACTGACAGTCCTGTGTGAAGGCCAGTGGAGGCTCCACCTGAATCCTGCTGTTAACTTCTTTATCTTCTTCTCACAGTGACACACACACTCTCTCTCTCTCTCTCTCTCTCTTTTACAAACTACCTTTCAGCTCATATCATTTGCATGCTTCTGGTACAAATGTGTGATTAAATGTGGTGTGTGTGTGTGTGTGTGTGTGTGTGTGTGTGTGTGTGTGTGTGTGTGTGTGTGTGTGTGTGTGTGTGTGTGTAAACGATGAGAATTAGACATAGAAATCATTTGAAAGTTCTAACAACTTTAATTGAGTTCATTTCAATGTATCATCATGCAGTCATATTTATTTAGACACTTAACACAGTTTATATTTATACATAATTTATGCATATGTAAACTCACTGGCCAGTTCATTAGGTACACCTAGTCAAATGCAAATATCTAATCAGCCAATCACATGGGAGCATCTTGATACTGTACATTTAAGTGTGTATATATGGTCAAGATGGCCTGCTGAAGTTCAAACCCAGATCAGAATGGGAAAGAAAGGCACCAGACTGGCTGGTCTGAATATATTAAACTGCTGATCTATTGGGGTTTTTATACACCTCTGTAGGGTTTACAGAGAATGGTCTGAAAAATTCAAAAATACCCAGTGAGTTTGAGTTGTCTGGGTGGAAATGCTCTGTTGATGCCAAAGGAGAATGTCCAGACTGGTTCAAGCTGATAGAAAGGCAGCAGTAACTCGAATGACATCTTGTTACAACTCAAGCTATGGTGAAGGCCATCTCAGGACACACAACATGTCGAACCTTGAAGATGATGAGCTACAGCAGCACATAATCACACTGGGTGCCTTCCTGTCAGCTAAGAACAGGAAACTGAGGCTACAGGTCACATGGGCTCACAAAATTGGACAGCAGAAGATGGGAAAAACTTGACCTGATTTCTGCCGCAACACTCAGATGGTAGTGTCAGAATTTGGCGTAAACAATATGAAAGCATGGATCCATCCTGCCTTGTAGCAATGGTTTAGGCATTATTTAAATGCCGCAGCCTACCTGGGTATTGTTGCTGACAGTGTCCATGTGTCCATTATTTTAGATGTCCTCAGACGGCCTCCACAGTCACCAGATATCAATAGATCACCTTTGGGATGTGGTGGAATGGGAGGTTCACATAATGGATCTGCAGCCGACAAATCTGCAGCAACTGCGTGATGTCATCATGTCAGGATGGACTAAAATCTTCAAGGGATGTTTTTTCACACATTGTTGACTCTATGTAGAATTAAGGCCATTATGAAAGCAAAAAAATACATATATATTGATTTTATTTTTTTATGCTATACATATAATAGAGAAGATGTGTGTGCCAAAGAAGCTACTTCTGAAGTTTACTGGTTGCAAAATAGAAGTGGCCAATCTTGCGTTTTAATTTTAAGCTTCGTACTTCAGCTGTTTTGGAGAGATGATTTTATGTATGTCCCTTTTTTTTCTAGAAGTATATGACCTGTAATAATTGTTGCTTAAGTTAAAACATTCTGTGCAAAATTAAGGATTTTTCCTGTCAGAAAATCTGTAGTAGTGTCCGTAACCACATTAAACTCATGTGGCAATAGCTTAACAATTATGTGTTTTGGAATAACACAACATTTTCTTTTCATGTGAAATCTAAATTGGCTATTTAAAGTTTTATCTGAATAACAATTAAAATAATTGAAAGATTTAAATAAATAATAATAAAAAAAAAAAGTTATGGACACTACATACAGATGGGGCATTTAAAAATGAGCGTTTTTTTTCCTGTGGCATGATGCAATTCTTCCCGCTGACTGCCGTGCTATTCTGGGAGACCGCGCCTTGCAATTTACATCCAAGTGTTGTACTTCACAGAATTATCACCAGGTGGCACATGGAAGAACTCTGCCAGAGCGCATTATATGTATAATCATTCAAAGTCTGCAATGTGTAGTATAGTATAGTCTATATGCACATGTAACTTAGTGATTGTGTGAAAACAGCTACAAAAAAATCTGAACAAATAGACACAATTCTTATATATATATATATATATATATATATATATATATATATATATATATATATATATATATATATATATATATAAAGAACTATTTTCGGAAGCGGAGCCACGCAGGTTTTATGTGACGGACTGATTTGAAATAAATCAAATATCTATATATAATAATATTTTTGTTGTTGTTGTTGTATATTTAAATATATGCGCATATATATATATATATATATATATATTAAAAGAAAGAGTGACACAAACATACTAAAACTTGACCCAAATCTAGTGTTTTTTCAAACTAAGGTGTATGAAGTCTGCTGTCCCGCACGCACTCGACTTTGCAACCAATCTGAAGTGCTGCAATTTTAATGTTGACTTTTAATAGCTTTTGTTTTTTGTCACATTTTCACAATAAAACCTCACAATATAAAGTTATGATATTGAAAACTGAAAATATTACAGTAAATATGATTTCCACACGTTTACTTTATTTGCTTGTTATTGGCCTGAGAACTGCCACCTGAAACATGACTGCCACCTACTGGTCTCGTGTTTCCTGCGACATCGCGTCTCTTGAAATATCGCGCACGGCCGCGAGTCACCATGAGATTCCTGACCTTCTGACGCGCATTTTTTATTGCCCCATCTGTAAAAGGGCATGAAATTGCCCTTTCAGCAAATGTGTTTCTTTTTATCTGATAATAATAATATATAATATAAATCCATATGCATAAGAAAATGGTGTTATATGAGCCTGCTGTATCTGAAAATTCACTAGATGAGACAGCTTTTAGCACCAATACCATATTTTGGCTATATATATATATACTTGTTAAATAATGGCTTCAATCTAATTCCTGGGAATTGCACTGTTTTCTGAAAGCCATTACCTGGCTGCGAGAGTCGCACGCCTCTTTGTCTACAGCGGCCTAAACGAGCAGCAGCTCATATTTTTCTTAATCACAATACGAGTGCATTAATTTCCCCGGGTCCGGGTGACAGAATGGAGCGCTGCAGGGCGAGTTAATACAAAATGATCATATTTTCACTCACAGTCAATAACCCAGGCTGAGAACGCACTCAGACTTTTAATCCGCTCCAGCACGTGAAGGAGACTGATATGCGGCGCGGCCCGGCTCTCGACTCCACGCGGACGGAAATAGCATTTTTAGCAAGCAAGCAAGCAGGGGGAAGGTATTGATTGTCCAGCAGCTGAAAGAGAAAAGTCTCCTTTTTTATGGAGATTGAAGTGGGATTCTGTGTCGTGTGTGTGTTTCTGTTTCACACTCCTGTGCTGTGTGAGTAAGGCAGCATCTTATAATTTTATTTGTTTGATCTATAGAATCCGGCTTTTTTATGAGAGATTGCCCAATATTGGTAAAGTGAAACCCTGGAGACACACTGTGAAAACATAAAGGTATTTAACAATGAAACACACAACACACACTTCTTAATGTCCAGCGATGCAGTACAGTGAGGGACAATTTCATGACTGGTTGCCCTTTAGAAAGAACAAATCACCATTAGCATCTTTTGTTGTAATTTTGTGTGTGTGTGTGTGTGTGTGTGTGTGTGTGTGTGTGTGTGTGTGTGAGAGAGATCTAGTTGGAGTATAGTAAGTTGGAGTGTAAATTTGATGACAACTTGTGAAGCCGTCACCTGTGCTTCCTTCCTGTCTACATGTCTGTCTGTCTGTCTGTCTGGTGTCCCACTACTGTCTGTAGTCTCATCAGTCTGTCTCGCTCTCATCTTATCATGTTCTTCGTACTGTTTGTTTACATCAGTCTGTCTAATTGATTTTAATTTTTTTTGGTATTTGTCCTTCTGCCTCGTCTTTATTTTTGCCTTCATACATCCGTCTTGTACTTTTTAACTTTTCCCTGTCTATCTTTCATGACTTTATTTTATCTGTCAGGTATTGTGGCTTGTCTGTTCGTCTCTCTGTCTGCCTGCCTGTTTGTTCTATCTGTCATTTTTTGTTATTTCTGTTGCCTTGTCTTTGTCTCTTTTCCTCTTATGTTGTCTTGTATTACTGTCGTGTCTGCTTGGACTGACTACCTTCTTGGTTTGATGGATGGATGCAAATAGATAAGATTGACTAGCTGGTTAGTGTGATGTATGGATGTACGTTAGATGAAGTAACTTGTTGCTTTGATGGTTAGATGGATGGACATTAGATTGACTAGCTCATTGATTTGATGGATGGATGACTAGATATAAGGTTGACAAGCTTGTTTGGGTAAATGGATTGGCATGGATCTATGGAGTGACTACCTGGTTGATTTGAAGGATGGATGGATGGATGGATGGACATTAGTTTGATTGTCAATCTGGATGGATGGATGGATGGACGAACAGATGGATGGATGGATGGACATTAGTTTGATTGTCAATCTGGATTTGACTGTCTGGTTGGATGGATAGACACTAGATAAACTATCTGTCTGATTTGAAGGATGGATGTACAGTATGTACTGGGTGGACATTAATTTGACTAGCTGGTTGGTTTGACTGTCTTAATGGATGTATGTATGGATGGACCTTAGTTTGACTAGCTCGTTGGTTTGTTGGATCAAGATATACAGATGGATCAGTGGATGGATGGACATTAGTTTAACTAGCTGGTTGTTTGGACAGGCGGATGGGTGGATGGATGGACATCAATTGGACCAGCTGGTTAGTTTGATGGATGACATCATATTGCATCTGTCTGATGCTCCCTGGCACCCCACTTCTGGTTGAAGCTCTCATCACATGGAGACTAACTGCTGCTGAAGGTGGCCCCTTATGGCCTGCTTAAAGATTCATGTGGTAACTGAGGACAGATCCACTTAATAACCACGAAGATGGATTAGTCTACACAGGGAGTTTTGGGTAAAAAAAAAAAAACGTTCATCAGAGAACAGTGGCTAACCTCAACAATATGGAATTTATCTCAACAAAAACACATTTCCTGTTGACCTCAAAAGTTTTGAACACATAATTAGAAAAAAGATTTATTTATGGTTGCTGATATCACTCAAATAATGATGATGGGTTCCCTTTCGAGTCTAGGTTCTCTCAAGGTTTCTTCCTCGTGACGACTTTGGAAGTTTTTTGCCCCTCATCAAGGATGAATATTCAAAATTCATATCTAGAATTTTTATTGCATCGTCCATTAATAAGAGCGTTATGCAAATAAAACTGAGTTGATTAAATTGACTAGCTACAGTGAAACCTCGGATTACGAGTAACACCGTTTGCGAGCATTTTGCAAGACGAGCAAATATTTAAAATAAATTTTGACTTGGAAAATAAACAAGTCTTGGTTTACGAGTACCGAGTATCATGTATCACGCATGCGCTTCTTGTTTTGCCGCCGAACGTCAAGTGATCACAACTGAGCCGACGGTTATTTTCTCTCTTGCGCTGCGGAATTGTGGGTAATCATCTTCCCTGCTTGGTCATAGTACTCGTCTCTTACTGGTATAATCAACTTTTGCGCACACGTGCTGTTAACTATAACACTGTGACCACATGTGTGCGTGTAAAACATATTTTATGTCTGTAAGCTTGTGTACAGGGTGCATGTACTCTTTCTTATAACACATGTGTGAGCATGTGTTTAAAGCAAAATAAATTTTCTCCCTCTCTGTATCAGCCCGTTGTTATGCGTGTAATTTGACACTGTGCCCCTTCACACACACACACTCTCTAGCCTTTACACCCCCTACCCCCTCCCTGCTTCACACACACACACACACACACACACACACACACACACACACACACACACACACACACACACATACATACATACACACACTCTCTCTGCTCTACACAGAAACTCTGCTCTGTCACGATTCTTTTCAAAGGTAAAGTGCAGGTTCATTTGTTTGTTTGTTTTACTTTACAGCAGTTATTACTTTAAGTACTTTATTAACTGAGTACTTTATACTCAGTTAATAGACCTCAGTTTAGACATTTAGATGTGACATTTAATGTAATATTAAAACACACACGCGCACACAAACACACACACAGTTCCCTGAATTAAAAGCAAAGCAGAACAAAATGTCCCTGTATAAATCACACGATGCGTTAATTGCAGCAGTTTATAATTAGCTGATTGTCTGATAGCGAGCTCTAGAATTGTTCTGGCTCTTTATATCTCACTAGTTTTACAGCTGCTAGCAAATACATGGAAGAAGCATAAGCACACACACACAGATGCACACAGAGAAGGCGATAAGAACAAGAGGGTAACCGATAAAGGTCACGCGGATGTTAGCATGTCAAGCTGACATAGTTGTCAGTCCTTAGGGTTTGCCGGGTGACATGGAGCTCCTCGGGCCGTCTCTCACGCAGAAGGAGCTGTAGAACAGCATAGCTGTCGAACCGAGGCCACGGGGCCAGATGAACATCTCAGGAAGTCATGTTTGCTCCACTTATGCTTATTCTTTCTCAACCTTTGACCTCTCGCTGCCTGTCATCTGTATAAGGTTTGACGTCAGGGTTTAGTTTGGAATAAAAAAGAAACAGAATGATGAAAAACTCTGGATATAGATATAGGTATAGATATTTTTATTGGGGTTCTGTTTTCCAGAATCCTGGAATATTATTTTAAAAAGTATTAAATTCTTTATATAGCCTTAGGTGCAAATGTTTTTACACCCCCCCCCCACCGCTTTGTAGCTATTATTGTTACTGTAGTACTACACTACAGTAAGTAGTAGGTTAATGAAACAAAAGTTTTTTTTTTTCCTCAAATTTATTTTTTTTTTTTTTTATTTTCTCCCCAATTTAGTCGTGGCCATTTCCTCCCCATCACTAGGGGGCTCCCACATTAAGGCTACTACTACCACTCAGTCGGGAGGGCGAAGACTATCACTTGTTTCCTCCGAACCATGTGACGTCAGCCGACCGCATCTTTTCGAACTGCTTGCTCACGCACCATTAGGGGCGGAGTAACACACTCTGAGGAAAGCGCTATCCACTCCTTCCCCATGCACGAGCTCACAGACGCCCCTGATTGGCTGTAGAGCCGTGATTAATGTGGGAGAACAAGTACCTCTCATGCCTCCCCCCTGAGAGAGCTTGGCCAATCAGCTCTCTCTGTGCCTCCAGCTGTGAGAGGAAAACAGCATCACCCGGGACCCGGAACCAGCGATCTCCGGATGATGGGGCGAGCGCTTTACCACTGCGCCACTCGAAGGCACACAAAAGTTTGTTTTAACATAAACAACGATAGTAACCAGCCATACCTAAAAAAAAAAAAAATCACTTTGTAAATTCACATTTATCTATGTTTAAAATAAAGAATGCTGCATGAATGCTAGACAAGTTTATTTAACATTTAGGAGTCTCCAGTGTGAGCACTTTGCAACTGTCTGAACTAAAACTAAGCCCCCCCCCCCCCCCCCCCCGCATTTTAAAGACTGAGGAGCTTCATGTGTTGTGGCTGCTGAATAACATAACGTGTAATGATAAGAGTGAGATTTTGCACCTCACAGTCAAAAAACAAACAAACAAAATTTCTTTAGCACTGGATGTGGTGCACAATGTGGTAGCCAGTTCATGCGTGAAAATAATGCTTCATGTTCCCACAACCACTCTTTATCATTCATTCAGTGCATTCAGGTCGCCAGGTGATCATAACCCCGCCTCCAGAGGCTTGTACAGTCGACACTATGCATGATGGGTGCATCACTTCATGCGCTTCCCTCCTTACCCCGACACGCCCATCACTCTGGAATAGACTATGACCTTTTATTCCATTCCTTCAAAGTCTAATCTTTATGCTCCATAGCTAACTGGAGCCTTTTTTTCCTGATGAGTTTGACTAACAAATGATTTTCATATTGGTACACAGCTGTTTGGTCCCAGTCCTGTAAATTCTCATCACACTGTGTGTGTATGGAAATGCTCTTGCTTTCACTATTAAACTTGGCTGTAGTTTCTTTGGTCAGTATTTTACCATCCATCTTTACTTCCACAAAGCTGACAGTGTTTGATAGTGTGTTGGATGGTTCTTTAACCAACTCTGGTCATTTCAAATATTCCTAAGTGTTTTCTCTTCTTTATGCAGGCCAATAATTTGACCATTCTAAAGTGGTGACTTTTTTTGGTTGACCAGGAAAAAAAAAAGGATTAGATTCTTTTCTTAGTATGAAATTTCTTTTTTCTTGAACATTTCTGTGTTTTTTCTGACCATAACACTTAATCACATGACCTAATTATTATATTTGCGTTGAGCTGAAAAGAAACAGACGAAAGTAAACAGTAACAGATTCTGTAAAGAGGAGACATAAACTGCCACCATATGCTTCTTACTCAAAGTAGAGTTACATGTGATTTTTACGCAGTTGGCAGAAATTGGCACACATTAATCTTATGGCAATGCTGCTTGTTTCGTGCAATGCTCCAAGTCATGCATTTCATTCCAAAGAAAAATTGAACTTCATTGAAAATTTCAAAAAGCATTTTATTTCATGAACAAATGAGTGTAACCATAATCAGCTAAAAGTATGACTCAATCTTTCCTACTGTATATAAATAAAGTAGGTAAATGTTTGAAAATTGATGCGTTGTCGTGGTGTCAAAAGTATTCACATTCATTACTTGAGTAGAAGTATAGATACTAGGGTTCAAAAATACTTCTTTAGAAGTTGAAGTATCAACCCAAGCTTTTTACTTAAGTAAAAGTTTAAAAGTACTGGTTTCAAACCTACTTAAAGTATAAAAGTTAAAGTACCGTGAGGAGCGACAAAAGCATTAAGGTCTCGCTTTCTGATCATGCGACGGGGGGGGGGGGGGGGGGGGAGGTAGGACAGGGGGCGGGGGATGGGGATGTGGGGGGCGTTGTGCGCGTTCTTATCATGCGACCGGGGGGGTTGCGCGTTCTGATCATAAAAATAGAGTAACGAGGCTATTTTTAAAATGTAAGGAGTAGAAAGTACAGATAATTGCTTAAAAATGTAAGGAGTAGAAGTAAAAAGTCGGCTGAAAAATAATTACTCCAGTAAAGTATAGATACCCAAAATTTCTACTTAAGTAAGGTAACGAAGTATTTGTACTTCATTATTTGACACCTCTGTGCGTTGTAGAATGAATAAAACACTTCAGGAGGTGCTATTGTTGGAAAATAATCAATGCTAGAATGGCTTGATGACGTGGAGCTACTGATGTTGATGTTTTTGACAGTTTTGCATAAAAGTCCCAGTGCTAAGTGATCTGTATCTGATTTTAAACATCAGGACGGGCAGGACATATGCATACTGAAATCATTGCACCAGCTGGAACAGGTGCGATGGCGTCTTTGTCTCCACGTTAGATCTCCTGTTTCTGTGTTCATCATTTGTGTAATGTGGTTTATTCCACCGTCCCCTCAGGCCCGACAGATTGGAAAAGAAGCTCCATTAGAGTGGTGGAAAAAAAATGATAAACCTGTGGAAGAGATTAGAGGAGAGAGGGAGGGAGTGGTGTACGAGAGAGAAAGAGGAGGGGGGGGAGCTCCTCTAATAGACTGAACATCTGCAGATAGCACCGAGTCCCCACAGGTCATTAGGGACAGAGACGTAGCGCAGGACCGTCAACACCCTCCATCCGGTGCCCTCATCAGTACCCACTAATGAACCCTCACCTGGGTTGAGGCCTAGCTGTAATTACTGTGAGTGTCGAGAAAAACAGGGGTGTCTGCTTTTTTAATGAATACGGAGTGCGCGCTAACTTTTGTTCGCAGGTACAGTAGACAAATTAGCTTCATAGCTCGTGAGGCGCTTTTCTGTGAATGAGGAGCAGCCGTGGTTTGGTGATTAACCCGGGTGTTTTACAGCTGTCATTTTATATTGATTGTTTTTATTTAGATTGTGTTTCATATCGCCGTTAAACCGCATCCTGTCCTCTTCACTGCTGTGATTCGCTACACGTCATTAAGCAAACCCATTCTCTCTAACGCAGGACTGTAACCTGAGCACATTCTGCCAGGAGTTTGCAAGATGAACACTATACTCTTAATCCTTATATAATGTTAGAATAAAATAAGCTTCTCAAGCCCATTAAAGATGTCTCTGGTTTGAGGCTTTGTGCTTTCCTCTTCTCATTCATTTCCTCTTTCATTTCCTTTAGTGTATTTTCACTGCAAAATAATTACATTTTAATAAGTGAAATATTCTTGAATTTAGCCAAACCTATCTATAATTTCTTAAAATAAGTTTACAAAAAAAACTAATATAAGATTATTAAGCTTATTTCTAGTCAAGAGAAAAATGTCTTGTTTTATTGGCAGAAAGTTTTGCTTCGTTTTAGAAATAAATTCCTACAAACTAATCAAATCCTCTGCCAATAGAACCAGACATTTGATAAGAAATTTTAGGAACATTTGACTAGAAATAGTCTTAATAATCTTATTTATTTTGTTCTATACTTGTTTTAAGGAATTATGGAAAGGTTTGTCTTGATTCACGAATATTTCATTTTCTAAGATATCATTTTTTGCAGTGTTCTTTTTCCGTCTCTTTCCTTTCTTTACCTTCCCTCTGATTTCCTTTCATTTCCAGCGTGTCATTTCCATTACTTTTGTGTTGTTTTCTCTCCTAGGTGTTTGTTTCCTTTCCCATCTGTCTCCCTCCGTTACGTCCTGTCATGTCCTGTTCTGTCCTGCAATTTGTGTTGTTTCTCTTCAAGGGTTTTACATTACCAAGGTTTCTCCCATTTCCTATTCTTTCTCTTTCAGTTACTTTCATTTCCATTTCCAATATTTTTCTTTCTGTTTTCTGTTGTTTCCACTAAAAAAGTTTTCCCTTTGCAGAGTTTTACCATTCTCTCCTTCCTGTTCATTCCAGTTTTCCTTTCCTGTTATTTTCCTACATTTTTTTCCTTTCCATTCTCCTGTTTATTCCTTTTCTTTCCTGCCTTATACAGTGGGATCTCAACCTACAGTATGAATTTAATCCAGATTTCCCAGGGCCAGGGGTAGCTCAGTGGTTAAGGCATTGGACTATGGTTCAGAAGATCCCAGGTTCAAACCCCACAACCCACAACCACCAAGTTGTCGCTCAACTGTATAACAAGATAAAAATGTAAGTCACTCTGGATAAGCGTGTCTGCCAAATGCATAAATGTAATTTTCAGAGGCAAGTTCTTAAGGTGAAATTTCCGTATTGCAAAATCCATGTTCCCATAGGAAATAATGTAAATGCAGATAATCCGTTCCAGCCACCCAAACATATTACCAATTTCCAACACTATAATCATATTTTTGCATATAAAAACAATCAAATAATTAAAGTGTCTCCCTTTTCTTCTTGCTACCGTCTGTCCTACCTGTACAAGTGCAAAAAAAAAAAAAAAAAATGAAAATACTTTAACTCATTTTGCCGTGCTTTCCACTGATGCAAACACGTTTTGAACGGCTTCTGGATGTGTGCACAACGTATGTGTACGTGCAACATAGACACAAATTGGCGGTCGGTTTGGCTTGGTTGCTCATATGCCAAACATGGCATGTATGCCAAAGCAAATGTCTTGCAAAATTCCAGTTTTTAAGATGGGGTGTTCATATTCTGAAGTACAGCTGTATTTGATTTCTTGTTATTTCATTTGCTTTTCTTGCATTGCCTTCCTGTCTTGTTTTACCTTGTTCTTAGTTTAACCCTTTCACTTTCCTTCACTCTCAATCCCTTACTACATTTACTCACAAGCTGTTAGTGATATTATTGACATTGTTCCCCATGCTTCCCTCCACCTCTTTTTTCCTGCATGCTTCCTTATTCCTTATACGGCAATACATCCTCTGGTTCATCACCCCGAATCTCTATTGACCATGTGAACGGCTCATTATCTCTGAGTAGTAACAGATGGAAGTGACACATATGTACTCAGGACTTATGCACCTCTTTTTGCTGTGAATAGATCCAGCAAATGTTTAAACCTCTTTCCCTTACTGTAAATCTTTCCTTGTGTACTTTGATCTTCGGACTTTCAGGTAATTAGTGTTTTGCTTAATGATGCGATTGCTGTGACCTAAAAAGAGTAGCCCGAGGTAAGTGCAGATCTTTCACAGCGTTATCACTGCAGTTTTTTCCCCTCACTATATTACAAAAAGTAATGCAGTTTCAGTGCGGATCAGTACAGTTCCAGGATGCTGTTTGTGCCCCTAATGTGCAGCTTTATTGCCATGCTGCGTTTCCAGCTCACCAAGAAACACTTGTTCACCGACCTCACACAATCACCGACAGTACGATATCTCCTCCCTACATGACGCACAGTTATACACTAAGAATATAATATCGTCATGCCTGGTGTAATATTTACTGAGTAGAATAATAAGCAGCATGGGGTGAGCATTGTCCTCGTTTGTGTGTGTGTGTGTGAAAGAAGTTAATAAGCAGCTAATAAGTTTGCAACAGGCTACCTGCTGGTTCGCTCTGCGCTGCCAGATAACGGGTGCCGTAACGGGTTTCTCCTGGATAAACACATTTGCTGAGCGAGATTGTGTTAACGTGTAGGTGAAGCTCTCCAGAGACACATCTGGCAATGGAGTAAAACACTATCTGTGTTGGACGAGTGTGTGTGTGTGTGTAGGAGAGATGGTGGGCTTTCTCTCCCTGTTTGATGTATTAGGTGGCGAGTTGAAACTGAAGACACTCACGGTTGTTTTTGTGCTCAGTCGCTTGTCATAAGAACCGCTTTGGATCATAATTAGAACAAAATTCAGTGTTAGGAGGAGCAGTGAACTTTTTCTCCTTAAAAAAAACAGATTTTTTTCTAGATGCTCTTGTTTGGATGCACCAAAGGATAACATTTTAAAACTTTTTTAAAGGTCCTGAATGTAGAGCAAGCATACAGTATCTAGTAGATCTCCATGATTTCCTTTAATAGTTAAACAAGGACTTCAGAATAAATAGTACTGTATACAGTATACTGTGAGGGTTGCCCACTAGAGGGCAGTGTTTTTAGTTTGTAGTTTTTGTTCCTAGACTCAGTTTCCCAGAAGCCTCATCGGTCAGGTGACGTGGATGCTCACCTGAACTGAGGAGGGTCATTAGCACTGTTATAAATACCTGTTTGTTCTGGGAAACTGGGTCGAGCATTAATTTCTGTTATGTGGGTTTTGTTTTCTTCTGTTTTGAGTTTAACAGTATGGTTGGCCTTTTGGTTTCAGGAGCACTTTAAGTTAAGTTTGTATTTGCTTTGATTTAGTTTATGTCTCTTTGTCTCTGTGTCTCCTAGCAGGATTAGCCTCTAGGAGAATTAGCCTTTTGTGTTTACCCTTTTGTGTAAGTAACCCCCATTGCATGTTTAGCTAGTAGTCTGTTTAAATACTAATGAGGGTGATACTAACATGTTTAGATCTTAGTCTGTCTAGTCTTTGAGCCTGTCTAGTCTCCTTGTCTGCTTAGTTCTTAGGCTGTTTAGGTACTAACATCTTTAGCCACTAACCTTTAGAGTTCTTAGTCTGTTTCATACCTAGTCTGCTGTGTACCCTGTCTGTTTATTCCCTTGGGTCTCAGGCTACTGGCCTGTGTAGCCATTAGTCTGATTAGCTATGAGCTAGTTTAGCAGCTAATGTGCAGCTCAGCCAGTAGACCTAGCCAAGCCTGTCGTGTTTGTTTATCCCTTGCATGTATAGTCCCATGTGTTTAGTCCTCTAGGCTGTTTAGTGTGTCTTGTCTCGTCCTGTTTGTGTCCCCATGTCTGTATTGTATATTAGTTGTGTAATCCCTTGTCTTATGTCTAAGTGTTTGAGTTATGTTTCTTATGCTCCAAGTTTAAGCCAACTTCCTTAGTTCATGTTTTGTTCATGTTTGCATTTTGTTAGTAAAGACACTTTTTGTTACACTGCATCCCCTCTGCGTCTATGCCTCAACACCAAGCCCACAGTCCAACATCGTAGCAGAACGTGACATATACTGTATAAGTGACGCACATTACACACTAATCCAAAACATACATTCGTACCAGAGTTTAACTGCACACATGCACAAACACATACACATTTAAGCAAGTAGATCAAAATAGATGAGAATAAAAAAATTGAATAAAAATGAAAGAAAAAAAAAAAAAGGTTCAGTTTTGTCCACTTCACTTTCATTATTGGAGGCTCATGTACAAAACTGTTCACCTCTTCATAGTAAAGTTTAACCGTCAACATTCACCACACACATACCAAGCAGATCACACTGGGTCTTCATTTGGCAAGATCTCCAACCAGAAGCGGGGCACCAGGATGAGACAGACAGATCCAGAGGGCCGATGGGGCACAGAAGCGACATATGTAGATCAGCAACACAGTCACATAATGTGAATGTATATTTACTGTAGCGTGCAAGCAGGAACTCCGGCATGACTAACTATGACATCATAACTAAAAGGGAGAGCCAGAAGGAAACACAGACATGAGGGGGAACTGGGATGTAAGTGACCAATCACTCCACCGTCAACAAACCTGAGTGATCAGTGAGATTGGGGAAGACAGCATCTAAACATACCTGTTCACCTAATACTCCACGTCCATGAGTCCCCCAAAGGCTTGGACTGGCTGATGAGTGCTGTAGTCCTACACCGTTATTAGGGTTAAACTAACAAAGGGAAAATAGAAAGGGTGATTAAAAAAAAAACGTGCATGATAAGACACGGATGATATACACAATGATATAAATAGATGAATGAATCGACTGAGGAACAGAGAATGAATCACATTATTGCTGATAAAATGCAGAAATAGTTCAAGAAACCATCTCAAATGTCAAAATTCAAATTTTTGTTTTTGTCACATACTGTACACAACCATACACCTTATAATATGCAGTGAAATGCTTATATGACCCCCCCCCCCATCACATACATTTCTCTACAATTACAACTGTACAATTGTAAAGCTAAGATTTTTTTTTATGTTTATATCCTATATTTTACATTTTGTCCTTCTATTTTTTTCTGCAGCTAAGTTTTATTCTTTATTCTTTTATTTTATTTTCTATTCCGCAATTTATTTCTTATTGATAATCTTTATTCTAGGGTAACGAGCAGTCGTATAAGCATTTCACTTAAATTCAAATAAAAATTTGTCACACGCACATTTGTCATACACAATACGATATGTATAAATTAAATTATACAGAAGGGTATAAATTATATTTTATATTTATATTATAATTTACAGATGGTACAGAAAGAAACTAGAATATATAAAGAATATACTGTAGGGACTTCCGGTTGAGCTTTGATGGAGTAGGACGTGAGTTTGGGAGCTCCCGCCGATTTCGATTACAATTGTTATTTCTTTGCGCTTGTTGGCCATAATTTTAGTCTTGTTTTATTTTGCAGTTAGTTGAGTTTAAAAAGTTTATTCGGGACTGTTTAAAATGGCAGCAAAAAATATAAAAACTCGCAGTACGATTCAAACACACCTGAGGCCTAGTTTGCAAACCGCGACCACATCCTCGAGTGAGCCGTCGTCACCTGTAAAGCCCCCCTCGAGCCAGGCTAATCCGGATATTGACGCTCTTAAAGTCGAGTTGTTGGCCTCACTGAGGAAAGATATCGCCGAAATTTTTAAAAAAGAACTTCAGGATACTATCGGTGATGCTTTGTCTACTATTAAGTTCGACTTGCAAGCGGTGAAGACGCAGCTGGCGATAGATAAAGCTGCTAATGACGCTACCGTGTCCGAGCTAAAAGGTACGGTCAGGGAGATGGAGCACGCGCTTACTGTGTGCTCCGACGACATAGCGGAGATGAAAAACACTATCAAGTGCCTCACAGCTAATGTAGCCAAGCTGGAGAATAAATGTGAAGACTTGGAGTCTAGGACGCGGCGTAACAATGTTAGGATAGTGGGAGTACCGGAGGGGCCTAACACGTGCACTACTGCGGCCGTGGCCTCCTTGCTAAAGGAAACATTTAATCTGGAGAAGGAGCCGCTTTTGGATCGTTCCCACAGGACCCTCCAACCCGCACCTAAGCCCGGCGACCGTCCACGAGCCATTGTATGCAGGTTTCATTACCACACTGACTGTGTTGACATTTTACGACGCGCTAGAGAACGCCGGCAGATTAAAGTTGGAGACCAGACCATCTCAGTCTTTCCTGACTACACTGCCAAGATCGCACGTGCTCGGGCTGCATTTAATACGGTCAGGCAGCAGCTGCGTGGCGTTGAGGGAGTTCGGTATGGCCTGTTTCATCCAGCGCGACTTCGCATCACACATAAGGGGGTTGAGAAGGACTTTGTTTCAGCGGAGGAAGCCAGTGTTTATGTTAAAACGTTGATTTCGGGTTGAGCCTCAATAGTCCTTCAGGTTGGTGCTGTAATGCTGCTAGGTGTTTACGGTTTCTTTAGGTTTAACGCTACCTGCGCATTGGTTTTTTTCTTTTTTTTTAAAGTATGTTGCGCTAGTTACTGTACGGTTTTTATTTTTGTATTTTCACTTTTATATATTAAGACTAAATCGTATATTATACTCTTGTACTTCGGATTAGTCCAGCACAATCTTTTCTAGGCTTATTGCATATATTTGCACAGGACTTCCTTTATTTTATTTATTGGTATTTTTACGTATTTTCGTTGTTTTGTTAGAATGTTCATCTTCTGAGGAAACAATATTTTGTACAGGGTTTTTTATATATATGTATATATAACGTGTTTGTTACACGCACGCTGTTATACAGTGTGAAGTCGGTGGGAGGTTTTTTTTTTCTCTCTCTCTTGTTTGTTTTTGTTTGGGCTCCGGTTAGTCCATTCACTTTAGTGGATAGTATGCTATTTTTGGGGAACACAGCTGTCTCCTTTGTTTTTATGTGGAGACTTTGGGTGTGTGTGTTTAGGGGTATTTTGGGGGGGAGGGTGTCCCACTTCGGCTCTTTGGCATTTTGGTTGTTGTTTTTTCTTTTTGAATGGTTAATGGTAATATAGATCCCAGCAATGCTGGGTCAGGCATGCCTCTTAGATTCATTAGTTGGAATGTCAGAGGTATGGGCAATCCTGTTAAGAGATCTAAGGTTTTCACACACTTGAAACGTTTACATTCTGATATAGCATTTTTACAGGAGACTCACCTTCGCAGTAAAGATCATTATAGGTTAAATTGCCCTTGGGTAGGTCAGGTCTTTCACTCAAACTTTAATTCGAAAGCTAGAGGAGTTGCCATTCTCATTAATAAGAAAGTTCAATTCTCATCGACCAATGTTATCGCTGATAAGAATGGTAGATACATCATTGTTGCTGGTACACTAATGCAAAAAAAGGTTTTGTTGGTAAATGTATATGCCCCAAATTTTGATGATGCTGAATTTGCTAATAGACTGCTGAGTAACATCCCCTTCTTGAACACTCATTTGCTGATCCTTGGGGGAGATCTGAATTGTGTTTTTGATCCAATCTTGGATCGATCTAATCCTCGTAATCTGACTCCATCATCTATGTCTAAAATATTTTCAGATTTTATGAAACAGAACGATCTTATTGATCCATGGAGATTTCGCAACCCTTCAATCAAAAAATTTTCTTTTTTCTCCCAGGTGCATCATTCTTATTCCAGGATTGATTACTTTCTTATAGACAGAGCTCTTGATTTGTGTGTTACTTCTTCTGACTATTCTGGTATTGTAATATCTGATCATTCACCTCTGCTATTGGATATTCAGCTTTCTACCTATAAACGTAGCCCACCACTTTGGAGATTTAACTCTCTTCTTCTGGCAGATAAAGAATTTTGTGAATTTATTTCAAGTTCTATTGAGGAGTTCTTGTCCTTCAATCAAGATGATTCAGTTTCATATTCTCTGCTATGGGAGACACTTAAATGCTACCTGAGAGGTCAAATTATTTCTTATTCTGTTCTTGCTAATAAAAAGATTAATGCCAGGTTTAAAGAACTTACAGCTGCGATTAGTAACCTTGATCAATGTTATACACTGAACCCTTCTCCAGAATTACTGAAGCAGCGTCTTGATTTGCAAGCAGAATTCAATCTTATGTCAACTAAAGAGGCAGAGCACTTGTTACTACGCAGTCGTGGCTCATATTATGAATATGGTGACAAGGCAAGTCGCTTGTTGGCACATCAGCTACGACGACAAGCCACTTCGCGTTTAATTCCTAGTATTAAAAACACTTATGACACTATTACTACAGATCCCTTGGAAATTAATTCTACCTTTAAAACATTTTACGCTTCGTTATACAAGTCAGAATTTCCTACGGACAAAGCTAAAATGAATAAATTTCTCCATAATCTTTCAAACCCTGTTATTGATACTAATATTGCCGGGCAATTGGACTCCCCATTTTCCGTTGAAGAAGTATCAAATGCTATTACAGCTATGCAGTCTAATAAAGCTCCAGGCCCTGATGGGTTTCCAATAGAATTTTATAAATCATTTATTGGTAAATTGGCACCATTGCTTTTATCTGTGTTTAATGAATCCTTGGAAAGGGGTTCATTACCACCAACTTTCACACAAGCCACTATAGCGCTCCTTCTCAAAAATGACAAAGATCCAACCTCCTGTGGTTCCTACAGGCCATTATCTCTGCTTAATGCCGATGCAAAGGTGTTGGCTAAAGTAATTGCATCTCGCCTAGAGGATGTGCTTCCTTGTATTATATCTGAAGAGCAAAATGGTTTTATAAAGGGACGTCAATTGTTTTTTAATACCCGTACACTCTTTAATGTTATTTACTCAAAGCATCTATCTGAACTTCCTGAACTTGTCATTTCTTTAGATGCTGAAAAGGCTTTCGATAGAGTGGAGTGGGAGTACTTGTTTGCAGTTTTAAAGAAATTCGGATTTGGCGATAAATTTATTTTTTGGATTCGGCTTCTTTATTCGTCCCCTAAAGCCAGTGTACATACTAATGATGTTTATTCAGATTATTTTGATCTGGGTCGCGGATGTCGTCAAGGTTGCCCCTTGTCACCTTTACTCTTTGCCATCGCCATCGAGCCTCTGTCTATCACATTGAGATCTTCCTCCGTATTCAAGGGTATCTTCCGTAATGGAATTGAACATAAATTATCATTGTATGCAGATGATTTGTTATTATATATAACTGATCCTGCACTCTCCATCCCGGCTGTTTTAGGTATTCTGGAGAATTTCAGCTCATTTTCAGGTTATAAATTAAATTTGGGGAAAAGTGAGTGTTTTCCCATTAATACGTCAGCATGTCATCTTCAACAGTCCGATCTACCCTTTCATCTTAGTCCATCGGGGTTTAAATACTTGGGGATTAATGTGACTCGTTCTCTATCTGGCCTTAAATCAGCTAATTTTACTCCCCTTATATCAAGGATCGCATCTGATATTCAAAGATGGGGTAATCTCCCCCTTTCATTAATCGGTAAGATTAATGTTGTTAAAATGAATATCTTACCAAAATTTTTATTTTTATTTCAGTCGATTCCCTTATTTTTGCCAAAACATTTTTTTGTCTCACTGGACAAAATTATTGGTTCTTTCATTTGGGGAGGGAAGCCACCTAGGGTTCGTAAAACTATACTGCAGAGATGCAGATTTAGTGGAGGACTTGCATTACCTAATTTTCTAGCTTACTACTGGGCTGCTCACATTCATAAACTTTGCTACTGGTTAAAATCTTCTGGATCCTCTTGGTGTAAATTGGAGCTATCATCCTGTAAGGGATCTTCTATACCGGCTCTGCTCTATTCCTCTTTACCCATAAAACCCTCTCTGTATACTGATAATCAGGTGGTTCTTAACACACTCAAGATCTGGTTCCAGTTGAGACGGCACTTTAAATTTGTAATGGCATCTTCCTCAGGTCCTCTAAAAGATAACCATTTGTTTCCCCCATCACTCCTGGACTCGTCGTTCTCAGTGTGGTGTGACAAGGGTATAAAACAATTTAAATATTTATATGTGGACGGTGTCTTCGATAGTTTTGCCAATTTGTCATCTCGTTATGGTCTCCCCACTACCCATCTGTTTCGCTATTTTCAAATTCGAAATTTTGTTGCCAAGCGTTTCCCTAATTTCCCCTCTTTACCTCCAGAACAGCAGTGGGAAACTATGCTATCATTTATTCCTCATCATAGAGGAACCATTTCGAAACTCTATGATACTATCCTGTCTCTTAGTAACCACTCAAATGTTAAGCTTAAGTGTACATGGGAAGGGGAACTAGGAATTCAAATACAGGAGGAGTCCTGGGAACAGGCTATAGCGAGGGTACGGTCTTCCACCTCTTGTGCTCGTCTTGGTCTTATTCAATTTAAGGTCATACACAGGGCACATTTCTCTAAGTCTAGACTTTCAGAAATGTATCCGGAAGTGGAAAACAAATGTGATAAATGCCATGGCTCTCCTTGTCATCTTAGCCACATGTTTTTTCTGTGTCCTGAGCTGGAAGGTTTCTGGACAGGTTATTTTGCCATTATGTCCACTGTTCTTGGGGTAACTCTCCAACCTTGCCCTCTGATTGCTATATTTGGGATTCCTGATCGCTCACTTACACTTAATTCTACACAAAAGGATATCATAGCTTTCACATCCTTATTAGCAAGACGTTTATTGTTGTTGCATTGGAAGTCTGCTAAATATCCTACTATCTCCCAGTGGCTTAAAGATGTCATGTATTTTTTAAAACTTGAAAAAATTAAATATACGTTAAGAGGATGTACAGCCAAATTTTTCCACAATTGGCAACCATTTATTTCTTATTTTACTAGTCTAGAGGTATTGCCTGATTAAATGTATACCTGTTACTGATATTTATGTAATATGTTTGGTGGTTGTCTTGAGCCGTGTGGGGCGGGGAGGGGGGGGGTGTTTTTTTTTTATTTTTTATTTTTATTTTATTGTTTTTTTTTTATTTGAGTGTTTTTGTTTAGTGTTTTTATGTGTGTGTATGTATTTGTTTATTTAGAAAAATGAAAAGGTAAATTGGATTTCTGTAAATGCAAGTACTGTATTGTTTTCCCTTTTTTCAATAAAAAATATTTGCAAAAAAAAAAAAAGAATATACTGTAGATGTGTAAAACTATATTGCAATATGATTGAAACATTTAGTAAGAAATAAAATAGTACTGATATGTGTGTTAGCAGACATCTGGTACTTGATCTGTACTTGAGCTTGTGCCTTGTGAAGAAAAAATTAAATGGCTTTGTGACATTTGTGAAGATTAGTGCAAGTGTTTCTACTTGAACACCACCGGCTGTAAAAACGTCAAAAACACGGAGCGGTCCTCTTTCAGTTCAAATGATGAGACCAAACTTTTGTTGTTCACCAGCAGTGTGTGTATGATCTGATCCTGCTGTAAACCCTCAGTACACATCTGATAAGTGAACTACCTTGTGCTGTGTTTATCAGCAGCTGCACATGGGTTTAAATATGGTAGCTACTGTACTGTAGCTATCCAAGTGCGGAGAATGTCGTTAGCTGTTTCTCTTAACATAATCCTGAATGTGCCTTTAGTAAATAATTTTGATTCACTTCTACTCTATTTCGATGCTTAAGAAACCAACATATTGGTAGCCCACTTTGCTAAAGTCCATTATCGGATATGACGGTGAGGTTGTTGTGAAAAAGGTTCATAGATGCGGTGACCACAATTTCAATTTGACTTTACTTCTGGCTGAGATGCATTAAATGGAGAAAAAGGAAAGTATGTCAATATCATGAAGTGGTTTCTTCCAGTGCTTCTAGTCCTGTGTTATGTTGTGGTTGTATTTGGCAGGTTGTATTATTGTTCCATTTTGTTCAAGATTAAGTCAGGTCCTGATAACGTTAGTAAGGACAATAGCAAGAAGAAAACGGAGCCACTTTCAGTTTGGTTTTGTAAGCAGACAGTGTCAAGACGAATCATGAATTAAGCTTGAGTGAGGCTTATTGTCTATTTATTTTATATTTTACTTCATTTATATGTCTTATCTAAATGATGCAATTGTTTTAATATGCAAAAATATGATTATTAAAATCCCATGAGAACATGTTTCAAAATACAAAATTTCATCCTACGAACTCACCTCCGCGAAATAGATCAAATTTGTCTGCTGAGGTACCCCAGTAGTGTGAAATTTAAGGTTTAAATGTCACATATTATAGCTACTGGTACAAAGTTAAATAGGTCTCAGAGGTTTCCAAAGTGTCTGTTAATGTTCGAGTGGAAGTCAACATCAGATCAGGCATTCTGGCGTCCCTGAGAATCCCTTTCACATTATTTTGACAAATGAGCCGCTTCAGTGTTTCAGTGTAGCTTTAAATATGAGCCACATTCTGTGTTGCCAGATTGGGTGGGTTCCTGCCTAGTTGGGTAGTTTTAACCCACAGTCCCATCCAGTAAGTGGTGGGTTTGCATTTTTTCTTATGGACTTCATAACTTCTGATGCTTGCTGTTGTTGACACCATTTTGGCAGTTTTTGAAGAATCTTTGAGCTGGAAAGAACCATCAAAATCTGGCAGCACTGACCTCAGACCTTTGCTGAAGCTCCTGATGTTTGTATGACTCTGTTATAACTGTTGCTAGATAAAAAGTTCAAACACCCCTTCTCCAATCTATTACTATGATAAACTTGGCTTAAAAAGTTTCACACACAGTCTGTAGTGCGTTCTGACTTATCTGAAAACTTAATAGCCTGAAGAACTATCCCGTTCAGTGTTTATACTGTAACATCACTGCTACGTTCAAGAAGATAACCAAGCAGTAAAATAACTTTAAAATGTAACAAAATTTCAAACTTTTACAGCTTCAGGATCTGTAAGAATCAGAATCAGTCCACTCTTAAGCTTCGGCCTTGAAGCAAATCCAGCTTTGTGAACTGCGGTTGAGAAAGCAGTCTGATGTGAAATGATTTGTACAGACACACAAGACTTTAGGAATAGCTGTAGGACAATTTTCACAGTAAATAAACATCTGCAGTACTGTGTCACAAAGTGAGTAAGTTAAGGAAGTCTTTTGTGTTCTTTTGTACAGCCAACAACAACATTTGACTCTTCTTTCCTCTTGCTTTTCACCAAGTCTGATGTAGGAAGGAAATCTCAATAATGGATATGACATCATAATGGAGGAAAATCCACCTGGCTTGTTCAAACATGAGTTTCTAAACAAATGGAAAAAGAGAAAAATAGAAGGGATGTTTTTTTATTTTTTATTATATTGCTGGACACCCATGTAAATATCCAAAAATGATCAATAATTGGAGTACAGATGTAGGGTATTTCAGCACTGCCTTCACACAGCCTTCCACTCGTTTATTTATTTAAAAACTGACAACCACTGCCCAAAAAGCAATGCACCATACTGTAGCAGTATCGCCTGTTCTCTTTAATCAGTAAGTTACCTGACTACCCAACCTAGCATCCAACAAAGTGAAAGAACTAATTATAATATAGATTGAACTACCATTGAACTAATTGACTAACCAAATAAGCACTGGACTGACTGGCCAACAAATTGGCCAACAAACTGACAAGACAAGCAACCAACAAACTTACCAACCATCCAAACATGCAGTAAACTGACTAGCTAACCTAGCAACCAACTAATGAACTAACTGACTAGCTAACAAAATAACCTCGGAACTAAATGACAAGTCATCATAAATAAGTAATGAGCTAACCGACTAGTCAACCAAGCAACCAAAAAGCTAAATGATTAGCCACTAAAACCCAAGAAACTGACTATCCAATCAAACAACTACTGTACTAAAGTATCTGACTGGCCAACAAAATAACTACAACTACATGAATAGCTAACCAACCAACCAACCAACAACTTGACTAGCCAACCAAGAACCAAAACATTGACAAGCCACATAAACCGACTAGCCAAACAATGAGCTAATTGACTAGTCTAATAAATAATCAACAAGCTAACCGACTTGCCAATCAAACAACAAGGTTAGTGACTGACTAACTACCTAATCAATTAATTAAAAATCGGACTAGAAAAACAAACATTGACTAATGACTAGGTGATTATGATCAACACTCACTCATTTTCACTCACCACTTTATCCTGTATTCAGGGTCACGGGGACCAGGAGCATATCTGAGGAGATTTGACAGGGTGCCAATCCATCGCTGGGCACCAGAGGTGTCAAATAATGAAGTACAAATACTTCGTTACCTTACTTAAGTAGAAATTTTGGGTATCTATACTTTACTGGAGTAATTATTTTTCAGCCAACTTTTTACTTCTACTCCTTACATTTTTAAGCAATTATCTGTACTTTCTACTCCTTACATTTTAAAAATAGCCTCGTTACTCTATTTTTATGATCAGAACGCGCAACCCCCCCCCACCCCGGTCACATGATAAGAACGCGCACAACGCCCCCCCCCCCCACCCCCCCCCCTCCGCATGATCACAAAGCGAGACCTTAATGCTTTTGTCGCTCCTCACGGTACTTTAACTTTTATACTTTAAGTAGTTTTGAAACCAGTACTTTTAAACTTTTACTTAAGTAAAAAGCTTGAGTTGATACTTCAACTTCTAAAGAAGTATTTTTGAACCCTAGTATCTATACTTCTACTCAAGTAATGAATGTGAATACTTTTGACACCACTGCTGGGCATACACATGCACACACTAAGGGCAATTTGAGAATGCCAGTTAGCCTATAACTTGCATATCTTTGGACTGTTGGAGGAAACCGGAGTACCCAGAGGAAACCCACCAAGCACGGGGAGAACATGCAAACAACAGCCTGGCCGGGAATCAAACCCAGACCCTGGAGGTGCAAGGCGACAGTGCTAACCACTACACCACCGTGCCACCTTTATGATAAACAATGATCATAATACTCAGATTTGGTGTTTTTATGTATTTTTTTCAAGTCACATTTAGTTTAAAAGTTATGGAAAACATTTCCAACAGTATGTGACATCAGGGAATAAATAAGTAACAGATGTACATGAGTAAAATAACAGTAGAGCTGCATACAGTACATAAATCTTACACCTTTGTATGAGATTTTAGATCGATATATGTTAATACAATACACATTTGGAAAGCATTTAGACACTTAAAGTGTGTGTGTGTTTCAGATCTTTTACTATAAATTATTTGTATTATGAACATTGAACTCCGTGTTCCCAGTTGAACTTAAGATATCACTCTTTTGCTGTTTGGACATAAATGTGAACTTACTCTTCATTTGACTGTTTCTGTTGCTTTTACATACATTTGCAAAGAAGAGCGGGCAAATATTGCTCAAAAGCCCAAAAAGCCTGAATGCTGTAATAAAATCAAAAGGTGCTTCAACAAAGTTTAAGGTTGTGAATATACCTTATATAACCACATTATTAGTGATTTTAAAAAGAAAGGTTTCAGTCAATTTTTAAATTAAGTTTCTAAGCATGAAAAGGTGAAAAATGTTTTTTAACATAATTAAAAAATAAACCTAGCATTTAAACAAGGGTGTCTATCAGGCACGTGCACTCATAGGAGGCAGGTGAGGCAGTGCCTCACCTTGCCACCAGGGGCGGTAAAGGGCTCAACATGGTTTCCTCAGCTGTCACCATAAGTTGTTAAAAAATGAATAATATAATAAAACATAATATAATATCTGTCCTGTGGTCTATGCTTTTAATTCAATTTTGGTGTGTTTCCTATACATTTGGATCATTTTCATAGTCAAAATAGCTGTATTTCTTGTTCAAATAACAACGGGAGACGAGAATCATGGAGGCTGAGGCAGTGACAGGTAGTGCCTCTCAGCGCGTGCGTGTGAGAGTGTGCACCACTCACACACTGTACTGAGCGCGTGCAAACGGCGCGTGCTTGCAGTCAGCGGGAAAATACAGGCCTTGAGGCAGCCAGTACCTATGCCTCAAAGATGGGGGCGATAGTGAGCCTGCGGCTAATAGTTCACGACACGAGTAAATGCGAGAGTAAATTAAGAAGAAAAAAAAGAAAAGAAAAACAACCAACAACATTCGGTGCTAACGCGTTGCTATTTGGCTTTATTTTCCCTGAAAATGGAGGATATAATCTCGAAGATAAGAAATTTTTCAAAACTTCATTTACAAGTAAAGGTAAGAATACTGCAGTGGTGTGTTTAAAATGTTATTAAATTTAATCAAGAATGGGATAACAACCATGTAATGCTTGTAAATCTGACTTGTGAGTCAGTGCCTTAGCGTCATACAGTACGTTTGTAAATCTGACTCTGAGTCAGTGCCTCACCAACCCCAACCCTCACCGCACGTCACTGGTGTCTATGTATACACAGTACACACACACACACACAGGGGCGGACTGGCCATCGGGAGCACCGGGACATTTCCCGGTGGCCTGACGGTCGTTCTGGCCTGCCGGCTGCCGCTGTGCAGACGATCAGCCTGGCGTGTGATAGGCTGGTGTGCAACTACGAATTAATTGACGGATCTCAATCTACGAATCAGGCAATGGAAAGGGAAGATTAGACGATCAGGAGGGAAAATTACACTCCCACATGACCCCCAACATGACCTCCCACATGACCCAACGTCAGCGACGCACTGCCTAATATCTGGCTATATCCAGAGACAGGGTATATCTGACTAAATCGTTCAAAAAATGGAGCGTAAACGCAAAGGAGGAGCAGAGAGAGAGAGAGCGTATAAAAAGGGAAAAAGCCCCGGCCGCAGACGCAGCAAGCTGCTGCAAAATCCCAGCCATGTTCGCCAGTAAGGGAACAGGTCGGTCAAGATTACATTTACATTATATTTATAATAATTTGACAGACGAACACTTTCATCCAAATCACTTAGATAATCACAATAGTTAAAATTAAACCAACAAACGAGCAACAATATGTAAGTGCTGCTGTGCTGTGTCAAGTCTCGTTTCGTCTACATGTAGCATATTTTTAATATAATAAATAAAAATGAATAAAACGTAGACAAAATAGTGTTAGTGGGTCAAATTTTTTAAATAATAAATAAATCAAGTAGATGGTATGGAAAAGAATACAGTATTGGTTATTTAGATTTTTAATTTTTAGTCTACAATATGCAGCCTACAATGTTTGTTTGTTTATTTATTTATTTAGAAAAGGTGAGGAAGGAAGCAGCAGTAGCACTAGTGCTGCAAATGCTCCTGCTGTTGAGCTACAGTAGAGGTGGTGGACAGTCCAGCGTTAGAGTCAGAGCAGGAACCTTCAGGTAAAGTTTAAGATAAGCAAAACTAAACATGCAGGCAGCAGCCTATACTTTTTAAACAACATGTGCTTTTTATGATTTATAAGATCAGAAGTAGGACTGTGATTTTGGGGACGTACAACTGATGGCTGCACAATTATAAATACAGATTATTGAACACGCTTATTTCATATTGCAGAGCAACTAGATGTGCAGAGTGAGAGAGAGAAGGATTCAGGGAAAGATGAAGGAGACAGTGAAAGCCGGTGCACTAGTAGTGCTAATTACTTACTGTTTACTCTTACTGGTCTGTTCCACATAATGCCATAATTGAGTAAACATTGTTATCTGTTACTTACGCTGTCATAGGTTTTGTTAAGTTTATTTGTGTTTGTGTTTCTGATACATTTGGTATACTAGAGTTGAGCACTGAAAATACATAAAATATAAAATTTCAACATGTGAATGTGTCTCTTATTATCTCTTTTAAAAAGCCAATTTTCTATTTGTCATTGGTTTGGTAGTATAAATGGTGTATTCCTAGTGAGTTGTTAAGGGTTATTTTTTTTTATTCATTTATATTGCGTCTGGTAGTCTACTGTACCTGTTACAATAATAGGGTTCGCCTACAAGTTTATCAGTCCAGTAGATTACATGAATAGGGTGGTGGTGACTGCAGCAGCAGAGGTGGCCTGGGAGTGGAGTCAAATTCCCGGCCTGAATTATTGTCCCAGTCCGCCACTGCACACACACACACACACACACACACACACACACACACACACACACACACACACACACACACACACACAGTCTGCTCACAGGCTCTACAGAAGGGACATTGTTATAACTGGTCTCTGTATGGGAATAAAACACTCTACACTAATCACGACATGCTTTATAAGGTTCTGGGTTTAACTCGTCTCTGATTTCATTTCACATCCGAATGAACCCGAAACCGAATTAAAAGTTAGTGCACTTGCTAACAGTTTGCTCCCTCTTCTCCTGGCATTATAGGTGATGACGATGTTAAACTTTGAGGTGAAGTGGATGGTTGATTTTCATTGCTCATTAATTAGCTAATTGCATCTCCAACTGCCTTTGCTTCAGGGAGATGCTTTATTGACCAAGAGGCCACATCTTCCAGCTGTTGTTTGAGAACAAATATCAATCTTTTCTTTCCTCAAAATTCTCATTAATTCAGGACTGTTTGTATAGGCATAAATAATTTTTTTAAATAAACAACCTGGACTTGTCGCCGCAGGGTGAAGCTATTCTCCGTTAAAATGACATCCATATTATAAAATCTTGTAATCTTCACCAGACGGTCCATAAAATAATAATACAAACACTTTGATATTCTTTTAAACATTGATCCTCTTTTCACTACTTATTTCTGGAAGAAATAAAACACAGCGTACTTGTGATGTCCTCTTATTGTTTTGTAAAATAGGCTTATGCTTTTTCAATCACAGAAATTGTAAATCTAATTATTAACTATGAAAATTTTCCAGTGCACAAAAAGAAAGTTTCCCAGGGCTCCTTTTGATGATTAAAAGTTATGATTTGCTGTCGGGGTTCTACTTGGAAACTTTCCTGAAAAACTAAACCTTCTGTTGTAATTTCAAGAATTCCCCAAAAGGGACATGCTGAAGAATTATTTAGCATTTATGGCCCCTAATGGAACATTCTTTTGGAGTGTCTTGGCAATAATAGGTGCTTTTAAATCAAATAAATTAATCAAATCAAAATGTTGATGTTGAAGCAGCTGTTTTTGGTCATGTTGATTGTTTGATTTAGCACAATAAACAGTTTCAACCTGTTAAAGGTCTCATATTTGTCCCATATTTCAGCAATTTTTGCATTACTATGTTTTAGTGGCCCAAAAAAATGCCCACTTTAACTTAAAAAATATATGCGCCCCTTCTGATGGCCACATGAACACATCAATGATGATGCGACTAATGGCATCTTTAGAGGAAACTATATACAGTACTACATAATAATATTAAAATAATAATACTGCTGCCATAAGAGCACAAAGGGCATAGATAACAACTGTTGTAGTGTGTATACATTTTTTGGGCCCTATGTATATAAAGGGGTCAGGATTTTGCAATATAGTGTGAAATATCTTTTTTTTTCACCACAACCTAGGCAGTATGATGACCTGAATTAAATTTGTTTTAAACAACTATAATAAACATAACTGGCCATTTGTTGCATTTAGTGCCTCACAGTAAACCGCTCTCGCGGTAGCAGAATAAACAGGTACAGAAGCAGTAGCACAAGAGGGACAAAAAAAAAAAAAAAGTTTGAGCAAATATACTTGTGTGTCCTGCCAAAGTATACTATATGTCTGGGGGAAACACTGCATTATTTCACACTTCAAATTCTGTGATTCACTCCTCCTCCAAATGCCCCATCTCAGTGTCTATGTAAATGAAGTACGAATTGAAATGTCTGAAATGAAAAGCAGTTCAATTTTGCAGGGCTTGGGTGTCAGTTGATGATCTGGTGTCTATGTTGAGATGTCTAAGAGACATGCCAGGATTTGAGCAGAAACATGAGTGTTTAAAGTTTAGTGTCGACTCACCATATCAGCATCATGAGAACCTATGTGAGGACAAGTATAGATCAAGAGTATAGATCATGAGTAGGGAGTTTGTGTGGAGCAAAATGAGTAGGGTGGAGTTTGTGTGGAGCAGGTCACCTGATTTTTCAGGTAGAAAGCAAATTATTACGATGGTTTGCAATGAATTGCAAGACTTTTAACGCACAAAAGGCATGAGAGTGTCTCGTTTGCCATTATTTACATTAATGTTAGGCATCATGTGAAGGTTAACTTCCTTGTTCTCTTATTCTCTTGTGTTTGGTGGTGGCTTACAAACCAAGTAGGTGCATACTGCCACCTGCTGTACTGGAAAGTGTAAATACGCAAGTGTGCCAGAGAATAGTAACCAAGAAGAGGGAGCAACCGTTCCTGAGCACGGTACAAATCAGTCATTCCTAATGTGAAAACATCTTTTATCTTGGGTATGTTTAGGGACAGTTGAGGCATGGACTGGGTAGCTCTCTGAAATGGTTACTTATATATTTGTGTGCATGTTTGCTTGTGTGTGTGTGTGGGTGTGTGGAACTGCATAACCTTGTGTTCGGTGGTATTTCAATTTACCTATGGCATGCTTCAGTGCCCCGTGTGGAGCAATGGCTTGTATCTAACGTACCAAATAAGACATAAATACCAGGTGGTTCAGATGAGTTATGACACACACTTTTTTTTATTCCCATGAACTATGATAAGCAAAGCTTTAATTCCATAACTCACCCAGCATATGAATAGAGAGAGACACCTGAAGAGATGGAGAGAAGCCTTGAAAAGTCAAAGCAGAAATTTCTGCTGAGAAAATGCAATCTTTATGTTTTTTGGAAAAACTAATGGCAAAGATGATTGTTGATTGTGAACAGCATTATCCTTGTGAATATCAGACTCAAGGTTCAGCCATAATTCTACAAGATCAATTAATAAAATGTGCTAGCAAGGGTTATGGCGTTGTGGCACACCTACAAGGCTTCTGGTGTTAACGTGGGTTCAGTATAACACACTGTTTAAAAATAACATTTATTTATGCTCTTATCATTTCTTTATAATTTAATCAAGAAAATAGTAAAAAATCTGCCAAAATTTTAAATCAATATTTGGAAATGCCTCTAATATCCTTTTAATAAAGTAAAGTACTGTATTGCACAATTAAAAATTCATGAATGCTGCAGTAAATAAACAATTTCTCCCCAAAAATCTAAAATCATCAAAGAGTATTCGTAGTGTTTTTGTTCTCACTATCAGAATTTTCAGAAGACTTCATACTTCAAGCCGTTTGGAATCCTTAATAACAGAAGGATCTATTTTTAGTGTAATATTTGTTCATCCTTCTTGCTGATGTGCAGTCGAAGGTGTCAGAGGTATGTACACGCCCAGCGTTCCATAAAGTTGCTCGACCCTTCATTATCATGTCTTGTTTGTTTTTCTTGCTACAAGATAGTCTGGCTCGTGCCACGTAGATCCATCTTAAACAAACGCACGCGGCTTAGCAACAAATCAATAGTCCGTGCGATCAATCGAACGTGAAGCAAACTGCTTTTTTCCCCCACCTGTCTCGTTCTATAGGGACAAAAAATCTATTTTCTCTTTTCTCTTTTCTAACCACTTAATTACACTGGGTGAAATACTTCTGACCTGTTTTCCTCCTGACAGCCCATGGGCACAGAGCACTTGTTTCCTGATGTGTCATCTCGTTTGTTATTGGAGAAGCTGGTAAATGACTGGTTTTATTTTTGAAGGCTGACTGATTCAACGTGATAATTGTTAAGTTAAACTGAGAAAAGTTTGAGATTGTTAATGACATGCGTATCTGTTGATGATAAAATATAATAAGGGAAGAATGAATTTGTGTAATTATACACCCACGCATACTGTTCTATCAAAGTTTTTTTTTTTTTTTTAAAGAAAAATCAGTGCAGAATTTTTAAAAGTATTTTCTCACATATAAACCGTAGAGTTTTGTGGGGCAGCCAGTGAGTCACACATTCCCATTTTAGATTTTCACAACATTTAGGCTGTTATACAAGTACCAATAAATGCTCATAAACACTAGCAAAGAATGAATCTCATCACATATTGTGTTAATAATGGAAGAACATTACATAAATCTGTGGATCTTACAAATTACACTCGATAAGACTGTACCCGGTCTTAAAAAGACCTTGTGGTTAAACTCTGGAAGTGAGGATACAAGATGTTACCTCATGTCCATCAGCAGTTCCATCATAATGGCTGGCTCAGTGGGCGGACTTCCTCGGATGAAGAATGTGATGTCTACAGCAAGCGTCCAGAAGGATTTTTTTTCCTCTCAAATACAAGTCTGGATTTGTCTCAGTTAGCTGCCATGCACCGCTTAGCTCTGAACTATTCCTGAATTAATTCCTGCTATCTGATATTACGCAAATGAGGATGGGGTCCCTGTTGAGTCTGACTCCTCTCAAGGTTTCTTCCAATTGCCATCTCTGGGAGTTTTTTCTTGCCGCTGTCGCCTTTGGCTTTCTCATCAGGGGCAGTCTGATAATTATGATTTGTACATATTTTCTGATACATTTAAAACTGATTTTCTTTTCAAATTTACATAGTTATTTTGCAACAGTGACCACTGTTAAAAGCACTATATAAATAAAACTGAATTGAATAGCTGAGTGAGATTTGATGCTCTGGTCACAAT
Source organism: Channallabes apus (assembly GCA_030522415.1). Taxonomy (NCBI): domain Eukaryota; kingdom Metazoa; phylum Chordata; class Actinopteri; order Siluriformes; family Clariidae; genus Channallabes; species Channallabes apus. The sequence continues at coordinate 25,533,159 of CM060111.1, read as the reverse complement.
GATGACTTGTACTGTATTTAAGGGATGACAAAAAAGGAATAACTGTTCAGGTTGGCATGTGATACTTACAGTACAGGAATGTGAAGGATTGGTTGGAATTTCTTTGAGAATGATCTTCAGTAGATTTAAGTGTGTTTCCATGCTTGACCTGGATGCTTGATGACTGATTCTGGGTTAGGACTTATGATTGCAAGTTTGTAAAATGTACCAGACGCTCAGGGCAGAAAGTGTGGAAGAATATATGAAAACAATCTAAATGTGCACCTATATATCTCACTAACTCACTCACTCACTCACTCACTTATTCATCATCTATACCGCTTAATCCTGTATTCAGGGTCATGTGGACCTGAAGCCCATCTCAGGAGGCTTAGGGGGCAGGAGGCAGGGTACACCCTGTGCCAATCCATCACAGTGCACACATACTGTATACACTCAAAATCTATATACAGTATCTTTATCATGAAAGTTATATATATTCTGACTAATTAAGTAGATAACTGGGGCAGTGGTGGCTCAGGCGGTTGAGGTTCTGGGTTGTTGATTGGAGGATCCAGGCTTTGAGATGAGCCAGCACTGGCTTGCCATTGTTGGGACCCTTACCCTACTCCCATGTATAATACACTGCGATGCATCTCTAGCAACAGTCCCAACGGCGAGAAATGGGTGCATTGTGGGTATTCTATGTAAATCCTGTGCTGATAACTTGCAGATTGAATGATCCGATGTGGCGATCCCAAGGCAGAGAAGTTTATTTTTCCCAAGAAAAAAGTTAATTACATTTTATGTCCTTTCCATTTTTTCACCCAAAGCCTGGAATAGTTCATGTTTTGTCCAACTCCTGGCATGTAGCGGCTCTTCTTCTTCTTCCTCCTCCTCCCCCTCACTTGTTTGATATGTGGCTTGACTGACTTCGTCAGTGCCAAGCCAGTGACAACACAATCCACTCTGGTCAATACTCCTGAGTCCACCTGTCAGCCTGGGTTTCTTGTACTCAGTGTAAACAACACTGGCAGCACTCCCTGTAATCCCCAGTTCCACCAAACTCTCTCCGTATATACATCTTTCTGTGTAATGGAGGGTTAATTACATACAGGGTTAGAAGTGGTAATTTTGGTAATAATAGTCTTTTGTGAAGAGAACACATCAAGTTGCCACAAAAGAACACTGGCTGAGTTAAAAGCCTGGATTGGCTCACATATAACATTTATTAAAGCATCTAACCAATCAGAGATGAAGAACGCGGAGATTTATCGAAAACAATGTGAAGCCTTAGAGAAAAATAAAACTTTTCCTTCTTCTTTTATTTTTTCAGCAGAATCAAAGTGAGTAGAATTGTTTTGTGCGTGACAAAAAAATAAATAATTATAGTCTGCTTAAATGCTTTGAGCTTTGAACAAATGCTCATCTTATCGGCTCAGAATCTGCATAAACAGTTAAGAATCTCCAATCAGTTGGTTTTCAACCCTGGTCCTGGAGGACCCCCTGCCTTGCAAATTTTAGTGTTTTCTCAACTAAACAAATCATCTAATTAACAGCATTAAAGTGGATGTGATAGAGCAGAATAAACACTAGAATGTGCAACACATCGGTCCTCTAGGACCAGGACTGAGAACCAGTGCTCGAATCAGAAGGATTTCAATCTGATTAAAGAAATATCGCCTATTTTAACACAGCTTACATATTTTACTAGGGTTCCATTAACTAACTTTATTTGTTAACAAATAAACTATAAATGTTGTTTCTGTACAATTTCATAATGAGCCCCACATACTTTAATCAGTCTTGTATTTGTATCTTGTATTTGCTGTGCAGTTAGTTATTTTAGTTCACAAAAAGTCTGTTGGATATTATTTTTCTCAGTTTGTATATGACATTATTCTTGCAGTTATTCTTTCTTAATCACCTGTAACATTTCCAAGTCCTCGCTTCCTATTTTGCTCACAAAAACATTATTAACACCTCGTATTTTTTATTTTTTTATTTTTTATTTTATTTTTTTTTGTTAAATTTCTTAAATTTTTGTGAAGCTGCTTTGAGACAATGACCATTGTTAAAAGCGCTATATAAATAAAATTGAATTGAATTGAAAGTATTTAATTCATCTAAACACATTTCTGAAATTAGTTTAATCAACATTGCTGTCTGGAGAGAAAAAGAAAAACTGAAATAATAGAAATAATTATTATTTAAATTATTATAATTCTTAATTAGAAATACATAAGAAAATAAATAAATATGTACTTAAAGTGTTAAGGTCCCCTGTCACATACCAACGAAGACCAGGAAGCTCCCATTGCATCATAAAATTTTTTTAAAATATAGCTGGAATGGAATCAGAATGGAAAAATGTGTGTTTATCAAGTTCATACTACTTCCTAGCCACTTCCCTGTCAGGTTCTTCCATGATATTGTCCCCTAATTTCTTATCAATCACATGATCACACACTCACCTGGTCTGATGAGATTGAACCGAGTTATTACTATTTCCAATCACACCACATTATTAACAGATGATTATCACATGCTTACTAGGTTGTCATTGTATCCGGCAGGTTGGTATACAGCAAATACCGCGACATGTACAGTGCTTTTTACTACAAAGTGATGGTGTGAGGTAGGGCTGGGCGATTTGGCCTAAAATCAAAATCTCGATTAATTGAACATTTTAACTCGATTTCGATTAATAAACGATTTTATTTTTTTTTGCCCTCATAGTTCACTGACAAGTTTTGTACAGTAAATATGCTCACAATTGAGAGATTTTTGAATGAAGGCTGCATTACTTGATTGATTAATTGAAGGCAACACACTCTATGATTATTTATTGAACATCAATGTTGAACAACTTAAACTGAAGCCACAAAAATTAAAGGGTTCATTAAATTACATTTTAAACTATAGTTTATTCACAAAAACAGATGACAGATTTGGCCTTAAAAATTAAGATACTATAGGCACATGCTCAGAATCTTTACAAGGCAAAGATTTTTATTTAAAAAAATACTTGTTTGTGATGATAAAAAGTATCTTGTGATATATTAATGTTTTGAGATTTTTAAACAATAATGAGACAACATTTAGACCACACACACTAGGGCCGTCTGTTTATCCCATAATTCAGAGTTAAATGAAGGCTATTTCACACGGCCCCAATAAACTGACATACAGTAATGGCTTAAGCATGCAATGACAACAAACATGGAATGAATTATGCAGCTATCAATCTGGACCAGGACAATTTTACTTTTACTATATAGTTGGGTACCTGCTAGGTGTTGTATAGTTCATATTTGCTTGGCCAGAATGGTTTAAGCCACGAAAATAATGTTTTATTGATAAACTGCGCAGCATTCGGCAACGTGAACACGAGGCTATACTTCGAGCCGTAAAATGAGACGCTGCGCAATAAGGAGCCAAACAAACCAGAAGCTGCGAATAAGGAGCTAAACTTCAGCCGTAGAGTGAGACGCTGCGCAATAAGGAGCCAAACGAATCGGAAGCTGCTTTTATTGATAAACTGCGCAGCTTTGGCCAGCGTGAACACTCCCGTTAGTAACGAGGCGAAAAAGGAGCTAAACTTCAGCCGCGGAATGAGACGCTGCACAATAAGGAGCCAAACGAATCGGAAGTTGCGAATAAGGAGCTAACTTCAGCCTCGTGTGCTTAGGGGCATCATATCTTTCGCTAGAAAGTTAGAAACGGCCCTGGTTATATCCTTGCTCCTTTTGGACACCTTTCATAAAGTGTAATGGCCACGAAAGACGACACGATCTATATCTGCTTTGGTACAGCCCCACTGCTAGCGCTGCTAGTTGACGGAGTAGCATCGGCCCGCATGTTCATGCTCTGTGTGGTCGTGTGGGTGATGCGTTCATATAACGGAGTTCGTGCTACCTTTTTTGTCGACAATTTCAACATCTTTGGATAATAACTCGAGGTTAGATTCACTTTCGTCGCTGCTTCCACTCTTTTTTTTTTTTTTTTTTTTTTTTCTTTTTTTGTCGTCCTGGTGTCAAGTTTGCTTAGCAAAGTGCGGCAGGAAATTAACTTTGACCTGCACGGCACGCGCAAGCTGCACGCTGATTGGTTGTTGTCGTGTTGTTCTGCTGTGTGATTGGCTCTTACATTAATCCATCTCGAGCAAAAAATGTCTATAGCTTTTCCTCGTTTTTAAAATCAAATAAATCGCGATTCGATATGATATCGTTTATCGGCCCAGCCCTAGTGTGAGGAATTGAATCCATTTTATGAATGTGACATGGACATGCTGATAACCTGCTGCATGAGTGCTATAAAAGTCATATTCACCAGAAGAACATAATATGAACATAATGCAATCTTCTACAACATGGCAAGGGGCTACCATGGTGATAACACAAGCCTGAAGAGGTCATTTTGAGAATTCCATTGCTGTAGCAACGCTGCAGCGACATCCCAATGGCAACTCAGTCAGAACCGGATTCAATCTTTCCCGTCTGCGCCATGCTTGTAGTACATCAATGACATCACAAAGAGGCATTAGTTACACTCTTAACTGGTCAACACCATGGATATGACATCCTTAAGTCCTTCCTGTGTCTTGCTTTGACACATCCTCACCAGGCTTGTTTTGAATATGTGCAAAAAACAAAAAAAGGCAGCTTCAGGTCACGGGAGATGATACTACGTCCTTATTGGTTTCGACTGTGTTCCTGCAAAGTTGTACAAGTTCTTCACATTTTTTTTGTAGATGTACTGTAATGGAAACTTCGTCCAGTGTGATGTGTTGGTGAGCTATATTTTATTAGTAGAAATGATCTTCATTATGCTTTTCTGAATTCAAAGTCTAAATCACATACTGTAAGGTGCTTGACTGGCAATTTACAGTAGAGCACTGTTCAGCTATATCATTAAACCCACTGATGGGTGAAATGCAGGTGATTATTTAGTTCCAGTGGCACGTATCAGTGGGATATACCAGGGGGATATAAGTGGGATATACCAGGCAGATAGTGAACAGCCAATTCTTAAATGTTAATGTGTTAGAAGCAAAAAAAAAAAAACAAGCAAGCACAAGGATTTGATTTACTTTGCCAAGGGCCAGTTTGTTGCTTATGGGGCAGAGCGATGCTGACCCCAGTCTACTGACCATTTATACAGTGAGCATCAGAACTGGACTATGGAGCATTTGAAAAAGATAGCCTTGTATGTTGGAACACGTTTTACATCATTTTACATCATGTCTACATCAATGTAGTATCTGCTATGTAGTATCCATTATATACTATATGCTGTGTAGTATTCGCTATGTAGTATCTGCTATATTACGTTCTGTGTAGTATCCGCTACATATAGTACTATATGCTGTGTAGTTTCCACTATATACTGTAGTATCTGCTATACACTATATGCTGTGTAGTACGCACTATGTACGGTACTGTAGTACCTGCTATATAGTATACATTATGTATAGTACACAGTATACAGTACATAGCATATACTATACAATATAGGAGATACTACACGCTATATTTTATACACTATCTACCATATGCTGTGTAGTATCCCCTATGTAGTATAAGCTATGTAGTAAGGAAATGGGGGTGTTTTCATGGATTTTGAGTTAAAATTGGCAGGAACGAAATGTTGCTGGCAAACAGATTCAAATGATTTATGACTGTTGTAGTTTCTGAAAAAAAAAAAACTGTATAATTAGTATCAAGCACACACACACATTGAACATTCTTTTTTATATTCATGCACTTGTATGAAAATGTATACTTTCTCTGATATTTATGCTTTTGATGATGGGAGTTGATATATATATCATATATATATGTGTATATATATATATATATATATATATATATATATATATATATATATATATATATATATATATATAATATAGTGTGTGTGTGTATATATATATATATATATATATATATATGTGTATGTATATATATATATATATATATATATATATATATATATATATATATATCCTGGTAGCCTGCATGTATGTATGTATCCATCCATGTAGCCTGCAGCCATGGGAAACTTTGGGCACAAAGTGACGTACACCCTGTTCAGAGTGCCAATCCATTGTTGGGCACACACACATGTACACACCACTCACTGTAGTATGTCCTTTCTTTATACAGTATGTTGCCATTGCACATACTGTTTGGGCATACAGTAAGATCTTCCATGTTTACACACTGTTTCTTTCTTTCTTTCTTGACCCCATGTTATAGTAATTTGTTAAAGCTGCCACATACGATCGTATTTTGATTAATTGTTGTTTCACAGAAGTGAAATATGTGAACAAACAATATATTACCTTATCATTTATCATGGCCACTCATACAGTATAACAGCACAGGTAATATCACTAACCTCAGTGTAAACACAATTAATCAGTCACAGTACTCGAGCCGTAACTATAAAATTAGTTATCCCCCCCCCTCTCTCTCTCATATCTTAATTTTTCACTAACTGACATTCACTTATCCTGACTTGCGAATGCATATGCAAACATACCTGCTGAGTGATGTAGACAAACTTTGCTAAGCCCTTTTTTTTTTTTTTTTTTTTTTTTGCATATTTCATGCTTTGATTTATGTCCTGCTTGGTCATGCGCTACTGCAAATTCATTAGAGTTGAACATGTGCTATATATAAAATGCTGTCACATCCAAAAAAGCTTACCCCAGTTTCTTTCAGAATAAATTAAAATAAAAGTCAAAGGTCATCTGTTCTGGCCAATTACTTACACAAGCAGCTTTTAGACAAGCGACTAGCTACATGGCTTGAGACATTAGCATTGAGACTTTCTTTGGAACCTCTGTAGTCCAGCTAATGACCGTGAAGACCAATGGTGACCATTGTATATATTCCCTTTTTTACAACCATGGTTGGAACTCCGAATGTTTGTTAACATTCACACACTACGGGAAGTAGTGTAATAACGAATTTGCATGCCTATGGACTGTTGGAAGAAACCAGAGTACTCAGATGAAAACCACCAATCACAGGGGGAATATGCAAACACCATGCCGCCCCTGCTTTACGTAGACAGCTATAAATTTGTGTTTCCAGTGGCTATAAGTAAAACACTCAATCTCAAACTTTTACTGTAAATGTAGGTTTTTGGCTTTGCACAATTAATATGTCAATTTCAAAAGGTATTCAAGGAGCAAAAAGCTTTTTGACAGCGCTCCAACTTTTATGAACCGGCATGTAGCCACATGTGTATGTACACCAGGATGCGCTCCTTCAGCCGAGCAATAACTTCTCGGGGAAAAAAAAAGCAGCAAGAAATGAAAACAAAATCTCCCCTTTCCTAACAAGATCTCTATTTTCATCTGTTTTTTTTTCTTTCTTTCAACAAGGATCCAGTGAAATTGTATCTTCAGTATGAGACAAAGCACAATTCTTTAAAGTCTGCACACAGCGAACATCAAACCAAACCAGCACGCGTTTCTTCCCTTTTATTTATTCATTTTGGCCATGATGCCGCCTTGATCAAACCCCTGGTTATCGCCGTGTTTGGGAGCAGGGTGTTAATCTTAGAGAAACAGCTGTGTGTGGAGGATTAGGTGGTGATGGAGAGGAGAGGAGAGGAAAGAGGATGCTTCTGCTGACTGAAAAGAGAGAACTGTTCGGAAATAAACATTAAAGTCCAGCACACACTGAGCTCACAGTTGGCAAGAAGTGCGGTCCACTCCAACATTATCGCTGTGGAGCAGCACCAGGCAGCCGGCGTGTTATATTCAAATCAATTCACTGATGAACTCCTTCATGCAAGCACTAAATTAAACCCTGCATTTTGATCTTTTTTTCATTCCTGCTTGGAATGCAAGGCTTTTAATTCATTATTTATTTACAAAGACTTCAAGTTCAGCATGAATGCTTTTGACCGAGCGGCAGCTTAGCGCACATGTTGGCTTATAAATGAAAGAAACCGCCCGTCAGGAGAGGATAACGATCTTCACCTATTTATTTTTCTCCACAAAGTCCCATCTGTCATAAACTCACTTTGGTATACGACTCTTGTGAGAACACTGATATCGACATCCTGTAGTAGTTATGTCTGAGACCATAACCGGATACATGGGAAGGGCTTCGGTGATGTGAAGTGCTTCCGAGCGAGCTACTGTAGATGTATCACAGATATTGTTTTAAGTTTTATATGCTCAGGGTTTCAAATATTCTTGTCTGTATTTGGATTTCAATACAAGTAGGAGTGACTTAAGTTAATATGGGAAACTGATTTTTTTTTAATGACGTTTGAATTCTCGCTCTGACAGTTCGTTATCCGCAGCTCCATCACTCCACTTTATGATTAATCACATACAAAGGTGGAGAGTAAATATGACAAGCCAAATGTGGAGGGAAGGTTCAGTATGAAGAACTCCCATATAGCACTGGTGGTTGCACAACTTGTAGTTTTTAGTCCATATTGCCAATCAATCTAAGTGGCGCAAAGCTCAGTTTACTAAATTTGCTAAAACCCAAAACTGGTTGTATGCATCCATGTAAAATGTGGCATCTTCAGGCCAGTGTTATAAGATGTACAATGGTTGTGGTGCAGACGTGAACAGGGGCAGAGAGAAGCCACTTCCCACTTTCATGATTTTTTTTGCTATGAATTGCTACGAATTTATAAACTGTAATGCAAAAAAAATGTTGTTTTGGTTACTGCTGGTCTCTCCTCTGGATTACAGTATGTAGTCTGTCCTGGTGCACCATAGAGCTATCAGTGCTTCACTAGGTACATTTGTTCAAATACCTTTAGCAGAAGTATGGAATCAGCCAATCATCCGGCAGCATCTCAATGCATTTACTGTAGGCACGTAGAGATGGTCAAGACAAGTTGCGGGAGTTTGAACCGAGCATCAGAACGGTGAGGAAAGGTGACATTTAAGTGACATTGAATATGGCCTGGTTTGAAACATTTTCTGAAGCTGCTGAACTACTGGGACTTTGACACATAACCATCGCCCAGAATGCCAGAGGTCAGAGGAGAATGGTTCAGGCCAGACTGGTTTGAGTTGATAGACAGTCAGCAGTAACTCTAACACTTTTTTACACCTGAAGTATGCTGAAGAGCATCTCTGAATACACATCAAATGTCGAAGGAGATGGACTACATCAACAGAAGACCATAACGGGTGCTGCTACTGCCTGCTAAGAATAGGAAACTGAGGCTAAAGTTTGCATGGGAAACTGAAAATTGGACAGCAGAAGATTGAATAAATGTTGCATGGCTTGATGAGTCTTGATTTCTGCAACAACAGAAGGTTAAGAATTATTTGGGCATAAACAGTATGAAAGTATGGATTCCATCCTGCCTTGTATCAACAGTTCAGACTGGTGGTGGTAACCACTTTGCACACTTTGGCCCTTTAGTACTAATCAAGCATGGACTAAATGCCGCAGCCTATCTGACTATTGTTGCTCAATGTGTCCTTCCCTTTATGACCACAGGATAATGACCCATATCACAAAGCTAAAAACTGGATTCTTGAACATGGCAATCAGGTCACTGTACTCACATGGCCTTCACAATCAGCAAATCTCAGTCGAATAAAGTAGCTTTGGGATGTGGTGGAATGGGAGATTCTCATCAGAAATGTACAGCTGACAAATCTGCTGCTATTTTGTGGCTATGTCATGTCAGTGTGGACCAAAATGTCTAAGGCCTTGTTCAGGAACTGGAAATGAAAGCCCTTGTCATTTTATTTAAGGTGCCTCCTTTTAATATGGACCATTTTGCTATATTAGACATTAATTTTCTTGTTTTAAAAATTCTCGTAATACGGCGATGTAGGGAGAGAAAAAATTGCTGCTGCTACTGGGTTCACCCTCTGACTGCACAACGTCGGATTAAATGAAGATTTTTTTTGTGGTTTATGAAGAAATGCGAAAATTTCCTTGCAAGTTTTTCAATTACTGTCGGATGTCAGATTTTCTGCTGCAGCTGGTGCATTTTATTTAGCTTTTTTCCCGCATTTCCCTGTGTATAGCATGTAGGATCATGGGATATATCCGGTCCTCCGAAGCGTAAAATGAACATGAAGAAAATGCACTAAAAGCCGTGTGAACAAGGCCTAAGGAATGTTTATACAGTAGAACCTTGTTGAATCTATGCCATGAAGAATTAAGGCAATTCTGAATGGGTGGTCAGTGAATGTATATTAAATGGTATACCAGAGAGGTCTCCAAGTCCCCAAATCTTTATCCCTGGCTCAAGTTCAAATCCTGAGTCTTCTGGTTGGTTTCAAGGGTGTTGTAATGTAATGTATCACAATGTGTCCGTCTTACTTCCGGGTCCTAATGCCGGTCGCGGCTGAGTGTGCATGACACAATGAGAGATCACACACTGGCTGAGAAACACTGCTTGGTGTCACAAGCTTTAAACATTTAAAAGGATTTAAGGTTCAAATGAAAACCACTCATGCTTTAACCAAACACATGCCAAATGTGAGCGAATATCTATGTGCAAATAGGAGTGATGTTGGAAGCAAATTTTAATACAACATGAAATGAAGCACAGATGAAACATTGACTCTCATGTATTGCACTGAATATAAAAGAATTCACACACAAATAATTAACAGCTTCATTTGTGCATTTCAGTTATGAAAATAAAGTCAGTTTTTGGGGACAATTTTTTTTCTTTTGAGTTCATGTTCATGTATGATTAAGGAATATTAGTTGTGCAGATTTCAATCATTTAATTATCGGTTGCGATGGCTGAGCTGCATTATTGGACATGATTTTGCATATTTTAGCTCTCTTGCGGAATTTGGTTAGCATCACTAAATACAAAAACGGCTGAGCTTTTGAATGTGCTAGGTAATGTATGACGGATTGTTATTAATAAACCTACATAATTACAAACATCTGACTAAGAGAAAATGAGTTTTAGCAAAGACGTGTAAATACTGTATGAAGGCACTAAATACAGCTTAACTGAAAAATACATTGTACTTTGAATCTCTCTGCTGATGAAAAGAAAAAAAGATGATGAAGACATCACTTCACTCCCAGCAGCAGTGTCTCGAGTTTGGTGTAACGGCGTCAATTATAAATATTTATTCAAATTTTAGGTCGGAGTATTTTAAAGCGACCCACAACTTAAAAGCAGATAAAACAAGGCAAGGATGTTTTATTCATTACTTAAAGTTTCCTCATTTTTCAGTAGTTTCATAAAGAGATGCTGCATCATGTTTTTCATATAACAAGGGAAAAATGTATAACCTTCATCGGCAAACTTCTGGGTCGACCTGATCAGCTTTACCTTGGAGGCTCTCCAAATTAGAAAAGGAAAAGCTGCTTTCCTTTTTTTCTTTCTTTTCCCCAGAACATTGAGTGCCGTGCTGTTAGCCGTTAGTGCTGACAGTTCTCCTGATTAATGATGTGGTTGTGATTAACAGAGCTCTGATCACACTTCTGTCAGTCTTCCAAATGGTCTCCGAGTTGACACTCGCCTGTCCATCTCGCACGCTTGCTCATCGTTATGATCTGAATGTCCCTTATTAAATCTCTGTGAGCATGTGGACATCTCAAACTGACGTGTTGGTATTTTTCTGCTAACCGTTTCTCTGTGGGAAGCTCTCTAAAGAAATGTTCTGCTTTAACAACCCACTGCTTTATGAGGGCTAAATCACTAAACGTGGATCCATCTTTAATAAACATCTTTAATTTTTTTTCATAAATTGGATATCACAAATCTGTGTACACTGTTATAGGAAATTAATCAACAGTTGGATGATGTGATGATACTGTACATAGGTACAGGTAACATCCTGAAGTTGATTTATTTTCTAAACCACACATCCTGAAATGCTTTCCTCTTATACAAGAGCAGTGGAATAAGGAGACAGCATACTATTTATTAATATTAATAATTAATTTATTAATATTATAGTCATATTATATCTACAGTATGTGGAACCTCTGCAAAACAAGTTGGTTCTTGTTCTCACTTACATTTTAGCAGCTACGAGGGGGATAACTGGAATAATTTGAAATACCCTGGGACTTGATAAAATTTCTGGTGAATAAAGGCATAAAACCAATTGAATTTTACAGAAGACTTCAAGCACAGGTGATGGGATTCTTAGCAACGCTAAAACATTTAAACTGTTCAAATGTTTTAAAGAAATATACGCAAGTCCGTGAATAATGATCCTAGCCAAGGTGGTTGGAGCCCACTGCAGTCGTTCCCGTGAACATTAAGCGAGTGGAAAGCCTTATCCTTGAAAATGGACAGATAACTTGTCACCACCTTTACGGAAGAGAGACACAATCATTCACCCGCACCATTTACACATTAACCGATTTAGCTGGGAATTATTGCCAAATTCCCTGTACAGTCCTGACCTCGCTCCAAGCCATTTCCTCATGCTTGGCACATTAAAGGAGTTCCTGGGAGGCCAGCGTTTCAGACGTGAAGCAGATGTAATCATGGCTCCGGTGTACTGAGAAAACTTTCTCCCTTGATGGTGTCCAAGCACTAGTGAAACACTGGGATAAGTGCATTAGTCTGGCAGGAGATTATATAGAGAAATTAAGGGAGTTTTTACACTCATAATGGTGTTCAGTTATTCTGCACAATCAAAAGTTCCGCTTTGACTTGAACGCTCTTATTTCTCCCTCTTGAAGTTAATGAATGAAGATCACATCATGTCATGAAACTATGGAACCAGACTGGTCAAGTTCCTCTAACCTGATTGATATAAAATGTATTAACAAAGTTAAATTTATAAATTCTGAGAATAAACACAAAAGTAGTTTTATGATCTTGGGTCATTTATTTCTAGTTGAGGCTTGCCTTTCTGGAACATGTCATTGATTGAGGAGTAAGTTGTTGTATCTAACAATTTCTTTTCTGTATTTATTAAAAATAACAATAATAATGCAACCATGTGGGGGCGCAATCCAGTGTCTTGTTGTGCCAGTCCCAAGTCTGGATAAATGCAGAGGGTTGTGTCAGGGCATCTGACGTAAAAACATTTGCCAAATCAATGATGCGAATCAGAAATATAATTTCCATACCGAAACGGTCGTGGCCCAGGTTAACAACGACCGCTACCGGTGCTGTTGACCTACAGGCTGCCGGTGGAAATTGGGCTAATGTTGGTCGACAAAGGAGAAGAGAAAGGCATGTTCGAAAGCAGAGAGAGAAGAGGAAAGGCAAGAGTTTAGGAGTTAAAGTAGGGACATTGAACGTTGGGACTATGACAGGGAAAGCAAGAGAGCTGGTTGATAGGATGCAGAGAAGGAAGGTGGATATCCTGTGTGTCCAGGAGACCAGGTGGAAAGGTAGCAAGGTTAGAAGCTTAGGATCAGGGTTCAAATTGTTTTACCATGGTGTAGATAGGAAAATAAATGGAGTAGGAGTTATCCTGAAAGAGGAGTTTGTTAAGAATGTTCTAGAGGTGAAAAGAGTATCAGACAGGTTGATGAGTCTAAAGCTGGATATTGTGATGTTCAATGTTGTTAGTTCCTATGTCCCACAGGTAGGATGTGAGTTAGAAGAGAATGAGAAATTCTGGAGTGAGTTAGATGAAGTGATGCAGAGCATCCCCAGAGGTGAGAGAGTGCTGGTTGGTGCAGACTTCAATGGACATATTGGGAAAGGGAACAGAGGTGATGAGAATGTGATGGGCAGGTTTGGTCTTCAGGACAGGAATGTAGAAGGACAGATGGTGGTGGACTTTGCAAAGAGCAAGGAGACTGCAGTAGTAAATACTTTCTTCCAGAACAGGCAGGAACATAGGGTGACATATAAGAGTTGAGGCAGAAGCATTCAGGTGGACTACATCTTGTGTCGACGTTGTAATCTGAAAGAGATTAGTGACTGCAAAGTGTTGGTAGGGGAGAGTGTAGCCAGACAACACAGAATGGTGGTGTGTAAAATAACCCTGGTGGTGAGGAAGGTGAAGAGGAAAAAAACAGAGCAGAGGACAAAGTGATGGAAGCTCAGAAAGGAAGAATGTTGTGTAGTCTTAGGGATGAAGTGAGACAGGCTATGGGTGGTCGGGAGGTGCTTTCAGTTGACTGGACAACTACAGCCAATCAGGGAGACAGGTAGGAGGGTACTTGGTGTATCATCAGGTAAGGGAAAAATGGACAAGGAGACCTGGTGGTGGAACGAGGAAGTCCAGGAGTGTATACAGGGAAAGAGGCTAGCTAAGAAGAAGTGGGACTCGGAGAGGACCGAAGAGAGTAGACAGGTGTACAGGGAGATGCAGCGTAAGGTGAAGGTAGAGGTGGCAAAGGAAAAACAAAGAGCATATGAGGACTTGTATGCTAGGCTGGCCAGTAAGGGGGGTGAGGTGGATCTGTACAGGTTGGCGAGGCAGAGAGATAGAGATGGGAAGGATGTGCAGCAGGTTAGAGTGATTAAAGATAGAGATGGAAATGTACTGACAGATACCAGGAGGGTGATGGGAAGATGGAAGGAGTACTTTGAGGAGTTGATGAATAAGGAAAACAAAAAAGAACAAAGAGTAGAAGAGGTGCCTGTTGTGGAGCAGGAAATAGCAAATATTAGTAAAAGTGAGGTGAGAAGGGCGTTGAAGAGGATGAAGAGTGGAAAGGCTGGTCCTGATTACATACCTGTGGAAGTACTGTGTGGAAGTGCTTAGAAGAGGTGGCAGTAGAGTTTCTGACTAGTTTGTTTAACAAGATCTTGGAGAGTGAAAGGATTCCAGAAGAATGGAGGAGAAGTGTATTGGTGCCGATTTTTAAGAACAAGGGAGATGTGCAGATCTGTGGCAATTACAGAGGCATAAAGCTAATAAGCCATACAATGAATATGTGGGAAAGAGTAGTGGAAGCTAGATTAAGGTCAGAGGTGAACATTTGTGAGGTGCAATATGGATTCTATGCCTAGAAAGAGTACATCAGATGCAGTATTTGCTTTGAGGATGCTGGTGGAGAAGTACAGAGAAGGTAATAGAGTTGCATTGTGTCTTTGTAGATTTAGAGAAAGCATACAACACGGTGCTGAGAGAGGAGCTGTGGTGTTGTATGAGGAAGTCTGGAGTGGCAGAGAAGTATGTTAGAGTGGTGCAGGACATGTATGAGAGTGCTAAGACAGTGGTAAGATGTGCTGTAGGTGTGACAGAAGAGCTCAAGGTGGAGGTGGGTCTGCATCAAGGATCGGCTCTAAGCCCCTTTTTGTTTGCTCTGGTGATGGACAGGATGACAGATGAGGTTATACAGGAGTCTCCATGGACAATGATGTTTGCAGATGACATTGTGCTTTGTAGCGAGAGCAGGGAACTGGTGGAAGGAAATTTGGAGAGGTGGAGATATGCTCTGGAAAGCAGAGGAATGAAGGTTAGCCGCAGCAAGACGGAATACATGTGTGTGAATGAGAGGAACCCAGGAGGAACGGTGAGCATACAGGGAGCAGAGGTAATGAAGGTGCAGGATTTTAAGTACTTAGGGTCAATGGTCCAGAGCAACGGACAGTGTGGAAAGGAGGTGAAGAGGCAGGTACAGGCAAGTTGGAATGGGTGGAGAAAAGTTTCAGGTGTGTTGTGCGATAAAAGAGTATCAGCGATAATGAAAGGAAAGGTGTACAGACCAGTGATGCTCTACGGCTTAGAGACAGTGGCACTGATGAAAAGACAGGAGGAAGAGCTAAATGTAGCAGAGATGAAGATGTTGAGGTTCTCTTTGGGAGTGACAAGGATGGATAGGATCAAGAATGAGCTCATCAGAGGGACAACCCATGTTAGATGTTTTGGAGATAAAGTCAGAGAGGCCAGATTGAGGTGGTTTGGACATGTTCAGAGGAGAGATGTTGAATATATCGGTAGAAGGATGCTGAGGTTGGAACTGCCAGGCAGGAGGTCTAGAGGAAGACCAAAGAGGAGATTTATGGATGCAGTGAGAGAGGACATGAAGTTAGTTGGTGTGAGAGAAGAGGATGCAGAGGATAGGGTTAGATGGAGGCAGATGATTCGCTGTGGCGACCCCTGAAAGGGAACAGCCGAAAGACGAAGAAGATGATTAAAAATAACAATAATGTAGCCCATGCAGAGTTGACCTCTGTTTAAATAACCTGCTTGTTGTTAATTGTCAGCCTCTTGCACGTGACCTCCATTGAGGGTAATATCTCCCTCTCCTTCAGCAGATGGTGTCCTGTGACCTTTATCCTGTTAACACATACCTTCATGTTACTTACTGTTATACTCCAAGTAATAAATGGATTTCTGCAATCCTCCTGCTCACCATTGTCTGCATACATTTTTAATGCCAGGTTGACCCGTGTCAGATTCCCTATGAAGAATCGATCTTGGCAATCGATTCGATGCAACATTCCAGTGATGCTCTGCTTTGAATGTGATTTCATCAAACATATGGACTTTCGTCTCGACTCTGGTTGTGCTGGCAGTAAAGAGACTTCAACACATTGATAGTTCCTGTTAAGATGTACTGTAAAGTCAAGTTCATCAGAGGAGAGACTTGAGAGACAAATCTTTTGATCTTTTTGAAATCATGGGAAAATTGATTGAGACCAATCGAAAGATCGTAAGGACTCTTGAGACTAGAGGACAATTCCTTTCTGTTAAAGACACATTAGGGACTTTAAATGAAGAGGGCTGTCATGACTGACAAATCATTAATTAAAAACTCTACATCTGTGGTTGAACAATGTGTGTTTTTTTGTTAATAAAGTAAGAGCTAAACTGCTTTGCGCATTACCTAACGCGCTTTATTTACATTTATTTGTCTTTAACTCAATTGCTATGAGCATCATTGACCTATTTCATTATCTGATGCAAATAAACTACTAAATATACTACTAATAAATCATATGTTAAAAACATCAGAATCACACAACTTGTTTTTTTGTTCTGGAGGTCGATCACTGCTTGACGTTGCTGTTAACACTGTTTGACGTAGTACATTTCAAATAAAGTAGGATACAGTAGGAGAAATCTGAAAAACAAAAATAAATACAAAATAAACATCTGGAATTTCAAGTAATTCAAAACCAAAAGTTCAGTTGTGTTTACACTGATGCACAAATGTGAGATTTTCCATTCAGTCCAGGATGCACTCCGTGGAACGTGAACTTAGAAAGTGAAACTATCCTTAATCTAGTGAACTTCATTTCTCATTTCTCAATATAAAATTGGAACAAACCAAATATGAGATTATTAAGCTCTGTCTAAACATTTTTCCTTTTTTTTTCTTTTTAGAATTGTATAAAAGTAGGCTTAATAATCTTTTAATTTGTTTATTTTAATTTTTTAGAGAATTTTAGATAAATTTGGCCAGATTTTAAAAAAATTCACTTAAGTGATTACTTCTTTGCAGTGTTTGCAAGAATGTTGGAAAAAGTGGTTAAAATGCAGTTTGTGAATCAAAAACATCTAATTTATTCATAAAATACATCACTGCAATAATCTTAGCATCTAAGCAAGTGGAATATTCAATACGTTATATATTTTATAATGGTATTAGTTTTTGTTTCAATATATATTCTATATTTAATATCAGTAGCGTAATATTTCCACAGCAGCAGCGACAGGTATCCGAGGTGCTTATGTTACCATACCGGAAAAGTGAAGTTGTTCAGTTTGTGGTAGATCTGATTATTTATTCAAACACAATAATAAAGTTTTACTGTATATCCTCAGGAGGGTCATTACATTGTTTTAGCGATAATTTCACGGAAGCGAGTTCAGAACTAATCTAAAGCACTGTCAGAGTAAAAAAAACATCCGAAAAGTTCAGAAGCTTCAAATATAATGAACAAACTTATTAATTTTCTTAAAACGTTATAAAATTAAGTAGAGACTTAGGCTGAATCCCATTTCTATTTTCTACCCCTTCCCCTACCCCTTGCCCCTTCCCCTTGTCCCTTGAAACGAAGTGGAAAGGGGAAGGGTTTAAATTTTTCCCCTAAGAAATGGGACACCACTACAACACTGTTATACGTCATCATACGTTGTCACTAGTTCCTAATGTTACGTTAAAGGACATGCGCCGATGTTTATCACACATTGCAATAAGAGAGAGATTACTCACTCCCAAAGTTTTTTTGCGCCGTATTTCATCCCTATACATAATATAAATTATAAAAATATATAAAAATAAAATATATATTTGTAATATCGTGCAATCGGTGCTAGCCGCTAGCAAACTTTAGCGATTTTTTTGCAAACATTTCTTTACAGAACATCACCATAAACACAAACACAAGACTAGAGGTAATATACATATAATGAAAACTTGTCATAAAAATCTTTATTTATGGCAAAAATTTACATTTATGGGTCTGTTTGCTCGAGTGAGCAGCCATGTTGAAAATTTCGCTTAGCCCTTCGTTTGAAGTGAGGTCCTGAAAAATCTTCGTTTGGAGGGCTATCTGGCCCTTCCCCTTCCCCCTCCCCCTCCAACCAAAAGAGAAATGAGACACCCCTACCCCTTCACGTGAACGCGCCAAACGGAGGGGTAGGGCTATGTGAAGGGGTAAGTGGTAGAAATGGGATTCAGCCTTATTGACTCCCCTTAGAGACTCTGTAGTAGGTTTTCTCAGTTGAATATGAAAAAAAAAATACCACACTGGCCCGGCGTTTCTAGTGTTAATCTAGCCAACCTTTTCTAGTGTATAGTTAGTTTTCTTATCCAAAGGTTTACAACAAACCAAACATAAGATTATTAACCTTATTTCTACTCAAATGTTACTTAAATTGCAAATAAAAAAATGTCTTGTTCATGGGAAGAAAATTTTGCTTTTTAAAAAAAAAATTATTCCTAAAGAAATGATAAAATCTAACAATACAAGAAGTAATTTTACGGTTGGAATTTTAGTAAAATTATTTTAAGATATTATACATATTGTAGGTTTGGCTAGATTCAAGAATATTTCACTCAGTTTTCACTCAATATTTTGCAGTGATCATATTCTGTGTGTAATGAGATTTCATGGCTCCACGTAAAATATTGTAAAATTTTTTACCAATCTCACTCACACCTCAAGGCTCTCTCTCTTTAAGTCAGGTGTGCCCAACCAGTCGATCGCGGTCGACCGGTCGATCGCAGACTGCTTTCCAGTCGATTGCGAGAGTAAACTACCTTCTGGTTTGTCCTTTCTCTCTCTTCACTGTTTCCACGCCTCAGACCTCAAATCCATAAAACATTATGCTTTATAGACATAGTATTTCTGAGTAAAGAAACCCTGTACTTATTTAAAAAAAAAAACAGTTCTTTATTTTCCCTTACAAGATCACTGATTAAGTTCGGCTCTGTGCTGAAAATTTAAACCAACGGAATTAGTGGCTGCATTTGAAATCGCATACTAACATACTACTCATACTATTTCATATAAATATATGGCAGAAATAGCGAGAGTAGTATGCTAGTACGCTAATCTGAATTTAGCCAGGGTTTTAGCTACAGTATAGGTACGTTACATTATTAGTAGAGACTCACTGTTTACTGTAAGTAGAGATGTTGAGAGAGCTGCAATTTAAGCAAAGTAAAAAACAACTGTGGCAGAAGGAAATAAAAACGAAGGGCAATTTGGGTCGCCATTTCAAAACCGTGCACAAAAAACTACGATGCAGATTTCCCGGCTAAATCAGCTCGACGCACCTGAAAAGTCCAGGAGTTGAAGAGGCAGTTAGCAGCACAGCAGTCCATTTTCACCAGGCCAAACACCAAGGGTAAGGCTGCAGCTATACTGTAGCATCTTATCGCATCAGTCACGTTCTTGCAAAACACAAGAAGTCTTTCAAGGATGGCAAAGTTTGTGACTTCAAGAATAAAAGTGATATCATAGCTGCCATTAAGGACGTGCAATTATCCCGTGGCACTGTTACACGGCGATGTGAGGGAATGTGAGGGATGTCGAGGCGCAGTTAAGGAAGGATATTGAACAGTGTGAATGTTTTTCTCTTCAATTTGATGAGTCGACTGATGTTGTGGATGTGGCACAGCTGTGTGTTTTCATTAGAATGGTTTTTGGAGACATGAGTGCAAAAGAAGAGCTAGGGTTAGGGTTAATAACTTTCAGTTATAACTAAAATTAGACTGTTTTATTATATATGGATTAGGGCTACTTTCTGCTTGTTTTGTGCACATTAAATATGTAAATATGCTATGAATAGCAACTGGCTTTCTGTTTGGACTGGTAGATCTCGGCACACTGACAAATTAAAAAGATCTTTGTTCAAAAAAGGTTGGGCACCCCTGGTTTAAGGTGTGTATTCCTCCTGCACTCAAAGGAAATCTCACTAATTCTCCTTCTCCCATTATTTATTTTTGTTTTCCTGTAATATTTGCAAATGAATTTGAATGGTTCTTGGTTGATTAAATAAATTTTAAACAAATAAGTAAATTAAGCCACAGAAACCAGTTTAAATAAACAAATGAATTAATCAGAATGTCTCTCCCATGAACTTTATATCCAGTCAAGTCCTGCTTGATCAAACCCCCCTTATGGGAGACATCCAAGGCCATGACTTCTTGGAATTCTCACTGAAAGATTGAATATTTAATCCTTAAAGTGTTTTCCCTAAATTATTAAACTGAGCATCTAAACAGTGTGATGAGTGTATTTGTAATATAGTACTAATGAAAGCATAATCTCACTATATATACAGTAGTAATATTTTCAAGAGCAGACCAATGCGAAACAATAACAGGATTCCCCGTTTCCCCCCAAGCAGCTTGTCTTCTCCATGTTCTAGTACTTCTCCCATGCCTTTTTATAACCATCACAAGTGCATTGGAAAAAGCCAGAATGCTGTCCCCCCTGTCAGTGGGGCCGGAGAGGTGGTGGGAAGCTGTCATTCTGACGAAACTTCAGAATGCATTTTCCGAGCATCCAGTGTGTCTGAGTTGACATGAGCTTCCTCCCCTTGTGGATTTAACACCACGTGTACACGCTTCCTGGGTGTCGCTGTTGCAATTCATTGCCAGGCTGGAGTAAGCAGAGCTTGGGATCCAAAAGCATCCTGGCTTTATTAGCATTCATTTATTGTCAATTGTTATATGCTGTATAATATTGCGTTGTTAAGTCAGGAAGGACTACACGAGTACCGAAGCTTGGAGAAACTTCCCACTCTGAGTTATTGAGTCCAATCAGTAGAAGCAGGCGAGAGGCATTTCACTTCCGAACATGAAAAGCGATCCTATTTTCAGAGCCGTGAGAGGAGGAGAGAGCAGAAATATTTCATTAATGGGCGTCTGACTCCAGTCTGAGTGCCGCTCTCGGCTCCTTATCCCACACAAGCCAGATTCCGAGCTGGTTATGGGGTCATAAATTACATATTGACTGCCTCATTATGCTCATTCGATTTCACCGCGATCAAATGTGCTATTGAAGTGTCAGACCCAAGGAAGTGTGGATCCCAGGTAGGGGAGGGCGGAGGAGCTCTGGCCGTTCCTGATTCGTCGAAGCATGGTGAAAACAAGGACGATGATTTGTGTGATGGTTTTCTTGTTCACTTCACTCTTATTTCTTCCAAGGGATTGCTCCTAATATTGATTGCTCTGGAGTTAAAAGTGCGTCATCATTGGAGAATGACGTTATTGAGGTTGATATTCTATTAATTCTGATTGTTTTTCCGCATCTGTAGTCTTATGCCCTTATTGTTTTATTAAGCTCTAAATAAATTACCCTGCATTGATTTGATTTGTTTGTAAATATTGGACCACTATCCTAGTGAGAATTGCAATGCCTGCAACATGCAGCCACATATAGTATAAACATGATAAAGTACAAAGGGCGTTCAGGTCAATCCTGGACTTTTAATTGTGCAGAATAAGAGAACACAGTTCTAATAGTAAAAATTCCCTTTATTTCTCTATATTTCCCTGCTACACCAATGCACTTATCACAGTGTTTCACCATCAAGGTAGAAAACCATGATCAAACTGCCTGCTTCATGTCTGAAACGCTGGCCTCCCAGGAACTCCTTAAATGGTCCAAATGTATGGAAATGGTTTTGCAGCGTGGTCAGAACGGTACAGGTGATGTGGCAATAACTCTCAGCTGAGTTCCTGTAATGTACTGTTCCGCAAGTTGGCGAGAAGTTATCTGTTGATTTTCAAGTATCAGACGTTCCACTCGCTAATTCTTCACAGAAACGACACGGAGTCACCTCAGCCAGGATCATCTTTCATGGAAATATGGCCTTCTTTCAAATGTTTTACTGCAGCTAAGAGTCTCATCACAGAATGGTCTTCTGTAAACCATTCACCAATTCACCACAATTCTACAAGTCAAAGTTGAGGTTTGACTTCAACACTTATCTGTTTAAACTTGTAATTCTGATTCACCTTTGGACCAAACACCTGAGTCCAATGACACAGACCCTCCCCGACCTGACTGGCATGGTTGGTAGGGCCAGGGACTCTGTGTTAGACAGTTAAACTAGCTAATTCCTTCCTTATCGTGGTGGCCAGAGGGCCGACTTCTGGCACCGTCTTAGCTACGCCTATACTAAGATTTTAATTACATCCATGTGCATAAATTTGCTTAATATTAACTAACCTAAGTCTATGATTTACAGGATATGTTTAAGCTGATTGTTGCATCAGCAATACCGCTAACATTTAACACTCTCTTAATCTGCTATTCATCACCTGTGTGTAAAAGCAATGGACCGTCATGTTTGTAAAAATGAGGGCTAGCCTTTATTTAAACACCTCTACAAAGCTGTTTGTTTGTGCAAATCGCTGCCTTTTAATGGTTCATCAGCTCATTTTTATTCTAACGTGGCACTGAGCGCTCTCGTACCGCCTGCTCTTTCAGGTTCATTATCTTTCAGCCATGTGGCTTTTTAAACCGCGACCAGCAGAGTACTTCATTAGCAACATGCCCTGCAAATATGCTGTCAACACACTCGTTTCGAAATTGTTTTTTCACACTGATCTGAGCACATTGTTATAATGGAGGTTTTTGTGCATTCCACCAGAGAGAGAGAGAGAGAGAGATGAGGCAGGAAGTATCGGCATGGCGAGTGGGGACTACAGGAAGTCGTTAGACAGGGCTGGTAATTGAATGCGCGAGATGGAGCGTGGCGTGGGCTTGTCTGAGTGAGAAGCTGACGACCTTGAGTGAAGAAGCGGGCTTTAATTAGCACGGTGCGCTCAGGTGAACTCCTTCAAGCCAAATGAAGAGGAGAAGACCGCCTCCTCTCCTAATGGAGACTCCACTCACAAGCAGTTTGTTTCAGTGCTCTCGCTGAGGTGCGATGCATTTCAATTACACACAGAGTCACTGATGATTATTGCTAAACATGTCCCTCACGCTCATGACATGTCATTTACTCTGTGGCGAGTGGTACGCCTTGTCTTATGTCGTGCGTACACCCAGACTGGGAAGAAAGTGTGGGAGATGGAGAGACTCAAGGAGACATGAAAAGAATGGAAGGAAGAAAGAAAATAATGAAGGAAAGAAAGAAGAAACCAGAGAAGGATTGAGGGAAGAAAGGATAGAAAGGAAAGGAGATAACAAAGATAAGAGAAGAAAACAGAAGAAGTGAGACAGCAAAAGGGGAGACGGATGGGGAAAAGAGAGAGACAGAGAGAGAGAGAGAGAGAGAGAGAGAGAAATACATAGTGAGACAGGCAATGAGTGAAAGAATGAAAGGGAAACCAGAAGCAATGGGAAGAGAGAAGTAAGACAGAAGGAGACATGAGACAGCAAGGGAAATAGGGGGAGATGAAAAAAGACATGAATAAACTGGACATAAAAACGGAAAGAAAGAAATGCAGTCAAGGAGAAGAAAGGATGAAAAATAGAGACTAGAAGAAAAGGAAAAGGAGAGACCAGGTGACCAAGATGATAAATAAATGAAGGAAGCAATAAAAGGAGAAGAAAAGAAGGGAAAATCATGTGCTGTTTACAGAGAATCCGAAAGTTTAGAACAAAAAAAAAAAATCCTCTAAAGTTTTGAAAATGACATCCCTCAGCTCCTTATGTAAAAGTAATCCGGGGTGAATAGGTTTTAAGGAACTGGACAGGATCTAATGAACGGTGTTGTGGTGACCCACACGGAAAGAACCTATATAAACATATATGTTTTAATATAGGTTTTGATATAGGTTTTTAATATATGTGACATATATAAAATTGGCCGTTTTCCTATATTATATGTACATATATGTACATATATGCGTGCATATACAGTATGCATGCATATATGTACCTATATAGACATATATAAAATTGGCCGTTTTCCTATATTATATGTACATATATGCGTGCATATATGCGTACATATATGTACCTATATAGTAATACAGTATATGTGACATATATAAAATTGGCCGTTTTCCTATATTATATGTACATATATGCGTGCATATATGCGTGCATATATGAACCTATATAGTAATACAGTATATGTGACATATAAAATTGGCCGTTTTCCTATATTTTATGTACATATATGCACATATATAGGTACATATATGCATGTATATATGTGTGCATATATGCACCTATATGTTTACCTAGATTAGTAAAAAAAAATCCATAGCTGCTAGACAACATAAATAAAAGCCCAAAATGTAGAAATTAAATTTTTTTTATTTTCTTAAGAACAATCAACTAGTAAAAGAACAAAAACATGACAAAAAACTGAACAGGAAGAAAAAAATATATTTTGTGGATCTTCCCAGCTCAGTGAGCTTTGAATTGATAGATGTGCCTATCTGCCTTCGGGTGGCTGCCGACCACTTCTTCAATGTAGCATCTAGAGAAGACAAAAATAATAAGACAGTATAATAATAATAAATTATTATTTATTAAAACTTCAGACGACAACAATTAGTGCCACGAGGTTATTTGCAACACTATATGTTCTACAAAATAGAGGACTACACACCCTACAGCGCAATACCCCAGAAATGTGGCTTTAGAAGAGGAAAGGTAGGATTAAGAAGTGAGCAAGCGATGAATTAGTATTATAGGTACCAAGCAGATACAGTAACAATAATGGGTGCCCTACCTTATGCAGTCTCCATTGATGGCTAATAAACATTGATACAAGTAGGCTATGGTTAAAGTGGTGAACTTATAATGTTTTTTTCTCTTCTCAACGCATTATGCATTTACTCACCAATAATGGCTACCTTTTTAATTTGGTCCAGTCTCCAATTCGAAGGTGCCCAGCAGCAGATTCCGTACCATGGCAGTAGCAGAGGTGGCAAGGCGGGTTGCTCTCCACGCTTCTGCCTGGCAAAACACCCCAGAGCCCTTTATAACTTCAATCTGAAAAATAATTTCACATCACAATATTCATTTATTGGCAACTTTTAGAAACTTTTCATGTTTCATACTGATTCTCATGTTTAGCTTCCCAATAGTTAATAGGATTTTATGTATAAATGCAGATTAATGATAAAGATACATGCAGGGTAAAACTGCAACAGGAACAGTACAAAATAAAAACTGAAAAAAGACGGACATTCAGAGTAAAACAGTGCAAGATAAAAAAAAAAAAACTGTACAAAACATATATGCAGGGTAAGCATTGGTTGGAGCAATGTCCAAGCAGTGTAGAGAAATATTTCTGTACGACTTCATTGTTTTGTGCTGTGTAGTATAGTATTGTAATAGCTGATCAGAGGGATCAACTCCCCATGTGCTGGTTGTACGCAGTCACAGGAAATGTCTTTGTAGTCCATGTACCTTGTAATTTCACCCTCATCTTCACCGCGTCTACTATATAAGCAGAATGGATGGTACAACATGTAGATACTTCTCGTGTGTCCATCCACTTCACAAATGCAAGAGGTCCATCTGAACGGAACTTGCGTGTCCTGATGTGAGGGGCTGGTGAAGGCAAGGGTGATGCAGACACATTCCTAAAAACAAATAAATAAAAAAAATGTTAGCCTATACTGTTCAGAGTAAATGGATGTGCAATTAATATGGATGCATAATATAAACAGAGATGACCAAAAAATGTATCCACACTTCAACATGAAAAATATACACCTCTCTTCTGTAGGTCACATGACAGCATCAATGATGGTGATAGATAATACTACACACTGCTTGCATAATTCAATTTGAGTTTTAAAAAAGGCCATAGTTAATTGTGAAAGTGTGTATACATTTTTGTGCCCCTCTGTATTTTTGATGGGCAATAGGCTGGGCAAATATCTGTTGATGGACAACAGACCATGTAGTGGATCTCAAACATTTACAACTGAGACATTAGCAAACACCATCCATTGGACATTACACACATATTGAACACATTCTAAACAATTACATCTTATCAGGCATTTGTAAATACACGCTAAACAAAAGGGATTATATACATTTACACCAAAGAAATATTCATAAGCATCACTTAGCTACATAAGGCAGTATTTTAGCCACCTGGAACTAGCTTGTTTGTGCTAAATAACATTACTGATAGCAGTGTTATAAGCTAACCAAAACAGAGCCAAATATATATTAACAACCATAATCTAAAGCTATCCAAAACAAGGTGAAATACATTAGAACATTTATAAACATCTGTAAACTCCATAAGGCATTAGCTTAGCCACTGGGAAATATCATGTTTGTGCTAAATGAGGCAGCATGTTAGCATGATATATCTAAACTATATAAATGGCATTGAAAGCCAACATGTCGCACAAGCTGACAAGAGATAGCTGTAGTGAGGAAAATATTTACTAATATTAGTTTAATATTATCAGAATAAGAGTTATATAAGACTTAATAACTTACCCAGTGTAGCATGGGTCTATTCTCTGTTCAAAATGCTCCTATTCGGAGTCACACAGTCTTCTTCTGAGGCAAATGTAAACTCCTCCAACTTTCCAGGAGTTTCCTCGGATGTGTAAGCGCGTGCCATCTTCCAAAACGTGCAGAAACTTCACTGAATCTGAGTATTTTCAAACCTGTCTCTCTGTGTGTGTGTGTGTGTGTGTGTGTTGATCAGGCCGGTGTCTGGGGGCGTGGCCTAGTATGTGAATTACCCTGACTGATTTCCGTGTGATTGGCGTGTGGGCGTGTCCTGCCTCGAGTTATTAGCATATAAGTGCGACAGAAATTCTGTGCCTCTCCTTGGTTTATACGGATTACATAAACTGAGAATATTTGTTTTCAATGTGACTTGCATCATTTAAAAGTAGACACTTTAAGATATATAGATATATTTCTCATTTCAGTTAATTTTAGTGACGTCTTTCAAAAAGATTTTCACGGAGACTGAGGTTTCATATATGTGCATATATCCTCATATACTGTATGTGGACAATTTGGATACCAATTTAATGTGTTCGCACATAAGTTTTTATGCATTTTTTTAAAGTTAGTTCTTAGTTATTGCCTTGATAATAGAAAATATAAGCTAGGCATCATGTATGACAGTTGCCAAAGTGAGATATGAGCTAAAATGACCAGATCCTGCCATAGGAGACATATCTTGTATGTACATATAGGGCTTATATGTGGATATAAAGAAGCAATACAGGAGACCTATATGGCCTGTATATGCACATATATGCACCTCAATGTTGCCTATATGTGGCATATATACGCATATATGCAGCATATATATTATCAAATATATGCATATATACTGCATATAGGTTTCATATATGCGCAGATATCCTCATATAGGTGCGGTTATATGCGCATATATACTGCATATAGGTTTCATATATGCGCATATATCCTCATATAGGTGCGGTTATATGCGCATATATACTGCATATAGGTTTTATATATGCGCATATATCCTCATATAGGTTCTTTCCATGTGGGGAGGTTGTGTGTGTGTGTGTGTGTGTGTGTGTGTGTGTGTGTGTGTGTGTGTGTGTGTGTGTGTGTGTTGGGGGATTGGATAAATACGCACCCCTAACCCAAAGATCATAATAATTCACAACACTTAACTTTCATTACCAGCTAATAAGTGAGCAGATACAGTAAGCAGTGAATGTAGTGTACTTGCATTCTCATATTCATACTTTATATTGTGCTTCCTGAGTATAAATTTGCAGGATAATTAATCCTTAGGAGAATGATAGCAAAACTAATTGTGCTCTCAATCCAGTGTCTAAATACATAATAAATCATAAATAACGGCGCTAAATCATTTTAGAAAAGCTCAAAATGCCTTGTCAAATTTATTCAAGTAACATGCACAGCAAACAGTTTTAACGATGCGTATACAGTAGTTATATAACTGTTGATTAAAAATATGAAAAAAAATACATAGGAAAATAATGACAACAGCACATTAATCAATATTTATTTGTTTGCCTCTTGCTCTCGCGCTCTCATCTCATTACCTTGCGACTAGTGAAAAGAAAACCGTCTCCACACAGCACCAGTGACCTTCAGAGTGCTTCGCTCTGTTCTCTCTGACTCTCAGACAGCCGCTTGGGCAGTTTATGTAATAATTGACTTCCACCAACTGGCCACTTCATTAGGTACACTTTGCTAGTACTGGTGTTGGACACACTTTTGTCTTAAGAACTACGAGGTGCTGGAAACACTCGTTAGACATTGTTCATCCATATTGACATGAGAGCATTGTGCAGTCGCTGCAGATTTGTCAGTTGGTCGTCCCAAACTCCCACTGCACCACATCCTAAATGTTCTCTACTGGATTGAGAGCTGGTGACTGTGGAGGCCGTGTGAGTACAGTGACCTCGTTATCATGTTCAAGAAACCAGTTTGAAATTATTCCAGTTTTGTGACATGACACGTTATCTTTTGAATATAAACGGATGGAAACGATCAGTCACAATACTCAGGTAGGCTGTGGAATTTAAACCATTCTCAATTGGTACTAAGGGAAGCAAAATGTACCAAGAAAATATCCTCACATTAATAAACCACCACCAACAGCCTGAACGCACCATTGAGTTCATGCCTTCATATTGTTTTCACCAAATTCTGTCCAAACCTTCCGAATGTCTAGCCAGAAATTGAGACTCATCATACCTAGTAATGTTTTTCCAATTTACTATTGTTCAGATTTGGTGAGCCTATGCAAATCGCCTTGACCATGTCCACATGCATTAATGCTCAGAGATGCTGATTAAATATTTGCGTTAAAAAGCAGTTGAACAGGTGTACCTAACAAAGTGGCCGGTGACTTAAACTTTGTTCTACCTTTCTAATTAATGTGATGGTTGGCTTTGATGGGAATAAATTTATTAGTGATAAGAAAATTATATACATACATACAGTATTTCAACACAAACGCTACCTTAGACATTAATACAAACATAGCATGCTCCTAAAAACAAAAGCTGCTGAGATAAGTAAAAAATAAAAAAAATGAGAAGACAGGATGAAAGTCTAAGACGAGATGGGATGTAATAAGAAAAAGACCAAGAAAGACCGACATAGTTGTTGTGGAATAAAAAAAAAAAGGAAATATGAAGGAAGAAAGGAGGGAAGGAATGAAGGAGATAGGGGTATGAAAGACAGGAAGAGACAAGAAGGATGATGAAGATGATGGGAAAAAAAGATAGGCAGAGGTAGGAATAAATACTAAAAGAGATGGGAAGAAAGATGGGAAGAGATGGGAAGAAAGACTGGAAGAGAGGACAAGAAAGACGGAGGAGATGAGAAGAAAAATGGGAAAAGATAGAAAGAAAGATGGGAAATAAGACTGGAAGAGATGGGGGGGAAAGACTGGTAGAGATGGGAAAAGATGAAAGAAAGACAGGAAGGAAGACAGAAAGAGATGAGGACCACAGGAAGGTACTGATGCATTAGTGATGTGGGTTTTGCTTACAAATTATCAACTCATCAGTAAATGCCATGCAGAATTTCTTTTAATAAATACATTTTAATTGCAATATTTTCCAATTGCACAGTATATGTTCAGTAATGTTTCAGTCTTAATTATGATTTTTTCAATGTGCTAATTAAAACAGACCCACACAGATTCAGCAGCAGTGTTTGCCTTTCTTTGATTACTTTCTCCCCCAAACATTTATTTTGTTCTGTGACTTTACTGAAGCCTGTAAGTGAAACAGAATTGAGCTGAGCTCTGTAGTCCTGACCCTGAGTGATCCAGAGCTGAAAATGACCCCAGGTTATACAAGAGCTTCGCTTTGCACCATTTAAAGTGTGTATTAAGGTGTTGCACTTTAGTAAATGTCAACAGACTGAATCAAACGTCTGGAATTTCCATGGCGCTACGGTTTACCATGCATGACCAAACCTTGTGTGTAAAATGTGAGCCGGTTATTGGTTCCCTGCTGGTCAACATTAAATAGATGCCTATAATTATTACCAGTCATCAACGTATCATTTAACCAGTTGCTAATGTTAAAAGTATTTTAATTATCTTTCTCCTAATTAGCCACACTAATAATGATCATTGGGATAAATAATTGAAGGCTATAGTAGTCTTGCGCTGCTTTTTTTTTCCAGTTCAGTTGTATGTCAGTTAATAATTCATGCATAATTACTGTATGTTACTGGATAATTAAAGAGTAACTAAATGTTTCTAAATAATATCAAAGTAATCTGATATTGATGGTTTGTATAGCTCTATTCAGTGATGTGAGCCAGATGTTCTACATTCCTTGCGTGTATCAGAGGCAGATGTTGTGCTCCAAATCTGAAAGGTCTCTGAATGCAGTCATGCATAAAGATTTAATCTTTCTTTCTTTTTTTTCACCAAGTCAGGTTGAAAACTGTATTATACATCCACTCCTGTTGTATATGTATAAGCCCAGGACAAAATTTCTCCAACGGAGTCTGCTAAATTAGAAACAGATTTCTTTCCATTGTTGCTGAGAACCTTGAAAAGTCCTCAGTGTTAAAAACAGAACTTTTCTACTCTAGCGCTACATTCACACCCAGCCCCTGACAGTCGCTCGAGGTTTGAATTACCTGTAATAGCTGATTAACATCTCCATATGCTGGTGTACCTAAACATCATCTTCTAAATAATAAAACTCACTTTAAACAATTCACTAGTGTGTGGTTATTTTAGTTACATATTACGTGTCTGGGTTTGTTGGCAAATTTTCACCACAATCTACCTAAACTCACTATTCACATTCTCTAGACACATCAAGTGCTCTGCTACTTTGTTCTTCATCTTCAGAATACTGTATCTCCATTCTCATTTAATGAGAGTGTATTTAAGGCAGAATAAGATATAATTATGGTGTTAATTATTTTATTTTTTTCAAGTCAGTCAGCAATGGATGCTCCAGTTTCAATCCTTACAAGGAACTTTGAATTCATGGATGGATGGATGGATTTAAATTCCCAAAATAAGTAAAGGGCAGTATGGTGATTGACGAGTGGAAAGTATTAAATAGGTGCATGATGAGAAATGGTTAGATGGATGTAAATAGATATCTATGGATGGATGGATGGATGGATGGATGGAAGGATGGATGGGTGGATTATCGTTAAATAGTACGATGCATAAATGGATGTATAGGGTGGATTCGTGGATGGAGAAAAAAGATGTCCATATTGGTGATTTGGATGGACGGTTTCCTAGATTAATAGTTTTAGTTGCTATTGGGATTGTTTGATGGACTAATTGATGGATGTATGGATAGATGGAATATAGTAGATGGATTTGAATCAACTAAAAGTAGATATGGCGCCGTCATGAATCAACTAAAACCAATATGGCGCCGGTGAGGTCGGCTGCCGTCACGACTGCTCCGACCACCTTTTTTTTGTTTTTTAAGTTAGTTTTCAGTCAAAATCAGCAAAATCACCACCCTTGAGTACATAAGGTATGATAGAGACACTCTTGTTTCTATTGGTATACAATGTACTCACAATTCGACGTTTTTAACTCCGGATCCGAGCTGGCCGAGTGAGATCCTGAGGGAGAACAATCGACGCGACGTGAAGCGGCGGCTCCGAGGGAAACGAGCCGGCATCAGGAACAGGCTGAGAGCACGTGCACACCGCACACCTCTGCCTAGCATCCTGCTCGCCAACGTCCAGTCATTGGAAAACAAACTCGATGACCTCAGGGCCAGGATAAAATTCCAGAGAGACATTCGGGACTGCAATCTGCTCTGCTTCACCGAGACATGGCTGAACCCAGCGGTGCCAGACCACGCCATACAACCAGCCGCGTTCTTCTCGGTTCACTGCATGGATAGGATGCAGGACTCGGGAAAGTCAAGGGGAGGCGGCGTGTGTTTGATGGTGAACAACAGCTGGTGCAACAGCGCGAGCGTTGTTCCTCTTACACGCTCCTGAACACCAAACATGTCATGTCTCAGCCTCCACAACTCTCAGCATTGGAGCCCCCCAGGGGTGTGTTCTGAGCCCCCTGCTGTACTCTTTGTACACATATGGCTGTGTGGCCACTACCAGCTCCACCACCACCATTAAGTTTGCTGACGACACCGTCGTGGTGGGCCTGATCTCTGATAACAAGAAGACAGCCTACCTGAAGGAGATTAGGATTCTGGAGAGCTGGTGCCAGAGGAACAACTTCCTTCTAAACGTCAGTAAGACAAAGGAGTTTATAGTGGACTTCAGCACTAAGCAGGAGAGGAACTACCAGACCCTCATCATCAATGACAGCCCAGTGGAGAGAGTGGACAGCTTCAAATACCTCGGTGTTCTCATCACGCATGACCTATCATGGTCCTGCCACATCATCACCGTTTTGAAAAAGGCCCGACAGTGTCTCTACCACCTCAGGCGCTTGAGAGACTTCCGACTGCCCTTCAAGGTGCTCAGGAACTTTTACTCCTGCACCATACAGAGCATCCTGACGGGAAACATCTCAACCTGGTTCGGGAACAGCACCATGCAGGACAGACGAGCTCAACAGAGGGTGGTGTGATCAGCTGAGTGCATCATCCGCACCGAGCTCCCTGACCTGCACTCGATCTACAGCAGGAGGTGCTGGACCAAGGCCAGGAAGATCGTGAAGGACCTCAGCCATCCCAACAATGGACTGTTCTCTCTGTTGAGGTCAGGAAAGCGATTCCGCTCCCTGAAGGCCAACACAGGGAGACTGAGGAGGAGCTTCTTCCCGCAGGCGATACGGTCTCTCAATCACACCACCACACAGTACTGACCCACACATCTGGTTTTTACATACACTCTGGACTTTCTGGACATTCGTTTACACTAGTGACCACTGCACATCTACACTTCGTGGTCATCAAACCACTCAAATCACAATTACAAGTCACTTTAAATAAATCACTTTAAGCATATTCGCACTGCACAAGACACTTTAAACATGTGGATTGCATAACCCTGGACATTATTTTATTCTTTCCTAGTTAAATTTACCCTCTATTTTATTTTTCATATTTATTTCCTATTCCAATTCATAGTCTTTTATTTTAAGGTCACGAGCAGTTGTCTAAGCATTTCACTGCATATCGTACTGTGTATGACTGTGTATGTGACAAATAAAATTTGAATTTGAATTTAAGATTTGCGGCTCTCACAGACCTGTAACTCCTTCTTTAAGAGGCTCCTCTGTCCTCCACTTGTTACCTGTATTAATGGCATTTGTTATCATTATAAAAGACACCTGTCCACAACCTCAAACAGCCACACTCCAAACTCCACTATGGCCAAGACCAAAGGTGCTGTCAAAAGACACCAGAACAAAATTGTAGACCTGCACCAGGCTGGGAAGACTGAATCCCTCGATCTGGGGCTCCACGCAAGATCTCACCTCGTGGGGTCAAAATTATCATAAGAACTGTGAGCAAAAATCCCAGAACCACACGGGGGGACCTAGTGAATGACCTGCAGAGAGCTGGGACCAAAGTAACAAAGGCTACCATCAGTAACACACTGCACCGCCAGGGACTCAAATCCTGCAGAGCCAGATGTGTTCCCCTGCTTAAGCTAGTACATGTCCAGGCCTGTCTGAAGTTTGCTAGAGAGCATTTGGATGATCCAGAAGAGGATTGGGAGAATGTCATGGTCAGATGAAACCAAAATAGGTAAAAACTCAACTTGTCGTGTTTGGAGGAAAAACAAAACCATACCTACTGTGAAGCATGGGGGTAGAAACATCATGCTCTAAGGCTGTTTTTCTGCCAAGGGACCAGGACGACTGATCTTTGTAAAGGAAAGAATGAATGGGGCCATGTAATGTGAGATTTTGAGTGAAAACCTCCTTCCATTTGCAAGGGCATTTCGAAGTCCTGGAGTGGCCTAGCCAGTCTCCAGATCTCAACCCAATAGAAAATCTTCGGAAGAAGTTGAAAGTCCGTGTTGCCCAGTCACAGCCCCAAAACATCAACAGGAATTGGCCAAAATATCAGCCACAGTGTGAAAACCTTGTGAAGACCTACAGAAAATGTTTGACCTCTGTCATTGCTAACAAAGTGTATATAACAAAGTATTGAGATGAAATTTTGTTATTGACCAAATACTTATTTTCTACCATAATTTGCAAATAAATTCTTTAAAAATCCTACAATGTGATTTCTTATTTTGTCTCTCATAGTTGAGGTATACCAATGATGAAAATTACAAATTGGGTAGATGATAAGAAATTGATGAATGGCTATGGAAGGAAGGATAGATTTAATTGCTGGATGGATAACGCAGAGATTAATATTTTTGGGATAAATGTATAAGGAATGGCTGAATAAATGGTTTATAAATGAATGTATAGGGCGAACTCATTTGATAGAGAAATTGTTGTTTTGTTTGGTGCATTGAATGAATGGATAGATACGTAGATGGATGGATAGTTTCAATCCCTAATCTGAGGATAAACTTTTAATGTATGCATGGAACGATGGAAGAATGATAGATAGATTGATGGATAACTTTTATTGATCCCGACCTGTTGTACTGATGTAGGGTAATTGCTTTGTCCGATTTTACTTGTGTGCTTAACCAGGCCTGAATGTAAGCTTTGGTCCTTATTGCTGAGATACATGGTGATCAGGGTAAGGTCATGGGTGTGACCTGGGAGACTCAGAGGAGTTAACTCCTGGCTGGATTGGTAGAAACTCTTTTGAAAGCCATTTCTCTGTCTTCCTCTCCATCATGCCCTCTTGGGACATCAACTCAAGATCACATCTCTCAGATCAATAGCATAATTCACCAAGCGTGAGGCGAGACACCGGGTCAGGCTGGCTGAAAGATTTGCCCCATAACTCATGACACATTTGCTGCCATTACTTAAGAGGCTGACCCCATTAATAAGGCTTCTTCATTGCCGGCAAGGCACAGGGAAGGGTTTGTCAAGCTAGGGGACAAGAAGACATGTGTGCACACACACACACACACATAGACATCATCAAAAAATATCACTCTGTCTTAGAGAAATGGACAAAGAGCTGAGTTTGGAGAGTAGACACATTGGTATCAACTTTCCCTCACATCTCTGCTCTGACTGTTTTAGTACCCACTTCCCCTTTCTACAATGCTTGATTAGACAAAAGCTCTATCTGCCACTGTGTTCCAACATACCTCGAAGAGTATTTTTGGACTCTTTGGCCAAAGGGGTTATGCATTGCAAGCCAAATACCGATATAAATCCAACCGATGACAGGTTTACAGTGGTGTGAAAAACTATTTGCCCCCCTCCTGATTTCTTATTCTTTTGCATGTTTGTCACACAAAATGTTTCTGATCATCAAACACATTTAACTATTAGTCAAAGATAACACAAGTAAACACAAAATGCAGTTTTTAAATGAGGGGTTTTATTATTTAGGGAGAAAAAAAATCCAAACCTACATGGCCCTGTGTGAAAAAGTAATTGCCCCCTGAACCTAATAACTGGTTGGGCCACCCTTAGCAGCAATAACTGCAATCAAGCGTTTGCGATAACTTGCAACGAGTCTTTTACAGCGCTCTGGAGGAATTTTGGCCCACTCATCTTTGCAGAATTGTTTTTCTAGCATGAACCACCTTTTTAAGGTCATGCCACAACATCTCAATAGGATTCAGGTCAGGACTTTGACTAGGCCACTCCAAAGTCTTCATTTTGTTTTTCTTCAGCCATTCAGAGGTGGATTTGCTGGTGTGTTTTAGGTCATTGTCCTGCTGCAGCACCCAAGATCGCTTCAGCTTGAGTTGACGACCAGATGGCCGGACATTCTCCTTCAGGATTTTTTGGTAGACAGTAGAATTCATGGTTCCATCTATCACAGCAAGCCTTCCAGGTCCTGAAGCAGCAAAACAACCCCAGACCATCACACTACCACCACCATATTTTACTGTTGGTATGATGCTCTTTTTCTGAAATGCTGTGTTACTTTTACGCCAGATGTAACGGGACACGCACCTTCCAAAAAGTTCAACTTTTGTCTCGTCGGTCCACAAGGTATTTTCCCAAAAGTCTTGGCAATCATTGAGATGTTTTTTAGCAAAATTGAGACGAGCCTTAATGTTCTTTTTGCTTAAAAGTGGTTTGTGCCTTGGAAATCTGCCATGCAGGCCGTTTTTGCCCAGTCTCTTTCTTATGGTGGAGTCGTGAACACTGACCTTAATTGAGGCAAGTGAGGCCTGCAGTTCTTTAGATGTTGTCCTGGGGTCTTTTGTGGCCTCTCGGATGAGTTGTCTCTGCGCTCTTGGGGTAATTTTGGTTGGCCGGCCACTCCTGGGAAGGTTCACCACTGTTCCATGTTTTTGCCATTTGTGGATAATGGCTCTCACTGTGGTTCGCTGGAGTCCCAAAGCTTTAGAAATGGCTTTATAACCTTTACCAGACTGATAGATCTCAATTACTTTTGTTCTCATTTGTTCCTGAATTTCTTTGGATCTTGGCATGATGTCTAGCTTTTGAGGTGCTTTTGGTCTACTTCTCTGTGTCAGGTAGCTCCTATTTAAGTGATTTCTTGATTGAAACAGGTGTGGCAGTAATCAGGCCTGGGGGTGACTACAGAAATTGAACTCAGGTGTGATAAACCACAGTTAAGTTATTTTTTAACAAGGGGGGCAATCACTTTTTCACACAGGGCCATGTAGATTTCGAGTTTTTTTTCTCCCTTAATAACGTAAACCTTCATTTAAAAACTGCATTTTGTGTTCAATTATGTTATCTTTGACTAATAGTTAACGGTTTTTGATGAGCAGAAACATTTAAGTGTGACAAACATGCAAAAGAATAAGAAATCAGGAAGGGGGCAAATAGTTTTTCACACCACTGTATAACAGGTTGTAAATAGAAGCTCTGGTCATATTTTATGACAACCATCACTAAATCATCCTGATTCGTATTTCTCATCCACTTCCACCGCTGCTGCTCTCTAATAGCCTGGTGCCACTCCCAATACATGCTGTTTCTGTGCCTTTCTGCATGCTGGACTGTAAAAGGATTTATTCTCGATGTAATTGTGCTTTTAACAGGCACCACAGTACTGACTTCAATCACCATTTTGAAGCCATAATCGTGCAAGTCTATAGAGGCTAAATGGAGAGGACGGTGCATTAAATCCGTGTTTCAGCGATTTTGATATATGGCTTCTCATGTTACAGGGCTATGTGATTGGTTAGGGAAAAAAGATGGTAAAATAGTAGTCATGGTAGTTAATATACTTTAGTGTGCATGTATCATTGTTGTTGAATTGGGAAATCATATTTGTTTCCTAGCTTTTTAGAAAGCTTAGCACACATACATAACACATGTGTTACCAAAATAAAGAAAATGACCATTATTTGCAAAGTAAATGATTTACTTAGAGCACTCTAGCTGAAAAGATATTTAAAAAAAAAAGGTAGTGTGGTTTGGACTAAATTATCATAGCTGCTGGAATTTTGTAAAATATCAACCATGATTTGTTTTATCCTTCAGATTTATCTCATAAACACTTTAAAACACTAGACACTGAGAAAGTTTTAGAAACATGTGGAAATGGCTTGGAGCAAGGTCAGGACTCTGTACGGAGGATGTGGCAATAACTCCCAGCCGAGTTCCTATAATGTGCAAGTGGTGTTTGTGGGTGGATGTCCAGGAATGGCTTGCAGGTGGTCCAGAATGTTGGAGCAAAACGGTTTTATATATATATATATATTACAGCACAGTGAAATTCTTTTGCCACATATCCCAGTGCAGGGTCAGATTGCAGGGTCAGTCATGATACAGCGGCACTGTAGCAGATAGGGTTAAGGGCCTTGCTCAAGGGCCCAACAGTGGTAACCTGGTGGAGTTGGGGATCGAACTGCCGATCTTCCAGTCAGCAACTTAGTGTATTTATTTATCTATTTTTTTCATATTTTAATATATTTTTATTAGTTTTATTATTTTCTTGTATATTTATTGTCTTTTATTAGGTCAATCAATAAAATGAATCATGATCGATTTTCTGGAAAGAGCTATGTGACACTTGTCTTGAGAAGCACTACTGTATATACTGTAAATATGATTTACTTACTTACCTACAGTACTTACTGTACTTGTACTGTGTTGTGCTGTGATTAAGAGTTTTATCACTGTATTGGGCTTGAAATCTTCTATAATGTTGGTTTTACACGTTCATTCAACAGAAATTTCATCACAATTCCATTCGTATGTTATCCTAGGAAATAAGAATAATAATTTAATGAATAAATAAAGCACCCTGCCTCGTGCCCTGAGTCTCCTGGGATAGGCTCCAGGTCCCCGCGACCCTAAATACAGGATAAAGCGGTATAGAAGATGAATGAATGAATGAATGAATGAATGAATAGATGGAAGTGTGATTTTTTTATTATTTTTATTATTATTTTTATTATTATTATTATTGTTGTTGTTATTATTAACGACACAGTGGCTTAGGTGGTTAGCACTGTGGCCTTGCACTTCCTGTGTCCGGGTTCAATTGCAACCTCGGGGTCTGTGTGTGTGGATTTTTCATGTTCTCCCTGTGTTTGGTGGGTTTCCTCTGAGTACTCTGGTTTCCGCCAGGTTAGGCTTGTTGGTGTTCCTACTTGCCTGCAGTGCGTGAATGCGAATGTGAATGTTTCCTGAAGGTCGTACCATGGTCCCTTGTTCATTAATTATTATTATTATTTTTTTTTATTAACTGTTGTTATGAAGACAATGAAACACAAAGGTAACCAATCTAGCTAATTGTAAATAATCATTATTGTAAACTAATGAACTTATTGCATGAATTGCAAATGTTTTACTATAGCAGCACTTCTGCAGGTGTTTTGTTCCTTACTGTATATTACACGTAGATGCCAAAAATTAAAACGGAAGTTTGTATTTTCAGAGAATCTCTAAACCTATATGAGTTTAAGTTCTCCATTCCGTACAGATTTTTTTAACACTAGTAATTACGATCGTAAAGAATAAATAGTGCACCCGTGTGTACCGTACATAGACCTCTCCTCTGCTGCCGGATTCACAGAGTGCAACGAGTGCCGTTATCCATATTTTAATATGTGACTGTGGATTGTTATGTCATATTCATGTTTAGTAAGTAGTAAAACCACGCTTCAGTAACCTTCCCAGTCCAGTAACTCTTCTCAAGCTTCAAGCTTCACTGCTCCTCCTAACACCAAGAGATGCACAATTAGAGCTGGCTCGGCATCAGAGGTTCCCCTTGTGTGGTTGTTGGCTCTGCTGATTCTAATGCTCTTGTAGTTGTGGTTCAGGTGTTCGGAGCAGGTGTTCGGAGGAGATTTTCTCATGCACTCTATTGAGCTTTAATTTTTTATTTTTTTTTAAACACTCTGCTAAATACTCAACCATATGTTTTCTGGATTTGCCTGAAGTTTGGTAGCTTATGTTGAAATCACTGTGATGAACACACATCTTGTGTGGCCTGACTGAAACACCTCAGTTCAATAATTACCATGTTTAGCCAAATAATTTTGTCCATATAGTGTTTACGAATGTGAAACATTTCCATTTTTCTTTCATTCATTTGTTTGTTTGTTCATTTGTTTATTTTATTATCTTTACTGATTCTACTTTCTGAACATGTTAAACATCAATGAGCTCTAGATTAAATATTGTGCAACAGTATGATTAAACAAGTAGAAACATTTCAGGAATTAAATGCATATCAACATTAAAAATAACCTCTATCCTTCCTAATTAATTGGATATTTGCTAACAATTTTCTGCATTTTCCAAGCTCAAGCGTTTCAATCCTTAGTAAAATTCTTGATTAACCACAACACTGTAAGACTTTAACACTGTAACACTAGGTTACCATCCTCAGATTATGGCCTACTTAGCAATTTCTTGGAAATTTTAGTCCTTTTTGATTCTGAACAATAAAATAAATAAATCTTTTTTGCAATGCTAAGTATGCCATCAAAGAAGACCACATGAAATATTTTGTTGTTGTTGTTGTTTGTTTCTTACTAGAAATTAGTCAAAAAGAGGCTTGAACATGGCATACAGTACAATACAATTTATATTGATATTCAGCCACTTAGAACTTTTTTCCACAAGGTTGTGAAGGTTGCAGGATTACAGTAGGCTCAGTTTAAGGTAAAAAAGTGAAAGAACTGAAAATTTAAGATGAAGATTTAATATGACTAAAATAATAATAAAATAAGTGTTCAGACAGAAGCAAAGACATCCACTTGTGGGCCAGCCTGTATCTATGTCAGAGGCTTGTCCAAATGTCCAAATATTACATCTATATTTACATTAGCATCTGTCTTAGGGGAAAAGAGAATAAAAAGGGTGAGAACATAAGGACAAGACATTTTTTCCCTTAGCTGTCAAATGTTATGATGTAACATACAAGCAAGAGCCTAATTATAGGCAGTCTATTGTTTTTATTCCTTAGAACATGTGTGATACTGTATGTATGATATATTGGTAAAGCATAACTTAAAAAAACGACTTAAGTAGCAAAAGTACAGTATATTACAAATATATTCAGGTATGTGAACATGTGGTTCAGGTATGTGAACATTCAGGTATGTTCAGGTATGTGAACATGCTCAGTGGTTAAGGCATTGGACTGCAGTTCGGAAGATCCCAGGTTCAAACCCCGCAACCACCAAGTTGCCACTGTTGGGCCCTTGAGCAAGGCCCTTAACCCTCAACTGCTCAAATGTATAATGAGATAATAAAAAAAAATGTAAGTTGCTCTGGATAAGAGCATCTGCCAAATGCCTAAATGTAAATGAACATTAAAGATTAAACCATTAGAACCATCCAT
This sequence comes from Channallabes apus, assembly GCA_030522415.1. Classification (NCBI taxonomy): domain Eukaryota; kingdom Metazoa; phylum Chordata; class Actinopteri; order Siluriformes; family Clariidae; genus Channallabes; species Channallabes apus. Next base: position 25,492,099 of record CM060111.1, on the reverse strand, counting down.
TAGACCCTAATCTTATCTAATGCACCTTGAATACATAATCATGGCAAATGTGGTTTAATCAAAGGGCAACCTCTGGTTCTAAAAAATGAGCCCAGAGTGGAATTGCAAAAATGTGCAGTTCCTCGAATGACCACTAGGCCACTCCAAAAGTGAGTCAATCTTCAAAAATTCCAAGGTTAAAATGTCCAACCTGACAGGAGAAATAAATGCAGCCTGATACAAAAGTAGTTTTGGTCTCCTTAGCTATATTTACAGTTCATGACTGTATTGAGTTGAATTTTTATATAACTCATGGGCTACAATTAAGCAATTGTTATTGCTTGTTGTTAAGCAATAAGCAATTGTTAAGCAAACAATTATGCATAATTAGGGGCGTCAAGTAACAGCTGCATTGCTATCCATTACTTTAGCTGAGCAGATAACTGAAATAGTTGGAAATGTAGACGATGGCATGGGATGACATGTAGGGTGTGGATGATGGGGTTCAATCAAATGCAAAGTAATATTTGCATGGAAGTTAATGTTAGATACATTAGTTGCATAAGTTTTGCTAAGCTAACATTAAGTTCACTAGCTTGTGGTAACTGAGGTAAGTAGGCGTGTTCATACCAACAGCCAGTTCCCCCCCTATATACCAGAATGCAGTTGATTTTAAAGGAAAATATCACAGTTTTGTAGCTTTGCTGCTTTCCAACATGCTCTGTGGTGCTTCGACTTAAAAAATCCAGCACCTGGCAATCTGGCCTTGTTTATTAAAAAAAATTACTCTCTTGCCCTCTGTTCATAATCTTTAATGAAATATTTTTGCTCACTGTATTTGTAGAATTAACATTCATAAGCCAAGACATTTAAAGGTTAATAATAGTTCAGTCACAGGGGTTGTTAGTTCCCGAGCCGTGATTGTGGTGAATTTTAATCGGAATGTTAATCACAGGCCAGATGGCAGCAATGCTGGAGCATTATTCCAAGCCGCATTACAGTCAATTCAGGAAAAGACAAACAGCCTAATACAGATTTACCCACCTTATAAAAGACGAGCGATCCGGGAGGGGGTGAATAGGAACGAATGTTTAAATTAGGAGTGCAAATAGGAAGAAAATGAGATGGAGATCAGATTATCCAGCGTCGTGTCTACAGCCAGCTTTTAAATGAGGGATTCTGTGCGAGCACACTCTCAGGCTCTCGCTTTGAATAAAGCCCATTTTCATTTTGTGTCTTCAAGAGCTTTACTTTAGAGTACTCTCACAGAGGGACTGGAAAGAGTTTCACTCTCTGTTTACTCTTTCATTATTGAAGTGGTTTACACCACTTTAAATGACTCATCTTGTTGCCCTCACTGCCCGCTGCTCCTTATAACACATTTAGTAACCACATTTTTACTGCAATAAATAAACCATCCAATCTCTGTCCATTTCTGATTTCACTACCTATGATAGTGATAGGGTTTAAATTATATTTAAACTTGTATTTATCCCAGCCTGAGATATTTCTGAATCTATAAATTACTTTTGTCACACTCGGTGTTATGCTTTAATTAATTATATAGTTATAGTTGATTCAATTAATTCATTAAAAATGCTTTATAAAATGCTTTATAAATACCTTAATAAATTAATTTTAATTAATAAAAAACTAATTCCGGTTGAACTCTAGGTGGTTTAAGTGTATATTTTAGTATTTTTAGTTTTGCTTCATTAATTTGCATTCACATTTTGATAGGGTATTTTTAGATTTTAGTAAATTAGGTTTATATTAATATCACCAGTTAATTCAATTCAGTTTATTTGTATAGCGCTTTTAACAATTGACATTGTCTCAAAACAGCTTTACACAATCAAAAGAATTATTTAAGTTTGTATGGAATGTGAATGTGTATGAATCAAAATGTTCAGATATTCCCTGTCATGTTAACATTTAGATATTTCAATTGCCCATTTTGGCAAGTTATAAAACTGTTAAGCTTCAAGTATTTTCTGAATTGTAAAGTTAGACAAATAGTTTAAATTCAGGTTTGTGAATTAGTGAAGATTTGATCATTTAAACTAATGAAAATTACAGTATTTTGTTTATTGAATTCATTCAATTTGGTAGTTTAAATGAAATAAATTGAGTTTTAATTGAATTTGAAATTTGTACTGTATATGTAAGCATACATATTGGATAGATTTCTAATTCCATTTGTTTTTTTTTCCTTTGTGTAGTACAATGATATTAGTACTTTGTGTTCATTCTATTACTGTAGTTTTTTTTTATTTATTTTTAGTTAATTAATTTATTTTAATTGTGCCTAATGTTTGTTCACACTTTGATTATGCAGCATAGTTTCTATTCAGTTTATTAAGATCCAGTATCAGATGTTCACTTTATCATATTGGAGCTCTCCTGAAAAGCAGCAAACACGACCAGATTCATGTCTGACACGGTAACAGTCAGTATTCAAGAAATCATTTTTAATGCTGTTAGTGAATTTAAAATTGAAGCATTGGATTTTAAGTGCTTTGTACCTCCAAAATATGATTTCAAATGATCTACATTCAATTTTTGAAATTGAACCTAAATACGTTCAGTGGTGCCTAATGGAACAAATATCACTCCATATAAACGTCTTTGTGTAAACTGTTTAGCCACAGAGCAAATGACTTGTTTCTCTCTCTCTCTCTCTCTCTCTCACTCCCCCCCTCTCCCTCCCTTTCTGCAGAGCTTCCTCTGCTTATCTCCATCCTGCACCCTTGTTCCATTTGTCTCAGCTCGGTCTGTGTTTAGGGGTTCTTGTCTGAGGGTGATAAGCTGACAGGTCCTCCATAGCACTGTACCTCACCTCCAGGCGAGTGCAATGGTTCAGGCTTCTTTCCCAGTATTTGTTGCTGGGTTGCCCATTTCTCTTCCCCGAGTGTGCAGTCCAGACCATCGTTCCTCCCTCCTTCCTCTTCATTTTTGCGGGTGCAGTAATAAAGAGGTAAGAACGGATCCAGGCAGTGAATCCATCTGCGAGCCGTTGAGCTAAATGCACTCTAGGGATGCTGGACTGAGACAATACGGACACTAACTGCAGCTCTGACTTCGCAGATTAATGCTTTTGTCTGGGATAATGTTACACTTGAGTCCTTGCTCATCATGTCTTCATCATATCTCGGTTTAACTCTTGCACTACCAACCTTTTATACAAAAAACCCTGAGGCAGGGAGCTTCACTGCGGTATTTCTAACACATTTACAATATACTTGTTAGATATTTCCTCTATGATTCCAAAATAATTCCAATTCTAACTTAAGTACTTTTAGCAAATTTCCACTGTATTCCTAATGAATTTCAACATAAATATTTTCAATTTATTTCCAAAGTGATTTCCTCTGAATTCCTACATGAAACCTAATTTATTTCCACTACATTTCCTAACATAAAGTTCTACAGTATATAATGCTGGCACATATTTCTAATGCATTTCCAACTCCAACTCAATTCCAACATAATTTATGTGCATTTCCAGAATATTTCCAACAAATTTCAAACATAAATTTTTGTTACTACCATTTCCAATGGATTTTAAAACGCAAATAGTGAACAAAATTCCAATTGTTATTCCTAATTAAAAATGTGATTACAATACATTTAAAATATAATTCTAATACATTTTTAATATCGCTCCATCCCCATTTCAAAATAATTTCAACATGCAGTATCGTGCAAAAGTCAGATGCAGTTGATGACAGATGATCAGGCTGATGATTAGTATGCTGGTGATACTGAATGCTGAGGGAAACAGATAAGAGGGGAAATGAGGTTGCTGTTGAAGTTGTATAAACAACGACAGTAATTATTAAATTGGAGCTTAGCACTTGGCAGCCTGTCATAGTAAAACCGTTTGTTTTTATTTCTTTCATTTATTCTACATCATTTCATTTAATATGAAGAAGTCAGAGGTGGTTTAAGTCTTCTGTTCAGTACTGTATTTTCAACCTAATTGAATTTCATTCATCATCCATATATGTTTACTATTTGCGTTTTAAAATCCAATGGAAATGGTACTTGCTAACACAAATTATGTTAGAAATATGTCCGAAATATTCTGGAAATGCATTAAAAAAGCGCATAAATTCTGTTGGAATAGCATTGGAGTCATGTTGGAAGTTGACTTCAGCTTTATTTGATGGTTTCACAAAAATATCACTTTATTTATTGCATTCATGTGAACTCTTAATAAACATTAAAAAGGAAGGCAATCATTAGGTTAAAAATGTAAAGTACTGTCTGTTCTGGCCTTGCTCCCCATGGGCATGGGTGGGCTTCGGGTCAGCAGTTTACTAGTACTGTATATACTGTAAGTGATAATGTTATTCAGTTCACCTGGCGGTGGTGCTAAACTTATTTCTCATCTGTGTTTTTATGACTGTTAGCTTACTTTTAAATGGAGGGATTTCTGGCTGTCATTCCTGAATGGTTAAAGCCATATTTTTTTGTTAAACCCACTGAATCGAAGCTGCAGGTCTATGCTTCAATCCCATCTTAAATGCCTCATTTCAAATCTATCATGATGTAGAAAAATAAACACATGAATATTGTGTCTTTTCTAAACACTTATGGACTGTAATTCATTAAATATTTTAAATATACAGTTTTTCCAGCATAATTCCCAGAATTATAATATTTATTGGATTTAAAGGTTAATGTAGTCTCTATAGACTATAATTATTAAAGCACTTAGCAATTTATGCAGATGCCTTGTGAACATACAGTATATCAGTGATATCAGGAATACCGCTTGCTTTTTTTATGCTTCTGTGTGTATAAAGTGCTTCGCGTGGCATTGCGTGGGCTTGTTTCCTCTCATTCCCTTGGGTTGTGACGCTGATGCGCTTCTCAGATGTCTGGCATCCTTGGTGCGTTCTGGTTTGTTGTTCGGTTCTATTGTTAACGCGTGTTCACAGCAGAGTGACCTTAAGCTACAGTATGCCATGGTATAAATTAGAATGGATAAGCAGGTACACAGGTATATCGAGGTGGTTTTGGTGCTTCATGAAGATTTAGTCATTTTTCATTGCTACACTAAAACGTTTTCATCTTGATTTAGCTGTAACTGGTCTGGTCTAGCAGATCCCTTTGTGCATTTATCCTTGTATTCATAGCTCTCAGTTTTTATAATAAAGAAATAAATAATTGGAAACAGGTGCAGTAAGATTTTTAATTTCAACCCTGGCATATTGGTCCAATATTTGTAAGATACAATGGATTAGTGGAAAATGGAAAGTGTGTGTGTGCGTGTGTGTTTGCTAAGTGAGTAATGTATTAAAGAGGATGATAAATTACTCCGGGTGACAGAGAGTGAGTGTGAGTGTTGTGGTGCTACAAGCCCATAGAGCTTATGTATGGATTTAGAATATTAATATTGTGGTGGGTATAAAAATTATAGACGTAATCATGGCTTCAGTCAGAAACTGTAATTAGGACACTAACACCACACTCGGTGTGTGTATGTATACACGTGGGTGTACGTCTACCAGCTGGCTCTGCGAAGCATCCGTTTTATGTCCTCTCCTTAATCCAGCTTTTCCCTGGAGCGCTACTGAAGCAAAACACTGGTTCACTTCACTAGGGGAAGTGCCTCAGATGTTTAAATGCTTAAGGAGTTAAAACTCATTTAGCTACCTTATCAAACAAGTTTGCAATGTATAATGTCTGTAAAGTTTTGGCACCCTCAGGCACCAAGCCTCATTTATTAAGCTGCATATAAATAGAATTATTCATAAACTGTTCATAAAAGTCAGGGTTTTTTTTTACCTACCAGTTTTCCTGAGTTTTTTTTTTTTTTTTAAAAAGTCTCTTTACCCAAGATGAGTTACTGAAGGACATATCATGCTTAGGGGGCGCTCTTTCACTTTTTAGTGATCGTTTTGTTGTTTTTAGTTTCTTCGAGCAATGTCTTTTCTGGAGTTTTGTTGGTGTTTCTAAATGGAGCTGTAATTCAATGTAACATGCATAGTAATTAATGACTGATCTGTGTTTTCTTGAGATGCACATATGTATGTAGGCACAAATAAAACCAGAGCTGCCAAAACTTTTCCTAAATCTGGTGTGAAATTTTGCCTGCAAAAAAAATATTAATAATAATAAAGTTTCAGAAAGTTCAAATTATTGGGCGGCATCAAGCAAAGAAAACAGCTTTGGAAATTTAAAATGACTGGAACTTCAACAGCATTTCCATACACACACACAATGTGACAGGATTAAGACTCAACAGCTGTGTTCATAAGAAAACCACTTGTTAGTGTGACTAATCCGGAAAAAACTTTGGACATTTCAGCAATGGACAAAAGGTCATGTGACTTGATGAGTCCAGACTGACACTATTCCAGAGCGATGGGCGTGTCAGGGTAAGAAGGGAAGCACATGAAGTGATGCATCCATCATGTACTGTATAGTGTCCACTGTTCGAGCCTCTGGAGGCAGTGTTATGATCTGGGCTTGCTTCAGTTGCTCAGGTCTAGACTCAGCTGACGACCTGAATGTACTAAATGACCAAGTTGTCACATCTATGGAGTTTTTCTTCCCTGTCAGCACAGGGATATTCCGGGACTCAGATGAAAGAGCAGTTCTGGGAGCACGAGGAATCATTTTCACACATGAACAGGACACCTCAGTGTGTGCTGTAATCACAGATAAAGGTGACTGAAATCTTACCCTATGAATCAACATTGATTACACCTGTTTTCACTCAGTGATTGATTAATAAATAAGATCCATGTATTTGTTTTTTTTCTGTAGTGGTTATAGTCACATTTTCTCAGTCAGATGAGCTGTGTTTGGGTGTGGTGACCTACTATGTCTGCTGTCCTTGTGCCCTACATTAGATCGCAATGTGTTACAGGCAATTTTATCTAGCCATGCAGGATTGTGATGAAATGAGTTTAGTTATTGTTTGGCTATGTTTATATGGTCGTCTTTGTAAAGGTGGACCAGCTTGGGATGACCTGTGATTGGCTGGGCAATCATGAACTGTGTTTGGCAGTCCTGGGTAAGAGTCAAATGTGTGTTTTGTGCTGCATAATGCTGAAAAGTGTTTAGTTGTGCTGGTTTATGGTGAAATGTGTGTTCTGTGCTGGGTAATGGTGGACTGTGTTTGGTTGTGCTGGGTAATGGTGGACTGTGTGTGGTTGTGCTGGGTAATGGTGGACTGTGTTTGGTTGTGCTGGGTAATGGTAGACTGTGTTTGGTTGTGCTGGGTAAACATGAACTGTGTTTGGTCATGCTGGGTTAACGTGAACTGTTTGGTTGTGATGGGTAATCGTGAACTATGTTTAGGTCGCCTGGTTAATAGTGAAATGTGTTTGATTGTGATGGGTAATGGTAGACTGTTTGGTTGTGCATGGTAATGGTGAAGGTGTTTGGTTGTGCTGGGTAATGGTGAACTGTGTTTGGTTGTGCAGGGTAATGGTAGACTGTGTTTGGTTGTGCTGGGTAAACATGAATTATATTTGGTCATGCTGGGTAATGGTGGACTGTGTTTGGTTGTGCTGGGTAATGGTGGACTGTGTTTGGTTGTGCTGGGTAATGGTGGACTGTGTTTGGCTGTGCGGGGTAATGGTGGACTGTGTTTGGTTGTGCTGGGTAAACATGAATTGTATTTGATCGTGCTGGGTAATGGTGGACTGTGTTTAGGTCGCCTGGTTAATAGTGAAATGTGTTTGATTGTGATGGGTAATGGTAGACTGTGTTTGGTTGTGCTGGGTAATGGTGGACTGTGTTTGGTTGTGTTGGGTAATGGTGGACTATGTTTGGTTGTGCAGGGTAATGGTGAACTGTGCTTCGTTGTGCTGGGTAAACATGAATTATATTTGGTCGTGCTGGGTAATGGTGGAATGTGTTTGCATGTACTAGGTAATGCTGATCTGTGTTGGATAATGGTGAATTATGTTTGGATGTGCTGGACAATGGTGAAACTAGTTTGGATCTTCTGGAAAATAGTAAAATTAGTTTGGCTGTGCTGGGCAATGGTGAAATATTTTTGGTTGTGCTGAGTATTGGTGTATTGTGTTTGTATCTCCTAGGTACAGTAATAGTGTTTGGCTGTGCTGAGAAATGGAAAATATATTTCACATATGTTACGTTTTATTATTTTATTATTTTTTTTTATTTACCTTTATTTAACCAGGCAAGACAGATTAAGAACAGGTTTTTTTTTATTTACAACTGTGGCCTAGCAAAGGCTGAGCCTTTTGGGGGAAGTAGGGGAACTGATAAAAATAAAACATTTTAAGAAATATAAACGAAATTATGAAAAAAAATTAAAGACAAGAAAAGATAATAAGTTACATATTAAAATAATAATAATAATAATAATAAATTAAATGAAAAAAAAAAATATATATATATACACACATACATATACATATACTGTACACATACGTACATCCATATGCTGTATACAGTACATGTATACAGTACATATACATACAGTGGTGTGAAAAACTATTTGCCCCTCCTCCTTATTTCTTATTCTATTAGTCAAAGATAACACAAGTAAACACAAAATGCAGTTTTTAAATGAGGGGTTTTATTATTTAGGGAGAAAAAAAATCCAAACCTAAAGTAATTGCCCCCTGAACCTAAAAACTGGTTGGGCCAGCCTTAGCAGCAATAACTGCAATCAAGCATTTGCGATAACTTGCAACAAGTCTTTTACAGTGCTCTGGAGGAATTTTGGCCCACTCATCTTTGCAGAATTGTTGTAATTCAGCTTTATTTGAGGGTTTTCTAGCATGAACCGCCTTTTTAAGGTCATGCCACAACATCTCAATAGGATTCAGGTCAGGACTTTGACTAGGCCGCTCCAAAGTCTTCATTTTGTTTTTCTTCAGCCATTCAGAGGTGGATTTGCTGGTGTGTTTTGGGTCATTGTCCTGCTGCAGCACCCAAGATTGCTTCAACTTGAGTTGACGAATAGATGGCCGGACATTCTCCTTCAGGATTTTTTGGTAGACAGTAGAATTCATGGTTCCATCTATCACAGCAAGCCTTCCAGGTCCTGAAGCAGCAAAACAACCCCAGACCATCACACTACCACCACCATATTTTACTGTTGGTATGATGTTCTTTTTTTGAAATGCTGTGTTACTTTTACGCCAGATGTAACGGGACACGCACCTTCCAAAAAGTTCAACTTTTGTCTCGTCGGTCCACAAGGTATTTTCCCAAAAGTCTTGGCAATCATTGAGATGTTTTTTTAGCAAAATTGAGACGAGCCTTAATGTTCTTTTTGCTTAAAAGTGGTTTGCGCCTTGGAAATCTGCCATGCAGGCCGTTTTTGCCCAGTCTCTTTCTTATGGTGGAGTCGTGAACACTGACCTTAATTGAGGCAAGTGAGGCCTGCAGTTCTTTAGATGTTGTTCTGGGGTCTTTTGTGGCCTCTCGGATGAGTTGTCTCTGCGCTCTTGGGGTAATTTTGGTCGGCTGGCCACTCCTGGGAAGGTTCACCACTGTTCCATGTTTTTGCCATTTGTGGATAATGGCTCTCACTGTGGTTCGCTGGAGTCCCAAAGCTTTAGAAATGGCTCTATAACCTTTACCAGACTAATAGATCTCAATAACTTTTGTTCTCATTTGTTCCTGAATTTCTTTGGATCTTGGCATGATGTCTAGCTTTTGAGGTGCTTTTGGTCTACTTCTCTGTGTCAGGTAGCTCCTATTTAAGTGATTTCTTGATTGAAACAGGTGTGGCAGTAATCAGGCCTGGGGGTGACTACAGAAATTGAACTCAGGTGTGATAAACCACAGTTAAGTTATTTTTTAACAAGGGGGGAAATCACTTTTTCACACAGGGCCATGTAGATTTGGAGTTTTTTTTCTCCCTTAATAACGTAAACCACATCGCATTAAACCCTCCTGAAGCCCAGCTTCACTGGAGCTCAATGGGCAGCACAGAGGAGCTTTTTTCACTGCAGAAAGGTGGACGGGGTAATTGGATAAATACACCAAAGTCGTCACTTCCAGGGAAGCTCAGCATCTCTGGGAGTGAATGGAGCAGTGGGCGGGCCAGGACGCTGGGCTGCTGCATGATGATTGGAGGAGCTGTTTAAAGGGCGGAACCCCTTTTTTGATTGACAGCATGTCTTAAGTATACATCAGGGGTAATGGTGTTGGGTAATGTTGTAATGTGTTTGGCTGTGCTGGGTAATGGTAAACCAGGGTTTGTTGTGCTGGGTAATTGTGAACTGTTTTGGTTGTTATACTGTAAGTAATGGTGAACTGTGTTTGGTTGTGATGGGTAATAGTGAAGTATTTTAGTTGTGCTGGGTAGTGCTGGGTAATAGTTAATTTTGTGTGATCGTGCTGGGTAATAGTGAAAATTTACTGTGTAATAGTGAAATGAGTTTGGTTGTGCTGGGTAATGGTAAAAATGGTACAGTAAATATGTTTGGTTGTGCTGGATAAGGGTAAACTGTGTTCAGCTGTTCTGGATAATGGTGAACTATGTGTGGCTGTGCCGGGGTAATGGTTATGTAACTTTGGCTGTGCCAGGTAATTGTGAACTGTGTTTGACACTGCTGGGGAAAGGTAAAATATGTTTTGTTGTGGTGAACTAGGTAATGGTGAACTGTGTTCGGCTGTTCTAGGAAATACTAACCTTGGTTTGGCCATGTTGAGTTCCATAACACTTGGCTGTTCTAAAGAAGAGCTGTATTTAATTGTCTAGCTCTAAGTTGAACAGTCTTGAGCTGGGGAATCCTTTGCTTGGCTGTGTTCAGCTGCGCTGAGTTTGACTCTGAGGAGAGCCGTGCCTTTGAAAAGCTGCGTCTTGTTTTGGGACATTATCTGCTTGTTCATTGAAAAATATGTTCAGCTGATGAGATTAGTGCTGTTACCAGATCCATCTGCTTGTCCTCTCCTTTTCTCTCTTCTCCTCTCCTCTCAAGTTACTCCCAGTCACCCCCCCCCCCATCACACACACACACACACACACACACACATACACACACACCTCCAAAACCTCCCCGCACACATACACGTGCAGCTCATTTCATATAAACTCCTGCATGTCACTGCAGTGGGCTGGTGGAGTGAGTGCTTGAGTGAGAGATTGAATTCCCACAGAGAGCTGAAGAGCGCGAGCGGGAGACTGGCGGAGGCGACGTCTGCGGGCAGCAGTCAGGAAACACGCTCGAGTGTGTGCACAGAGTAGGACGCGTGTTTGTGAGTGTGTGTGTGCATAGTAGACAGAGCTTTTCCGTGCCATATATTGTGCCTGTCTCTCGTTTTCTCACTTGGATGATGAAGACTCGGTGGCTGTGTGAGATAGGGATGCACTGAGAAACTGCTCTCGTACATAGTGTTGCAGGAAGAGCTCAGGAGCTTACAGCAGCGTGGCAGAGATACACACGCGCACACACACGCTGCTTCTTTAACGTGACTGATGACAGAACACACTCTGCAGTCGCCGTGCGCTCTCAGCGCCGAGCCGAGCTCCACGGACAGGTGAAAAACCTAAACCTAAACTCCTGGAGATGTTCCTCAGGATCACTCGTGGATTCTCGGTGACTCTGTGTCTGCTGCTGCTGCTGCTCCTCTCAATTCTTCATCCCTCCTACCAGGGCAGGATTAAGGGCAGATGGAACAAGGGGGGTAAGTCGTGAATCTTAAGAGCTCCTCCTCTGGGTTCTTGCGTGGTTATGTTTTGTTGTGTTCTCTCATCTGTGAGCAAGTAAAAGTGCTTGTGTAGCTAAACAAGTTGAACTTCTCTCGTGAGATCCCATGGTTCAGTGGTGCTCAGAAGGACTGCTGGTTGCTCTGGGATTTGGGGAATTTATCTCTGTGTATCCGGTGCTGAAAGTTGACCACTTGCTTCGTGTGCATTTTAGATGAGCTGATATTCTGCCATCCTGTCTCATCTCATCAGTTCTCATCTGTCCTGAGCACAGACGCAACTTTCTCTATCTTTCTCCTTCAAGGGGACACAAAACTGTCTATGGTATAAAGATCTGAGGTGCAACAATGACCCTGCGTCTCCCTGCTGTGATTTTTTTGGGGGAGTTAAAGCTTTTACTCACTAAGCATGTCAAGAGGTGTTAATAATTAATGCCCCCACCACACCGCACCCCACTGCACCGCACCGCACCCCACCCTGCACCCTTTCTCTAGCTCCCTATGTCTAATCCCCTTTGTTGGATTAAAGAACCCAGGAATCTTGATCTCAGTGTGGTTCTGAGTAGCAGATGAGTGGACACAGTGATGCTCTTCTGAAGCCCATGGCTCTTGGCTTCCACTAGTAGACGAGGGAACTGGGTCTTCATTGGAAACCATGTGAAGTCCCAGTGTGAACTTGACTTGCCTTGGAGGATTGATTACTACAGCTCCACAGTGTTTCTGGGACTGTGAGTTGGGGCATATTTAGGATATTTAAAGTCAAACAGTTTGGCTTTACGGATGTTCTCATTGATTGGACTTGTTGTACCTCTTTTTTCCTCTTCTTCTCTTTTCTATACATTCATGTCGCTCTTTGTACAAGCAAATGAATGATGCTAAGTTCTAAAAATTTATAATTATATTGTTTTTTTTTCTTTTTTCCCCCAACAATGAATCTCAACAATGAAAAAAAGATGCATTTAATAATTTCTGGCATCAGTAACTCTGTTTTTTTGTACAACGTTTGCATTTGTTGTATTTAATTACCAAACTTGAAAGTCCTTGAATCATAATTTTTTAGCCTAGTATTATAAAAGCACAAAATGCTTTGATCATGTGACCCTTGGAATGTTCCAAATATTTCATAGAAGTGAATGTGTTCAGATGATGGTGCTGAATCAATAAACTAAAACGCATGTTTTTTTTATAACCCTTAATAGACTAATTGTGTAAGGGTACCTACAGTACTATATAGGATGTACAGTAAATGCTGTTCTGCTTTCATTTTATTCCAATTTGTTAATGTGATGTAATATCAGTGGGAAACAAATAGCAACCCGATTACGCAAATAGGCCTAAATGTCCTTGAACACTGTCCATGCACAGCATGACTGAGTGTAATTTGAATATTTCTCTTTTTTCCATCACTGGTATGAGCTCGGGAAAAGAAAAAACCTCAGGAACCATCTCAATTTTGTGTACTCAATTATTTTAATCAGTTCTGGCGAGTGCAGTGAATACATGTGAAATCTTTGGTCTGTGGTGAGATGGGGGGCGCCGACCTCCCGCGGATCTATTAGTGTATGTTTGGCTGAGCAGTCAGCCAGAACTGGAGGAATATCTGGATTATGGCTCCATCATGCACTTCACGAGCAGTAATTTTCCCATGGATATGATACGATCAAGTGGAAATGGATGCATACTGTATTTATGGATATAGTGCTATTATCAGTATAAGATGATGTTCAACACGTGAGTCGCATTTTACTTGTTGGAAAGTGTGTATGTGCGTACCTTGTGCATTTCTAGGTGTCTGTATATGGAACTTTTTCGGTCACTTCATTTATTTTCTTTATTTACTGAAAAATTTATTATTAATCTGCATGCTATTGAGAATATGATTGCACTAAAATATACAGTTAGCGGTAACGTACTGGGGTTTTATTAGCACTTTTCTTATTTTCATATGTTATCTGATCTGATTGGTCAAAGTTTAACCTTTAACTGGCTCTCACTATATTTCGGAAAAGTTTTGCAGTCTGGGAAAACCCATCAGATTCATGCATTGTCTATACTACTTATCCTGTACAGAGTCACTGAAGCCTGGAGTCTATCCCTGCAGACTTTGGACACCAGACAGGGTACACCCTGGACATTGCAGAAGAGCCATGCACACACACTAAAGGCAATTTGGGAACGCCAATTAGCCTACTTTGCATGTTATTAGAAATATGAGAGGAAACCAGAGTAGCTGAGAGCTCACTAGGTAATTGCGATTGCCTCACATGGTGAACAGCACATTGTTTTAATCAAGGTGACATATTGGAGTAAACATAAACTTAATAAAACAAATTTATAATCAAAAGATACATGGAAAAAGATACAGGAAGAAAGGAGACTATTTCAATCCCAGAAAGAAATTCATTCATTCATTTTCTATACCGCTTAATCCTGTGTTCAGGGTCGCGGGGGACCTGGAGCCTATTCCAGGAGAGTTCGGGCACTAGGCGGGGTACACCATGGACAGGGTGCCAATCCATCGCAGGGCACACACAAATACACACACTCACACAATCACACACTACGGGCAATTTGCGAACACCAATTAGCCTAACCTGCATGTCTTTGGACTGTGGGAGGAAACCGGAGTACCCGGAGGAAACCCCAGAAAGAAATTATGGATTCAAAATGAAACGTAAAGTATACATCTACTGTAGCAATGCATCACATAACTACTGTTTGGACAATTTATTACGACATATTGTATCCATCCTTGGCCCTATAACATTTTTTTCTCACGGAAACATAACCTTGAAGTGCATCATGGCTCCAAATACAGCAAAAAAAAAAAAAACACTGCTAGTAAGAGCAGCAGGTAGGGCAAGGGAGAAGAGTCGATTCAGAAGTAAAATTATAGGTTACAGTATCGTACTGTACTGTATATACTGTATAGGTTTCTCATCTAGTATATAGTATCTCATTTAAGTGTACAATAATAACATCTAAATCACATGATCTCCTGTTTCACAGCACGTACAGTATGATATACAGTACATTAAGTAATGCAGATGCAGGACACCAAGCCGTCAGTAGCAGATCTTTACAGTAGTAGCAATGCCTGTAAGTTGCTATGTAGGGCCTTCATGGATCAAACTTGCTATTCCAGCACATCCCAGAGATGCTCGATTGGAGTCCTGGAAAATTTGGAGGCCGAGTCAACACCATGAACCTGTTGTCGTGTTCCGTAAACTGTTCCTGAACCATTTTCCAGTGTGTCAGAGCACAGAATCCTGCTGAAATGAAAGAGGCCACTGCCATCAAGGAATACCTTTGCATTGCAGGTGACAATGTTTGGGTAGGTGGTACAGTATGCGTCACGATAACATTCATGTGGATGGCAGGACCCAAGCATGTGAGCATCAGAACTGGACCATGGAGCAATGGAAGAAGGGGGTTTGGTCTGATGAAACACATGTTCTTTTATGTCATCTTGGTTCCTGACATTCATGTGGATGATGTTACTTTGACATGTACAGTATCACCTACCTAAACATTGTCCCTGATTTAGGAAGTCTGATTTTGGCTGATTTTGGTACCAAAAGTGGGACATATTAGATATATTAGATGCGTGGTCATGTTATGGATGATCAGTGCATTCTGTATGCATGCTGCCACACATTTGTTTTCCTGTTGTTTTTAGTCTAGACATTTGGAATGAGAAGTGTCACCCAGAGAAACCAGTGGAGCCAAATTTAAACATTTTGTGCAGCAAAAATGTTAAAACATTTAACATCATTAGTTAGTTAATGATACATCATTAGTTAGGACAGAATGGTAGTTTAGTGGTTAGCACTGCCACCTCGTACCTCCAGAATCTGAATCTCGAATGGGGGCTGTATGCATGCTTCATGGGTTGTCTTCTGGTACTCAGGTTTTTTCTCCCACAGCCTAAAGACATGTGATATACTATAGGCTGACTGACATTTTCAAATTACTCCCAGTGTTTGACTGGCTGAGTGTGTGAGTGTGTGTGCACCACATTCAGGGTGTACCCTGCCTTATGCCCTGGATATTATTTAAAACTTCTGCCACTAATACACAGTATAAATGATACAGACGATGCATGAATAGATCATTAGTTCTGCTGAAAATGTTCTCTCTTGTTGCTCAAGTTTCTGTTTTTGGGTAGAACATTACAATGACCTGAACGATTTAAGTGAATAGGATCTTCAGCTGATAATAATCCCGTCTAAACCACCTGATTAAAAGAATACTTCAAAATCACTTTTTTACTCACGTTGTTATGAAATGAAAATAGTTTGTAACTATAAAGGTGGCGCATGAAGGTATGAAGGTTATCAGAAATGAATTTGAAGCACATTGTCCTTGTATGTGTTGTGTCACATTGTCATTGTGACAGTAGGGTATTCACAGGGGAGAAAACAATATAACCCCCCCCCCCCCCTTTTTAATTTCACTTGCACCAATTCTGCAATGCCCCTCAGTCTCCCCATCCTAATAGTGGTGTGTTCTCGGGGGTCTGTTGAAAGACTTTGACATTCAGCTTTGACAGCAGTGGAAGGTCCTAGTCAATGTCAATGTGTTTTCTTCAGTTATCACTATGTAGTAGCTTCCAACCTATCAAGATGAACTACTCTCCAAACAGGAAGGGATTACTGAGCGGGGCTATTTCACCCTGGACACTAACTATTTTACTGCAAACAACACATCGAAATCAGTAGCTACGTTAACATTGGTAATATATATTCATTCATTCATTCATTTTCTATACCGCTTAATCCTGTGTTCAGGGTCGCGGGGGACCTGGAGCCTATCCCAGGAGACTTCGGGCACTAGGCGGGGTACACCCTGGACAGGGTGCCAATCTATCGCAGGGCACACACACATACACACACTCACACACCCAATCACACACTACGGGCAATTTAGGAACACCAATTAGCCTAACCTGCATATCTTTGGACTGTGGGAGGAAACCGGAGTACCCGGAGGAAACCCACCAAGCACGGGGAGAACATGCAAACTCCATGCACACAGAGACGGGAATCGAGCCTGGCATATATATATATATATATATATATATATATATATATATATATATATATATGATTTTTCAATAAATCCCTCTATTCTGCATTAAAACTGGTTACAAGAATTCAGTAACGATCTCAAGTCTGAAATAAACACAGGTGGGAGAGAGCTCAAATAGAGAGATTTAATTGAGATTACTGATCAGGAACGGAAGGAGAATTTCTTTCATGGAAACTCATCACGTCACCTAATGTTACCCCACAATGGGACAAACACGCGCAGAAAGAATAGGTTTATTCTAAAAAGAGAAATACAATAAGCTCAAACGTTTACTTGGCTAAGATTTACCTGTTGAATGGATTATCAGAATATGTACCGGTCTAGATTTCACATGAAAAGACATGAACCTGAAAAAGTGTATTATTCTAAAATGCTAAATTAAGATATTGCAACATAAATTTGACATGGTTACGGACACTACGTTTTTTTTTTTTTTTATTCTTCACGGAATGCTTACGTTTAAGCAACAATTTTTGCAGGTCATATGCTTCTAGACGCTTACACTAATTTTAGTATTATTTTTGAATATTTTGCATTTTAAATGATCATTATTTGAAGCGAGACAGTATAACGTTGAATATGGCTATTTTTGGGGCACGTATAAAATCATCTCTCTAAAACGACTGACATTAGCACCTTAAAATTTTTAGGGAAGAAATATTGGTCACTTTTCTTTTTGCATAAACTGCATTATATTTACAACATAAAAAAATGTAATCGGCACCAATACAGTGTTTTGGCTGTTTGTCTTACATTGGTCCTTGCATAGAACCCAGGACATCCAGGAATCTGTTTCTGATGTTCCTGCTGTTCCTTTCCAATCCTAGTGATGTGCCTTTCATATCCAGCAAGAATGTGAAACCATAACGCCAACGTGCCGAGAGAAAAGTGAGACATATCAAGGTCTATTACGGTCCCACAGACGTGTAGTCGAATTCTAATGAATGTATAGAAAGGAAAACCCGTGTGGCACCATAATGGCATCCCGGTAATATGATACGTAGAGAACTGAACACTCAGGAGTGTAATTTCCCAACCACTCACCCACACACCCTCACACACATACATGCAGGTTCGCGTAAGCGGGAAAGCAGCCAGCCGAGGCTCGCCTCGCTCCTGGAAGACTAATGGCCAAGAGCGCGGCTTCGCTTATGAATCCTCCTTACACAGTCCTCTTCTTCAAGCATGACTGAGAGTCCAGGGTCCAGGTGGCTGGATTTACTGTGCAGGTAAATTCAAGAGATAATTAATATTTCCTCACAACTCGCTGCGTGCATGGAATTGGATTCCGGACCGGCTTTTGCGACGTCACGCAGCCACATGCAGTCACCCTCCAGGCTGTGAGACAAGTGATATCAAATTCATGCGGCAGGATTGTAATTTGTCTGTTCCTTTCAATAGTTCGCCGCTAAAATATCACCCGCCGAGTTCTGGCAACAGTGGCGAATTCAATTATTTGCTCCCTCCTTCATGAGCATGGTAACAACTCCAGGGAGCACCCTGTCGAGGCTGACGGTTTCATATGTGGTAATAACTTTTCTTATGGGAAGACATTAAGGTGGCGCAGTGTGCTGTGCACCTCTAAATGTGTGCGTGGTTACACATGCAGAGAAACAAAATTTGCATACTAGTGCACAAATTTTATATGTACAACTTGAGACATGAAGCATTGAAGCAAAAACAAAAAAAATCAACATTTTTTTTTTCCTTTTTAACTTTTTCCCCCTATTATTTACCCACATTTAATTGTCATTAAAATGTACACCTTATAATGTATAACCTTATAACAGCAGCTTACCCTTCACTAAAATAAATCTAAGAAACATAAGACTGACATAAGGACTTCATAAACATGTCATGAATAAAATGTAAACTTAGCCGTTTTTGTAATGACATTTAATGCCTATTAAGCTGCTTTAATAACACTTCATTTAAGCATTGTATCATAAGACTGGCATAACTGCTTCGTAAACAATTCATGATTGTCAGGTCTTGCAGTTTAATTTTGCACAAGTTTAATTTGTCATGTTAGATCCCAGAGCATTAAAACACAAATGCTTATCTAAGCTGATTTAATAATACTTAAACGCAGTGTTATAAGATTGACATAACTGCTTCATAAACATTCCATTAGACATCTTGTATTGTATTGAGCTGTTTGATCTGATACTGTAGGTCTAACATAATTATTACAGAAATAGATTAGTAAGCTGTCTTCATGAGTTAAACTGAATGCTGCATTATAAATAAAGCAGTTATAACAACTTATTACATCATATGGCAATTTCAGTGTCCTATTAAACATGGCAAGTTCTGTAATAAGCCGTTATAACTGTTTATTACATTGAAACTAAGAGCATTGTGACATTAGTGGATTAGTTTGACACCCTAGCCTCAACACTGCCTCGTATGACAGACATAAGCAGCTCATAGATGTGTTGTGGAAGATATCATACATATGATGCACTGAGCTGTTCAGAATTTTTGTTTTTGGACTGGATTAGTAAGCTGCTCCAAAAGCTCTTCACTGGAATATCATGTTATAAGACTGGCATAACAACTTTATACAGTACATGTTCATACAACCATTTAATAGAAATGTCATGAAATATATCACATGACACAATGAGTTATGCATCACTAGGACTAGAGTTGTGTCCAAAAGTATTGACACAAAAGTGTAATTTAATGTTTGAGTAATTAAATGTTTTTTAAACAATGATATCAAAGATAATAAGAATAATTTGAAATTATTTCAAATTATTTATGAAATTAAATTGCTCTACAACAGTCAATATTTAGTATGAAGTCCTTTCCTCAAAACTATGAAGATGTCTGCAGTCCTCTGGTGTCACTCATTCAATCCATGCCTGCGTGATTGCTTCCTGAAGACCATGTACAGAAATTTGTCACACAAGAACACAACTCACTTAAGAATTCTCACTTTCATTTTAGTCTTGTTTGTGCGGAGGTGGACAGCCTGGCTTTAGAAAGTAAAAGTCCTGCCACATATCTGTTCCATTGATTAACTAAACCAGCTGATTGTACTGTAATTAGCACATTTCTTTATCCGGATAGGCTGGAACTAGGCTTGCTTTCATTGCTTAATATTTATAAAATGATCCTTGCGGTATACTGTATATATATATACAAGACTAAGAGCGTTAAAAAAAAACGGTTAGATATGGTACGATATCACAATACTTAGGTGCTGACTTGATTTGTATTGCAATTCTGTAGCATGATTTTGATTCATGAAATATACTAGTATTGCTTTGGCACCAGGATGTTGACAGCAGGTTCTCTGGGTGTTGTGGGAGGCGGAGTGCAGCCTCGTGTTTGACCAGGCCATCCCATGGGTGCTCAGTTGGATTATGATTGTGGAAGTTTGGCTTTGGGCTCCTTGCCTGCTAACCCCTGTGTTTTTTGGCGACTTGTGCTGCATTGGCTTCTCTGTGGGATCAGACAGGACCAGATAGCCTGGCCTTCGGTCCCTGTGGGCATGGGTGAGCCTTGGGTAGCCATGAACCTGTCAAAAGGTTAGTGCTGTATAATTGATACACATTGTTATTCATTTCACCTGACAGTGGCGTTATTATTACGGCTGATTCATGGGTGTATATGTGCATGTAATATAATGATCTATGTACATGTTTGGGTCAACTGCTGTTGTATTAAATGTGCTGTACAAATAAAACTACTTGCCTAGCATTATTGATAGATCTTTTGTAGTATTACCAAAATTTATTCTTCCATTCATCTAGGAACGTCTGGAGCCCACATACAATAGGGAGGTCAGTGGTGATTTTCATTGCATTTATTCACATTATTATGCAATGGAAATCACAATTACATTACATTAAGGTATTTGGAAGACGCCCTTATTTGGAGCGATTGAAATTTTATCTCATTATACATCTGATCAGTTGAGGGTTAAGGGCCTTGCTCAAGGGCCCAACAGTGGCAACTTTGTGGTCATTTGAAAAGTAGTCCAATGCCTTAACCAGTGAGCTACCGCTGGCCAGTCTAGTCTGTATGTCTTTGGACTGAGGGAGAAAACCAGAGTACACGGAGGAAGCCCATCAAGCACGGGGAGAACATGCAAACTCCATGCACATTGAACCCAGACCCTGGAGGCACAAGCCGACAGTGCTAACCACTACACCACTGTGCCGCCATATTAAAACTTAAAATGTGTAAGAAAGTGTCTCAGAGACATAATAGAGTCAGGCATCTTTGATACACATGAAATAATTTAAACGGTTCTGCTATCTCTTCCTTATAATCCTTGCCGTTTCAAACTCAAAATGAAAAAAAAAAAAAGAAACAAAGAAGAACATGCACTGTTGTCAAACACTTGCCGAAGGCGTGAGTTTTATCTTCGCAGCTTCCTCTGGTAATCTGGAGATTGTTATAATGAGAGATTTAATTCACAAATGCTTTACAAATTGGCACATCAGCTACCATGCGAAACAAAAAAAAGATAAAATCATGTAAAAAGAGGACATTTATTTAGAACATTAAATAGTACCACGACATTCTGTGCAACCCGGATTCACTCTATACACAGTGCTGACCTTAAGTGGCTGTATTCCAGTCACACTTACACTAATGAAGTTGCTGTCTAATTGCTTTGGAAGGTTCGTCCTACGATAACGGTGTTTTATGGGGTATTTTAAGCTGCTGATATGACAAGCGGGTTTGATGGATGGAACCAGGTAGATTTTTACTGCCCAAGGACCTGCCACCTTAGCCTTTCCCATTAACCGCCTCTTCCACCTCTCTTTCACACTGTCTATCTCGCTCACACACATACATACAGTACGCACACACACATACTGTACAGAGTGATCTAAAGTGCTGAGTCCTGCTTAGACAGCATAACAGGAAAGAAAATGATACTGCAAAGTCAAGTTTTTATTTATTTATTTATTTATTTAATGGACAGCCAGTAATTAAAGAGGGATGGGACTATTTTTATATCTTGTTTCAAGGTTTTTGTTTTATTCTGTTCTTTTGACATTTGTGTCGCTTTTTGTGTTTGTCTGAAAAGTACAAAAATGCTGTGTGGTCATGGATTTGGAAAACAGAAAGTCATCAAATCTGGAGGTTTTCATACGTATAATGCTGTATTAGCTTTTTGTGTATTGTTGTACTCGCTAGTGCACCAGAATATGATTTGAGACACTAGTCCTAGTTTGTTCAGTTTGGTGCCGATATCTCTTCTTATCTCGTCCTAGCTGTACTGCCCCTCACTGGTTGAGATGGTACTACACCATGAATGATGTGTGAACAGTTTATTCTGAGATGCCTAATTGATCTGAGCTGTTTTGTGGAGACATGACGATAAAAGCAAGTATCAATCCAGGATAAGACTCTTTTTAAACTGTTAAACTGATTCATGAAACAGCCAATAGTGTTCAAACATGGCAGTAGTTTAGTGAGCTACCATAGTATTTAGAGCTTTTTACTATTTCTTGCTAATCAAAAGAATCATTTCCTCTCTCTGCCTGAAAAGGAAACACATTTGGTTTGATTAAACACCTCAGCAACTGAGTGATGGTTAGCAAATGAGTAGTATCTAGGAAGACTCTCATCAGAGGTGGGAAAAGTAAACAAAATATCCTACACTTGATTAAAAGTAGAGATATCCTAGGTAAACTATAATTCAAGTAAAAGTACTGTAAAAGCTATATAAGTATACTTGAGCAAAAGTACAAAAGTCGCCTACAAATTTATTGAAGTATCAAAGTTACAAAGCTTGAATAAGCTCACACTAGCCTTTAAGTCATAGTAAAATACTCTCTCATTTACATTTAGCAGACACCCAGAGGGACTTACATTTGTATTTCATTAAAGATGTGAGCAGTTGAGGTTTAAGGGCCTTGCTCAAGTGGCATTTGAACCTGGGACCCTCTGAACCATAGTCCAATGCCTTAAACTCTGAGCTACCCCTGTTCTGCTGCTGCTTTGTGGTCTGCAACCGTCTCCACTTCTGATTTCAAACACCTGCTACATGTTTATGGGAAAGCAAATCATGCAGTTATGCACATCTGCTGGCCATTATGCACAAAATTATGCAGTTATGCACAGCAGCCAGCAGATGGCCACTTCAAATACTAAGCACTGCTCTGATAATGTAACGCAATGCCATGCAGAATTGTAGTGAGGTACAGTAGAAAGTACAAAGATTTGCTGTAGAATGTAGTGGAATAAAATTAAAAAGCACTCATCAATAAAACTACTCAAGCAAACTACAGACATCCGTACTTAAGTATCGTGAAGAAGTAAATTTACTTCATTATGTTCCTTCTCTGAAACCTGGAAGCTATCTTTGCTGGTAATGAGACCTAGAACTGCATCCTCCCAGGTCCTTGTTAAACATCACATTCGAGATTCATTCCACCTGTCCTGTTATAATACCCTCCATTTTTCTGAGAAGGCTTTTCCACTAGATTATGGATACCTTCCTTGGGGATTTGCGTTCATTCAGTTCATTCATTCAGAGCTCATGAACTGTTGTTGGGATGTCGAGAGGCTCCAGTTCATCCCAAAGATGATGGTTCAGAGGGTTGAGTTCACTTTGTGCTGGAGTTCTCCTAGGCCAACCTTAAAACACCATGTCTTCATGTAGCTTGTGCTGTGCACAGGGGTATTGTCGTTCTGGATTAGGGTTTGGGACTTTTAGTTCCTATTATACAGACATCCCATACAGTTGCATGCTTAAAACTTTGACAACCCTTGAAGGACAAACTATATATATGGGTTCAATGGTTAGGTGTCTACAGACTTTGTTGTGTTTGTGGTGGTCAAGAGACCATATGTTTGGGCATCACAAAATGGTGTGACTGGTCAGGGACCATCCAAAATTAAAATGGAAAAGAAAAAATTGGTTTCCATACAAATAAAGGCTGGACAGAAAAATGCACTAAGCACCAGTTTTAATAGGTGACATCACTCAGTGCCTCCAAATGGTGTCTAATGGTGTCATGTTATTCAAAGAACCACTCCTCACCCTGCAGAGGTCACAGTGCAAGAAATTAAAGGAAGTGAGATCCCTCAAGGATTTACCGCCGTTTGACCGTCAAATCAAAATGTTTCTCTGGTCGTTAGAGACTTTGATGCGCTCAAGTCCAAAAAATAAAAAGTCATCTTTCATTTTCAATCAGAGCTGACACACTGCCTTCTGTACGCTTCTCCATGCAGTGTCCCACTCCGAGCACTTACTTCAACCCGCAGCGGTCTCTAAGCAATGAAACATTTACCAGATCAGAAGGTGTTTTTCTATTTTAGGGTCACCATTAGCTTAAATAATGCATGGCTGTGAGGAGGAGTGGCTCAAGGCTTGTAGAGCACAGAAATGCATTCTTGGATTAAATTATACATCATTATTGCGGCTAGTCGGGTTGCTACTGATGGCGCAAGCATGACTCCTACTTGTTTCCTTCTTGCTTCTGTTGCGTTTAAAATGAGAGCTGTTGAAGTGCTACTGTACTGTATGGACTAAACTTGAACTAGCCATATATTTGGCATTAAGGGGTTAAACATGTCTATGTGGTTGTGTGTGATATACAGTAGAGTTTTGAGACTTGTTCAGACGGAGAAGGTTTTAAGAGTTTAAGCTTATGGGGTTTTAACGCTGAAATTCACTAATATGGAAATGCAAAGGTAGTAGAATAGGAAAGATGATTGCATAATTCTGCTCTCTGCACGAGGCAAGTAAAGAAGGAAAGCAAAGAAGCATTTCGCGCTAATGCATAATTAAACCCTCGTCTAAGCAGCGGGAGAGCTTAAGATGGAGGATGACGCTCTTCTTGACTTGCTGGAAAGGAGAGCGTGTGCAGGGTGACATGCAGGCGCAGTACACTTTATTAGTTTCTTCGGAAAATCTTGCATCAGCAGCATGAAACTGCAAACACTGCAGGTGGATCTGACATTGAGTTAAATTTGGAGTAACAAAAAAATAAATAAAAAAGAGGCTCTGTTCAACATATACGTACAAAGAAATGTGATTGAAATTGTTTAATTCGAAGACTAAATGTCGGGTAACATCTCGGCCGATCGAGCCAATTTACTGCTTCAACACGTTTATAATAATAACAGTCCTGTAAAAAAGGCCATGGCGTAAATTGTGCAAGGCGGTAATATTGTCTTTTTGCACCATAGCGCTGTTGCATTCTCGATTCTGAATCCTCATAAGGCGCCAGTTAATTTTCTACTCTGTGGAGCTGCAACTAACGGGTTTGTTTTAATGCAAACTGTCAGGAACAGACGCAAGGCCACAAACGCAGGTTGACAGAAATATATTAATTTCGTCGCCGATCAAAACAAGGCTTAATCATGAACATGAAGCAGGTAATAGTAACGGCAGGCAAGAGCAAGATGAGAAATCATGAAACAGGATCAGTGACCTTGATAACAGTAACAGTGGCATGAAGTTGACTATTAGTGGCACACAAAGTCTGTGATGGAGGTTCATTGTAGTCTTCAGCGGCCATTTTTGCAGGTCATACCGCAATCTGGGAATTAAAGTCTGACACCGATTCCAACCCAGACTTGACACATGTTTTAATATGTTAGCGTTTCTGATGTATATGGCCACACCTGGCCATGCAAATGCTTGTCAGCCATTTGTACCATGATTTATGAGCCACAAAATGGGCAGTGTGTGTGAATAAAATTGGCTGTAATTCCAGAATGGTTGATGCCACACTTTTGTCAAAGCCCTTGAATTAAAGCTGGAAGTCTTAACTTGGCTAAAATCTTAAGTCATTGTGCTGGTATATATAAAATGCCATATGCCATAAAAAATTATTTGTTCCAAAATTTATGGTCCTGGCAGTAGCTGTTTGTTTACATCTGGGATGCATAAAAAAAACTTAAACTCATCTATATGTAGATCTTCATAGTTTTAATTTGAGGGTTTTTCAACACGTCTGTCACACAATGCCAAATACACAACAGCTTACTAGCACTATATCCTCCCTTTGGTACAGTATTCTATTATGTCTGTCTTATCTGCTTCTCTTAGATTACAGTATATCATGTCGAATGTACATAATGCATGAAAATTCATTAATTATAAGAAATTCAATAATAAAGATACAGTGATATATCGGCATATGACCACCCCACCTCACGACTTTTTGAACGGCAAGAAATTGTCTCAGAATTTTAAGGATTTTTATTACACGTGCGAACGAACTGAGTCGAACCGAAGACTGGCTAAGTTGCGCATATAAGCCGTTCAAAAAACTTGTTTGCGTCAGTAGAAAGTCAAGCAAACCAGGTTTTTTTTTTTCTCCGCTCTAATTAATCCCAAAAGGTGTTCAATCGGGCTGAGGTCAGCAGTCATGGGCCGTCCACAAACTGTTCCCACAAGGGATTAACAGTTCCTTTCACTGGAAGTAAGGGTCCGAGCCCAACTCCTGATAAACAACTTCACATCAGTTCCAACATGACTCACACCAGTCCACATGGTGTGGTGTTTTTGGTGTGAAAGAACTTGACTGGCCCGCGCAGAGTCCTGAGCTCAACCCGATAGGGCACCTTTGGGATGAATTAGAGCGGAGACTATGGGCCAGGCCTTCTCGTCCAACATCAGTTTCTGACCTTACAAATGCACTTCTGGCAGAACGGTTAAAAATTCCCATAAACACATTCTTAAACCATGTGGAAAGCCTTCACAGAAAAGTTGAAGCTGTTATAACTGCAAATGACCAACATCATATTAAACCCTAGAAGAGGTGGATGTTACTCTGCATGTTAATGCAGGTGAGTGACTATTTTTGGCACACACACACACACACACACACACACACACACACACACACACACACACACACACACACATATATATAATTCAAGAAATTAAATCTTTATCAGATTAGGGGTTAAATACATAATTAGTGGACTACTTACAGTATACCCTATAATCTATCACTAGCTAGTAATCATCTTCATATACACTACAGTACATTCATGAATAATTTTGTAGTCTGTGTTGGTGGAGAATTTGCTTGAGTGTAGATTTATTTAGTTTTTTTTTCCTATATACATTTGTATTTCCTATATATTTTCATATATTGTAATTTTCCCTTCAGCCATTACTCCCAGTACCCTTATTTTACCTAATTAACCCATAAGACCTTCATTCACACACTAATAGAATCTAATGATGAATTAATTCAGGGCTATCAGCAGTCACACTGATGAAGGAGATAACTGATCGTTATCATTTACTTTAATGTTTAATACATTTAAGTCTCGTATTCCGTGTTGAAGGAGACTTATCATGTCGATTCGCTTGGCTCTTCAACAGTAGAGCTTAGTAGGCCATCAACAGAACTAGCTTTTTAGACTGAATATCATGGAAAGCTCCTGGAACGTTTAGAAAATGTAATCTCCAAAAGTATTGGCACTCCAATTATTGTAAAAAACTTCATTATTGTCAATTCAGGGTCAGAGAAAGCCTGGAGCCTGGACTAGCTGCCAGTCTATCGCAGGGCACACAAGCAATTATACACATACACACACACACACTATGCGCAACTTGGAAATGCCAATTAGTGTAATCTGCATGTCTTTGGACTGTGGGACGGAACCGGATTACCCCCGAGGAAACCTACCAAGCATGAGGAGAACCTGCAAACTCCATGCACACAAACTCAAGGTGGGAATTGAACCATCAATCCAGGTGGTGCGTGGCGACAATGCAAACCGCTGTGCCACCCTGATTTATTTATAGAAAATAAACATGACACAAATGTGTTAATATCTCCACTCAGTATTTTCCCCATATTAAATATACAAACATATTGCAGAAGTATTGACACCCTTACCTCATCCTTAGTATTCGTACTTGTCGGAGTGTGCTTCAAATAGAGAACCTCCAGCCTCTATAGAGCTACGAATGCTCCACTTTTTACAGGAGAAAAATAAAAAAAATTACATAAAAGAAGTGTTAACCACTCAAAGAAGACATAAACCATTTTTTTCCGGAAGAGTGTAATCTCTAAAGCTTTTATCATTTTTTTTTAGAACTCACAAAGAATGTTTGTAGAACTATCAGGAATTATTGTATTTCTGGTTGTGGTTATATATCACCCAGTGTACCACTCCATGTAATGCACTCTGAATTGCTTCAACTGCTCTCAACTGTACTATAAAATTACATCAGAGTCCACCCGTTTCTGCTTAAGGTGCACTATTTGGGTGTTTGTGTTGTGTGCCGTGTTATGTGTGATACCGTATAAATGCATCATGTTGTGATCAAATTCATAGAGTTTATATATATATATATATATATATGATTCTGATTATTCTAAATGGGAAGCCATTCAAAGAACCTTTTTTAAAGTGTGTTAAACCTGCAATCATCTAAAAAGTGAGTGATAAATCAATATCCTTCCACAGCATGTTTTTTTTCCTAAGATTTTAGAACCAATAAATGTCTAAGGATCCCTTGAGAAACACTTGAGCGTCTTTAGTTTTAAATCTTTCTGATCCTTAATAAAAGTCAGTCTATAAAAACACCTATGGGAACTAATCAAGGATAAAAAATAAAATAAAAATAGCACTTAGTTCTGTTGAAGAACCTGCTGTGGGATCTTGTCCTGATCCTTAAACCTGATCTCGGAGATGAGACGTTGAGCAAATAAGCTGTGACTGCGTTAATAACGTGGCTTTGTTTCTCTTCACTTTGAGTTTCTGCTCAAGAGCCTGTTTATTCTCACTGAGCTCATCTCAACTCAGCTCACAAAACCAGCCGCCTTCAGTCCGTGTCTCGTGTATTGTATTAAAGCCTTTATTGTCCAATTTATCATGCTCGCTTTGTCTGGTCTGAGAAAAACACATCACTGAGTATGTTAGATCTGGCCAGTTGGAAGGAGTGTGTGAAGAATATTAAGTGAGTAGCAAGAAACATCTCACCATGTCATGCTGGACTTGTAGGGACATGTTCAGAGACAGAAACATGGACAAAAGTCTTCGTATTCAGAGTTGCTGGTTAAGTTGAATTTTGGTATGTTTTTTATATGTAAATACCATCATGGCTCAAAAATTTGCCAGGTTTTTTCTGGGCTTAAGCAATTCTTAGTAGCATCAAGACCACCAGTTTTAAATGCTTGTCTGTAAGCATGAAAAAAAAAAAATCTAGGAGAGAAAATACAGAGTGATACACGAAGTAGAGTTTGTGTTTGACCAAAACTGATTTAATAAAAAAAATGTATGTTATACATATTCTACTATATTATACATAAGCTATTTCTGAAGTTAATGCAATATGAAACCAATACCTAAAAAAATGGCTTCCCTAAGAAATTTCAAATTGCTAACTTCAGCCGTTTTGGAGAGATGATTTTATATGTGCCCCCAAAATGGCCATTTTTCAATGTTATACTGTCTCACTTCAAACAATAATAATTTAAAATGCAAAGTATTTATATTCATTTATGAATATTGATACTAAAATTGGTGTAATCTTCTAGAAGCATATGGACCTGTAAGAATTGTTGCTTAAATTAAAGCAAGGATTTTACTTTCCCAAAAAAATCTGTAGTGTCTGTAACCATTTTAAATTCATATTGCAATATCTTAACAAATTTGAATTTTAGAATAATATACTTTTTCAGGTTTATGTCTTTTCATATGAAATATAAGTTGGCCAAGTTTCATCTGAATGACGGTTAAGATCGTTGAAATATTTAATTATTATTATTTTTTGGCATGTTTTGGCTGATTCTTTTCTGTCATCCATAATAATCAAATATGTACTTAAACACGCGAGAAATGGACGGATTTCAAAATGGATGGACCTTCAAAAAAATTTAACCAACATAAGGTCTTCTGAAAAACAAGCCATACTTTCTGAGAATAAAAAAATACTATAAATGAAAATCTTGTAGACCTTTGCTGAGCCCTTGAGAAGCCTTACAGAGTATTAAAGCAGTAGCCGAACTTTACTTACCTTGCACAGATCTCATGACTAGTGTAGACAAGTGTGTGTTTTGAATGTATGATATTAGGAGTTCTACAGTATCTTCAACCTCAAATATCCTCATACAGATTTAGTTCATTAAATGGTGGGAATGCTATGTTGTTGTTTTTGCTCAATGCACAGACCGGTTAATTGCACTGCAATCTGTGCCATGCTGTGTCTCTATACATCATTTCTGCCATATGAGACATACAGTGGTACGGCGCGGGTGATATGACAGCCTCGTCAGTTTTGAGCGATGGCAAAAGAAGTGCACATTGAGCCTGGATTAAGAGTTTAATGACTGGTAAAATTGTAGTGCTTGCATTCAAGGTGACCCTGCTGAGGCGATGGCAGCCAGAGCAGCCAACGGAGGCTGGGGTGTGCTGACAATAATCCGTCCCTCTCTCTCTCTCTCTCATTCTCTCTCTCTCCTTATAGCTGTCACCTGCACAATGCACCGTCACCAAGGCCCAAGCCATGTAATTACACTTTTATTGGCTTTTGAGAAGACCGAACAATTCATCCACACTCGGTTTTGCGCTTAGAGACACGAGGCAAAGTGCATATAGATCATACTTACACATCACGCCAAGGGTACCGAGGGAAAGCGAAAGAGGATTGAGTGGACTGAGTTGGAAAAAGTTTTGATTAAGAGTATTGGATTGTATTGGATAAAGTTATGCATGCTAACTGGCATCAATGGAATTTTGGTGAGTTCCAATTACAAAGTTTTATAGGGAAAAACTAGATTAATGAACTTGAATGTTTTTATGCTGCGTTAACTGGAGGACTAATGAGCAGCGATTGTGAATTCATATTTGCATTGTTGTTAATTAGGTACTGAGAAATTAGGAGGATCTGGAGTAAATTACAAAGCCACTGTGCATCAGTTGGACATAAATTGGATCCTACTGTAAATTTAACTTTCCCTTAAAACAAGAATCCCAGAAAAGTTCTGGCTCGAATTAAGCCCTTCCCTCTTCTGAGGAGTTAACAGCTTTTGTTATGGAGATTTAGGTTATCACATCCACTCATATGACCCCCAGCCAGAAATCATACTCCAGAGGAACTCAGGTCCAGAGGTGTATAGACTGCAAAGTTTGATTCTTTGATTAGTTTCTTATGGAAACACAACTGTTTAGTCCCAATCCTATGATCCTATGCAATCTCCATGCAACGTTACCAAATGTTTAAGTCATCTCCACCCATGATTTTTTCCCAACCACATTGGTTTAGTTGAAGCTCAAGTTGACGGGTCAGCACTATCCTTCCATTTTTTGATAATGTGTCGAAGGGTCCGTAACCCAGTTCCAGCAACTTAAAATCTCCTTAGTCGTTTTCTTTGCTCTATGCAGCCCAATGATACAACCCATCTGAAATGGTGACCATTTTTTGGTCAGGCAGTGTAAATAATTTATAATTGACAGAAAGGGAAAATAAAGTTGCATTTGATCTCTTTTACTGGGGTGAGCTCTAAACACAAGTGTACAGTATGACTAAATACCTCAGACATGTAAGTCACTGAACTCTTTGGTTTGTAAAAACAATGGAGAAACTGCTAATTATAAAGTAGAATCACGATAAACCTTTGTCTCACCTTTGGTTAGCTCACATATGAAAAAAAACAACAACAACAGCCATCTCATCGATAATCACATGAAAAAATGTCAGACCTCTGCTTTTCTCTATGCTTGATAAAATTGTCTTGTTACTGTAACAATGTTGCCACAAGGACCTTGGACAAGCATAAAATTGGGTTCCACAATAATGTAATAAGCGTTCATTGGTTTGTTTTCCCTATTCAGATTTTTTTTCTATTTCGTTTTTATTTCTTTTTCTAAAGTTACAATTCTTCCAAAGGCCCCTTCAGAACCTAATTACCAAGACTGAAGTTCTCGCTGTACAGTAGGTCTGACCTTTTCATCGTTACAGTTTCTCCCCTGACAAACCTTTCAGCACGGACACCGTACAGCATGTGAGCCATAAAAGAACCATTTCACAGGTCGCGTTAACGTCACACACCCATAATGTGTTTAGTCATGAGGAGACGTATGTTTGACGACGTTACTTCAGGATCTTACAACAGGTCTGTTATTTTGTTATTTTCACTCAGCGTAGATGGACAAGCATTAGAGCTAGCGATAGTGACACCTGAGAGTCGGGCTTCGGTGCCAGAGCCAGGCTCGACACCATTAGCTGGGGTGATGCATTAAAGTTCTGTTCAGCGTGTAATTTGTTTCTTCTGTCAAGGTGATGGATGTCTTGTTTAGCGGCACTTCCTGGGTGTGTTGTAAGAAAATAAATAAATAAAGCCAGGAAGAAAACAATAGCTCCAGGACATTGGTAAATGGGCTTAAAAAATGTTAGGAGAAGAGTTTTTTTTTTTTTTGGAACTGAGTGTGTGGGTCTGTTTTGGAAGGTTAATTGACAAGGATAGCAGCAGGACGGCTGGCGGCTGTAATTAAAGGTGAAAAGGTAATGTGGGAGAAGGAGGAAGGCAGACGAGTCACCTGAATGACGTGCAGGCTGGTGATAACACCATGATGTTTCAGGTTTCCTCTAGATACTGTATGTGAGTGCGAATGAGAGGTGTGTTGTGGCAGGGGTATTTATCACCTGCCATTTGCACTGAATACCTGCAGCACCTCACCTTCACAACACCTTACGTGTCATAAATGTGTGTGTGTGTGTCTCCTTCTCTCTCTCGCGCTAGCTCATCTCCAGCCATTGCACAGTTTAATCGCTAAACTGGATTGTCAGGTATTTGCTGAAGCCGGGGCTTTTATTTATTTAACGCATCTCAGCAATCCCAGCATTACAGGTCTGATATTTAAACTCATATTGAATTGCAAAGTGTCTAATTGCCTGAACAGGCTTAGCATGCGTGAAACAGTTTCACAAATATTTAACATTTATACCCCAGCACTGCTGACTTCCTGATCATGATTGGTCAGATGGTGCTGAATATGTATTTTATTAAATAATTGCCCTGCTCACCATAGCACAGTTGTTCAGGTTTGTAATACTGTTTTTTATTTAATAAAAAGGATCAATAAAAGCAAAAATTTTATAAACAATGCAAATAAAATGAAAAAAATATTAGCAAAATATGAAGAAATATGAAATTAAAATCAAAATTGTCACATAGTCATACACAGTACGATATGCAGTGAAATGCTTATACGACCGCCAGTGACTTTAAAAAGAGAATTAAAGCTTATAATAAGAAATAAATATGAATAAAAGAAATACGATAGAAAATTTTAATTTAACTAGGTAAAAATAGAAATAAAAATAGAAATATGCTGTACATAAAAATAGAAATAAAAATCGAAATATACCGTACAATAGAATATTTAAGAAATTTTGAAATTTGTTAAAAGTAAGATGGTGTGCAAATATGCATAAAAAGTGTCTTATTAAGGTGCCTTATTAAAGTGTCTTTGTGCAATGGTCCTGACGTAACGTAAACGTATATTGCACCGAATTACTAACACATATACTGTAATAGTACAATCTTCATGTTGCCACGGGAACTACTGTCTGAGCTGTGCGGTTATACAAAAATAAATATCCAATCAGTTGGTCTGTGTGAAAGTGCATTTATTTGGCATTTACTGTATTGAAGAACTCTCCGGTGTCAACGCTGTATAGAACTCAGAGGTAAAGATGTAATTACATGGTTACAGCTTTCTGCTGTCTGACTTTACTGTATCTTAGAAACATGACTAAGACTTACTTCACATGAAAGTAATATATTGCTGCGTTTCGATTGCCTAGAAGTTTTCCCGCCAAGTCGACTGCACAGGGTGTTCAGCCATCTTGGGGAAGATTCTAAACCGTAGGATGTAAACTACTCAGTTCCAAAGAAACTATGAACAGTGGAGGGAACTAATAAATGATGGATCTTCACTTAGCTGGAAGTAGACAAGCAAAATTACCCATCAGTCGCTATACCTTACTGAAGCGCAAGAAAATGGTGTTTGCACAAGACCTGCCATTTATTTCATGCACCATTCATTATTATCAAAATTTAGGTACTATTAATATTAATTTTAGGTAATTGATATTTTTTTAAAGCAGTAATTAATTCCAATTCCACATATTTTTAATCTGCAAAATATTAATCTCCAACAGTATCCATCTGGAAATCACATTTATTCACAAGTTATATACAATTCAGCAGTATATTTTTTGTAATGTATCAGTTTTTGTTTTAATATACACACTATATGAACAAAGAATATTTGGCCAAACCTGTTAATTATTGAATTCAGCTGTTTCAGTCAGGCCGCTTCTCCCCAGTGAAGGGCAATCTTAACGCTCCAGCATACTAAGACATCTTGAACAATATTCTGCTTACATCTTTGTGGCAACAGTTTTTTTTTTCTTTTCTATTCCAACATGACTGTGCCCCAGTGCAAAAACCAAGGACTATAAAGATATGGTTTAATGAGTTCGATGTGGAAGAACTTGACTGGCCCGAACACAGAACCCTGACCTCAACCAGATCATGCAACCTTTGGGATGAACTGGAACGAAGATTGCGTGCCAGACCTGCTCATCCAACATCAGTGCCTTCTGACCTCATAAACGCTGTGGTGGAAATTCTGAAACCAATATAAAGACAAGTAATCCATACACTGGGTAAGAGCAAAGTAACAAAGGTTTTATTTTAAACTTCTGCAGAAGGACCAGTCTCATACAGCAAACAGTTGCAGCATAGAGAAAGGTGATCTCTTTCTCTAGCTGACCTATTTTATACACAAACATCTCTGTTAACATAATCAACGCCCCGTACGTGAAGTTCCTACATTCAAACTCATGACTCTTTATCTGCCCCAGACTAGATGTCCATACCTTATCATTTATTCAGGGACAACTACAATCAGGTTGTTTCTATTCTGTTCTCGGCCTTGTGTCTCTAAGCTTCGACAACTAAGTTCAAACTTCTAAGACCTACGTTACACACTTACTACAAGGATCAGAATTAATACATAATTAAAATATGATTTTTCCATTACAATTTCCCCCTTTTGTCATTCTATGACAACCTAAATATTTTAATTCTACAATTCAAAACAATACTAATAAGCTATGCATTAGGTAAATTTCATCAGGTATTGTCTCTCCAACCTGGGTTTTTAAACATCACCACTAGCACTCTAATGCACACAGAGGACACTACAGCTGTTTTTATGGGGACAGACCCCTGACACAAAAGCATAAAAAAAATTTGCAACCTACTTAAATATACATGCTTGACATTTCTCTAAAGATTTACATTATGTCTTCTTCCATATCATGATCTAAACATTCAAAATGATAGTCACCGGAAGTTTGAACTCTGTCAGAAGTCGGGTCGTCCCAGTCTGGTTTCCGTTTTATGTTGTCAGTCTGTCTTAACATTTAATAATTTACTGTGTTCAGAACTAGTCCCTGTATACATCTGCAAATACAGGGTGTTATACAGAGGCCTAACAAGATTATAATCCCAATTGGTAGAACACTATAAACCAGCCAATAACCCCAGCCTCCCCATAATTGCGTTAACCACGAGATCCAAGACTCTACTTGGGGAGGTGGTTGCAAAGCCTTCTTCATGCGGTTTATGATGTTGCTGATATTCTGATGATCATCATTGAAAGGCGTGAAAGGCCTTTACGGTGTCATTTTTTAGTATTAGTAACATGTATGCTAAACCATTTACCTTGTTTAGGGCTACAGCTGTTCCTCCGCCGAGGAAGAGTGACCAGCCTACATTTGCTCCTGGGCTAGTCCATGGGTTTCCTAAAGTGTAACCATGAAATTTAATAGGGACATCTCTTTTTCTTCTATTCTCTGACATCCGTGGCCCCCACGGATTTTCTGTGTGTACTGACACACTAGGAGTTACATATGCAGGATAACATGAGCCTGTCCAATTGAAATTTCTTAACAGGCAATGGGGAACAATAGCTCCCTGGGGCATCAAAACATAGGTTATTGGAATAATTACACTCAGGGACTGCTGGGTTTGGCCTCCCTGTTTGGTTGTAGTATTCAGATATCTGTAAGATGGCCATGGTGGTTATCGGTATAATACAAGACGTGTTGTCTGCATTTGCTTCTGCTGCTGTGACATTATTTAGGGGCAGTGCTACCCAGCCCGAGGACATGACATGGCATACACAACACAAGAGGTTGTGTATGTCTGTTATATTATCAGCAATGTCTAATGATAGAGCACATTCCCAATTTCCCTGCACATCTATTGAGATTAGTGTTATGCCTTTTTATCATGCTGTCTCTTCTCTTTATTCTAGTTAAATGCATGTGGCTTGAGTTTGTTAAATAGACTTTACCATCGCCGTTTCTCTCCGAATTCTCAATAAGTAGGCACATCAGGGTAACCATAACTATTATTATTCCTAAAGTTACCCAAATTGCTTTGGGGTGTTTTCTCATTTGTAACCAAGGGTCCAGTCCAGCTAATTCAATGTCTGTAGTGTGAATAATCTCAGTCACTAATATTCTCCGTCCTCTAAAACAGTCTTCTGTCCTGTCAGTAGTTACAACACTTACTTTTAACTCTAATTACTTTTATATGTCACCAATGTTACTCAGTGCTACTGCTACTTTGACACCTTACAATTTCTTCATGTGTTGTCCTCAAATGTAGTGTACTTATTGTTGTGATGGATTTGAGTGGAGAGTTGTGGTTCTGCGTTATTTCTGTCCACTCTAGTTGGTTCTTCTGACCCATGCACTTTGCGTACAGGTGAGGGTCTGTCGGGGTTTACAGGAGAGGTTACTAGCACATCACTGTTCACCCTTGGTGACCTCGGTGTTGTTTTCTCTTAGGTTCTGGAACATGTTTGGGGTTGCTGGCGTGTACCCTCATCTCTGTTTCCACTACTTTGACTTCTTTTTGTGGTGTTAGGAGCACTGTCAGTGGGCCTGTATTAAAAATAAATCCTCAAAGAGTTTTGCACAATAACATAACATTTCATCTTCACAATGTCCTTTTACTTTTCGTGTGCTCTGGCTTCATCTTAATTCCTTTATCTACAGTACAGTATGTTATTAGTAACACAAATGCTTATTCCCCCTTTTGACACATGGTCCTTACACGTGTGTCAACTTAGCATAGAAAGAAATAGCTTTATAGGTAGACATGGCTTGTGATTGGGGTCGTACCAAACCCCTTCTGTCAAAACACATCCCGCTTTTCTCCAGAGTGTTTCCTCTCCTGGAGTGACTGTCGCTCTGAAGCTCTTCAAGGTTAGCTGTGGGGGTGAGAGCATTAGACACACACATGTTATGGTTATAGGAAAGGGGAAGTTTGGCCACGGCCTTCACTGCTGCATCTGCTTTTCTGAAATAGAATAAAATTTGTTAGTTTGAGCATTACATTTACACTATTTAAATTTCATGTGCTATAACTATGACAAACTCCTGTTAACACCTATTTCTCTATCACAAAATATTGTTCCATCCACGTTCATTTTATATCTGGATTCTGTAGTGGCGTTATCCTGCCGACAACGCCAAGTTGTGGTGGAAATTCTGAAACCAATATAAAGACAAGTAATCCATACACTGGGTAAGAGCAAAGTAACAAAGGTTTTATTTTAAACTTCTGCAGAAGGACCAGTCTCATACAGCAAACAGTTGCAGCATAGAGAAAGGTGATCTCTTTCTCTAGCTGACCTATTTTATACACAAACATCTCTGTTAACATAATCAACGCCCCGTACGTGAAGTTCCTACATTCAAACTCATGACTCTTTATCTGCCCCAGACTAGATGTCCATACCTTATCATTTATTCAGGGACAACTACAATCAGGTTGTTTCTATTCTGTTCTCGGCCTTGTGTCTCTAAGCTTCGACAACTAAGTTCAAACTTCTAAGGCCTACGTTACACACTTACTACAAGGATCAGAATTAATACATAATTAAAATATGATTTTTCCATTACAACGCTCTACATAATTAATAGGCATGAATTCCCACAATTCTTGTGGACAGCTTTCTAAGAAGAGTGGAAGCTGTTATAGCTGCAAAAGGGGGACCAAGTCCATATTGAAGTATATGAACAGTATATGGATTCAATGTCTTTGCAGGTGTGGACAAATAGTTTTCTCCACACGGTGTATGCTGTAATCTATATTTGAAAGTGGAGGAAGTGATGTCTGCATTGGTGATGTCACAGGTCGTTCTGGTTGGAGAAATTTTGTAGAGAAACTCTCTTAACTGACATTCCCTCAGCAGGGAGTGGGGATTAGAGTGTAAATGAAGGTGTAGTGTACACTGAGTAAAATAAGGTGGTAGGAGTAATTCTGTTTTCAAACCATAATGATTTTCCTGTAACAGCAGGCCCTCAAATGTTTTATTCCTTACATATCAGCTTTATGGAAGTGACATTAAATGGAAACGGGTAAAACATTACAACCAGAATGAGGTGGGAACCTGCAGTATAAATAATACTGGTGGAAAAGAATCTTTTTTTTAATAAACAACAAATGAAGTAGAAATGAATCGAAATATTGTTAATATTTAAATGTCCAGGTTTTATTCAGAAGATAATAAAAGAAATAGTGGAAGATAGACAGAAATAGTGTTATATACACAACACCAATTTATAGTCTACAGCAAACATGGTGAAGTATGGCTAAAATATAAATCAGTGGATTATCAAGAAGGAATTGTTGTGGACGAATTGTGATTCCGTTTCTAGTCGTCACCTTGGTCAAGGGGTCAGTGACATGGCTGTGTCTCACGCGTTGTTTTTTGGAAAATAATTTTCAATTCAAAGTAAAAAAAAAAAAAAGGCTCTTACCCTTATGATGAGTCCAGACTAGCATTAGCCTGCACTAGCCTTGCTGTTCAAACCAAATCCTTGACCTTGACCGATTACATGGTCTTACAAAAAACCTTTTTCAGTGAACGATTCAACAGTGCTGAATGAAGTTCTGTGAAACATGGCATATAAAGATGATTCTTAAAATGAAATGATGTGTGTGGACTTTATCTGGTCTGTGTGCTAAAGAGAAAGAAAGAGTGCATTCAAGGAAATCTATGAAAATATATGGGTCTATTTGGAAATGAAAAACCTGAGAAAAATTTCAAGCCAAGTTTGATGAGGTACAGCCATGGCCAAAGGTTTTGAGAATGACACAATTATTAATTTTCACAGTCTGTTGCTTCAGTGTTTTTACATCTTTTTGTCAGCTGTTACTTTTGGTATACTGAAGCATAATTACAAACTTTTCATAAGTG
This sequence comes from Channallabes apus, assembly GCA_030522415.1. NCBI lineage: Eukaryota > Metazoa > Chordata > Actinopteri > Siluriformes > Clariidae > Channallabes > Channallabes apus. The sequence continues at coordinate 25,453,132 of CM060111.1, read as the reverse complement.
ATCCTTCTTTTTCAAGACCTCAACAATTAGCCCTGGCATGCTGTCAATCAACTTCTGGGCCACATCCTGACTGATGGCAGCTCATTCTTGGAGCTTCTCAGAACTTTGTGGTTTTTGTTTGTCTACCCGCCATTTGAGATTTGACCACAAGTTCTCAATGGGATTAAAATATGGACCACTTAGTTATCACTTTTGCATTATGGCAAGTTGCTCTATCATGCTCTATCAAGGCATTGTTCATCACCAAACTGTTCTTGGTGAGCCCACCCCCTTGGCTGAGAAGCAACCTCACATATGAATGGTCACAGGATGCTTTACTGTTGGCATAAAACAGGACTGATGTTAGCGCTCACCTTCATACATTTCAAGAAGGGCAGCAAAGAAGGCACTTCTCTCCAGGTAAAACATCAGGGACAGATATTCTGCAAAATGTAGATGATTCAATTATTTGTCACTTGTACTTTTTACAGCACAGTGAAATTATTCTTCGCATATCCCAATTAGGAAATTGGGTTCAGAGCGCAGGGTCAGCCAGCTTACAGCGCCCCTGGAGCAGATAGGGTTAAGGTCCCTGTTGATCAAGGGTTCAACTGTGGCAACTTGGTGTTGCTGGGGTTCGAACCCCCGTCCTTCCGATCAGTAACCCAGTAACCCACAGCCTTAACCAACTGAGCCACCACTGCCACACAAGTGTACTGCTGAGGACTCGGGTAAAGTCACTTTCTCTGATGAATCCCCTTTCTGATTGTTTGGATCATCTGGAAAAAAGCTTGACCAGAGAAAAAAAAGTTCAGCTCATCAGTCCTTTTCCAGCATGATGGAGCACCTTGCCATAAGCCAAATGTGATAAGTAGGTGGCTCGGGGAGCAAAACATTGAAATTTAAGGTCCAAGGCCAGGAAACTCCCCAGACCCCAATCCTCAAAAGGGTGCACAAACAAAACCCCACAAATTCTGACAAACTCCAAGCATTGATTATGCAAGGTTGGGCTGCCATCATTCCATAATTTCTTTTGATTGTGTAAAGCTGCTTTGTGAAAATGAGAATTGTTAAAAGCGCCATACAAATAAAATCGGATTGAATCGAATTGAATTGAATTGAGGGTATGGCCCAGAAGTTGACTGCCAGGGTGAATTGCAGAGAAAAAAAGAAGATTCAACACTGTAAATATTGAATCATTGCATAAACTTGCATATAAGTCTTTGACATTCATGAAATACTTGTAATTATACAGTATTTCAGTATACCAAAGTAACATCTGACAAAAAGATCTAAAAACACTGAAGCATCAGAACATTTATATTTGTGGCATTCTCAAAAATTTTGGCCATGGCTATAGCTCATATGACGTCTGATTTATGACAGGATTTTTTGTCATATTGATATATTTCAATATTAATAACCATTGTCATTGTTGTCATTATCGACATTAACCACCCAGGACTATTCAAGCCAACAGTTCTTGAAAAAGTCATTCATTGGTACAGTAAGTAAGTTGAGGGGCTTCCACACTGCTAGAGATGATAATGCTTTACTTACTCCACAACTAAACAAACTGTGTTTTGTGCTGTATTTATTGTCTTGTGCTGGACTTTGGTTGGTATTTTTGCCATTTGTTGGCTTGTCGATTCTGCACTGCTGTTTTGTCTTCTTCAAATTTTGCACTTCATATTCTCGAGTGTGTTAAGGTCTGTCTGTGACTAGATTAAACCAACTAGGAACACCAACGCCTCGGAAATCTCTAGAATTGGCTGACAGGAATTACAGTATGTGAAGGATTTCACACTGATACTGTTTATCTTAATAGCCTTGACTGTTTGTTAGCCAGCTAGGTTGAATTTCAAACTGGAATTCTCATTTAATACCCGTTTGTTTTTATCTTATCTAACATATTATTAGACAGATAATCTCACAGGATTTCTGGTTGGAATTTTAAAAAAGATATATCTTCATAATCTTTTAATAACATTAGTCAGCTAGCCACGATTAGCAAAACTTAACACAGTTACTACAGTAGCATGATATGGGGGCGTTCCCATATTCCTTTTAGAGTCATTTATGAAATGTCATGATGTACTTACTGTACTGTATGGTTGAGACTTTGCTACAAGTCTGCCATATATATTTGCTAAAGTGTTTTATTCCTCTTGTACCACAGAAGCTTAGGAAACAACAACATGTTTACTTTGTACTTTTACAAAGCAAATACATTTCTGTTATTACTGCGATGGTGGTACATTGGCATGGCCGTGCACCTCCTGGGTCGAGGGTTCGAGTCCCACCTCAAGTCTGTGTGCAGCCTTTTTACCATATTTGCTCCACTCCATTAGTGCAGAAGGGGATCATATCAGAGATATAAAGGTAGGTTTAACTCTCATAACTGTTCAGTTATTCTGCACAATTAAAAGTCCCAGTTTGACTTGAACATCCCTCATACATTGTGGATGTGCGGGTGGCAAAATTTATTGGCACAGAACCCATTACAAATAGGACAGTAGTTATAATTAATTGATTGACTGACTGATTTAAAGAACGTTCACAGATTTGTAGTGGATACATGAAGATGAAGATATCACAATACAGTATGTCCATGCAGATATGGTGTATAAATCTTAAATACGAGCAGACTTAAGATACAGAAATTCATATTAATATTGCATGACATTAAAAATTCATGTGTAAATTTATTTTATAAAAGGCTTTTTTTTTTTAATGGAGAATTCACTCTCTTGCTTTTAACCTCACGCAGAGTCGTCATTTATCTGCATTAAAGTCTAATCCTTTTTTTTTTCTTGTACTAAAAAGTGGAGGCATGTGAGTCAACAGTCATACAGCTTCGGCATCATCTCTGTTTACACACTGCAGAGATAATGTGTGACAACTGAATCTCTTCACTCGTCTAATCCATGAAGCCATGGTTGAAATCTCATTTAGGGATCAGCAGCAGTGGCATCGTTTTCCAGATAAGAACCTGCAACTCCGCAAGCAGCTGCCTGGCACCAGCCATTCAGCACGCACACCATTTGGCAGAACCCAAGACTCTGTAAAACAGGCCTATTTCAATTAATGGAGCGACACCTCAGCTTCTCAGGACTCTGTTTGCCAACCTGGATCTTGTCGTATAATCTCCTCATTTATTCTCAAAGCAGTCTATTAAGGCGTGAAAAGATGCCAAGCGAAAAAGAAAAAGCACGCCCTTCTTGAAGAGTCAAGGATTATTCAAATAGGGAGCTAAGACTGTGGGTTCAGACTCCCCCCCCCCCCCCTTTTGTTCTTACTTTCCTTTCTTCATATGAGAATGAAACTGGATCACAAATCAGAGAGGAACATCTGGCAGTTTGAGACGAGGTTCAACAAATTGAAAATCTATGATAAATATATATCTACTGTATATCTATATTTAAATGTAAATAAATAACATTTTTATATTCACTAATGAAGTTTTAAAAAATAATGCACTCACTCTAGCATGTTATTGTTTATATAGTAGCAGTTTATTCACAAAGAAAGGGACTGAAAATGTCTGAAAAGTGAAGTTTTATACAAGGAAAACCTCCAGATAACGAGCCTGCAGATTCAGTCACTGGTTCAAACCCCAATTTTACCCAGCTGCCTTTGTTAGGCACTTAAGCAAGAATCTCAACCCTCAAGATGTATAACGTGCTAAATGCAATTCTTTCTGGATAATGGGGTCTGCCAAATGCTGTCAAGGTAAACGTGAGAGGTTTTTACGTTCTTAGGAAAGAGTAGTTTATGCTTTTCTTTTTTCTGGTGACCGAATGTCTGTTTACACTGTGACTGCTACAATAGATGTAAGCTCATTCTCGATGCTGCTTGTACAGGGTCGCGGGAGACTGGAGCCTATCCTAGGGGACTCTGGGCACGAGGTGGGATACACACGAGAATGTCTATTGCACAGCAATAAGTGCACACAAACACATACACTGCAGTTGCTCGATAGTTCAGGACTAGAATTTCCTACGAGTCTACCTGAGTCTCCAATAACCACCTGGACTCCATTTTAACATCAATTAACATCAACTATTATACAGTAGCTGAACTGGCTGCCACCACACAGTACACACATTCAACACACAGTATGAATGCAGATCAATTCCTGCTATCTGTTTCACCCAGATGAGGATGGGTTCCCTGTTGAGTTTGGTTCCTCTCAAGGTTTCTTCCTTACCACCATTCTTCCTACAACCAGGGAGTTTTTCATTGCCACTGTCGCCCTCGGCTTGCTCACCATCTGACCATTTTGATTCATACACATTCACATTCCATACAAACTTAAATAATTCTTTTGATGGTGTAAAGCTGCTTTGAGACAATTACAATTGTTAAAAGCGCTATACAAATAAAATTGAATTGAATTGAATACACACACACACACACACACTCACATACATTCTGCAGGCGATTTGGAAATGGAAATATTGAGTATGTCTTTGGACTGTTGGTGGAAACTAACCAAGAATGGGAGGAACATCCAAACTCCACACATACAGTGCAGACTCGAGGCAGGACTCGAACCCTCGACCCTGAAGGTGTAAGGCTACAGCAACGCCACTGTACCACTATAGTAATAACAGAAATGTATTTGTTTGTGAAAGTAAAAGGCAAACCAGCTGTTGTTTCCTAAGCTGCTGTGGTATAAGATGAATAAAACACCTCAGCAGATATTATAGGGATTAAGTCAGCTTTGTAGTAATAGTGACAGAATGGTGGCTTAGTGTTTGGCTCTGTCATCTTGCCCATGTTGGTCCTGAGTTTGATTCCAATATCAGAGTTTGCATGTTCTCCCAGTGATTGGTGGGTTTCCTCCGTGTACTCCGGTTTCCTCCCACATGCCACAGACATGCAGTTTTCCAAATTGCCCATGTAGTGTGTATACTGTACTGTATGTATGTTTGAATGTTGACTGAAAATCCTGCCACGGTCATGGGAATAACTACAGTGGTTCGCCATTGGCCTCCACGGTCCTTAGTTGGACTGCAGAGATTTCTAGATGGATGTGCGGATGTCATGGTAGTAGTTATTCTGCTTCATTAACCCATAGGATTTGTTGATAATTTTCCATTTGCAGCATGTCCTGTCGTAATGGGAATTTGGGTCAAAGTGCTAGGCATGATACATTCAAGTGTTAAATGTGTTGCTTACAGACAGGGGTGTAAGTACAGGTAGGGGTGTTTAATTCTTGCTTTTTTTACCATGTGTAGCTAACATTTGAGGGGAATAAACAACAGATTGCTTTTAAGCGATTACTAAGGAGATAAAGCGTTCTTTAAGATGACATAACATTATCAAATGTGTTTTCTTGCTCAAAGTGCTTCCGTGGCTGTTTTTCAATGTGGTTTGTGGCTAGTGATGTACTACTGCCTGGAGAAGTGAGTATACTGTAAATTTATTCCCATATTTGTTTCATTTTTTATCCAGCATAGAGAAAAAATGCCTTGTGTTATAAACAATGACATGTAAGAGAACTCTGTTTGTCCTGAAAACTAATTTTCATTTGGATAGTTCGCTTCATCTTCGACAATGGACACAGTATTAATTAATTATAAGTGCAGATAGGAAACCAAATCAATATCTTTAAACAATATTAAAGTGGGATCTTTGAAAGATGATAATGTACAGTATAAGGCCAGATGAAAGCACATGAATGTTATCTTCTTCTCCTCTGTCTTGTTGATGATCCTGCTGCCAAACAAGGAGTCAGAGAGAGGAGACTGTGGGCATTTATACAGTAGTGACCAATCAAAGGACAGGAGATATCAGCCAATGACTTGTATCCAAACTCTCGAATCTCAATTTGAAGATAAGCATGCTTTGAGCTCAATTTTCAGATTAATATTCAGACTTTTTCCATTACAAGTTTTGAGACTTACATACATGCGGTTGTGGAGTTTGGAGCTTTTTCATGCGAATTACTTTTAGCAGTAATGTAACACCATAGTATCAGGGTGGATGGAGAAGTGGGTATATGCAATGCTGACTGAAAAATAAGTAACTGCATAAAACTGGTTGTAGCAGGCATCTGCTCTTCCATCTTTTCGGTACCACCACTGAATCTTGTAGTAACGGACCTTACCACCTTTGCTTACAAGAGGCCATTACTGCCAGGGCTTGAACACACAACCTTGTGTTGGTTATTCTAGCCAGTCCCATACTAAATATTTGGTGTTTTCCCACTACATTATTACTCTTTTCCATAAATTCTAATAACATGCATACTTTTTTCATCTATCCTGTCTTTATTATACCTTCTGAATGCACACACACACACACACACACGCAGTATACCGTGTCAGCTTTTTCAAACAGTTGCACTGAAATTCTGAATGAACCTGTCACTTCACATGAAGCTGAACTCCAGAAAGATGCCACATTATCCTCAGAGGATTGAAGTGACTCGAGCAGCCTGACTGATTTTGATGGTCGCACTCAATCTTTGCCACGCACAAATAGCTGCTGACTGGCATTGTGCGAAACAGATCACCCCTATGATGGCGTTTGCACAACAATTACTTTGCAGTATGTTTTGAAATGAGGCCAAGATTCTTGGCTGTTCTTTGAAACAGTTTAAATAATGCACTTCACTAATGGAGACAAATTTGCTCTCTTATCAAAGCGAATTTATAATGATGCAACAAGCAATTATCACATTTACACAACATTGCATGTAATGAAGCTTATGAAATATTGACCGTTCACTTCACCAGTTGCTCGTCTTTTCTTCTTTGTCATGTTTAAGCAGCAACAGATTGCAGACAGACGCGCATGAAAGCACAGATTGGTCCACGCTAGAACATCTGGGAAGCTGTTCGAGATTGGCGTTTCGGTACAGTTTGACTGGTTGAAATCCTGCATATGTAGTGGATATAAAAGAGCTATTTCTTTTTTAGAAGCAAGCTGAAATTACATCTAAAAAAAATAGCTTTAAAAGCTAACCAAATATAAAAAGCGTCCTGCTGAGTTCAAAAGCACGAAGCGTTTCTTCTGACACACGTCCTTCTCCTTTGTGATCTTAGGAAATCCATCATAAAAGCCTGAAAATGGTGACGAGCCTGTGTGCCGTGTAAATGGATACCTGATCATAAATTATTCAAAGCTTAGCTGTGCATGTTGGAGTGGAACACAATAAGGAGAGCTCCATGTGTATTAACTTGTGTGTGTGCAAGTGCAAGAATAGCTGCTTGAAGCAGTGAGAAGAAACATTACTTCTTTTTTTATTTCACATCATGGTGTTTGCCTTCGCACGATCGCCCGTGGTGGCAGGAGCTCTTTCTGACACCCTGTTGCTCTCCCTTATGGAAGCTGTTTCAAAGAGAAGCTTTGTTAAGGGAGGGCTGTTTTGTTTCAGCCGATGATGTCCCTGTCGCTTTGTTATCTTTCGCACTGCACTGATCGCCATCGCGCCTCCCAGACAGGGAGGAATATCTGGCTCGCTCTCCAAAGCATATGGCTTCTTTATGTGACCCATACTCCTAAAAGACTGCAGCTTCAGATTAGACCATCAGGCATTATCTTCTTATATATATATATTTTTTTTTCTTCTTTTTACCCCCTAGTGAAACGATGAAGAAATAGAGGAAGTAAATGTGCTGTGTTTATCTCATGCTAGCTTCAAATAAGAAAAGACAAGTTCAAAGTATGGTTCATGGTTTTCTCAAGGGTCAACATGCGAATGCTCCCAAGCACGTCCAGAACAAACCAGTTCTGTGGGACTTTTATTTGGTCGTTTAAAGCTATCACCCTTCAAAGCATACAGAGTTAAGGTGAGCTTAGCTGAGAAGGGATTTAACACATCAATGAACCCCTCTTTATTTTGTTGGTCACATGGTGCACAAAACAGGGTCTGGTGAATCGTATTGACAGTAGGAGACATGTCCGTGACCCATCAATAAACTGTGGCCGAGATGAAAGGATCAGTTGTAGGCCTTCCGACCATTCCTGAGAGTTTTCCTATGGCTGGAACCTCTTGGAAACTTTGGATTTGTCATATATTAGTTTGTTAAAAGTGAGAATGCAAGATTTTGAGAAAACTCAACGAGCTAAAAAAAAAAGAAGAAAGAAACCCTTGAGAACACATGTTCTAGGTGAGTACTGCTAGAAGTTTCCATTTTGGTCGTTTGGACTGCTCTGTAACAATTGCGCTGCTCTGTCACCACCCACCTACATTTGGTCTTAGAAACTTAAAAATAACTTGGCTTGGCTGAGTTATTGAAAAGCTGATGCAATAGCAGGGGCTCAAATGTTGCACCAAAATTTCTTCAGGATCTTCTTCTCTCAGTTCTGTCTCTCATTATGAAGGTCTGGGTCTACTGCTCTGACGAAGGATCTACTGTACCGCACTAGTGTCCTTTTCCCACTTCAGGTAAAGGCAAAATTTGTGTTTTGTGGCAATGAACTTTGTTGAAAACAGCCAGTTCACCAACATCATGGATGTTAATTTCACAATATCACAGTCCTTATATATTGTAAGTGTATACTTGTCAAGGAAGCAGGTTGCTGAACTCAGGTCCTGAAGTACCTTTTGTCCTGTTTATAATTTTTATTGTTCTAACTGCTATACTCTTATTTCTGGACAGAGTAAAGCCCTTAAGATGACCTGCAGTCTGATCCCAGTTTTCTTAGAAGTCAAAAAACTATTTTTCACTTCTTTTACACAGGTGGTGCAGTGGTGTAGTGTATGGCACTGGACCAGGGTTGTCTAGCCTGTGTATCCCTTGCCTTGTGGGTTTCCTCTGGATAATTAGATTTCCTCCACAGTCAACATGCAGATTAGGCATTACTTTGCTCTGCGATGAACACTGACACCCTGTCCAAGGTGTAGGCTGCTTATCGAGCCTGTACAAGATAAGAGGTGTAAAGAATGAGTGAGAGAGTGAATGTGTATAAGGTCTATTCTTATCAGGTTTTCTGCATTCAGCCTCTCAGACCATTCTACTGTATATACAGCTTTTTTTATGCATTTCCATTGGCTATTTTTGTATGCCTCTTGTTTTCTTGACCATCATGACATACTTTTGTAGCAGTTTCTACAGTCATGATGGCCTCAGCTCTAGTGCCTCCACTTTTCTTCATGTTTCCCTGACCAACACAGGTTGCACAGGTTCAATGGCTTTGGCAAAAAACTGCAGTCTTATTTATAGGCTCCATCACTCAGGTACTGAGCTCATACCAGTGACCTGTACCTGGATCTTAAATTTCGATACAGAGCTTCTGAAATTCTGGATTTGTTTTTTGACAATGGAAAAACAAATGTATTCCTACTCAGAGATAATGCCAAAATGCAATTTGCCTGAGATAATTTACTCATTCGCCTATTCCGTTTCCTTAGTATCTTAACTTTCACTCAAGTCTCACGATGTCTCCTGTTGCCTTCACTTCCATGTCTTCATCAACTCGGGCCAAAGATTGACAGCTTGCAGTATTCATAAACCTTCATTGTATCTCCTTTCTTTTTTACCCCGGGGGCGGGTGTCTATCGAATCTCCTGCTTCTGCTTTATTCTCCACCTGTCATATCCAGTGCTTGGGCTGTAGATAGAAGTGGCACTGGAGAAGAGTCTCTTATCTCGCTCTCTCTCTCTCTTTTTTTTTTTTTTTTGCGTGCTTCATAATCAAGAAGCCCTCCTGGAGTTCACAGTTAATTGCCAGAGGACACAAAATTGCCACACTTCAATTCTTAATTCTCATCTGAAATCTTCAACATACTCCTCAGTACTGGTATCTTATTTTCTTTTTGCTGGAAGCACTGGATGAATTTGCTTGACTTTAAGTCTGCACACATGATGTATTCTCTAGCTTGCATGCTGCCTGACCCAGTTTTAGCAGAAAAAATCAGTGGTATGAAGAGCATTGAGAGAATAATCTCACTACCAGTGTATGGACCAGCTAGTTGTTCTGCTTATAGATGGTTTCAGTCTATAATGATTGTAGGTTGAGGTTTTGTAAATACATATGAAACAGTGATAATGTTTATGACATTATCCAGCATTGTTTATATAACTGTATATTTTATACAGTTTTGGGTTTGTGGGGCATATGGGTGAAACTAGAAGTGTGCATCTGGACTTGTGTTCTCTGGGTAATAAAAATGTCTTGCAAGTGGAATGTTTTAACATTTATGCTGGTGTAAGTGAGCAGTCAGTTACGAGGCTTATAGGACACACAAACACTATATTTCTTTCTACATTGTAAAACAATGTTGAACTTTAATGTCCTGGAACGGTCTTCATGAGAGCCAGTTTCATCATGGTGCTTGATGGGTTTTGCGGATGCAATTGACAATACTGTTCTTGCAAGAACTGTTCTAGACCAGCTGACCTTCATGTCTTAAAATAACAACTGACTGTTGCTGTTGTTGCTTAGATGGAGAGCAGAATAAACGGCATAACCGGCAACTCAGGAGCACCATGGGTACCTTGACAGAGAAAGAGAAAGAGGTCATTGATTCCACCTCCAAATTCCCGAACCAATCTGATCGACCATCCATGGGATGCACTGAACAAACCAGTCTGATCCGTGGAGGTCCGACCTTCAAACTTGCAGCATTTAAAGGATCTATTCTAACATTCTGGTGTCAGATACCACAGCACACCTTCAGAGGTCTTATGGAGTCATGCCTCAAGAGGTCAGAGGTGTTTTGGTGGCACAAGAAGAACCAGACAATATTGGCTTTAACGTTTTAATGCTATGACTGATTGGTGTATACTGTCATAGTATAAACTGGAGCAAGTACTGTACCTACAGTACAGTACATATGTGGTTAAAATGCACCTTCCTGGTTGGCTCTAAGCACTGAATAATTAAATATGTACCTACATCTGTTCCTCTTGCACTCGCGCATGGACTTCACTTATATACCGCTAGTTTATTGTCTCTGATATTATACACCAGAAGCAGTATGACCTTTGTTTGTGTGTGTGTGTGTGTGTGTGTGTGTGTGTGTGTGTGTGTGTGTGTGTGTGTGTGTGCATATGTGGGACATAAAAGAAGTATTGGAAACGTCCCAGCTGTATTTGTGTGAAGAAACACTTAGGATGATAATCAAAGCTAAATAAACATATGTTCCTCAAATTGCACTGAGTAAAGCGGGTTATAGGCACATCATTTAATTAGAACACAGGTTAAATGGAGGGAGTCATGCTGCCACTTCAACGCCTTCTGTTAGATTAGAGAACAATGCCGAGGTAAAATGCAACGTGACGGGTGTACAGGTATGTGTGTGTGTGAGAGAGGGGGGTTATTTTTTAGGCTGTCAGCTGCAACATGGAGTACGTGATTAATCCCTATAACGTGTCATGGGTCCTACAGAGGCAGAAATAAATAAATGTGATGGTATTGTTGATATCTGGTTCCTTCTGTCCTTGTGTTTAGTTTATTTGTTCGAAAATAAAAAAATCATGTGCATCAATGTTAAATTGCAAATGTTAATCACTTAAATCACTCATAAAAATATATCCTAATTTCATAAAAAAAAAAAAAAAAAAAAAAACGTTTATTCCTTCCTTATCTGTGATCCTTTCCGTGTGTTTTGCAGCAGAGGGTGTATACACGCGGGGTGAGTTTTTGTCGCATTCGGCAGCGATAATTAGCAGAAATACAGTCGAGCCTGATAATGCAGCCCTTAATTACAAGTTAAACTTGTTTCCTGAAGGCAATCTCGGATCCGTAATGTGTTAATTGTACAGACGGTGTGTACGGCCAGCGTGGTGCTCGGGTAAGATTGCGTGATATGGTGCAATATTTAAGGAGCGTTTTAATATTTAATACGGAGCTGTCAGAAATAATCCGTGTAGATGGCTGTCTCTGTTAATCACATTACAGACCGATTGATGTTGGCAGGCTGCGTTTTTTAATTTTGATTGTTCTGGAAAATGACATAAAATGACAATTACTTCCCTCCTCTAGGTTCATAATGAGTAGAGAGGAAACGTGAAGCAGGGTCTGGGTTGTTTTATGTTTCTGGATGAGATCTTACAGGAAATGCTGTGCACAAATTTAATCCACCCCAATCTATAGTTAATGCAATGCTAATCAAATGGAATGAGAATGAGCATTGTCGGGGCTAATCATGTTAAACGAGAGAGTTTGCGCTTGGCACGAGCTATACGGGTCTGTCTGCGGTTACTCAGGAGAATAGTAACGTGCTTGTTTAAGTTTGCAAGTTTGGGGTGATCAGTGCAATTTGGACTTTTATTGCTATTAAGTCAATGATATGAGTTGTTTATAGTGCATTTGAATAAAACCCTGGTGTGTTCTTTACCACTCTGTGTTTTTCAACTTATGTTCAGCATTAGGTTCTTCACTTTATTATATTCATCAACATGGTGTCTTTTTTACCTTGTTGTGTTCCTCACCATGCCTGTTCTTCGAATTATGTTCATCATCACTGTGTGTTCTTCAATATTGTGTTCTTTATCATTGTGTGTTCTTTACCTAGTTGTATTCATCACCTTGTTGTGTTCTTCAACATTCTGTGATCTTCACCTTGTTGTATTCATTACCTTTGTGTGTGTTTATATAATGTGTTGTTTATCACCATTATGAGTTCCTTACCTTTGTGTATTCTTCAACTTATGGTCATCATCAATGTGTTTAACATTGTGTTCTTCACCACTGTGCTCTTCACCTTAGTGTGTCTTTTACCTTGCTGTGTTCTTCACCAGTGCATGTTCTTTATCTTGTTGTATTCGTCACCCTGTTGTGTATCTCACCACTGTATGTTCATCACCTTGTTGTGTGGTTTTCACCTTGTTGTGTTCTTCAACATTCTATGGCCTTCACCTTGTTGTATTCAGTACCTTGGTTTGGCTTTTATCCTGTTGTGTTCTTGTTGTTTTTTTGTTTTTTTACTGTGGTGTTCCTCACCATTGTCAGAGCTTTACCACCTTGTGTGTTTTTCAATTTATGTTCATCATAATTGTGTGTTCTTTACCATTGTGTTGTTCACCATTGTGTGTTATTCAACTTGTTGCATTCATTACCTTGGTTTGGCTTTTACCATGTTGTGTTCTTCACCAGTGCGTGTTTTTTTTTTTTTTTTTTTTTTTTTAACCACTGTGTGTTCTTTAACTTATGTTCATCATCCTTGAGCTCTTCAATAGTGGGTGTGTTCTTCACCTTGTTGTGTTCTTCAACAGTCTTTGTTTTTTACCTTGTTGTATTCATTACATTGGCGTGTCTTTATCTTACTTAGAAGGTGTATTTCACCTTCTTGTGTTCATCACTATTGTGTATTCTTTAACCTGTTGTCTTCTTCAACTTATGTTCTTTACCACTGTACTTTCTTTACCTTGGTGCGTTCTTCACCACGGTGTGGTCTTCAGCACTGTGTGTTCTTCACTAAACTGTGTTCTTTACCATTGTGCATTCCTTACTTGGTGTGTAGTTTTACTAAGATTTTCTTCACCATGGTATCTTTCTTCATTTTGCCATGTTCTTGGTTTTTTAGGCACAAAATAACCTAAAGACCCCTGACCCGATGATATCTGAGCACTTTGTCTCCATTTGAATTCACAGGCATCCTTAAAGTGTTGTTTCCGAATCAGTCTGACTCTGGGAAATGAATCATGCTGTGTGTTTTAGGCTGGAAAATGTTTCTGTTGATATTTAGCTGCTAAACCGAGCCAGGTTTGTAGAGCTTTAACACTGCAGAAACACAATCTGCTCTGGACAACAAAGCAGTGATTATAATATGCAGTACAGTTGGTCTTTAAAACTAGGTATTTATATCATTATGTAATTTATTTTTTTTAAGCATGGGCATACAGTATGTTCTGCCTTTGTGATTAGGTGTTTTTTTGTGATTTCTACACACACTTAGTAAAAGTTTGTTTGCGACATTGGCGACGTTTTACTGTATAAAGAGTTAATCCAGTGGATAGCCTTTATAACTGTGGCTCTGTAGACCAGATTCATCCTCCATGAACAGTGACATAATCTCTCGCTGATGCTGTAGTAGTTACTGTTCCTGTGTTTAAAATAGATTATACTGTACGTAATTATAATTCTGCAAGCCAAAAGTCTTTTTTTTTTATTGCTCTTAGGGAATATAAATAAATGTGTCTGTGCAGTCCCCTGTGTGTGTAACTCACGATGGGGGAGTAGCGCTGAGATTCAGACTTTAAAAGAAACACTAATGAAGTTCAGATTCACCCTCTATAATGAAATATATAAAACTATGTTTCGGCTCAAATGTTTCAGTACAGTGTAATTTGTTTTAAAGTATGCTTCACAAGCAGTGAAGTATGGATAAACTGTGTTTACTTTTTAGCTTTATAGTCAAGGTGCTTACTGTACCATAAAATTGAGTGCTAAAGATTGAGTTCACAGCAGATGTTAAAGGCTGACTCACTGAAATGATTCGGTTTACAGTTAAAAAAAAAATTTAATTTTTGGCTTCTTAAATTATTCTTTGCTTACACTTTAAAGGTCCCATATTTGACTATTTTTGTAAAAATGATTAACACAGGTTTCTGAGCTGCCCAGATAAAATACCCCTCAGGTGATTAATTTTTCATACCTTCATTCAGACTACAGTATACCAGGGGCCAGGAGTAGCACAGTGGTTAAGGCATTGGACTACGGTTTGGAAGATCCCAGGTTCAAACCCCACAACCACCAAGTTGCCACCGTTGGGCCCTTGAGCAAGGCCCTTAACCCTCAACTGCTCAGATGTATAATGAGATGTGAAAAAAATGTAAGTCGCTCAGACTTACATTTAAGATAAGAGCATCAGCCAAATGCCTAAATGTAAATACCTGTACCTGAGGTGAGCGGTAGGGAGAGAGGTGCAGTTCTGTGAATTCTGGAGGTGGCATTGGCAGTCCCAAACCGAGCAGTTATTGCTGCTGCCTGAGGAAGCCGAGGTCCCTGTCGAAGCTTTGCATTGGCCCTTCTTTGGTGGTGTACCTGTGGAGAAAAGTTTCCAGAGAGGTTGAACTCTCCAGGTGTAGACAGACAAAATGGTCCTGAATTAGATGCCTAAGTTGCCTCTGCAACTCACCAGACTGCGTTCACTCTGTGCTTCTACGTACAGCCGAAGACGAAGTGATGGTAGACATATATTCGCTGCGATCTCGCTCATCTTAAATGAGCAGAAGAGCTGGTTGTGGTGCTGAAACAGACTCATTTTCCCAGTTGAGAGAGGAGCATGAACATGGCAAGAGGCGCTGTAGGCCCACCACCACCACAAGCCCAAAGTTCAAATGACACTGTGCCGACCCCTTTATTTCACTCCTTTTCCAAATGTGCTATTTCAGTGTCTATGTAAATTAACTACTGCTGAGTCACGACCCTTCAGAGAACAACAGAGCTGAGCAACATCCCCGGGGTGGGGTATCCTCTTTTATGAGGTCTTATTAGATTGAAAATATAAGTGGTTTGTTTAAAACAAAAATGGGGGAAAAATTTTTTTTGTTTGTAAATGCAGGATGGAGATCTATCTGAATGTGAATTTAACCAAATCAAACGTATTGAAGTTGCCAATTGTAAAAAAAAAAAAGAAAAAAAATGCAATTTTTTTATTCTTTCACTGATTGAAATTTCTACATTACGTTTTTCTGCCTGCTGGGTTTATGTGGTGTGCGGATTACAGACAGATTTAAGAACACCACCTACTATAATCATAATTTCTTTTTAAATCTTTGGTCCAATTCCCCAGTAATATCTGTATTTTTGTTCCAGTTTTGACTAAGAATTCTAATTTCCATGCTTTGTAGTAGCAATCTTGCATTCTAGAAGCATATTTAATTGTACCCTGTATTTGCACTGCTAATTACTTCTTTTTCAAAATTTCTTTCGCACATGCCCGCACACAAAGGAGAGAGGATTTGTCTTTCCTCACCAGACAACCCCCTTCTTCAGATCATCCTATTGCTCAGATGAAACGCTTCTGCCCGCACTGATTATCTTTACGCCAAAAAAATCAAAGATGGAGAAAAAAGAAGTACAGAATGAGTAATGTTCCAGAAAGTCTGGAATTAAATTGCTTAATTATGCATCCTCTTTACATTAATCTTTCATGATTTGGGGACCACCCTTGCCATTGCTACATCGGCAATAATAATAATAATAATAATAATAATAATAATACTAAAAAAAAGAATTCTAGATTGAGAAAAAAGGAAAATGAGAGCTGATAATCACCTTACAGTAAACTGTGTGCATTAGAAACCACAGGATGTTTTTACATGAAAATACTTGTGAAATACTGAACCGCACTCTGTATCCGATTCAGTCTTTCACGCGCACACACCCACATACACACCCACGTGCACTGAATTGTCATTAACAGTTAAATGGTACGTGAGCTCGCAGGCTGTTATGGGCATAATTACCTGATGAAATGTTAATGTGCAGGGGAGGAAGCCGTAGCAGGAGCAGAATGGACTAAATGGTGCAGAAGGGATTTCTGACGGACATCCGTTGATGAGCGCTGGGGCTCTCTGCTGTAATATGGCTAACGATTGAGAGGTGTGCATGTGTGAGCGTTTGTGTAGGCGTGTGTGTGATGCAGGATAATTCTATAATCCTCTGCTGTTATGGTAGTACGATCTGTTACACAGGGCAGTTTAAAGAGGGCAGAGGGGAGGCGGGGAGTGCCAGCAGAATCGCTTGATCTGATTTAAAAAAAAAAAAAAAAAAAAGAAAGGGAGTGTGTATTATTTAGAATGCAGGATTCTAGTTATTAACATCACCTCCCTGGATTCCTGTTAGTCTTGTTTTCTAGATACTTCTAAAGGTAAGGCTTTATAGTCAAACCTAAGGGCAATTCAGTGTAGCCAGTAAAACATACTGGGCGAGAAAAAAAAAAAAGCCTGGAGAACCTGGAGGAAACCCATGCAGATGAGGAGAACATGTTGTTTTTTGTTGTCACATACAGTATATAAGACACCATCATTATAGAACTCGTATGCTATAGTCTGAGACAACACCTTATGTATGATGATAAGTGCCACGCCCTGCTTGCTGAACTCACATAAGCTCATATTAGCTCATAAATTGCACCTACAGTATTATACAATAATTATATACAATAATTACATTAAAAAAAAATTTTTTTTGAATTTTTTCCTGATTTTCTCCCTAATTTAGTTGTGTCCAATTTAGTCGTGTCCTAATTTAGTCGTCTCCCACATTAAGGCTACTACTACCACTCAGTCGGGAGGGCCGAAGACTATCACGTGTTTCCTTTGAATCACGTGACGCCAGCCGACTGCATCTTTTCAAACTGCTCGCTCACACACCGTTGGTGGCGGAGTAACACACTCGGAGGACAGCGCTATCCACTCCTTTCGCTTGCATGAGCTCACAGACGCCCCTGATTGTCTGTAGAGCCGTGATTAATGTGGGAGCACCAAGTACCTCTCATCCCTCCCCTCTGAGAGAGCTCGGCCAATCAGCTCTCTCTAGACCTCCGGCTGCGAGAGGTTTCAGCATCACCCGGGAATCGACCCAGCGATCTCCGGATGATAGGGCGAGCACTTTATCACTGCGCCATTTGGAGGCCCTTGGTAATTTTTTTTTGACAGACAAATGAGTCTCCAGTGTGCATCTCAAACAGAAACACATGGGGAACAAATCTCTGATGTTTTTTCTTCTCAATTTTTCTGTTGGCTTAAACAAGCCAATCAGATTACAATTCTGTTCAATTCACTGTTATTTATATAAATCTATAAATGAAAAATGTATTCATCATCATTCTGAGATTGTCCCAGATGAGCAAGCTGATGGTGATTGTGGCAAGAAAAAACTCCCTGAGATGACGAGAGGAACCAAGGATTTCCCCCTAATGTGACCTCTTTTGAGGAAAGCATTTCCCCAGTTTTTTTATCTGTATAGTTTTCTGGCAGGGGCGTGGCTCAGAAGTAGCCCATTAACTCAGTTGACCCTTAGTCTTTAGTCACCATTTAAAGATTGCCAGTGACTGGGCTGAACGGACATCTTGAGGAAGTTCATTCCACCACCGAGTAGCCAGAATGAAAAACAGTCTAGATGCATGTCTTCTTCGATCCCTGAGAGATGGTGGGACCAGTTGAGCTGTGATGAAACATGGATATGGCACATTCAGAGGAGGAGTGAAACAGAAGCACTTCTGAGGGGTATTTTAGCTGGACCATTGAACCACACACACACACACACTCTGGGGGAGCTTTGAGACCTGTGTTAATGTGTTGGAGAAATAGTCCAATATGGGACCCTTACTGTAGGTTTGAAGTGTCAATACACTACTGAAGTCTCAATCCTGATTATGACTCGATTTAATTCTCATTTGTACAACTTCAGCATTAACTTAACTTAAGGTGACTCGGAATGCAGGATTGGTGTTCAGAGGAACTTGTGCACCTCGTTGTCACCTTTGAGTACATTAGACAGTTGGCGCATTCCTACAGGTCCACAGACGAGGTACGCGATCGATAAGAAACTCTATGCTGCTTTAAGATTCATATCACAACACTCGCCAAGAGTTAATAGGTGTCTTTACTTGCCTTTGCTTTTTCTTTTTAATGTCAGGTCATCTTTCTCCCGCTCAGTCTCTCTCTCTCTCTCTCTTTCTCTCTCTCTCTCAAACACACACACACATACAGTATACAGTGCTTTGACCCTGTGTGATGAAAAGTCAAGCCCCTGCAGACGGAGGTCGGTCTGGCTTCACAGCACGTCTGTTTCCAGAAACATCCGCAACAAAGATGCTGACCTCTGTGAGGCCAGGACCTACCGTGGTTTTTCTGGCCAGTCTATACACACTCTCAAACACACACACATGTATTTACTGTAGGTAAACACCGCTTTTATTGCCCAGTCCTTTGGCTCGTCTTTTAACATTCTCAGCTACACCGATGAGCAGATGCCCACGGTTCAGGGCCAAACAGATGGGAAAAGTGGAACGGCTTTGGCCGGAGCCACCGTCATGCCCACGGCTGTCAGAGAGGAGTGTGTGGAGATAAATGAACATCACAAGGTGGCAAAACAACAGGCAAAGCCTCCCTCCAGGAACAGCTTGCACTGGGGGAGGCCATGGAAAGGTGAAGCATGTGGAGGTTAGCAGGAGCTTCAGGTCCAGAGACTCTAATCCTCACCTTAGGACAGGCAGTGAAAAAAAAAAATGTTAGGATGGAACTAAAATGGAACTGTTAGAAATAAGACTGGGCGTAAAGTGTTAAACAAGGTATAACAACGCTGTGGCATGCTGTTATGGGGAAATAATCAACAATAGACTAGTGTAAGTTACCCTTTCCAGCCCAAAGGTTGCCTTTAACTATGCACCTACTATTATTATTGCCGTTCTTTATTTAATTTTTTAATCCCCAAAACATTGATGATTAATGCAGAGTCACAGCCCAATCCCCTCTTCCTCCATGTGAAGTGTGCTTGAACTTTTATAAGGAATCAGATGAGCAGTTTCCTAAAAAAAATGCCCCCGTCATTTCTTTTGGGGATTTAGAGTGAAAACCGAGTGAATCAGCAAAAATAAAAAACTACCTCCATATTTCTCCCGCCGATGCTTGCTCAATTTTTTTCCGCAAACTCCCACAAGACTTGTCTCACACCAGAAAGTCTGGTCTCCTGCCATGTTCAAACTTTAAGCACAGAAGATTGGTCAAACTGTTCCAGAGCAATTGCACTTTGTTTGGGGCGTGGCGAAAACTGGGTGCCATAGGAATTAATTAATTTTGCACCCTGGCAAAGTTAAACAGAAACGTTCTTTAGGATAAAGTTCCAGGATTTGTTAAAACAGTGAGACAGAGTTTAATTTGTGTTTCTAGAAGGCTTGCTGTAACCCTAACCTGCCTCGATGAGTCTTGTTGGTGAAGATGTGACTGGGGTCCGAGGCAGAAATTTATGACTTGATTCACCGGCTAAACTTGGCATACATGGAAAGACATATATAGTTAATCATTTTTCAAATTACTTCCTGTTTTACACTACTGTCCTGCAGGATTGTCCTGAGTGTTCGCGTCGAGTCCTACAGTAAGTGAGGTGAAGAGCAAGCTTACGCTGGGTAATTTAAGATCCAGCCATACGGATGGGATTGGGGTCACAGCGGAGACTCGGGAGGGCAGCTGTAATTAGACAGAAGGGCTCTCCAGAGTGCCGAGATGGAACACAGCCATCCGGGGAGATCATAGGGACTCACTCGGTGACATCACCTGTGGGTGGAAGAGGAGGAGGAGGAAAAGGAACAAGGGAGTGTGTGTGTGTGTGTGGTTGTTATCAGGAAGTGGAGATTTTAAAGTTTAATGAATTCCGTATGGCAGGGCAGATGAGCCGCAGGGTGTGGTGACTCTGAGCTTCGCAATCGCCTTGAGTAAATGTTTGAAAGTTTGCACTGATGCTGGATGTTCAGCGATCGATCCGTTACAACTTTATAATGAACTGCTATAGGATGGAGAGTTAAATGTAGGAGAGAGACATTCCTATTTATAGTGACAGGAAGTGGACGAGAATCAACTATGGGGTGATGGAATAAAGTGGACCGTGAATGAAGATAATCTCAAATGGGATAAGACTTTATTTCACGTGTTCAAGCTGTTCATTCTTCCATATCAGCATGCCCTGGAGGGTGTTATTCCTCTTATACTAAAGGATTGATTTTATCTATTCTTTTTAAAGGCATGTACTACTTTCTATCTGGGGTAGTTGCATCAACCAGGTAGGTTAGTTAGTTAGTTGGTTAGGGGATTCAAGTTAAAAATGAATTGGCTTGTGACTTTAATTAACTTGTTTGTTTGCCAATTTGCTTAATAAAGTTGGTCTTTATATTAGGTATATTTTAGATCAGAAATTAATTTAATTTGGTCCTTTTTGAAAATATGTTTGCGCGCCCTGAACAATATTTAAGGTTAATAATTTGAGTAAAAATAAAATGTATTGATTTGTTTGTTTTTGTTTAGTTTTATTCAGCCTATTTTGAATCATATTTGAAACACCATAATATTTAATGTTTGTTCCCCTCCAAACACTATTACATCATTTAGAGTCAAACAAGTTAATCATTCATCTTACTTGGTTGTTGCTTTTATTTGTCTATTTTATTTTTTTGATTGTTTGATATAAGACTGATGTACCTTTTACTCTTTATACAGTATATAAAGACAATAACAATAAGTAATTGTTATTATTTTTTACATTTCCTCAATCACGTCTTTTCTTTTCCTCCTCTGGCGCCCACTCGAGCGCGCACGTGTTTACCACAAATTGAATTTGTCTCATGTGAATCCCGCCCTGGTCTCT
Organism: Channallabes apus; assembly: GCA_030522415.1. Classification (NCBI taxonomy): domain Eukaryota; kingdom Metazoa; phylum Chordata; class Actinopteri; order Siluriformes; family Clariidae; genus Channallabes; species Channallabes apus. The sequence goes on along the minus strand of CM060111.1, from coordinate 25,431,884 downwards.
TCAGCTCGTCTCACTGGTGTCTTCTCTGTACATTAGACTTAATGAAAGCTGAACGTCACTTGTCAAGTATGGGAGTTGGAAATGAACCTGCCTCGTTGTTAAACGCCGTCACGCTTCACACTTCATTATAGCCGCCATGGCGGAGGTGTTGCTCGGGAAATTGGCATACGCTCAGTTTGAAAGCAGTACGAAGGAGGCCCGGGAGCGAGAGCGAGGCCCAAACTCTTTCTCTACTACGGTGCATCTTAATGTGGGGTCAGAAACACAAGTATGAGATCTATGTACAAACATGCAACAGACCAATGATCGGTAACAGACATTAATTAATTAAGAAATTAATTAATTACTAATTAATCTCAATTTTACAGAGTCAATTATTATCTGCAAAAAAAGAAGAAGAAAGAAAGGGTCCATTTTATATAAATAACTTATGTAAGTTATTTCGAAGTTGTAGCATGCATAAAGTTATTAGAAGATTTATCATAAAAGATTGCTAACATTTTATTATGATGCCTAGCTTCTATTATAAAATTAGCTAAAAACATTAAACAATGTAATTTCTGCAAGAAAGAACTTCATTAAAATTATTTAAATGAGTAAATATAATTACTGAGTAACTACTACAAATATATATCGTCATGTTTTTATCATAGCGGTGTAATAAATATTGTCCCCCAAGTCATCAGAAGGAATGTCATGTGGACAATTTGTCCCACATTTTGGTTCATTAGAGTGCATGAGACACAATTCTTTGAATATGTTGTGTGCATAATGTAAGGATTTCATGTGCACGTCTCCAGAATAAAGAACAGCTGTTTGCCTAAACAGGTACCATGTGCAAATGTATTTTCATGGAAATAAGTCATTCATGCAGTAAATATCTGTGGCGTGAATGAAGAACATGAAAGACACGTATGAAAGACACGTTACACTCCGGCGCTTGACAGAATAGTGACAAATGATTTACCCGTACTTCAGCTTCCCTGAGCTCAGCTCTACTGTTTAAGAAGGTGGTGGTGATGTGATGAGAAGGAGCTCAGAGTGGAGGCCTTCTGTAAACATAACAAGCTCGAAATGTTCGAATATGACCATAATTGGCTCTTTGCTATGGTATATAAACTCACATCTTACATTAGCTCTTTATATAATGGGTTCAAGTCAAGCTGTTCAAGTCAAACTGGGACTGGTGATGAACTTTCTGGTGAATGACACTTACAGAAGACCGAGACTCTTAGTCGCAGTAAAACATTTGAATGGTGCAAATATGAAAAATTAATTTAAAAAGCCTTAGGAATGACGATTCTGGCCGAGGTGGCTTGGGGGACACTGCAGTCAATCCCATGAACATCCAGCGAGTGGAACACCTGATCCTTGAAAATATTTGGATAACTTGCAAAGGAGATGCATCTGTGTGTGTGAACTGAACACGTAGTCATTCACCAACACCACTTGCACATTACAGGAACTACAGTCTGGAACTCGTTCAAAGACATTTCCACATGTTACGGAGTTCCTGGGAGGCCAGCATTTCCGACGTTAAGTAGGAAGTCTGAGCATGGCTTTTGCATACTGAGAAAACTTTCTACCTTGGTGTCCAAGCACTAGTGAAACACTGGGATAGGTGCATTAGTGTAGCAGGAGATTATATAGAGAAATAAAGGCAGTTTTTACTCTCAGAACTGTGTTCTGTTATTCCGCGCTGGTTTGGACGCCCCTTGTAATTTTAGCAATAATTTGACTTGCAAATTCACTTCTAGTTTTGCATCAAACAAAATGATCAAAAATGAAAAAAAGAAACAAAAAAAACCCACCAATTTCTATGTTTTCATTGATTCGCTAACAAACCATTTATTTTCATCAGGTTTTCTTATCCTGTCTGTAGAAGCAGAAATGGAAAAAAAATCCTTATTGTTTAATCCTGTTTCTCAGCATCCACTGAATAAAAAAAATTTAACAGGTAATCATATCTTAATATATATTACCAAATTTATCTCTTTATTAGGTAACATGACCAATATAAGTTTGTTAATCCTATTTCTAGACATTTTAGTAATTCCAGGTTTAAACTAGTTTTATTTTACTGGAAGATAATTGAGTTTATTTCATACATCTATTTCTAGAACCATGCTAAATTATCCGCCAACAGAATATTTTATGCTGGAAATGTGTAAATATGTCCAGAAATAGGTTTAACAATGTTATAGTTATATTATGTAATAGTCTAATTTTTATAGTCTCAAGATATTTGCAGCTAAAAATATCTGATTAAGCCATGTAGATGTTTTGCATGAGGATAAAATAATTACTGTGCAAACCATGCAAAAAAAAAGTAATTTAACTTGTATTACCGGTATATAATCATCTGCGCTGTACCTGAGGTGAACCGAAGAAAGAGAGCGAGAGAGAGAGATATGCTCCCGGAATAGTGGTTCAGTCCACACAAATGTGTGTTCATAGGTCTTTTCATACAGTATGTGCAAAGAACCACACCGAGGAACACACACATATACAGCACACACACACACAGGTTTCATTTTAAACACATTTGTGACGGCATCGTTACAGTAAGTCGCTGAATTGAAGTGTCCCAGTTTTGAAAGCAAAAAGAAAAGGATTCATGCAATTTTTTTTCAGCAGTGGAACGAAACATGTCCTCAGGGTCTTACTCATGTTTTAATCAATGCACAGAAAAAATACAGCAAAAAAAAAAAAAAATGGAAAGGAACGCTCCTCTTATGGGTCGTTGTTTTTCAAATGTCATGGCAAACAGGAAGGCTTATTAGCCATTCATTCATTCATCTTCTATACCGCTTTATCCTGTGTTTAGGGTCACGGGGACCTGGAGCCTATCCCAGGAGACTCAGGGCACGAGGCAGGGTACACCCTGGACAGGGTGCCAATCCATCGCAGGGCACACACACATACACACACTCACACACCCAATCACACACTACTGGCAATTTAGGAACGCCAATTAGCCTAACCTGCATATCTTTGGACTGTGGGAGGAAACCGGAGTACCCGGAGGAAACCCACCAAGCACGGGGAGAGAACATGCAAACTCCATGCACACAGAGACGGGAATCGAGCCTGGCCGGGAATCGAACCCGGACCCTGGAGGTGCAAGGCGACAGTGCTAACCACTACACCACCATGCCACCTGCTTTTTAGCCAACATTGCTATATTTTATCTCCTCTGCATGGAGGTTAATGAGGACCTGTGGATTTTTATGTGCTGTGAGTGTACAGGTCAAGTCAGCGTTCATGGCATTTACTTTAGCATGTTTAAAAGGTTGTAAAGAAATAATGTAAAGCCTCCCATTTAATAAGTAAGCAATTTGTTTGAATAGCAAATTAACTTGAAAACAAAAGTGAAGTGAGAGGGTTCATGAAAAAATTGCTCTGTATTTTATTATTGTTATTATTATATTTTTTTATGAACGCGCGTAAAGTCTGATCAAATGCTCTTGCTGTTTTTGCGCTTGATCTTTCACAGCTGTCTAGAAGCTACAAGTGTTATCATTTGAACCGTAGACGTTATAAGAACTGAAAAAAAAACATCAGTTTTCTGAAGAGCAGTTTTTGAAGCTATGGGAGCTCTATTCGTCATAAGTCTCATTAATCCATAAATAGACAATTGGGCAGAACAAACTAATCAGTAGTTTGCTGGAACATGCTTACTTACCTCAGTTGCCACAAGCTAGCTAGCTTAGCCTTAAATAAAATGCTAATGTGGCTAACATTAACTTACGTATATGCTAACAGTGCTTTGCACTTGATTGAATTACTTATAAGTGATGCGTTACATAAAAGTTCATTCTTGTACGGTTGTCATGAATGACAAATCTGGCTTCAAACGTCTATTTCTATTGACTCACATTTGGAGGCAGTCCTCCTTAAATGAAATAATCTTAAATTATAGAAATGCGAACAAATGTTTTACTGTGACAGGCTGCAAAGTGCTTAAAGATATTAATTAAAGTGATTTTTTTTTTATTTAAAAAGCTCAGCAGCGACCTCATTTCCCCTCTCATCTGTTCAGACCACTCAGCATTCAGCATCAGCAGTATAACTAATCACCGCCTGATCATCTGTCATCATCTGCACCTGTTTCTTACTGGTTCATGCTTTAAGTTAGATGGTTTTTATGCTTGTATGGTTCATAGTCACTGTGTGGCTTAAAAAGCAAAAAAAAAAACATTCCTCTGGAGAACTGGAGAAGCCTGGAGAACTATTCAAGAGTGCATTAAACATATAGGGAAAATCTGACTCATTGGAGGCAAAATAGCAACATGACATGGCTCAAGATTTTGCCCAGTACTATGCATGGCTAAAAAGTATTTACCGTAGACATCCCATGCATGTGATGTTGGGATGTCGAGGAGGGGTCTGGTTCCAGTTCATCCCAAAGATGTTCTAAATGATACACCTTGGTGGAAAAAAACTGTGAATGTAGGAGTAGTCCAAGTCTGCATCACATTGGTCATCATTTACACATGATCAGGTCGAGGAGCTGGAAAAAAATCCAGATGGCTAGATTAAACTTTATCAAGCTGCTGGACTTTCTGTGGGTTTCACTTCTTCACCCCTTTGTGGAAGTAAATTGTTTTTCCTAGTCAGTCAGAACGCGGGAACGGTATACGTCCATGTTTAGGACCTTTCCAATTTGCATTTCTGATGAACAAAATAAGGAGGTAAGTATGGAGAAAAGATGACATCATTAATATTTAGCTAAAACAAAATGTAAACACCTGTTTGAATTCTGCTGCTGCTTTACCCTTTTGCAACGTGAGAATTTCTTCCTTAAAATTTTGTTTTTGAGTAAACTTACAGTAATGATTTCGTTTTCTGCTCTTGTTAGGTCTTGAACTGTTAGAAACTTGTGATTTTCTGTCTTTGGGTTATCTACTTGTGTTTTGACCCTTTCTGTTTTTTGTTTGAGCATGTCTCTGATGCGAAGGATCCAGGCAACGGATGTTTTTTAACTTGTGCCAATAAGAGTGATAATTAATCAATTTACTTACTCCATCTGTGCTTTCTGTAATGCTCACAATATTCACTGAAGCTGAGAGCTAATTTCACTGTCTTTTTCTTTCATCGACATGTCATAAATGTTCTCAGGCCATTTGCACTCTGCTTCTTTGAGAAAGGAGGGACCATGGATCCAGTTAACATTTTTCATTAACTTTTCACAGGATGCCCCCCTGGATGCAGAATCGGCTGGGTTTTTTGAGGTATTGACGTACCTCCATTGCTGTGACTTGGTTGACTCTCTTATAATGGCAATTCTGTTGGCCACAAAGGTTTCATTGTCAATATATCTCAAAACAGTTCTGCTGTCAGTCCAAAACATAGAGTCCAGCAATTTCAATTCTAGCTTTTCTTTCAACATTTTGTAATTTTTTACAGCGACCACTGCCGCAGTCAGTTCCATTCTTGGAATTGTGGTTTGTTCCAGGATGCTACACGAGAGTTCCCCATCATGAATGCACAATGTGTGAGTCCGTCAGCATTTACTAACCTGAGGTATGAGACAACTCCGTATCCCATTTCACTCGCATCCGAGAAGTGGTGAAGTTGCGCTGTAGCTGGTTTTATGCATCTTGCTATGCTGAACTCGGACAGTTGGTGCAACTCTTGCAGCCAGGTTTTCCATGCCTTTGCAAACTGCTCAGGAATGTCGTCGTCCCATGCAAGTTTTTCTTTACATAACTGCTGCATTAAAATTTTAGCTGGCAGTATGACAGGTGCGAGAAAACCTAAGGGGTCGTAAATTGAGCTAGTGATTGACAGGATTCCTCGTCTTGTCACCGGTCGTTCTTTTAAACTAATCTTAAACTTGAACGTGTCTGAATCAATGCACCACAGCACCCCCAGAGCTCTCTCTATGGGCAGTGCATCTTTACTCAAGTCTAAGTCTCTCATGTCTTTGATCATTTCGCTTTCGGGTATGGAAGTCAGTAGGGCACGGCTGTTGCTTGCCCACTTAGTGAGGTTGAACGCTCCACTTGCACAGAGGCTTGTGAGTTCATTGTACAGGGCGACTGCTTGATCCTGGGTTGCAACAGACTTCAAGCAGTCGTCGATGTAAAAGTTTTTAAGCACTGTGTAACTGCCACAGCAGGTACATTGCTGCGGTTTTCTTCTGCTGTCTTTTTAAGGGCAAAGTTAGCAACGCTAGGAGATGATTTTGCACCAAACAAGTGAACTACCATCTTATACTCAACTACTGTAGATCTTGGTTCACGTCTCCGTTTGGCCACCATAGGAAGCGCAGCAGATCTGTGTCCTTCTCGGGGACTCTCACTTGATAGTACATGGCTTCTACATCTGCCATCATGGCAATTTCTTCTTGTCTAAAGCGTGTGAGCATGCCGATGAGTGAGTTTGTTAAGTCTGGTCCTTGTAGGAGCTCACTATTTAGTGACACTCCTTGATAACTGGCAGCACAGTCAAAAACCACCCTCAGTTTATTCTTTTGAGGATGATAGACGCCATGATGCGGTTTGGACCACACATGACCGTCTTGGGGGTTTACGTGATGTGTTGGGACCCTGACTGCATGACCCTTTTTAAGCATTCTTTTTAAGAATTCTACTTTGTCTTTGTGTGTCTGATCGTTGAATTTTACGCATTCGTCTAAGATATGGCCCTTTTTACAATATGCGCACGGCTTAGTGAAAGCGCTAACAGCTAATTCAATTCAATTCAATTCAATTTTATTTATATAGCGCTTTTAACAATGGTCATTGTCTCAAAGCAGCTTCACAAAAAATAAAGAAATTTAACAAATCATAATAATAATAATAATAATAAATAAATAAAATAATAATAATAATAGAAAATAAATAAATAAAAACAAATAATAATAATTATAGAAAAGAAAATAATTGGAAGTGTGGATGTGTGAGAAAAATGTGCAGATAATAATGAGACGAATGAATGAAATTTCTCTGATGAGCAAGCCAAGGGTGACGGCGACGGTGGCAAGGAAAAACTCCCTGAGATGGCATTAGGAAGAAACCTTGAGAGGAACCAGACTCAACAGGGAACCCATCCTCATTTGGGTGATAACAGATAGAAATGATATAACATCTTGTGTGTTGTGCAGGTGAAAATTCAATATGACAGAAATTATTTAAATTGACATGAAGACCAGTTCAGCATAGGGATGAGTCAGTAGGTGCAGAGGGCAGATGAGGTCTGGATCACTGGAAGCACAGGAGCAGCATGTGTAGCTCCAACCATCATAAAGCTGAATCCAGCTGGAGCTGGTCCTCCTCTGGATGCCTAATGTACCGGCATTCTTCATTGTAATCGAGTCTGTGTGAATTTTACCAACCTGTCTGACTTCGGTTGCGAAGCTGACCCTGGCCTTCCCTTCTCTTCTTGACTTGGGTCCTTGAGGGGATTTGTTAAAGTGTCTTTTGTCGCTGTTTGAAGCGTTCAGGTTTACGAAGATTGGGTTTGAGATTACTTTAGCTCGTTGGTCTACGAACTCCGCTAGCTGCTTAAACTTGGGTCTTGTCTGATTAAGCTCTTCAAACTTGTATACTTGGTCCCTCCATCTCTTACGCAATTCGTAGGGCAGTTTTGAAGTAATTGTCTGCATGTTGGTAGCGTTATCTAGCTCCTCCATGTGGTCGATGCTTGCCATGACGTTGTAACAGGATCCTAGAAACACGGAGAATGCGCTTAACGACTTTCCATCCTCTGACTTTATTTCCGGCCAATTGGCTACGTTTTGAATCAGCGTGTTTGCAATATTTCGTTTATTTCCAAATCTGTCCTGTAACAATCTCATTGCCTCTACATAACCACACTGATCTGGCATAAGCTGACAGCTCATAACGAGGTCTCTAGCCTCTCTCTTAGTAAACTGCTCAAGATAAAACAGCTTATCAGCATCACTATCGGTTTTGTCAACAATAACATGTTTAAATGCTTTCATGAAGGACATAAACTCAAGAGGGTCACCATGAAACACAGGAACATTACGCTGAGGTAAGAAGGATTGCCTTTGGCATTTCACAAGCATTGCTGTGATGTCTGCCTGCTGTTGCATCATGCTCTGGGATTCTAATGTATCAATGTCATGGCGGTTGTATTTATTGTCTTGGGTAGACCATTCATTTAAAGTACTTTTCAACTTTGGTTCAAAACTTACTGGTACACTTGGATGGGCTGTCTTGAGACGTGATGGCAGTCCTAGGTATTCTGTTGACGCACTGCATTCGTAAAGTTCACTGTATTCCAATTTGGGAGTACATGCGCTACTTGGTTCGTTGACTGAGCTCTCTCTTACCGGGTTTCGTCGGCTGTCATATTCAGGTCAGGTCGATGACTCCGCTCTTTGCTGCAGGCTGTCGTTTTTCACAACCCTGATAAGCCTATAATTCAGCGTCGACAATTGCGAGCACAGTTTCTAATTCCAACCTTTCTTTATCAGCCTTTAGTTCTGCTTCTTTATTCTTTAATCGTGTTTTCAGTTGCTCTTCTTCAGCCTTTAATTGTGCTTCCTTCTGTTCAACACTAATCAACAAGGCTGCTCTGTTGGCTTCCGCTTTCTTTAGTCGGGCTGAGGATGATGTAGTTACAGACCTTTTGGATGCTGCCGTCGCTACGCTTCCGTGCCTACTAGAGGCGGACATCTTAAACTCCACCATTGACACGCTGTCGTCTGGCGTAATTTCATTGTTGAGCGTTTGAGACCTCATGAAGAGGCTCTTCGTTTCGGTAATCCACGATTCCGCCTTTTCCTTAAATTCTGTAATGCACAGTGATTTGGGCATGTGCCAATTCTGCAGGTCCTGTTCGCTTTCGTTTAAACGCAATCGCACTTCTCTATTGCTCTGAGTAAAGTTCTTTAGCAGCTCTACAGTATGTAGTCTGTATGGTACTTAATTTCAACGTTGTACAAGTTACAGACATCGTACATGAGCAATCTTATTTCGTTGGATAGTGCAGTTACTTGACTCCACTTTTCTTCTCGAATTCTCATTAATTCTTGAAGCTTCCTTATTGGGTCTTCTTCCTCGAGCGCTGTCTCATGCTCAGACTCGGCTATAACTGTGTCGTTCTCACCGTCAGACATAGTGAAGCGCGTATCAAATCCTCTTTCGTTTCGATTTCAACAGTCACTTATCTTCACGCTTGAACAACGAAAAAGCTTTTGACTTTTGAAGATGCGGACATATTATTTCACTAGTTTTGACGCTTATCTTTAATTTGAAGTTTCACTCACACAACAGAAGTCCAATGATCTCTTTGTCTCTTGTAGTTTATTTTGTCGGCATCAAAGAATCAACACTTCATACAGTCGTCTTGAGTAAATCCACTGTGGTTACAGACACCAGTTGCTGTATCTTGCAAATTTCTGACATTTACAACAACCTATTTGCTGTATCTTATGCATATAAAGACACTTTTGTTGTATATATCTGCTTACGGGTAGCTTACGGTCAAAAGCTTGTGTTTGCGTAGCCTTCCGCATCTAAACTGAATTTTCTATCATGCGATAGTCATACAAATACATGTCATAGTGGAATGACATCACAGACCAAACAAATTTAAAGCCTATGGCTTATGTAATAAACTTAATGCTTAATGCTTAACTAATGAACAGAATAATATAGAATAAATGAAATAAAACAGATAAAATTAAATAAACACAACAAATTCTGCAGATCCATCTTACATAACAAATGTGATATGGCTCTTACACAAAAGTTAAAAGTTAAAACACCACTGAGAGTTGTAGATCGCTATAGGTTTGTTAGTGGTTAACAGCTAACCCAGCCCATCTTATTTATATAGCCCTTAACGATTCCACCTGATAATGCCAGAGTGTTGAAGAGTATCGAGCTTGGAGAGCGTCTCAACAGTGGGGAAATCAGCTCCAGCCAAATGCAAAACATTGGAAAGAGGGCAAACTGCAGGGACTAGAAAGTGAATTTTGCATAATAGTTTTGCTTTAATTATTAACAAAAATTTTTATTTTAATAGGTTACAGTCGGGGGCATGGTGGCTTAGTGGATACAGTAGCACTGTCGCCTTACACCTCCAGGGTCTGTGTTCAAACATCGCCTTGGGTCGGTGTGCTTCTTCTTCTTCTTCTTCTTTATGTCTGCCCTGTAATAACCCATCCTGGGTGTACCCCGCCTCGTGCACTGTCTCTCCAGGCCCCCCGCGACCCTGTACACATGATAAAGCGGTATAGACGATGAGTGAGTGAGTGAGGTTTTAGTCAAATGTACCAATCTAAGTCTATGCAAATGAGCAAAAAATCACTAGCATCCATTAACCAGATGTTTTTTCTTCTTCTTTTTTCAGTATCATCTAATCCACAGTACACATCCCAAATAATCTGTCCATCCTGATAGAATTTGTGTCTTCCTTTTTCTCACTATAAATCCATTATAAACTCTGTCTCACGCCGGCTGGTGAAGTCTGATTTGCTGTCAAAACAAAGACTCTGAATCGAAATTTCAAGCTTTATTATGCAATTATTTTCATTCATTTCTTTCTCTCTTTTTTGCCTTCAAGAAATTCAAACGATGAAAGCTTTTCCTAACGAGAGTTTAACGAGCCTTTAAGACGTACTTCATCAGAGATTAATCTGCCGTGATTTATTTATCAGTCAAACTGCAAAAAGAGAAACTCGTCAACAGCGCCGAGGAGGACTCGGGAAAGATGTTCGCGCTCGGTCATTAACTGTGACGGGAGCATGTGAAAAGTCTGCTCTGACTTTTCATCGGCATGGTGCGGTTTAAACATTGAGCATGTTACACGCTTTAATTCTACCCCGAACATCTTTACAGATTCCCCGAAGTTCTCGACTTTAATTCTGCCGTTGCCTAATTTTTCATCTCCAGGTCCTTAATGGAGTCGGACCCTCCACCTCAAAGGCGCTTTCAGAGCACAAAAGTCATGCTGTAGATGAGAGAATAATATTAGCATAATTTCAGATGGACAGCCAGACTTTTATTCCAAAGCACTTTGCTTTTTGTGAGGCCCTATTGAGCAACTGTGTTCAATTTGATTCCATTTAAAGCTTTACGGAAATCTCGATGTAGATTTTTAATCACTAATGAAGAAGTCAGAGGTGAGAAAATGCCAGCTCACGAATTTACTCATTTAGAGAACAGCAATTAAAATATCTAAGCTAAAAAAGTCACCTCATGTGTTTTATATATTTTGTTCATAGTGTTTTAATAGAGGCGGCACGGTGGTGTAGTGGTTAGCACTGTCGCTTTGCACCTCCAGGGTCTGGGTTCGATTCCCCGGCCAGGCTCGATTCCCGTCTCTGTGTGCATGGAGTTTGCATGTTCTCCCTGTGCTTGGTGGGTTTCCTCCGGGTACTCCGGTTTCCTCCCACAGTCCAAAGATATGCAGATTAGGCTAATTGGTGTTCCTAAAATTGCCCGTAGTGTGTGATTGGGTGTGTGAGTGTGTGTATGTGTGTGTGCCCTGCGATGGATTGGCACCCTGTCCAGGGTGTACCCCGCCTAGTGCCCGAAGTTTCCTGGGATAGGCTCCAGGTCCCCCGCGACCCTGAACACAGGATAAAGCGGTATAGAAGATGAATGAATGAATGTTTTAATAGACATTAATGTGTCAAAATTAATTTAAACAGATTTTCACTGAAAGCTCTTTTGTGCATCTCATGTTTTATTTTATTGAGGCTTTATACAAATCCTGAAATCAGAGTATATACTGTTAACACAAGGGGTGTTCAAGTCAAACCAGGATTTGTGATCAAATTCCTGGTGAGTGAAGGCGTTTACAGAAGAGACACTTAAAACATGCGAATGGTGCAAATGTTTTAAAGGTCGCCATATTAAAGGAAGGCGTATGTCCGTAAATGACCGATAAATGATCCTGGTGGCTTGGAACCCACTGCAGTCGTTTCCATGAACATTCGGCGAGTGGAACACCAGATCCTTGAAAATCAACAGATAACTTATACGACTAGAGACGCATCTGTCTGTGTGAACTGTACACACAATCATTCACCAACACCACTTGCACATTACAGGAACTCGGCTAGGAGTTATTGCCACATCCTTGTACGGCCATTTCCATATACTGTATTTGCGCAATTAAAGGGGTTCCTGGGAGGCCAGTGTTTCAGATGTGAAGCAGGCTGTCCAATCATGGCTCCGGCGTACTAAGTAAACTTTCTACGTTGATGGTGTCCAAACTCTAGTGAAACGCTAGGATAAGTGCGTTAGTGTAGCAGGATTATATAGCGAATTAACGGGAGTTTTTAACACTCAGAACTGTGTTTCTTTATTCGGCACAATCAAAAGTCCCAGTTTTGACTTGAACACCCCTCGTATTTCATTTTATATGAAGGCACTTTTACAGCTTTTATTGCAGGTATTGCACTAATTGCATCGATCCTGAATACAGGTGAAGCACCCTGAGCATTTTAAAACAAGCCTAAGCTCTCTCTCACTCACACACACACACACACACAGAAAGAGTGAATTCTCAACAAGCAGGCATCGAGAAACACGAGTCCATTAGTCACAGAGGTAGTCATTAATAATGGTCAGGTTAATGAACAGCAATGATTCACTGGCTGACTTGCTTACAAGTTTCTGTGCAATCAGTATAAAACAAGGTGTGTGTCCCCTTCGCAAAAGCAAACAAGTCCTTTTAGTACCAGCGTAAACCTGGTGTGTAGTCAAACGATGGCTGCCATGCGGAAAATTTCCACTATAGTCAAGGTCCTGAGACATACAGTAAACCCAGAGATTTACTTGAAGGTTTTTGTTCCTATTGATTAGGGCTTTGTCACGGCCAAGACCACAACAAACAGATTGAGTCAAAATTAAATCTTAAAGGTCATTTATTTGACTATTTTGTTAAAGTGTGTTTAATGCAACAGCTGAAATACCCCTCAGATTACGCATTTTTCACACCTCTGTTTCACTCTTTTTCCCCATACATGCCACTTTAGTGTTCATGTAAACGATCTACTGTTGAGCCACGCCTTTCCAGATAAGAGCAACATGTGGAGTTAAGCATCAAAGCAAGCCTGGGGAGGGGCTCTTCTTATATGAGGTCACACTAGAAGAAAAAAGGACAAAAAGTGTGGATAGCTTTTTAGTCATGTCTTCTTGAAAAATGTCACCATTCGGAACGCACTGTGAAGTCACCAGTGCAGACGTCACTTTCTCCCTGCGTAACCATGGTAACATAAGCATCTCGGATACCTGTCGCTGCTGCAGTGGAAATTTCACAATGCGGACATTAAATATTTAATATTCACTAAAACAAAAAGTGCTACTTTTACAAAAAAGTGCTACTTTTACAGGTTACTACATATTGAAACATGTATTAACCTTTAAATAAATTATTTACATTTAAGATGTAATTTTTTTAAAGGTTACTTGCTTATATAATACTAATGATTTTGTGATTAAATCAAAATGTAAATGATTGTGTCCTATTAATGTTGTCCTTGATAATAGTGATAATAAATATATAAATTCTTTTTCCAGCTACAATTTTTTTTACGCTCCAGCAAGATACAATGACTTTTTTTTTTATAAATGAAAATTTTCATTCTCTTTTCCAGCAAAGTGAAGACCCATTGTTCAATTGTTCCCTACACCATTCACAGTTCCCTTTGAACCAAGCAGTTTCGCTCCCTGCAGTTTGGAATCACACTTAACATGGCTGAACACCCTGTGAAGTGTACATCGTAAGCGCAATAAAGCCAACTAGCTGAAGTAAAGGTTTAACCTGAATGGTTTTTGTCTTGATTTGTTCTTAATCTCATGTGGGTTTGATCATAACTTGGGCATCTTAAAGTGCACATATTGGGGATACGATGCCGAATTAACGACATCATATTAATAGGAGACAATTAGTAAAACTTTTATTAAATCAAGAAATCCTTAGGATAGTATTGGCTAGTAATCTGTAAAATAAATAATAAATCTCCTTACAGCTTATAGGTGCGTTCGGATTGGCCTGAAATGTCATGTGAATTATACTTGTAATTTTCTTCTCTTTGTCACCTACTGGACTGGAGAGTGTACTCGAGTATGGAGAAATATTAATGGAAGAGAAATGTAATAAAGAGAAAAGAGTAAAGGGGTGGCGGTAATGTAAATTACAATAGGAAGAAGAAGAATGATGGGCGACCCCATTGACGGAAGCAGCCAAGAGAAAGTTTTATCACGCTTTACACATGGATTTGAAAGCATGTAATTGTATAGAATGTCTTTGCATGCTGTAGAATTACAGTTCCCCTTCACTGGAAATAAAGCTGCTTTTACACTAGGCACGATTGATCTGACATATTGTACCCTGGTACGATTGCACAACTTGGCACAGGTTCTAACGCCGGATGCCCTTCCTGATGCAACCCTCCCATTTTATCCAGGCTTGGGACCGGCACTGCATGCAGTGGCTGGGTATTATGGGGTATGGCAACCCACCGACAGCAGGGCTTGAACCCGAATTCTAAATCCCCAAACCAACAACCTAAAGTCTGTGAAGATTCTCAGTCATCTAGGTGAGGTTACCTGGAAGTCAACTGGAAGAGTCAAGTCAACTGGACGATTTCTTAATTCTTCTTAGGTTTTAATAAGTCCAGGTGACCTTGATACTTACGTAGCCAGCTGAGCCACGCCAAGCTCTGTCCACAAATCTTTGGCCATATATTGTACATTTGGCCAAGAAGATGTTTGATCTCGGTCTCTTCTGATGACGATGTGCAGTTCACACGGTAGCTTGATGCATGATGTTTGATGCCTGTATTCCGTGTGATATTTCCGGAATAGAAGTCGATTCTCTGTATATCTTTACAAAAGGATTTCACAAAATTTCACACCTTGCTTTTCTGTCCTAGATAAAGCAGAATGATATGCAAATCCAGGACTTATAAATATAAATGCCCCGAGTCTTTATGAATCCAGTTATTACTGCCATCTATCTCCTTGTCTAGCTCTTTTGCTATAATGGTCGTATAATTGGAGTCTAAATGGTGGAGGTAAAATGAAAATCTGAGTCAAGTTACACCACAAATTAAGCAGGCGCATCTGAAGTCCGACCCCCCGCTTCTGATTTCAGTGTCTGAGTCAAAGTAGGGAAGAATTTCAGTCTATGATTATTCAAGTCATCAGCTCTGGTATGTGATCGTAACAAGATTCTCACTTCACAGCAAGTCGTACACACTTTTTGTGTCTGTGTTACTTTTTTCTATTTATTTATTTTTTAATCCGAGCCTGAACAGTCGTCCCTAGAGGCTAGGCTGTGAGTCTAACGTCTTTTCTAACGAGACGCCTCAGTCACACGAATCATTCATTATTATGCAAATGCATGCACGTTATATGCCGTTCTTCTTCTCCTCCTCTCCGTGGGGAGGGTGAGGAAAGACTGGTGGAGATGAAGAACTGTAGATCATTAACGGAGGAGATGTTTTTTTTTTTTTTTGGTTTATTTGTTTGTTTGAAGCCAAACAGTTTCGACTTGGGATCCAGGAAACGGAAGTGGGTTGACAAACAAACAACAAACGTGGGAAAGGATGGGAGTTATCAGAGTTAGTGTGACTTTTATGTGATGAGCACAGATACACACAGATAGGAGCATCTGCTCATCACTAGCTGGATTCCAATTCCCTCTGAGAATTATCTGAGATCTTAAAGTATGGAATGTTCCTCGTCTATCAGGACCAAAGAAGGATCAGGGCTATTTAGAGACTGTCCATCAAAAGAGTTGAGGCTTAAAATACACTGGCTCAGACTCTCACTGCCTGTTACTCTTTTCCATTCTTGCTACAGGTCCTACTGAACCTAGGTGTTCTCACGCTATGAGTAACTGCAGGGAATGCTTAAAAATGTTGAAGCACCTCAGATTGAGTTTGTAGACTGAGGAAATGCCTTTAATCCGCTCATATCACATCATCTCACATCAGGCAAAGTAATTCTGCAGCAAGAAAATCATGCTTTTATTGCACTTTCACTAGCTTTCGGTTTAGTACGAGAGTGAGTCAAGAATTATCTGCACTCCTGTTATATTTAAACGTCTGTCGTATTAACGCTTTTGGTTCAAGGCTCCTGTCTGTATAGTCACTTCCGTGCAGATGTGAATGTGTTACATCAGTTCATTTGTAAATGCGATGTGCGCAAAAATGGACACCACGGACTCAAGGAAAGTTGAAAATTGAAAAAAAATTTAAGAAAGTGAAAGTTTCTTAAAGAGAACCATTACTATTGACGAGACACGGATTCCACACTACGGGCCTGAGAGTAAACGGCAGAGTCTGGAATGGAACCATCGTCAATCACCGACTGAGAATAAGTTAAAAAGTCAAACATAAGTTGGAAAATTCATCAATGCTTACTGTTTTCTGGGATTCACAAGGGCCAGAAGTATTAGAACATTATCAGGAAAAAGGTTCAACAATCAACAGTGTCCGTTACAGTGAGATGCTTATTGAAGAGCTGAAGATAAACTTTAAATTAAACACAGACGACTGATATCCAAGGGTGTCGTGATCTTGCGTTATGATGCACATCTGCACACATTCGGCCCATACTCTACATTAACTTCCTGCTTTGAGGTGTTAAAGTGTCCTCTTGACAGTCCTGATCTCTCTCCATCAGACATTCACCTGTTTGGTCCCCTGAAAGCAGCCCAATGAGGACGATGATTCAATTCTGACGAAGAAATGATGACAGCGATGCATTCGTGGCTTGCAGCTAAAACATGTAGGTACAGTACATACTGCCACCTACTGTATTGGAGAGGCTAAATATGCATATATACTCGGGTATAAAACTGTATTACTAATATGAAAGCTGGTGAGTGTTGAAGAGGGTAAGGGAGAGCAATAGTACTAAGGCACGGTTACAAAGGAGTTGTGCCTAATGTGAATCAATCAGCAATGTCCACAGATGGATGAAGTTTAAAGAAGGTGAAAACTAGCCTTGAAGACACACCACGAAAGATGGAGACCATCAACTGTGACACAAAGGGATTTTCAAAAAGGATTCAAGAGAGAGGTTCAAGGATGGTGCAAATGTATGGCCTGTGACAGAGACTACAGTATGTTAGTGTAAGTAGTATGAAGGTACCTAGAAGAAGCGTCACTCAGCACACAGCATGTGCATTTTGAATGACCTACATCAGTTAATAATGATCCTTTTTTTTTGTAATGCATAATTTTGCATTACTTTTTGTACAGCTGAAGCCCAGTGCTATACAGTAACTTGAGTCGGTGATGCAGGTTCCTGATTAAAGTGATGTACAAAAACCGTCTGGTTTAATTTTGGAGTAAAGAACCGTTTCAGCACAGCTACAGTATAAGCATCAAATCAGTCAGTGCAAACTGTGTATGTGTGTGTGCATCATTGTTTCCATTCCATTTCCTCAAAATCATTCTCTTACACACAAAAGTGTTTTTCTGGCCTCGGGCCTCCGCCACATCAAGGTCTCTTTTTTTTTGATACGCAGTTTGAGGGTGTGTATGTGCATCTACTCCATTGTCTGTGTGTGGCATGTTACTATGATTGGAAACAAAAGTTTTTCTTTTTTTTTCTTTTTAAAAACCCACTCTGTTTAAAAGCTCCCATCATGCTCTCTGTCCTTCTTTCTTCTTTTCTCTGAGTCTCTGTAGGAAGAGCGCATTAGTTAAACAGGCCTTTAAGGCACCTTAAGCCGTGTGTCTTTGAGAGCGAGGAGCTTTTTACCCGCCTCGCCATCAAACACGTTCGTACCCTGCAGTCTGTCGCTTTTTTCCGCTCCACATTGACTTCTGAAATGAAAGAGAAAAAAAAATTCTAAAAATCACGAGCCATCCTGTTTCTCCCAGTTTTTCATGTCTGATAATCAGTTATTTTTCCACGTATTGAAATTGCTGATTATGATTTTTTTATTTTTTTTTCTGTTTAATATTCACCAATTCTTCTTTTACATCGTAAAACACATCCATGTTGAACTTTGGCTTAAACGCAACTGCAAATGACTGCATGTATAATTTTTTATAATGAATACGTGTAAGTGGAATAAAACATAACTACGACAACAAAAACTCAGAGTATCCCATCACAGTTTAGAAGTGAAGACTTTATAGACTTCTTCAATGAAAAAATCGATAGTATTAGAAATAACAGAGGTTCAACCTCTAATATTCAATTTAATTCAATTCAATTTTATATGTATAGCACTTTTAACAATTGACATTGTCTCAAAACAGCTTTACACAATCTAAAGTGTCCCTTGGGTAACATCATTAGAAGACATGGGTTCTCACTGGATCAAGACAAAATTTTCATATAACCCCAATATCATCATACCTGCACTGGTTACCTGTTCAGTTTAGAATTACAAAACTGTATTACTTTAAATCAAGAGTTTTTAAAAGCAATCCCAGGAATCCACCACGTTCCTTAAGATCACAAAATTCTGGACTTCTGGTAGTTCTCAGAATATCAAAATCTACAAAAGGAGGTAAGGAATTTTCATATTGCGCTCCAAAACTTTGGAATAGCCTTCCAGACAGTGTTCGGAGCCCAGACACAGTTTCCCAGTTTAAAAGTAGACTCAAGACGCATCTCTTTAATCTGGCATACACGTAATTCATCCCATAACCTCATACATCGTACAGCTATCCTGAATGGAAACTACGCTAATTCTCTCCATCTCTTCTGTATTTTTCTACCCATCCCGAGGCATCTGGAGATTGTGCCAGCATCAGTAGACAAAGGCCGACCCTGCGAGGATCTTGAGGCATCCAGAGAAGGACCAGCTCCAGCTTTTTTTTCAGCTACACACGCTGCTCCTGTGCTCCCAGTGATCCAGACCCCATCTTCCCTCTGCACCTACTGACTCGTCCTTGTGCTGAACATGTTCCTCTCATGGTTTTTTCCTATTGCCATCTCAGGGAGTTTTTCCTTGCCACTGTGGCCTTCACGCTTGGCTCATCAGGGACAATTTCATTATTATCTAGATAGATTTTTATCACACATACCTGTACACTTTCCCATAAATTTTCTTTACAAATTTTCTTTACATTTTTTAAAAGTTGCTTTGAGACAATGACCATTGTTAAAAGCGCTATATAAATAAAATGTAATGCCTCTTAATAAACAAAGGAATCATCCGAGCCCGGGTTCTTCAGTCCCCCAGAGCAGATTAGGTTTCTGAAAGCCCCTGCATTGTGTTATGAAGCTTGTTGAAATGGACGGGATATGGTTAGGGGATTCAGAGTTATCGTCTCTCAGCTTCACCGGTGACATGAATACTCCATTATAGGATGAGACACTGTATAGACATACAATAACATGGAGTTGATCTCTGACACTCCTGTATCGTGTGTTGGTCGCAATAAAAAAATCTTATTATTTAGGATATTAAATCTGAATTGTATTATTAATGATATGAGGGGTGGTGGTGGCTTTGAAGGAGGGTTTTGATTAGTTTCTGTAAATTGTCTAGAAATCTTATAATTAAGGTTGGCTGTGTTTTACGCTCCATTAAACAAAATATATAAAAATTATTTTAAAAAAACATAATACAAACAATGTTATTTTTCTTACAGGAAAGTACATGGATTACTGTTTGAAGTAAATAAATAAATAAATAATATCATATACAGTCATACTTTGCCATTGGTGGTTTTCAACACTGTTGAAATGTGAAAGAAACCATGCACAAAATATTAGATTGCTTTTTTTTTTTGTGAAAAAAAAATTCTTCTTTTCTCTGTATTGCCATATAATCTCATATTGCAGTCAAATCCTTTAACTTCTTTTATTATTTATCATCATCATCTACACCGCTTTATCTGTATTCAGGGTCTCTGGGGGAACTGGAGCCTGTCCCAGAAGGATTAGGGCATGAGGTAGGGTTCACCCTGGACAGGGTGCTAATCCATCGTAGGGCAGACACACATTTACACACTACGGGCAATTTGGGAATCCCAATTAGAAGGTCTTTGGACTGTGCGAGGAAACCAGAGTACCCAGAGGAAACCCAGCAAGCACTGGGAGAACATGCAAACTCCATGCACACAGAGACAGGAATCGAACCTAGACCCTGGAGGAGCAAGGTGACAGTGCTAACCAGCTACACCACTTTTATTATTTATTTACTATGGGAATGTTAAGATATAAGCGCAAGAGCAATGACATGCGGTTTACCTGTGATTTGCAGCTGCACAACAGCCATAGTGATTGACATTAAGAGCTGGGCAGCGTTGTCGTGTTAACATTCTAATGTTTTTGCCTGCTAGTAAACTCACAAGGCGATTTAACGTGCGCTCTATTCGTGCATGCATTCTCACTCTGCGGTGTAGGACTTCTTAGTGAAACTACTACTAAGTGGGAGGTTTGAACAGAAAAGCTGCTTTCCTGCCTGACAGGAGAACAAACGGAGAAAAACAGCAGGCCACAGAGCTGTGAATGAACCCACTATTAAGGCTATAAATCACATGGCCGCTGATGGATGCAAGCGCTGCAGATGAAATCGACTTGAGCGGCTGACCTGAGAGTTGGATTTAGGTTCCTCTTGTACTGCTGGAGGATTGGAAAGTGGTGAATCGCTGCTGGTCCTGGATCAGAGGTAGAGGAAAATTTTATTTAGAACATGTGCATGTACCGGGTGAGAGAGACGTACTGTATGAAGTGGAAAGATACAGTAGCCCTGACCACAAGAATTCTGATCTGCTTCCTAACCAGCACTAAATCGTTTTTGTTTTTCGCTGGAGTTCATGTTCCTCTTGTGGAAAATGTTGTCTGAACAATAACCATCTAAAAGTGAGTATTCCTCACGTATCAAGAAATAGTAGCAGTAGGGATTGGCATAGCTCAGTTGTTAAGGCATTGGTTCCGAAGGTCGTAGGTTCGAATCCCACGAATGCCAAGTTGTGTCCATGTTGGGCCATCAATCCTCAACGTATGGGTTGAAAATATTACATGAAATATGACTAGCAAATGTCAGTCATGATCTAAGAGAATAAAAAAATTTAAAATCTACTGTACTACATGCTACCAATTCTGATTTGCCAAACGTCAGCATATTTGAGGTTATGTTTTCGAATGAATGAAGCTCCACAAGCAGTGATGGACTCGTGTCTAAACAGGAGAGGATAGAAAACGGGGAGGCAATGAGTACGAGGAGGAGAAATGCATATGGAAAGCCAGAGTGAAAATGAAGGGTGATTTTTCTCATTGGCTCTGAAGCATAACGGGGGTTTAAGAGACTAGATATGAGAGGATAAAGCAATGTGATAAATTATTGATGTCTGAAAAATCTAACAGAAAAAGAGAGGAGTGTGTCACCTCCAGCTTTAACATGCCATAAGGAGTCTTTCATTTTTACATTTTAAGAAAGCGGCAATGAATAGACATGAAGAAGAGAAAGGAAGAGAAGGCGTGACTGTTTCCCTCATTATGGAGACGGTGTTTAAACTCTATCTGACTTGTAGTTGTAGAGTTTTCAGCTCAGTATCTCTGATGCATAGACTGACTGGGAAAAGTAACATAAATTTTTGTTAGATGGTATTAAATTCCACAGGATTCTCCTTCCAGGTCAAAACCTGGAAGTATAACACTGACCTGTCAACTTTGTGAAAGAAATATGTTCAGAAAAAAAAATCAAGAACGGAGATCACTTAAACACTTGGTGAAATTGCATGGTAAAAAATATAAAAACAGTAAAAACACGAGCTATGTTTAATAGTGAAAGTAAGAGCATTTCCATACACACCCAATAAGAGCTCAAAGGACTGGGAGGAAAAAGCTGTGTGTCCATAAGAAAACCACTTGTTAGTGAGACTCATCAGAAAAACACTTAAGCATAAGGATTGGGCTTTGGAGAAATAGAAAAAAGGTCATGTGACCTGATGAGTACAGATTGATCCTATTCCAGAGTGATGGGCGTGTCAGGGTAAGAAGGGAAGCGCATGAAGCGATGTGCAGTACCCATGATGCATAGTGTCCACTTCTTTCTTCTTTCCTGATGGCACGGGAGATATTCTCAGATCGTTAAAGAGTGGTTCTGGGAGCACGAGGAATCATCTCCACTCCACATTCGTGTGCTGTAATCAAAGCTAAAGGTGACTGAATCAAATTTTTTCATTGTGCAATGCCAGTTCTAATGTAGCCATAAGCCTCTACAGAGAGGTAATGAAATCGTAATGTGTGCACAGTACAGTACTTTGTGAGTTGTTTTATCACACCCAGTTGAATTAATAAAATAATGACTTTTTTATTATTAATTTAATGAGATCTACTCTAACAAATACATGCACATAGTTTAAAGGCTAAGCTGACCGATCACTCACCTGCTGCACTTCCCGATCACTTTAAGTGTTTGTAATTTCATCCATAAAAATCCAAGTTAAATCCTTAAAGCTTAGACCCGTCAGGTATTAACATTATTTTAAAATCTTGTACAATTGTTTAAGTCCGTTCAAAGCCAAAAAACAACAAAAACAATTCAGTGGGGGTGGGGGCTGGAGCCTATCCCAGGAGATTTAGGGCACTAGGTGGGGTACACCCTGGACAGGGTGCCAATCCGTCACAGGGCACACACATAAATGTGTAACGTTAAACTGTGATATAACACTCAGGCTGAAGGACTCGAGTCCGCTCTCAAGGCATCTTAATGGACTTATTGGCATCTGTACTCAGACGTGTCTCAGTCTCTGGCATCGGTCTTGATCTCATTTGAAAAGTTTAAAAAGACAAGTTGATGTGAATGTTTGGTCTTGAAGAGGAATGATTTGTTCTGCGTCTTTACTCATTTTCATTTCAACTCGATATTTACTCAGTCTCATTGTTATTCCACCTTGACTTTGCCTCCACCACCTTAAAAAGCAGCTTGGTTAGTGTTGGTCTTGTCTTGGGCCTGACTCTTTGGTATTGATATTGTGCAAGAATGAAGGACCTTCAAGGTCAGAATTTGAAAAATGCCTCTGTTGCTTGTTTTTTTTAACCATTTTTTTACCATGTTTAATATCCACTTCATTTTTGTTGAAGAAATAAGAAAAAAAAATCTTGCTTCTCATTTGTATGTGGTTTTGTTTATAATAACCGGCTGGCCTACTTATTGTTCTCTAGAGTCACCTTCATCTGAAACAATTTATGCACTTTTGAAGCAAATCCAGGATGTTTATGTGAATATGTATATATATATATACACACACAGACACACACGGACATACACATGCCGCAACACCCCCAGGTGGAGGATGGATGGCCCTCCGACAGGTAAGTGATGATCTTTCAGTAGCAGTGACTCGTGTCTGATGGATGGTCTCTGCTTGAAGATAAATAAGCTGCAGGCTGCGAGTCGGAGGCCGGCAACTCGCATTTGTGGAGGAATGTTGGAGAGTTTCATTGCACCCTAATACACACTAACCACTCCTTCTCCCGTTCTCTCTCTCTCTTTCTCTCTTACGCACACACACACACACACACACGCACACAATTGAGGCAGCTTGGGGCAGAGACACAGCAGCCATCATTTACAGAAATATGGTGTGAAATCGATCTCATGGAAGACCTTGCTTTGCTAGTAAATCCGGCTGCTGGAAGATTTATTTCTCAGCACCGCCGCCGCCGCCATCGCAGAATATATGTGTGTAGTAAATATCGGAGTTTCATGAGAGCTGGTACGAAGCGGCGTCGTTTATATTCAAGTCTCCAACTTAGGAAATTCCTAAACATGGGGAGGGATAAAAAGTATGACTGAGTTTGTTAGTGTCAAGTTAGTTCTTGCAACTTTAAAACATAATATGAAAAATATTGTAATTGATTTGTAGCAAATAAAAGATCAAGCGTTAAATAGCGAACAGCAAATGCATTAGAAACGTTTTTAAATAAAAACACAACATTCAGGTTCCCTGCTCGGGTTCATTGCCGGAGTTGTTTACATTCTTGTTATTTATTTATTTATCATTTATATAGTTCACATTTTGTTGTTCTAGGTTTTTTTCTCACCAAGAGAGAACGGCGTGTGATCAGAAGCAGGTCGAGTGTTAAAGCAGAAAGCGGAGGAAGTGTACTTTATAGGCGGTTCTCATCCGTTGCTGATGATGGTGGCGGACGCTGTGGAAGGAACGGACAGCTCGCTCGCGCTCTCGTGGTTACATAACCATAAACGTGCCACCTGTCCTCCAAGCACACGCTCCCACACACATGCACAGAGTATATGATGAATCACAAATCACACCACCTGTCCACCAGAACGTCCTCTCTCTCTCTTTTCACAGATTTTTATTTATTAATTTTTTTTTTTTACATTTTTTTTTTTATCATCTGGTCTGTGTGAAGAGGAGCGTCCCAGAATGTCAACTGTGCTGTGACTCAGGTGGCTCCTGATGAGGACTGACCTGATCGACCTTCCTCACTTTTAAGTTTGTGACTCATTTTGTTCTCTGACTGATGAAAAGAACAGAATCGGACTCGGGTGGTCCAAGCTGGATGGATGGATGGATGGATGGATGGATGGATTCGTCCAGAATTGTCTATGGTCAAGGTCACGCTTAGGGTTGTAAACAGTTATTGCTAATCCTTTACGTTTTATGCTATTGAGTAACAGGTGTGCATTATTTCTTGATAACAGCACAACGCAGGGAGTATCTCCAGGTCTAATATACATGACATTAATATTAATGCTCTCATTTTATTAACATACAATGCAAAGTAAACAACTAAACAGATTTCAGGGACTGGAATTGAGTTGAGAACTGGCCGATGCATTATTAAAATCTGGAGTGATGATGCTGAGCTGTCACTTAAAATATGGCTGAAAAATATTATTAGTGACGTGAATGGAGATCACTTAAACAGATGGTGAAGTTGGTAACATTTTCTGTATAGAAACATTTATGTTGTTGCTGCTGTTGGTCTTTCGGCTGCTTGCCATCCGATCCACACACACAACTTGGTACAGGTGCATTATGACACGCCTGTACATCTGAGCAGTTAAGGGTTAAATGCCTTACTCATGGCCCCAACAGTGGCAACTTGGTGATGTTGGAGTTCAAACCTGGAACCTTCCAAACTGTAGTCCAATGCTTTAGTCACTGAGCTACCCCCTGACCCTATAAACACCTGCTTATAGCTTCAATGACATACTGTAAGTAAAAACAGGGACTTACAGTACATCTTACACAAATATTCTACAACTTCATACAGAGCTATACAGTAAATGCCCAAAATAATAAAACTGGTGGTATGTTTATCTAATAAACAACAGTTATAGGAAAAAAAGAACAAAAACACTTCAGGACATGCTGCTATTGGAAAATAATCAATAATATTCTCTGCTTCATTAGTGACTGACTACTGTACGTTTCAGTCTTAGCATTACAATAAGCAATGTTTTCTTTCCCTAATCGCACTGATTTCTCCAGTCCACTGCAGGACCTAGCTAGCACCCACCCTGAGAGTTTTAAGCCTGACCTGTTCCTCTATGTCTCAGTTATATATATATTTTTCTTTATTACAAAACTCGCCGGCGTCCTGCTTCATTGGCTTTAATAGATGGATCAGGGTCAGAGGTGAGCAGATCTCTCCCTCCTCTATGGGTCACTCATAATTAGTTCAGCTATTGCCCTTGGGTAGGGTAAAATGAAGCTTTTATTTTCACCTGGGGTTAATCTACTGATGGGAGTGTTTTCCACAAACGTGCTCACTGACCCTGTGCGACACACCTCCATAAAGCACAAAGCAATATTCCAGTGTGCTGGAGCATTACCGACAATGCTAATATTTTCTCATTTATTTATTTCTTTTGTTATTGTTTTTTTTTCTTTTACCTTAGAATGATGTCTTTCTTATTTTAAAAAAAAATCCATTTCTGCCCCAAGTGATGGCTTTCTACAAATCTGTTTCAGGCTGGTGATGAAAATATTCCTGCTTCTCGATATTGGCTAGAAAAAATTGAATAAATTTTAGGGGAGAAATCCTTACTTCCATTAGAACACCTGCTTTTGGGGATAGTTGTTTCTTTTCATGCCAATATTTATTTTTCTTGGCTTTGGGTCTTAACAGAGTCCTTCAGTCTGGTGGAGCGAAAATAGCGTTTATTATTATTCCATTCCTGTTTGATGTAATGACTTGATGTGTGTCACAACCTTGGAGTGAAACAGATTATGAGGACCTTTTAAAGGGAGCTTTTGCTGTGTGGCTTGTCTCACAATATTCACATCAATTCATTAATCTATATTTATGTACTTATTTTATTGTTTATTGATTAATTTATTTATTTATTCTCTTGAGCAAGGCCCACAACCTTCAACTCTTTTTGAATAATGGGCCTCTGCTAAATGCCATACATGTAACTTCTGTAATGCCTATTGTATTAAAAATCTGAGTAAAATACCTTGGGTCATAATAACGAACATGTACACTATTACAAGGTTTCAGCTATGTAGGGTGTACAATCCCTTGTTCAAACACCAAGTATTGTTCTTGATCAGGAGTTAGAGAGGGAATTGGGATTCAGCCTTGTGTTAAAAGCTACAGATCTAAAAGGGATCCCACAACTTGACGCGGCTGCTCGCGGTAAGCTGTGAAAATGCCCTTCATTACCTGTAGGGGGCAGTTGTGTTTCAGTCTGAAGTATTGTGTGTCTGCTGAAGTCGAAAATATGTTATCTCTTTTAGGCGCCCATTGACAGCAAGCGACAAAGCTCATAAACGTGTCGAGCTCAAACTATAAATGCTAATATGTATTTATTCTTCATTTTCTTCTCCTTCAATGATGATACTTTAACTGCGCTTTCTCTATTCATATTATTATTATTAGTAGTAGTAGTAGTAGTAGTGCTCCGAATTTATTATTATTGTTATTATTATTATTATTATTATTGTACCACACCAAGAATACAAAAATGTATGATATGTTTTCTTGTGTATATGCACTTTAAATACACACTAAACAATAAACAGTGCCTTTTGCAAAGTGAAAGTGAGTTGCGTGTGCGGCTTTTTGATCAAAAGGCTGATACAGTAAACAAGCGTGCAAATATGAGCAGATTTATCGATAAAACTACAGACAAGAAATGCAACAAAAACAAAAATATGCGCTACTCACTCAATACAATGCGAGGCTCCGGGCTTTGACTGCGCTTTCATTCATTAGTAGTAGTAATACACAAAAATAAAAAAACACATCATTGTGTTGTTTATGCTGGGTCAAAATTCTGTGTTATTTCGGGCACTTTAATCACACTGTTGAGTTGCTTTTGCTGTGAATACTAAAAGTGCTGCATGATTAAACTCAATGCAAAAAAAAAAAATAAATCCAACATTTTAATGGTTAGTGATTGGTGCATGTGCGTCAACTCGCACATTCTGAATATTCCATTGTCATTCATACTGTCGTTGTTTGTTTATATATATATATATATATATACAGTGGTGTGAAAAACTATTTGCCCCCCTCCTGATTTCTTATTCTTTTGCATGTTTGTCACACAAAATGTTTCTGATCATCAAACACATTTAACTACTAGTCAAAGATAACACAAGTAAACACAAAATGCAGTTTTTAAATGAGGGGTTTTATTATTTAGGGAGAAACAAAATCCAAACCTACATGGCCCTGTGTGAAAAAGTAATTGCCCCCTGAACCTAATAACTGGTTAGGCCACCCTTAGCAGCAATAACTGCAATCAAGCGTTTGTGATAACTTGCAACGAGTCTTTTACAGTGCTCTGGAGGAATTTTGGCACACTCATTTTTGCAGAATTGTTGTAATTCAGCTTTATTTGAGGGTTTTCTAGCATGAACCGCCTTTTTAAGGTCATGCCACAACATCTCAATAGGATTCAGGTCAGGACTTTGACTAGGCCACTCCAAAGTCTTCATTTTGTTTTTCTTCAGCCATTAAGAGGTGGATTTGCTGGTGTGTTTTTGGTCATTGTCCTGCTGCAGCACCCAAGATCGCTTCAGCTTGAGTTGACGAACAGATGGATTTTTTGGTAGACAGTAGAATTCATGGTTCCATCTATCACAGCAAGCCTTCCAGGTCCTGAAGCAGCAAAACAACCCCAGACCATCACACTACCACCACCATATTTTACTGTTGGTATGATGTTCTTTTTCTGAAATGCTGTGTTACTTTTACGCCAGATGTAACGGGACACACACCTTCCAAAAAGTTAAACTTTTGTCTCGTCGGTCCACAAGGTATTTTCCCAAAAGTCTTGGCAATCATTGAGATGTTTTTTAGCAAAATTGAGACGAGTCTTAATGTTCTTTTTGCTTAAAAGTGGATCGCGCCTTGGAAATCTGCCATCTAGGCCGTTTTTGCCCAGTCTCTTTCTTATGGTGGAGTCATGAACACTGACCTTAATTGAGGCAAGTGAGGCCTGCAGTTCTTTAGATGTTGTCCTGGGGTCTTTTGTGGCCTCTCGGATGAGTTGTCTCTGCGCTCTTGGGGTAATTTTGGTCGGCCGGCCACTCCTGGGAAGGTTCACCACTGTTCCATGTTTTTGCCATTTGTGGATAATGGCTCTCACTGTGGTTCGCTGGAGTCCCAAAGCTTTAGAAATGGCTTTATAACCTTTACCAGACTAATAGATCTCAATTACTTTTGTTCTCATTTGTTCCTGAATTTCTTTGGATCTTGGCATGATGTCTAGCTTTTGAGGTGCTTTTGGTCTACTTCTCTGTGTCAGGTAGCTCCTATTTAAGTGATTTCTTGATTGAAACAGGTGTGGCAGTAATCAGGTCTGGGGGTGACTACAGAAATTGAACTCAGGTGTGATAAACCACAGTTAAGTTATTTTTTAACAAGGGGGGCAATCACTTTTTCACACAGGGCCATGTAGATTTGGAGTTTTTTTTCTCCCTTAATAACGTAAACCTTCATTTAAAAACTGCATTTTGTGTCCAATTATGTTATCTTTGACTAATACTTAACGTTTTTTGATGAGGAGAAACATTTAAGTGTGACAAACATGCAAAAGAATAAGAAATCAGGAGGGGGGCAAATAGTTTTTCACACCACTGTATATATATAGAAGGACCTGTATATTGTGGCGTAGGCGGGGCGGCGGCTGACGACCGTCATGCTTTGCGGGAGGTTCGCTGTGTGTTCACCATGGTTGGGACGTTTGTTTGGGTTGGTGGCTTCGGCCGATGTTAGTGTGTTAATGCATGTGTGCTTGACCTGTATATGTGTGCGTGCGTGTGTGCTTTCGCTGTGTGTGCTGTGACAGTGAATGTGCTGCTTATGCTACAGTATACAGTGCTGTGTGGTAATAAAATACTCCCAGCCATTGCATTGGGCAGCAAGCAAGCTCACGCGTCTCTCCAAGATCCTTGCTAGCGTCGAAAAACGCTACAATATATATATATATGTATATATACTGTATATATATATATATATATATATATATATATATATATATATACACTACCGTTTCTTCTTAATTTCTTCACAAATTTCTTTGTTTTTGTTTAGTGATTTATTTTCTACATTCTACAATACTGGGGATTTCAAAACTATAAAATAACACATATGGAATTAGGTAATTACGTAACAACAAGAAAAACAACAGTTAGTTGTTGTTTTAAGACACAGAGGTCAGCCTTTCTGTAATAGTTCATGCAAGAACAGTATTGTCAAGTGCATTTGCAAAATCCGTCAAGCACCATAATGAAACTGGCTCTCATGAAGGCCATCCCAGGAGGACGAGACCAAAACCTACAAACCTGCAAAATGCAAGCCATAATAAACTACAATTTATGCCTAGACAAACACAAAAAAAGGAAGTTAGTTAACAAATATTAGCAAGAAATTAATTACAGTCTGGGTAAGTGGTTAGAAATGACAGCCGTCAGCATACTGTGTGTGTGTGTGTGTTTATTGTTTTTGTATTAAAATACAAAAAATTATGGGACCACACAAAAAGGAAAGAATATTTGTAAAATGTTTTTCAACTCTTTATTACTACTCTGCAGTTCTTTCTTTCTTTTTTTCTTTCTTTCTTTCTTTCTTTCTTTCTTTCTTTTGTTTCTGATGTTAAAGTCTGACTTTCGTCTCTCTCTCTCTCTCTCTCTATGTCTCTCAATCTCTCTTTATCTGTATCTTTCTTTCACTTTCTATTTCACTTTCCACTCTCTCTGTCTTCATGTCCTTTCTTGGTCTCTCCCATCACTTTCTCTCTTATTTTTTTTGCAATTGTTCTGTTTATTTCGCTCTCTGTGAGTGTCTCCATCTCTGTCTGTCCCTCTCTTTTCTTTATAACGCTCTCTCTTGTTCCTTACTCTCTCTCTCTCTCTCTCTCTCATTATGTCCCTCTGTTTATCCCCTTCTGCCCTTCTGTTTCTCTGTCTCTATCCCTCATTTTCTCCACCTCCCTCCCATCTCTCTCTCCCTCTCTCTCTCTCTCTCTCTAAAGTTGACACAGTGGCGTGAGTGCTCCCCAGGGCGCGTTTTCGTATCAAGGTTAACTTCAAGTGATTAGGATAAGCAGCTAAAATTGTTTCCATGGCGATGAAAGGGAAGCGATGTGCTGAGCAGGATAATAAGGGCGACTTCAGGGTGGGAAATGTTCTTAGGGCAGGAGAGTGCTACAGAAAAAGCTTTAAACTTGAATGGTTTGAGCAAAGCACGACACGCAGCATTATGATTGTCGCATCATGACCACCCACTCACGTCGCTTCTTTCAGTGAAGTGATGATATTGTGTTGTGTAGCACAGTGGCTGCCGTGAGTGATTTAAACGTGTCCGAAGGTTTTTGAAGAGAATGTGGAAACCAAGAAAAAGATGTTTACACTTTGTCACTCCAGCAGTAATAAACAAAAGGTGAGGGTTATGTAATGTCCACTATATGTTCTGTGAAATAGTGCATTATGTAATTAGGATGTTGTTCAAAAGCACCTATAGTGTTGGACAACAAAACTATGAGAAGTTATAGCTTTTTGAAAAATCGAAATTCATAACTGCATAACCAAACAATTGTGACAATTTTCTTTTGCCATTTGTGCTTTATAACATCCTTATGACTCAAAGAAAACATGCACAAAATTTTATTCATTGAAAAAAATATATCTATTTTTTTGTCAAACTGCAGAAACTGTGGAAAAACATCACATTTAGCTGTAAAAGTTGTGCAATGGTGCTGTTGATTTTGACACCTTTCACCTGGATTATTCATTCATTCATTCATTCATCTTCTATACCGCTTTATCCTGTATTTAGGGTCGTGGGGACCTGGAGCCTATCCCAGGAGACTCAGGGCACGAGGCAGGGTACACCCTGGACAGCGTGCCAATCCATCGCAGAGCACACACACACACACTATCAATTTGGGAACGCCAATTAGCCTAATCTGCATGTCTTTGGACTGTGGGAGGAAACCCACCAAGTACGGGGAGAACATGCAAACTCCATGCACACAGAGACGGGAATCGAGCCTGGCCGGGAATCGAACCCGGACCCTGGAGGTGCAAGGCGACAGTGCTAACCACTACACCACCGTGCCGCCTTATTTATTTATTGATTTATTTTATTTAAAGTTTTCCTTTTCATCTTATTAACTCAAAAAAGTGAGGCCAGTGATGGATCTGCTGTTTACAGCTGCTATGATATAAGTGAGAACAGGAACTGACTCGTATCATGGACGTTTTGTAACATTAAATGTGACTATAAATGCATCATGCTGAACTTTTACGAAATACGTCTCGTCATTGTGGTGAATTTCAGTTTTTTTTTCAGTGTTTTTTTGTTTTATCTACAAACCGGATTCCAAAAAAGTTGGGACACTAAACAAATTGTGAATAAAAACTGAATGCAATGATGTGGAGATTGCAAATGTCAATATTTTATTCAGAATAGAACATAGATGACAGATCAAAAGTTTAATCCGAGAAAATGTGTCATTTTAAAGGAAAAATATGTTGATTCCAAATTTCACGGTGTCAACAAATCCCAAAAAAGTTGGGACAAGTAGCAATAAGAGGCTGGAAAAAGTAAATTTGAGCATAACGAAGAGCTGGAAGACCAATTAACAGTAATTAGGTTAATTGGCAACATGATTGGGTATAAAAAGAGCTTCTCAGAGTGGCAGTGTCTCTCAGAAGCCAAGATGGGTAGACGATCACCAATTCCCACAATGTTGCGCAGAAAGATAGTGGAGCAATATCAGAAAGGTGTTACCCAGCGAAAAATTGCAAAGACTTTGCAGTTATCATCATCAACTGTGCATAATATCATCCGAAGATTCCGAGAATCTGGAACAATCTCTGTGCGTAAGGGTCAAGGGCGTAAAACCATACTGGATGCCCGTGATCTCCGGACCCTTAAACGACACTGCACCACAAACAGGAATGCTACTGTAAAGGAAATCACAGAATGGGCTCAGGAATACTTCCAGAAACCATTGTCAGTGAACACAATCCACCGTGCCATCCGCCGTTGCCAGCTGAAACTCTACAGTGCAAAGAAGAAGCCATTTCTAAGCAAGATCCACAAGCACAAGCGTTTTCATTGGGCCAGGGATCATTTAAAATGGAGTGTGGCAAAATGGAAGACTGTTCTGTGGTCAGACGGGTCACGATTCGACGTTCTTGTTGGAAATCTCTGATGGTATGGGGTTGCATGAGTGCGTGTGGCATGGGCAGCTTGCATGTCTGGAAAGGCACCATCAATGCAGAAAAATATATTCAGGTTCTAGAACAACATATGCTCCCATCCAGACGTCATCTCTTTCAGGGAAGACCCTGCATTTTTCAACAAGATAATGCCAGACCACATTCTGCATCAATCACAACATCATGGCTGCGTAGGAGAAGGATCCGGGTACTGAAATGGCCAGTCTGCAGTCCAGATCTTTCCCCTATAGAGAACATTTGGCGCATCATAAAGAGGAAGGTGCGACAAAGAAGGCCCAAGACGATTGAACAGTTAGAGGCCTGTATTAGACAAGAATGGGAGAGCATTCCTATTTCTAAACTTGAGAAACTGGTCTCCTCGGTCCCCAGACGAGTGTTGTAAGAAGAAGGGGAGAAGCCACACAGTGGTGAAAATGGCCTTGTCCCAACTTTTTGGGGATTTGTTGACACCATGACATTTTGATTCACCATATTTTTCCCTTAAAATTATACATTTTCTCAGTTTAAACTTTTGTTCCATGATTTATGTTCTATTTTGAATAAAATATTGACATTTGCCATCTCCACACCATTGCATTCAGTTTTTATTCACAATTTGTTTAGTGTCCCAACTTTTTTGGAATCCGGTTTGTATTTATTTAAAATAATTTTCTTCATTTACGTATGAATTTTAATTAATAACAATTTGAATGAAGTTTATTCATGTATTTATTAACATTTATTTATTGTTCTATTTGTTTGTTTGTTTATTATCCAAAGTTTGTTTCAGAAAGTGAAATTTGTATTATTACACCTAATCTTAATATTAAAGTAGAAATGTTCGTATCCATACAAACTAAATTGGAGTAAAAGCATTGTTTGTGCAAATAGGTTTTCATTAATGATCTATTGATCTATTTTTACTAATGTCTGAATTATTTAATATTGACAAATGTAGCTGAAAAATTTGAGCAAAAAATATGTAAAACTATGCTTGTAGTATTGAAATCAATAATTTCCTCCAGCACTGAAAGTATGAAATTGATGAGCAAAACCAGCATTTTTGTTTTTCATTTGTAGTCAGTGATATCTTTGGATATCACCTCGAGTCAGCTTGGACATCACACGGCAGTACAGATGGGAAATTTGAGCTGCACTGAACTGAACTTACATTAATTTCCTGAACCTTTCACGGTAGTAACATGAACAAATGACGCCTCTGCAAAATAAATGCAGACGCGAGCTATGTCCCATTGCTAATGGTTTATTCATGCTACACATTTCCCTGACTTTACTACATGCTGTATTTCTATTTTTACTGTCTGCTGTTTATTCTTTTTAGTTGTCTGTTGGAGCATAAACATGTTCATGTATGGACAACTCTCATAAATGCAAATCAGCTGAAACTTTAATGGCTGAATATCCGCTGGCGTGCTCTCTCGGCTAAACACAAGCAGTTAATGTCAGGAATTAATTTGAGCTGCGAAAAGTGTGTTAGTATACAGAGGCAGAAAATTACCTGTCAAAAGTCTTCGTCATGCCAAGCAGGTTTCTGCTCAAATTACAGCCCTCCGTCATCCATCACGGCGTCGCGGCATGCATTTTTCAGCAGTTTGCATCGACTGGGAAACAAATGGACTGTTTTTTTTTTTTTTGACATGTTCCAAAGAGGCTTGTAGGCAAAGTTTTATTTATTTATTTATTGTTTATTCTGGGTTTTTGGAAAACAAAAAGTGGATTAAAAATGGCTGAACAGAACCTAGCAATAAAATTAAATGATATTGGTGTATTCTTGGTGCATACTCTGTGTTTGGGGTGAAACACACTCCAGACCTGCTGTTATACAAAGATAATCTACACCGGGGTAGTGTGACATGGCCTGACATGAAACAGAAAGTCATTACTTCTTCAAAGAGGATTATAATCATGTAACTTCATGGTCTGGAGTGTGTTGTTCCACGTACACCAACGTGATGTGCCAACAGTTGTAATGCTTCCGCCATTAAAAAATGATACACCATGATTTTTACCTATTTGTTGTTATTATCTATGAAAAAAGTTACAGTAGCTCCTGTTCTTACTTATCACAGCTATAGACATTCTTTCCTCAGCCTCTCAGTTTATTATTATTTAAAATAAATAAGCATAGTTTAATTTTTCCAAGAAAACTTGAACCCTCTTAATCTGAATTCTTTCACATCCAGGAATTTTTTTCTTTAAGAAAACTAATAAAACTCTTGCACTGGAGACTCCTTCCATACATGCCATCTCCTTATAAAGCCTTCAGCACATCAATAATTACATTTATTAATATCAATTTTATTCATATTAATACAATTTTATTAATTTATTAATACAACTGATTTTTTTATTGTTAGTCTTAGAATATATGGAGTGTCCAGAGTACACAGTGGTGACAATACAAATAAAACAAAAAATACAAAATCAAAGGAATGCCAAAATAAAAAAATAAACTTAAAATATAAGTAGTTAAATAATAATTAATATATGCAATAATCTCAAGCTTTTGACTAACGCACTTCAACTGTGGAACCTATCTAGAAGAAATGGTAACTTTAAATTATAAAGATCACCTTCACATTGGCTGCACAACTAAGTCGATATTAAATGTAAAAAGAATAAGCTTTCCCTAAATAATCTAAAAAAATCTATTTCAATAAAAAAGAATTAGGTAATATTATTAGTCATTTTTCTATTTAAAAAAAAAAGTCTACTTGAAACTAATAAACTTTAAGTAAAATAGAAACTTCACATTGAAAGTCAACTTCAAGTAAAAAGAATCAAAAGTAAAAAGCCAACTTTAAAATAAAATGAGTTACCTGTATAAAACTTTTTTTTGAAGAAATCAACTTTACTTGACTACCAAGTTAATTTTTAAAATTCTTTTTAAAGGAAAAAAGTTAGTTTTTCCATTAAAGAAAGGTAACTATAAACTGTAAGCTCAGTAAAAGTATTTTTATTATTTAATAATTTATTTATTTTATGTTAGTTATTGAATTTAACTTTAAAATAAGTCAACTTTATATAAAAAAAATAAAAAAAATGACAACTTTAAAAAATAAGCTTTAAAAAAATAAACAATCAAAACATAAATACTGTAAATAAATAAATTAAAATGCATTTTAGGCACTTCTTGGCTGCTGTAGCCACACACATCCCTGTGTCTATAAAGAATAAAAATTATACTGCATTAGAACAAATGTTCTATATCTGTACATATACAAAAATTAGTCATTTTATTCTTCTCCTGGTCATGCACATGGTTGACAACAGACTGTTGTTAAAGGGACCCCTCGATTCAAAATGCTGCAGTGGGTCGTCCACCAACCTACCAAATTTATCCAAATTCCCCTCCTAGCAGTCCAACACAGTGTTTAATAATGTGAATGAGGTCCATTCCCTTCAGCATCAGCAAACTAATCATTACTGAGATCATTACACCAGTACACATCACTGTAATGGCATTGAAGTCGATGTGAATTTTTCATTCTGTGCTCTTTTTATGAAATGTCAGCCATTTCCATTTTCATTTCCACATGTCTCAAACATTATGAAGAGGAAATCCCTGGGGGTGGGGGTGTTGGGAGAGAGGAAGGACCCATTCCTAAATCTAGCCTCTGAAGCCTGAGGCCTTCTTTGGGAACTCTCTGTTCCACTTCTGCTCTCGATCCCATAATTAACGACTTCTCAAGCAGGGCCTATTGAATACTTTCACACCATGATTACTTGCTTTACATACAGTAGGTGATCATTTTGCATTACTTAAAGGCCAATTAGGGAAATGTATGTTTTCACTGGCAAGAGGAGATTAAAGCTAAGCTGAGCCCTTTGAGACAGATGGCTTGCGTTTTTCTTTTCTTTTTTTTTTTTTGGTGCCCCCTATTTGCCAGCCCACATTATCGGTCATCACACTAATACCCCGACTTTTCACATTTCCTCATTTCCTCATTGAGAGTTGAATTGTTGCATTTAATTAAACTTGGCCAGAGCATAACAAATGAACACAGAACTATAAAGCAACTTTCCAAGGTCCTTCTTCTCAGCATTTTTATTATTTTCTGTTTCTGCAAGACAAGTTAAATTCCTCAAGGGAAACCTCGTTTCTGACATTTGTTTTGCTTGTTTGTTAGGATGACTTTTATTGCGAATGAAGTCAGATTTCTAATTACCTCCACGTCTGTTGGCGCAGGCTGCATTCGCAACCATCACATCACCCTTAACATACCCTCTGCCCCCAGCCTCTTCATTTCATTACTGGAGGATTGCTTTTATACACTATGCCGTCATTCATTGAATTAGGAGATTAAGAAAAATCGTGTCATTTCTCTTTTCGTCTTTTCCGAAGGCAATAACACTACATTCAACTGAATCGCTGCGCTACTACCGCCCGTGGAGCCGTTTGCTTAATCAACAAGGATTTCATTTGACATTTTGGTGTAAAATTGCTTAATATAACAGCCATGTCTCTGATTAAAGAAGTTGCAGTGTTAACAGGAGTGTAAAACAGAAGATAATCACTTCTTTTTCGCTCAGGCTCTTCATGACAAGGCGATATATACATATTATAAGGTGTAAGAAAGGAATAGATTGTGTTAACGGATACTCTTGAAGCATACAAAAATCATTGAAAAGTCCCAAATCTACATACTTAGTTTTTACTCTGTGTGGATGAAGGAGTCTCTAATAAGCCACAGTGGTATCAATAGAAAGGACTATTGAAGGCCATTCGATTAGTTTCACAATCCTAAGAGTCTACTGCGGTTTCATTTTTACTTTGATAACAGAGTACAGCTAGGTTAAACTTTTAATAATAGTTTAAATGCTCACAAGAGACTATATATATATATATATATATATATATATATTTCAACAATAATGTTGTAAAAATCCCAAAAACTTTACAGATCTTCATTGTAAAGGGTTTAAACAATGTTTTCCATGCATGTTCAATTAACCATAATCAATTAACCAACATGCACCTGTGGAATGGTCGTTAAGACCTTAACAGCTTACAGAAAGTAGGCATTTACAGTGGTGTGAAAAACTATTTGCCCCCCCCTCCTGATTTCTTATTCTTTTGCATGTTTGTCACACAAAATGTTTCTGATCATCAAACACATTTAACTATTAGTCAAAGATAACACAAGTAAACACAAAATGCAGTTTTTAAATGAGGGGTTTTATTATTTAGGGAGAAAAAAAATCCAAACCTACATGGCGCTGTGTGAAAAAGTAATTGCCCCCTGAACCTAATAACTGGTTGGGCCACCCTTAGCAGCAATAACTGCAATCAAGCGTTTGCAATAACTTGCAACGAGTCTTTTACAGTGCTCTGGAGGAATTTTGGCCCACTCATCTTTGCAGAATTGTTGTAATTCAGCTTTATTTGAGGGTTTTCTAGCATGAACCGCCTTTTTAAGGTCATGCCACAACATCTCAATAGGATTCAGGTCAGGACTTTGACTAGGCCACTCCAAAGTCTTCATTTTGTTTTTCTTCAGCCATTCAGAGGTGGATTTGCTGGTGTGTTTTGGGTCATTGTCCTGCTGCAGCACCCAAGTTCGCTTCAGCTTGAGTTGACGAACAGATGGCCGGACATTCTCCTTCAGTATTTTTTGGTAGACAGTAGAATTCATGGTTCCATCTATCACAGCAAGCCTTCCAGGTCCTGAAGCAGCAAAACAACCCCAGACCATCACACTACCACCACCATATTTTACTGTTGGTATGATGTTCTTTTTCTGAAATGCTGTGTTACTTTTACCCCAGATGTAACGGGACACGCACCTTCCAAAAAGTTCAACTTTTGTCTCGTCGGTCCACAAGGTATTTTCCCAAAAGTCTTGGCAATCATTGAGATGTTTTTTAGCAAAATTGAGACGAGCCTTAATGTTCTTTTTGCTTAAAAGTGGTTTGCGCCTTGGAAATCTGCCATGCAGGCCGTTTTTGCCCAATCTCTTTCTTATGGTGGAGTCGTGAACACTGACCTTAATTGAGGCAAGTGAGGCCTGCAGTTCTTTAGATGTTGTCCTGGGGTCTTTTGTGGCCTCTCGGATGAGTTGTCTCTGCGCTCTTGGGGTAATTTTGGTCGGCCGGCCGCTCCTGGGAAGGTTCACCACTGTTCCATGGTTTTGCCATTTGTGGATAATGGCTCTCACTGTGGTTCGCTGGAGTCCCAAAGCTTTAGAAAAGGCTTTATCACCTTTACCAGACTGATGGATCTCAATTACTTTTGTTCTCATTTGTTCCTGAATTTCTTTGGATCTTGGCATGATGTCTAGCTTTTGAGGTGCTTTTGGTCTACTTCTCTGTGTCAGGTAGCTCCTATTTAAGTGATTTCTTGATTGAAACAGGTGTGGCAGTAATCAGGCCTGGGGGTGACTACAGAAATTGAACTCAGGTGTGATAAACCACAGTTAAGTTATTTTTTAACAAGGGGGGCAATCACTTTTTCACACAGGGCCATGTAGATTTGGAGTTTTTTTTCTCCCTTAATAACGTAAACCTTCATTTAAAAACTGCATTTTGTGTTCAATTATGTTATCTTTGACTAATAGTTAATGGTTTTTGATGAGCAGAAACATTTAAGTGTGACAAACATGCAAAAGAATAAGAAATCAGGAAGGGGGCAAATAGTTTTTCACACCACTGTAAGGTCACAGTTCTAAAAACGCAGGACACTAAAGAGACTTGTCTACCGACTGTGAAAAACACCCAAAGAAAGACGCCCAGGGTCCCTGCTCATCTGCATGAACGTGCATTAGGCATGCTGCAGGGAGGCATGAGGACTGCTGATGTGGCTAGGGCAATAAATTGCCATGTCCGCACTGTGAGACGCCCAAGACAGCGCTACAGGAAGACAGGAAGGACAGCTGATCATCCTCGCAGTGGAAGACCACGTGTAACAACACCTGCACAGGATGGGTACATCCGAATATCACACCTGCGTGACAGGTACAGGATGGCCACAACAACTGCCCGAGTCACACCAGGAACACACAATCCCTCCATCTCACAGCAAGAAGTGACAAATCTGGTCCAGTCCATGAGGAGGAGATGCACTGCAGTACTTCAAGCAGCTGGTGGCCACCAGATACTGACTGGTACTGACTGATTTTGAGCCTCCCTTCATTCAGGGACACATTGTGAAACATTTTTAGTTCATGTCTTATGGTGTTGACTCTTTTGGAGTTCATACAAATATTTACACATTAAGTTTACTGAAAGTAAAAACAGTTGAAAGTCAGAGGACGTTTCTTTTTTTGCTGAGTATATATACAGTATATATCATTCATTCATTCATTTTCTATACCGCTTAATCCTGTGTTCAGGGTCGCGGGGGACCTGGAGCCTATCCCAGGAGACTTCGGGCACTAGGCGGGGTACACCCTGGACAGGGTGCCAATCCATTGCAGGGCACACACACATACACACACTCACACACCCAATCACACACTACGGGCGATTTAGGAACACCAATTAGCCTAACCTGCATATCTTTGGACTGTGGGAGGAAACCGGAGTACCCGGAGGAAACCCACCAAGCACGGGGAGAACATGCAAACTCCATGCACACAGAGACGGGAATCGAGCCTGGCCGGGGAATCGAACCCAGACCCTGGAGGTGCAAGGCAACAGTGCTAACCACTACACCACCGTGCCGCCTTTACAGTATATATATATGGGAATTCTTGACCGTTCTTCCAGAAGTGCATTTGTGAGGTCAGACACTGATGTTGGACGAGAAGGTCTGGCTCACAGTCTCTGCTCTAATTCATCCCAAAGGTGTTCTATCAGGTTGTACAGTTCTTCCCCACCAAACTCACTCATCCATGTCTTTATGGACCTTGGAACTGGTGTGGGGTTGTTTTGCAGGAGTTTTTCTCTGCCCCTTACTTCCAGTGAAAGGAACTTTTAATGCTTTAGCATACCAAGACATTTGGGACAATTTAATTCTCCCAACTTTGTGGGAACAGTTTGGGGACGGCCCCTTCCTGTTCCAACATGATTGCTCACCAGACATGGATGAGTGAGTTTGGTGTGGAAGAACTTGACTAACCTGCACATAATTCTTTTTTTTTTCTATTTGAAGACATTGATTAAGTGCATGGTGCTAATGAAGTGAAACAGTGAGGACAAAATGCAGTCTACACAAGGGTGGAGTCCAGGTCTCAGGAGGATGAAGTAGGGATGCTATCTACAGTAGATCTATAACATTAATGGGCACTTCAGTTTGTACCTCAGTCCCATTTGTTTTCATGGCTGAAACTTGCACTAAAGTTTTACTCCCTTACAGTGTAAATCAGCAGAAACCCATTGAAGAACCTTTGTGTCTAAGATTCAACTTAACTTGACTAGTATCAACTGGGTTGTCATTGTGCAAAGTATAGGTACATAACCAATGAAATGACTGTGATGAAGATTTCTTAATCTTAACTGAATTTAAATGTTCAATAACACTTTGTTTGCTGTATAGGGTTTCATAAAACATTTATAGCCCTTGTCTAAATTTTATAAACACCATCTGTGTGAGTGTTAGAAGAATCTGTTAGATCTTGCTAAATGGGGGGAAAAATCTTTAGGAAAGTTTTTTTTAGGAAAGGGTTTTTCCTTTAGAGTTTACTTGAAATGCAAATAAATAAATAAACAAATAAATAGTGTGTGTGTGTGTGGGGGGGGGGTAATCTTGCCCTGAGGAGCTCTTAAAGACATGGGAAGAACAGGAACAAGTGATTTAAAGTAGAAACAGTTGCAGTGATGTAGGATTGAAGTTTTTCTTAGAGAACCAAAATGTGTGTAAACCCAATAATGCCCCCTGGGTGTCATTCTATCAGCTGCGCCTCTGTGGTTCCACATCCTGGCTCTAATGTCTGTGTGTTTTATTAGAAATGCAAGTGACTGATGGATCATGCTGTTTAGTTTAGATGCACTGATGTACACTGTGCTGATGTGCTATAACCAGAAGTCAGCACATGCAAAAGGAAATCTATCCATCCATCCATCCATCATAGGGTTGCAGGGGGCCTGAAGGGTATCCCAGGGAACTTAGGGCACAGGGCAGGGTATACCCTGCTTCTAGTGCCAACTCATGGCAGGGCACACGCACACACACACACACACACACACACACACACGCAATTATACACTGCTAGAAATTTGGAAACGCCCATGAGCCTCCACTGCCTGTCCTTGGCATATGGGGGGAAATAACATTTAATACCATTTTATCCATTTATTATTATTCTTACACAATGTGAAGATTAATTCTCACTCCATATATTTATTATGTGCTCATTTTCATGATGTGTGCCAATAATTCTGGAATTTATAAACAGTCTGTCAGTATTTATGCTGCGTTTACAGTAGGGTTTATTACTTTGAGCAACATAGAAGCATTTTAAATGCTGTCTGGATTGAGTACAGAACACGTTTTATTGGTTTGGACATATTTTTGTGCAAATGTATTTTTCTGTTAGCAGAGCTTGCACATTTTTCTTTTTTTTTTTTTTTGCACAAAATCATGCATAATCTGACTGTGCAATCTTTCAGTGTTGTCTTGTTTGTTATTCTGCTCAAAACACTGGCACTGTGCGCCACAACAAATTTAATTTGCCGAAGAGAGCGTATTTAAAAAGCTCCCTGAACAAACAAGTTAGCAGAATTTACTATGCTCGCCTGATGTCAAATTACACCGCTAAACAAACTTAACCCGAAGAGAGAATAAATTGTGGCCTGCTACAGAGCATGGAACCAATTCTCGTCATATTTTTCCCTCCCTCCTCCTGCGAGCACCGTGTCAGCACTCATATTAAATATATGTTTTCATCTGCTCTGCGCCACTCCGTGTGCCGATGCCTTGCCCCTGTATGATTAATGCAAGTATTGATTTCATTGTTAAATGTGAGATTAGATGCATAGCAGCGAACGCTATTCATCACGAGCATTGGCATCTAATTAAATTGTCAGTTTGTGTTTTATGGCTTTACACCTTTATAAAATATTAACATTAGCTGTGCCATTAGAATGCCCTCGAAGCAGGGCACCGGGCTTGAAAAACGATCTTTACGTGTAAGGTGGAGATTAGAGTCGGGTCTGGATTATGGAAAGATAATAAGGGCAAGGGTTGAAGGTCACAAAGCATGCTAGATAAACAAGATGACATGACTGCAGCTTGTCTCTAACAAACTCCTAATAGGCCAGATCAGGGCGGGGACGCTGCATGACAAATGGTGCTTTTATTGAAAAAAAAAAATACTTGTAGTTTATCTAAGTGTGTGAATTCCTCATCAATTCAACCGTTTAGTGTGGATTTTAAGACCCATATAGAGGAAGTCAGGGTGTGATGTCCATGGTACCATTTACAAAAAAACATCCCAGTATGTTATTATGTAACTGCTGTAGTGTAAGAGGAATAAAACCCTTGAGCTGTCATTGATTTTGCTTCCAATCATTGCTCACGGTGGTTCCCAGTCACCAATCACCAGTATTCCCAGTTATTGATCCCCAGTCAGCAATTACCATTTTACTCAATTGCTAATCAACATTGTTCCCAATCTGCTCAAAATTTTTCCCAATTGACGATCACCAGTATTTCCAATTAATAATTGCCAGTATTCCTGATTACTGATCGCCATTGTCCCCCATCTCTGATCACCATTACTCCCAATCACTGATCACCATTCTTCCTATTACTGATCACAATTATTCCCAATTGCTTATCACCATTATTCCTAATTAGAGATTGCCATTATTTCCTTATCACTTATCCCCATAGTTCCCAGTCACAAATTGCCAGTTTTCTGCATACCACTGATCA
This sequence comes from Channallabes apus, assembly GCA_030522415.1. NCBI lineage: Eukaryota > Metazoa > Chordata > Actinopteri > Siluriformes > Clariidae > Channallabes > Channallabes apus. The sequence goes on along the minus strand of CM060111.1, from coordinate 25,388,469 downwards.
CTTGATCATCGACAATCACCATTATTCCCAATCACTGATGATAATTATTTCCAATCACTGATCACCATTATTCTCAATTGCTTAATACCAGCATTCCCAATCACTGATCAATGCTGCTCCCAATCACTTATTATCATTGTTCCCAGTCACGGTTTGCCCGTGATTCCCGGTCACTGATCACTATTCTTCCCAATCATAAATAACCATTTTTTCCTAACTCTGATCATAATTATTCCCAATTACTGGTAACCATTATTCCCGATCATTGATCACCCAATCGCTGATCACCAGTATTCTCAGTAGCTGATCACCAGTGTTCGCAATCACTGATCAACATTGTTGTCTGTCACTGATCACTAGTGTTCCCAGTCAAAAAAAAAAACTTTTTTCATGGAACACATTTTGAATTACACCAGATCATGGTGATTTAACTGAAATGATAATTAATCTATTACTGCATATGCATTAATTTGCCTTTCCTACAATCCCAAAATTCATCCCAAATGGCATGATCCTAGAAGATTGAAGAAAGATCATTCTAGTCTTGACAGTTCAGAGGAAATCATGAGGTGAACCTTAAATGCTTGTAGACAATTTGTGAGCTGGTATGCTCATGTTTTTTTTTTTTTTTTTTACTGTTTTTATGTTTCCTTGTGGCTGTTTCTGTGAAAGATAAAGGAGTAATAACCTCACGAATATCAGTATTTCTGTACACAAAGTTAATCCAACTCAGCAGAGCAAAACATTTCCATACATGCCGACCTGTGATTACTGCACTGCTGCCAAACCATACATTATCCATACTGTATCTGTGCATAGTTTGCAGTTTATTACCTTTTGGTGTGCAACCAACCAGAATGTAATCTTCTCTCTCTCTCTCTCTCTCTCTCTCTCTCTCTCTCTCTCTCACTCACTCACTCACTCACACACACACACACACACACACACACAACACACATTTTCCATCACTAAACACTCTGAACCCTTTTCTGCATGCTCTGTGTTTCTGCTCCAATTCACGATGGAGTGTGTATTCACACAGCTGAGCCAACGACTATGAAATTTCAGCATCTTTTCCCGGAGTATGTGCATCATTAAGGGATAATGTGTGATATAGAACATGGTTCTGTAGGAGTTGGATCAGGTGAACAATGTGTAAAATACTGAACAAAAGTATTTAAAGAAACCGTCCTGTCTCCTACATTCAAACATCTGCTCACGGAAAACTTCTCTACAGTATATCCACACTTATATGCGGTGCACATTTATTGTGCTTTGTTTACATGGAGTGTCCTGATTTGCAGCTGCATTTCTGTCAGAGCTAGGGACATGCTTGTCACTGCATGTGTTAGATCTCCACTTTTAATACTTTGACATTAGATCAAAACCCTGCCACCGCTGCCAGACACACAGCAGTTTGGCCTCCACTCTAATCGCTTTCTTGATGTCATGCCTTGTTGTTTCTCGGCTGTTTGTTGTCCTGCTCGCTAAAGAGACGTGATGTCCAGCATCAACTCTGTCTCTGTGACGGCGCTCTGCTCTTTGTTTCCCGCTGCTCTAGACATAAAAGGCTTTACTTTTCAGTGTTCGCTTTCATCCAACTATCTTTCTCAGAAATGACAGCGCTGCTGTCGGAAACCCTTACCAACCGTTAAAGATAACTATTCTGTTCAGTAACAAGCATTTAGTATTTTGTAAATACAGGGGATGTGCTTTTATAGGTTATGATTTAACAAAATTCAATGTCACTTTATATGGTGGAAGCTTTTGTCCAATGCCATTCTATTTGTATCTTTCTGTTTAATGCCCGGATATTCATATCTGTTTGAAGTGGGCATGAACTTTAGACCATTACAAGTCCATCCATCCATAAGTTTTTTTTGTTTATACCAATTACCCTCTGGAAGGTCTCAGGGGGCCTAACTTAGGACATGAGGGAGTCTGGAAAGGGCAGGGTATCAACCCATTGTACAAGCGCTCACAGAGCCAATTATACACCTCAGGTAATTTGGAAAATGCCAACCATGCTGATGAAATTACCAGGAAACAGAAATACCTGGAGGAAACCCAGCATGCATAGCAAGAACTTGCAAAAGTCCATCATCACAGACCGGAGGTGAGATTTGAACCCCCAACCCAGAGGTTTCCCTCTCTACTACACCTACAGTATACTGGTGTTTGCTTGGTATGATTTTGAACCGCTAATTTAGACCTCTCTTTTTTTTTTGTAGCATCAAGTTTTGAGATTTTTTGACCCACACAGCACTAATGGTCCATACTGCACATTCTGCACCTTTGCTTGAGATAGACTAGACATGACCGGTCACATGGTGCCAAACCGAGGGCCACTTAAAGAGCCCTCCACTTATACAGAAGAGGGTTTTTTTTTTATTATTATTATTTCTACTCCCTGTCCTGCACTTGCAATGAGAGGCTCTTGAGCATGATACTCATAGAGCCATTACGTCCTCGTTTAAAGAGTCACCCAATAACAGGACACAGGAGAGGCAGTCTGCTGTCAGCCTCCCGCACACTCCACAGCCTGTAAGTACGGTCTCATCGGGCACCGAGTGCTGCTCTAATAGCTGTGACAATTTACGGCTAGCACGTGTCACCAAAGGAGAATCAGGAGCTGGAGGACAGAGAGAAATCTGTTGCGATGGAAGACTTCTTCCTTTATAAAGCATTAGAGTAGGAATGCAGCACAATGGCACTGTGGTGTATGTGTAATTGTTTTTGGATTAAAGCTCAAAGTGGACATGAACTAAGGTTAAACCATAATCCATGCCAAATCCATAGCATAAAGTTTGGACTTTGGAGCAATGGAAAATCATCATGAGTCCAGATTTGTCCCTATTCCAGAGCGATGGACATGTCAGGTTCAGAAAGGAAGCATATAATGATGGAGACACTATAGTGAGTTGCTTCAGTTTCTCAGGTCTAGACTCAGCAACGTTTTGAGGCAATAAAATGAAGTCAGCCGACGAATTGAACGTACTGAATCACCAGGTTATCACATCTATGGAGTTTTTCTTCCCTGATGGAACAGACGGCCAATATACAGTAATTAATACTTATTTTGACACTTGAATTGGCCATCACGTAGCATATACAGATTATTAAAGTGTGCGACTTATGTTGTTTGTTTTGTCCAGACAGCGTATTTCCATTAACGACATATTAACTGTTCAATAGTTTCATTAATATTTTCATATTTGGTTGGATGTCTTTTAAAAACGCTACAGAAATAAGTTAGTTCTTCCTAAAAGTGCTGCTTTATTTCAATCCCTTCTATGACATGTGATGTGGCTTCGTGCACTCTGTCATTGCTTCACCCGGCTCTGTTTGCTTCTGCTTTTCGCTCTGCTTTGCTCTGTTCACGCTTTGTTGGCTCTGGCTCTCATGTCCGCTGTGCTGGTGGAGGGTCAGCGAGGTGAAAATCTCCACAACATGATTTGACAGGAGGTGCTCTCGGTCTCTCCGCAGGGGTCCCTCGCACACAGCCCCGCTACTGAACTATATGTCTGAATCAGTCCATTTGCTGAACTCGGGCTAGCACTCGGGCAGATGGAGACTCGGAGGAGTTGCAGTTGGAAAGCGAGCAGAATGACAAAAACAACACACGGTGCTGTTTGATCTAACGGATCAGGACACCGCGTTGTCTTGTCACTCTTACCGTCTTTTCCTGATGATATAGAAAACAGAAAACTTCTTACTCGTATAGGTTTTATTCTTAAAGTCAACAGGAATGTTTTCTTGTTTCCGTACGATATGTCGCGGGCGGGGGGTTGCAGGAAATTAAGTTGCTCTTTGGCATTGTGGTTTAGAGGTTAGGGGTTTAAATGTCACCTACTGTATGCTCTGTGTGTGTGTGTGTGTGTTTGTGGAGTTCCGCCTCATGCTTTGTGGCTTTCCTCTGCGAACACTACAGATGAGTTCTTAGCAATATGAAAATCTGCGAAGTGACGGGATGTAATTTGAAGTCATACATCATTTGATGTCATCATTCACTGATAATGACTTAAATAAATGAATGAAAAAGATGCTTTAGAACAATTATTAATGTGTGATGTGATGAGTTACTGATACAAAACTAAGTGTTTTTCAGCAACACCTCACCCCAGGTGTTTTATTTCATTAATACCATCGCAAATCAGTGACACGTTTTAATCAAATAAGTGATATGTTTATTCTTTCGTTTGTTTGTTTTATAGTTATATTTAATGTAGTTGAACATCTGTGAAGCAAGTTATGAACAGTTGTTTCCTCATCAGCATCTTTTTATTCTAAGTTCATAAGGAGAAAAAAAAACTGACACTGGAGACTCCTTCCATAAACAGTGTCTAATCGCTTTACAGAAAGGTTCACTATATGATACAGATACAGTCAGGCCCGTACATTTTAGGATATTTTTTGGCATTTGCCCTCTTTACACCATCATATTGAATTTGAAATTAAACACTAAATGTGAGCCAAGTCAAGACTGTCATCTTAAATTCAAAGGGTTTGACAAAAGAATGGCATTAACCATTCACGAATTACAGGTATTTTCATTTTCATTAATGAAATGAGCTCATTAATATTTGAACTAAGGGTTGACAAGCAGTTGCGAGGCAAGCAGATAGAAGGCACCCTGAAGGTGATTGTGAGTGTTACATCTTCATTTGGTAGCTGTTCACTCAAACTCTCAACATAAGGTTCAAAGAGGTGTCTATGCAAGTGCAGGAGGCTAAAACAACAAGATAAACCCTTCAAAAACATAACAAAACCATTGGGATTGGACAATACAACAGCCTGGAACAACTGGAATAACTATAAAGGGGATGACTGCAGAATCCTGTCCTTTGTAAAACAAGAACCCTTTCACATCATCTAGCCATTTTAGGAACATTCTTCTGGAGATAGGATTATGATTTACTACAGTCAAGAGATGGTTTTATGATGTAAATAAAGACGCTTCACAACAAGGTGCAAACCACTGGTGACACTCAAGTACAGAGAGTCCAGATTTGACTTTGCCAGAATCTTTGAATTGATAAAGCTAAAATGTATGGAAGAAAGGAACAGCTCCTGATCCAAAGCATGATGTCACATTATCTGCCAAACATTGTGGAGGCAGTGTCATGGCATGAGTGTGTTTACCTGCCATTGGAACTGGGTCACTGGGTAACCCTAACCCTAGGCTCTCTACTCAGATTCAGTCAAATGCTGCAAAACTGATAGGACACAACTTTACATTGCAGATGGATTATGACCCAAAATACACAGCGCAAGCTACGTACCTGAGTTCCTAAAGGGAAAGAAATTTGATGACCAAGTCAGTGTCCTGCTCTCAACTCGACAGAACATCCTTTCCATTTACTGAAGACAAGATTGTAGGCAGAAAGACCCACTGGTAAAGGACTGGCAAAGCATCTCGAAGGGAGGAAACTCAGCATTAGTTCATGTCCATGTGTTCAAGGTTTCAGGAAGTCTGTGACTGAAAACAATTTTCATTGAGGAATTAAAGGTCATTATTTTATATGCTTGTAATTAGGTTAGTTTGTTCCATTATTAAGTGAGAAAAAACCTCGATTGGAGATGTAGTTCTAACATTTGACGAGTCTTCTCCAAGAAACTCATGGGTCATCGGACGAATCACGAAAGTGTTCCCTGACAAAAGGGAACTTGTGAGATGTGTAGTTAAAACTAAGACCAACGTTCTGGAAAGACTCATTGACAAGCTGTGCCTCATATGTGAAATGGACTGTTAATTACAGTGGTGTGAAAAACTATTTGCCCCCCTCCTGATTTCTTATTCTTTTGCATGTTTTTCACACAAAATGTTTCTGATCATCAAACACATTTAAATATTAGTCAAAGATAACACAAGTAAACACAAAATGCAGTTTTTAAATGAGGGGTTTCATTATTTAGGGAGAAAAAAAAATCCAAACCTACATGGCCCTGTGTGAAAAAGTAATTGCCCCCTGAACCTAATAACTGGTTGGGCCACCCTTAGCAGCAATAACTGCAATCAAGCGTTTGCGATAACTTGCAACGAGTCTTTTACAGCGCTCTGGAGGAATTTTGGCCCACTCATCTTTGCAGAATTGTTGTAATTCAGTTTTATTTGCGGGTTTTCTAGCATGAACCGCCTTTTTAAGGTCATGCCACAACATCTCAATAGGATTCAGGTCAGGACTTTGACTAGGCCACTCCAAAGTCTTCATTTTGTTTTTCTTCAGCCATTCAGAGGTGGATTTGCTGGTGTGTTTTGGGTCATTGTCCTGCTGCAGCACCCAACATCGCTTCAGCTTGAGTTGACGAACAGATGGCCGGACATTCTCCTTCAGGATTTTTTGGTAGACAGTAGAATTCATGGTTCCATCTATCACAGCAAGCCTTCCAGGTCCTGAAGCAGCAAAACAACCCCAGACCATCAAAGTACCACCACCATATTTTACTGATGGTATGATGTTCTTTTTCTGAAATGCTGTGTTACTTTTACACCAGATGTAACGGGACACGCACCTTCCAAAAAGTTCAACTTTTGTCTCGTCGGTCCACAAGGTATTTTCCCAAAAGTCTTGGCAATCATTGAGATGTTTTTTAGCAAAATTGAGACGAGCCTTAATGTTCTTTTTGCTTAAAAGTGGTTTGCGCCTTGGAAATCTGCCATGCAGGCCGTTTTTGCCCAGTCTCTTTCAGAGTCGTGAACACTGACCTTAATTGAGGCAAGTGAGGCCTGCAGTTCTTTAGATGTTGTCCTGGGGTCTTTTGTGGCCTCTCGGATGAGTTGTCTCTGCGCTCTTGGGGTAATTTTGGTCGGCCGGCCACTCCTGGGAAGGTTCACCACTGTTCCATGTTTTTGCCATGTGTGGATAATGGCTCTCACTGTGGTTCGCTGGAGTCCCAAAGCTTTAGAAATGGCTTTATAACCTTTACCAGACTGATAGATCTCAATTACTTTTGTTCTCATTTGTTCCTGAATTTCTTTGGATCTTGGCATGATGTCTAGCTTTTGAGGTGCTTTTGGTCTACTTCTCTGTGTCAGGTAGCTCCTATTTAAGTGATTTCTTGATTGAAACAGGTGTGGCAGTAATCAGGATTGGGGGTGACTACAGAAATTGAACTCAGGTGTGATAAACCACAGTTATGTTATTTTTTAACAAGGGGGGCAATCACTTTTTCACACAGGGCCATGTAGATTTGGATTTTTTTTTCTCCCTATATAACGTAAACCTTCATTTAAAAACTGCATTTTGTGTTCAATTATGTTATCTTTGACTAATAGTTAACGGTTTTTGATGAGCAGAAACATTTAAGTGTGACAAACATGCAAAAGAATAAGAAATCAGGAAGGGGGCAAATAGTTTTTCACACCACTGTATATCATAACTAGTTACGACTGTTTGTTTTGGTACATAAACGTAAACACTTTGAGGCAAATACTATACACTTAAAAGATTTAAAAAAGGTTAAAAAATTTAAGAAGGTTTGATTTCATGGCCTTTCAAAAAAAAAAAAAGTAATTGCCAGTCTCCCTGCCTGTCAATTAGGGGCTGGAATGTAAGTGCCATATTGTACTTTATGATTTTGTTGTTGTGTTTATTTTATTTTATTCATTTTATTTCATTTTATTATATTTTGTTGGTTGTGCACTAAGCAACAAGTTTATCAGTTATTGATTCAGCATTAAGCTATTAGTTAAGCAACCATTTATGACAACTGTATTGTGTCTAATGTCTGTGATGTCATTCCACTGTTATTCGTAGTTGCATGACTATGTCACTTTAAAAAAGGGCAGTTTATATGCGGAACTTGTGGAGCTTTTTGACACAAGCTTTTTGACCGTAAGAAAAGGTGATCCAACGTAAGAAAACGTAAGCTAAAAGATACAGCAAACATACTGGGGTAAACGTGATTTAAGATTGTGACCTACAGTACAGATACAGCGATTGGGTTGTTGTAACTACAGTGGATTTACTCAAGCAACTGTACGAAGTGTTGAATCTTTGATGCTGAAAATAAAACAAGAGACAAAGAGACCAATGGATTTCTGTGTTGTGACTAAATAATCAAACAAAGATACGCGTCAAAACTTGTAGAATAATATGACCGCACACTTTAAAATGAGCCACCCCAAATGATGGGTGTGTATAAAAATGGCTGAAATTCCTGAATGTTTAATGTCAGATTTTTGTCAAACACTTTAAATTAAAGCTGACTTCGGTCATATCTTTGTGAATGTTTTATTTCAGATGTGTGTGGTGTACAGAGGTCGAATGCCAAAAACTCGTCTTTGTACCAAAACTTATGGCCCTGTCTGTACATTTTTATTTGTTGCATATACACCACAGAAGTTTCTTCTGACCAGTCAGATTTGAGATTTTAACCATGCCAGGTCAATAATAATATCAACAATAACAACCTAAAGAAATGATGGTATAGAAATATTCTGAAGGTGTTCAGACCAACTCCTAAGGCTGTTCATGATGAAGTTCTCCTCAATGTATCATCAAATTGTCAATATGTAATTAAACAGTCATGTTTCAACATGCACTTTTTTTAAGAATATGACATTTAATCAGAAACAAAAATCAATAATAATACATTTGTGGCTTTAATATTCCACATTTAATAACTGGGTTAAAGTAAAAAATGTAGCCCTGGTGTCACTATGCTGTGCTGTGGAATTTGTCAGCATGCAGATTTTGCCCTTCAGTTGTTCTTCATGTGCTTGCGCAAACATTTCCCGCTGAGAAGAGCAGAGCAGAGCTTAAAGTGAAATCCAGGCTGCTTGCTAAACAGAGATTTGCCGCTCGTGCTGGGGCTCCGTGTCGTCAGCCGGAATCAGCGTCTAATGTCGAGCAGGCTGACGTTTTCTGATGAAGAACTGATTACGGCTCATCATTCCGCTCACGTGATCCTGAACGCTGATGCTGTGGCACTTCACGTGTGTGTGTGTGTGTGTGTGTGTGTATCTGGCACTCTGTTTGTCCTCCCACTGAGAGAGTCATAAAACAGCTCTTGCCTCACCTCATCTCTCAACACCTCCTAACACACACACACATGTGAAATGAGTGTGTTTGACAATGCATGCTTGGTTGCGCTGTCGAAGGCTGACAGGCTATTTGGGATTTTTCTCACCAGCACTACTATGTGTGTGGTGTGTGTGGTGTGTGTGTGCTGGTCTCATCTCTGCTGCCTGCCATCACCCATCCTAATCCTGCACTCCAGAAAGCTGTAACTGAGCTGAAGATTCATGAAGGGATTATTGTCGTGGTTGAGGAGGTGGTTTGGAAATGTGCGAGAGAGGATAGATGAACATGTGGGATGGTGACAGAAGGATAGTTGGATGCAGACAGGGAATGACGACACCTCGCGACCACCGTTAGCGTCCTTCATCGGTTTTCCAAGAATTGATGCAATGGTGAAAAGCATCCTGTTTTGCCATGTGGCACAGGCTGTTTTGACACAACATTTCATAATACAACTTAAGGAAAACTGATGATAACCCTGGAGGGGGTTTGATGCCAGTGAGCATCAGATGTCTGAATTTATCGTTACAAGCTTTAAGAATTTTTGATTGATTAAAACCATCTGGTACATCTGTGAATCTTGAATAGAGATGGTGTTGCTACCTGCTCTTATATAACCCGGCAGATTCAGTCTTTGTTGCACAACAAGCCAAGGAAAGTGAAAATAAAACTCCACCAAGGACGAAAGTACTGCGCTTGTTTGCTGTGTTTTGTATTGAGTCATTTTTCATGGATGAATGAAAAAAATGCTTTAGAAAAATGATTAACGTGTGACATGATGAGGTACTGATACAAAATTGATTATTTTTCAGCAAATTCTGACAAACCCTGATTCATTCTGCACTATCCAACATTTTTTTTTCTTTCCTTTCTGCCATTCGAAGGGCTTACACAGTGAGCTTATAAGAATATCTGTCTTTAATTTAAACTTGTGCTGCTTCAAGCCAGGCAAAACTCCCAGAGAAAAACTCTTGAATTGGCTCAGGATTTACATCTGGTGGTTTTTGATTGACTCGGCAGTTAGTTGTGACCTTTGGAATTGCACTTTACACTACAACTACCTGACTCAGATCCTATGGCTAGACACACTGTACTTGACTCAAACCTTGCAGATTGTGAGACACTGGTTTAAAATCAGACCCAACTTTCAGAGACTCAGGACTTGGTTTACACTCTAAATAGTGAAACTCTACCATAAGACTCGACTCACAACTTGGTTACACTCTAAACTCTACTATACGACTTGACTCCACTGCTACTTTTTCAGCCTCTGAGCTCTACTCAGCTTTTTCTTTTGGAGACTCTCCAGTTTGCACTGTAATGTAAACATGTTTTGGACATGGTGGTACCTACAGTATAGTACAAGAATGCTCTGTTGCTTGAGATGGTGAAATCTGCTTAGACATTTCTCTTTGAGATTTGGGACTTTGGACGATAACTGTACTTTAGGACTCTTGACTCACCTTGATTTTCTGCTAAGTACTCTGGACTCAACTAGGGACACTTGGTACTCAGAATCTATAGCCTGGTGCTCACTAGTCTTCTCTGTTTCTATTTTTGGGAAGTCTGAATCATCTAAAATGTATTTTAAGCTATTCACCTTGGGACTATACACCTAGCTACACCTATAATCCAGAGACTCTGAACTTGACTTGGACTGTGGAGTCTGTTGAGACATTACTGGACGTGTTTTAGTCTTTGAAGCTTTACCTCTACTTGACCTTTAATATTTGGTTCTTGACAATTAATAAACTAAAACATTAGAAAATTTTTTACTTGACTATGGACTTTAGGTACTTTTGAATATGCTTAAACTAATGTTAAGGGCATAGGACTTGCTTTGGGCATTTCTGTAAGGTAGAGTCAAGGGATTCTGGACTCTAATCAGACTCCATTGGTTTATTGTACTGTACTGTAAGAAATTTTCGATTTGTCTGAGCATCTGTGGCCTGTGACTTGGACTGCCAGATTCAGAATCTCTAGCTAGGGCGGTGGTTTAACTAATCAGGTAATGAACAGAATTCTCTGAAGATGAGTGGGTATGGGAGAGCAGGGAAAACACAGGTGGCCCTCCAGGACCAAGGTTAGGAATCACTGAGCGATTTGGATTGATTTGGACTCTGTGTTTAGGGACTCTGTGATTCTGACAAATCGAATTGGAGACGTCTGGAGCTCGAGTGTCTGGAGTCAACTCACACTGCACGGATAATGACTCCTCAATCATTTTAAACTCTACTTAGATGTTTTTTTATGGTTATAGGCTATGAACTCTAGAGCATGGGGATCTTCACTTGTAACAACCATTTCTTGGTGAAATCAGTGAAATATTGATAATGCAGTATTACCTGTTAAGAACACCACATAAAATCCAAACTATCGACATTTAACAAAGCACTTCATACAAGGAAGCAAATTAAAAGGAGTAACGCTGGTAATATGATGCTAGCTAACGTGTTAACCCATTTGATATTCATCATGTCTAAAGCAAACTAATACCTTGTGCTATCGTTTTAACTATAGAACTAGATTTCCACATCAGTATCATTGTGTTCCTGTCGGGTTTTGAGAGGATGCCAGCTAAGAGAATGAACCCTAATAAATTAGATTACACAGCACATGCACATGTCACATTTGATGTTTCAAATATAAATAAATGTCATTTTGTGTATTAGTTTCAGACAGGCCAATGATTCTGTTCACATCCTCTCCCATCCCAAACCTCCCACTAAAGGTTTCTAATAAAAATCTAAGAAAACAAATTATTCAGTACCACTGGGGGTGGTATTGAAAGATGTCTCTACAGCAAAGATGTCTCTATATATTCTCTATAGTTTGTCCCTATATCCAATTTCTTTCATAAAGATGAAAAAACAAAACTGTCAAGCTTTAAATTACAGAATGTCTCAGATCATCTTGAGCATTTTGAACTGAAATCGCAGGGCTCAGAACTTGCGGCACCGTGCCATGGGTTGTGCATCACACTCATTTTAAAGGGCAGAGCTGGAGAAGTTTATTTCTTCCTTGCTTACTTTCTAAGCTGCTTACAGCCTTAAAGGGCTTAGCATTGCCTGCCATTTTAACATCGGCCTGCAGAGACAGGCCTGACAAACTGCCACCCGAAATCCCATAACCATGTGTATGAAATATGTGCGATGCTATTAGCTATTAAACAGGGTGTAAGCACTGTGCATTTATTAAAAACATGACTTTTACTTGCAGTCCTGTTTTAGATTTAAAGCAGCATAACTTACCCAGTCACCCAGCACAATATTCAACAACAAAATGATAAAAACATATCAAATAAAATCTTATAATAATGAAATTATATCACTTTGACAAATACATTACTGTGTTCCAATTCCGATTTTAGAAAATACTTCAGAATACTTGTCTTGATTGACCCTGACTGACCTACAGCCCCAAATACAATCTGATAGAATTCATTCATTCATTCATTTTCTGTACTGCTTTATCCATATATACAGGGTCACGGGGACCTGGAGCCTATGCCAGGAAACTTAGGGCACAAGGCGGGATACACCCTGGACAGCGTGCCAATCCATCGCAGGGCACACACACATACTCATACACTACGGGCAATTTGGAACGTCAATTAACCTAACCTACATGTCTTTGGACTGTGGGAGGAAACCGGAGTACCCGGAGGAAACCCACCAAGCACGGGGAGAACATGCAAACTCCATGCACACAGAGACGGGAATCGAGCTTGCCCCGGGAATCGAACCCGGACCCTGGCGGTGCAAGGCGACAGTGCTAACCACTACACCATCTGATAGAATTGTTTGTATTTATTTACAATTCTTTACCATTAATTATATGTATGATCGTTGTAATATAACTTAGCAATAAATGAATAAAGTCTAAAAATGTAAATATGTTTTAGGGTCAATGTTTATTATTAGTAGTAGTATTAGTATTATTATTATTATACTGTATAAATGGAGTGACAGGATTTCCCATGGTGAAATCTGTTTACTGGAACATAACCATACAGTTTAATAGTGTCACGTTCTGCTATGTTGTTGGACTGTGGGCTTGGTGTTGAGGCATAAATGCAGAGGGGATGCAGTGAAACAGAGTCTTTTAATAATGATAATCAAACAAACAAAAAGCAAACATGAACACATGAACTAAGGAAGTTGGCTTAAACTTGGAGCATAAGAAACAGAACTCAAACACTTAGACATAAGACTAGGGATTACATACATTGATACACAATACAGACATGGGATACAAACTGGACAAGACAAGACACACTAAAGCCTAGAGGACTAAACACAAGGGACTATGCATGCAAGGGATAAACAAACACAAGACAGGCTTGGCTAGGCCTACCACCTGTTCTGCACATTAGCTGCTAAACTAGCTCATAGCTAATCAGACTAATGGCTACACAGGCCAGTAGCCTGAGACCCAAGGGAATAAACAGACAAGGTACACAGCAGACTAGGTATGAAACAGACTAAGAACTCTAAAGGTTAGTGGCTAAAGATGTTAGTACCTAAACAGCCTAAGAACTAAGCAGACAAGGAGACTAGACAGGCTCAAAGACTAGACAGACTAAGATCTAAACATGTTAGTATCACCCTCATTAGTATTGAAACAGACTACTAGCTAAACATGCAATGGGGGTTACTTACACAAAAGGGTAAACACAAAAGGCTAATTCTCCTAGAGGCTAATCCTGCTAGGAGACACAGAGACAAGGACATCTTAATATAAACAAACTTAACTTAAAGTACTCCTGAAACCAAAAGGCCAACCATACTGTTAAACTAAAACCGAAAAGAACAAAACAACCCACATAACAGAAATTAATGCTCGACCCAGTTTCCCAGAACAAACAGGTATTTATAAAAGTGCTCATGAGCCTCCTCAGTTCAGGTGAGCATCCATGTCACCTGACCAAGGAGGCTTCTGGGAAACTGAGTCTAGGAACCAAAACTACAAAGTAAAAACACTGCCCTCTAGTGGGCAACCCTCACAAATAGAAACTTTCTATGACTTAGTAGGTTAAAAGAAAATGAGAATATTCATTTATTTTCCATAAATTGTAAGATATAAAACATTACATTAAAAAAAAAAATCTGACTACTTTAAAAAATAATTCAGTTCTGGGAAGTATTTTTTTTATTGCCAGGACTCATAAACTGCTTTATTGCAATTCAGCTTTCTTTTATATCTTGTAGCATTAACTGTTTACATAATAATGGCAGAAAAAAAACATGTACAGTATAATAGCTTTGGGACAGGGTTCACCATATAAAAACACCGGGAAACCTCCATCAGGCACTTCTCTTTTTTTATTATTATTACAGTACTCGTCTTCTCCCCTCTCTGACTCACCAAACAATATCTGAACATCACATCCCTTTTTTCCTCCCATCACCAATGTGCACCTGTTCCACAGTTCCTTACAGTACTTGTACACATAAACAAATATTTGAGACTAAAAAAGATATTTAAGCACTTCATCCTCATCATCTATACTGCTTTATCCTGTGTACAGGGTCCTGGAGACTACCCCAGGAAACTTAGGGCGCGAGGTGGGGTGCACCCTGGACAAGGTGGTATTCCATCGAAGGCACACATTATGTTGTATTTGGGTGTATTAATTTACAAATACAATTTCTATTTTTATACTTGCAGTGAAAATGAAGAAAAAGGAGGTTATTCATAATTTTAAGTCGAAAAAAACAACAGAACTCCTTGTTCAATAAAAGACAACCCTGCAAAACGCATATTTATAGCAAGCAAGCTCGCTTCATCGACACACTTCATCTTTTCACTTCATGTATTAGGTTTGGATGTAATTTCGATTTTGGAGGTGGATCAGGTTGGACTGGAGTAGCGCATAAAAATTTAACCTAGTAGCCTTCAGATCCACATTTGCACCCCCACTTTTTGATTCCCAACTCCTTACACAGCATGAACCAGTTCAGGCCTGGCCTCAAAACTAATCAGATCTCTAATAATGCGGTTTCTCTTGATAAGATTTAGGTTTAAACTCATCATTGCGCTCTGTTTTGAACCAGCTCTAGGACCAATCTGACCTTTCTGCAGCCTTGATTTCATTTTGTAAAATGTATGGTACGTCCAATATTTCTACATTTTCCTATTGAAAGGAAAAAAGTGAAATACAAATTGCCTGCTTCTCGATGTGTTGTTTTCATCTCTTAAGTAATGGAACGTGGCTGGAGATTCTATTTGTCACCTCTCGTTTACTTCAACAGTGCCCTCAAATATTTTCACAGACGCTAAATCGAATTTTCTTTATGGAGTCTCATATGTCTTTCACTTTCTAGCGTTTATTAGGCGGGCAGCTGCTCAGCTCAGGGACATGCAAACACGATTGATTCTCCCATGACATGCAGACTCTTTACCAAGATGGTGAATTTTTAGTCTCGTCCAAGAGCAGGTGAAAGAGTACGGTAAAAGAACGGCTGATAAATGATTTGAGGCTATAATGAGAAAGAAGACAGTCTCTGAGCAAGTCTCCACCTCCTGCATGTTTTTGATTGATTAGCAAGAGCTAAGAGAGATCCACCTTCTTCACGGATTGGTCTTAATGCCTAGACTCATGGAATGGTATATTAGCTCGTGTGAAATATTCGCTTCGGCTCGTTCGATAAATCTTACAATACGAGCGGGACGTCGGAGATAAGCCGTTTGACAAGGATGGAAGATGGAGATACACAACAGTGTGCGGCTGTGGAACTTTTCAGGACATTGTCTCTATTCTTGTTCTTTTACAATACCTAAAAAAGGAAGCAGCAGGGTTCGACACAGCAGTGTTGGATTCATCAGCCCGCTATCTACTTCCATCCACTCCAACAGCACAAATGGTTCTTGGGATATTACGAGAAATTTGCTTCCCTTCGCCTCCCAGCCATAATATTACAGAGACAGACTAAGAGAGAGATATGTAACGTTAGGAAACATACAGATTACGTTAGCACCGGTGGGCCGGGAACGTTCCCCGCTGTGTGGGAGCTTTATTGTACCCTCGGGCTGGGGCTGTGTTGAGTAATTGGGACGCTAATGTAAATAACGAGCGCACAAAGCCGATCAGTCATCGGCCAATAGCAGGTGCTTTAATATCCAGCAGGAGTTTAGAGATAGATATAAGCCTGCATAAAATAAACAGGAGACTGATATTAGCGCCGGTGTTATTGGAGATTGGAGCTGGAAATGCGATTTGGAAGAAAGTAACACGGACAATCATAGACAACTTTATTGTTCGGTGCAAAAGTCTTGGCACCCCCTACCCACACAAACACAATGGGCATGCTGCATTTAGCATGTTAGGTTTAAAATCTGTTTCTATGGAAATATAGCAAAATAATCACATACACGGTGGCACGATGAAGTGTGGTTACTGCTACTGTCCTGAAATTGATTATTTTCCAATAACAAAAGACACCAAAGTAGGTTTAATTGGCTTTATACTCATTAGTCTGACATCCTAATATTGCGTGCATTTACAATTGCTTTTAATGTCATGGAATGTCTGTATAAGCAGATACTTCCTGTTCTTTTAATTTTAATTTGTTCTCTCACCAGCCTCTCTTGCATGTTTTTTATTAATAAAATACATTTATAGACAAAAATAGACATTTATCCTTAATACATAAAAATATTTGACATATCTTATTAGCAGACCTGTATTATGTAAAGTAGCCACCTACTATATATAGTCCTTTTAAATGAGGGGGTGATGGCGGAGTCACACTCCAACATCAATCATGGTGACACTAGTCAATCATGGGCATTTGTGAACTCGCGTAACTGGAAGGCATGGATAGTATTTTTCTCCGAGTCTGTCACACAGTTCCTAATATTGCAGTCAACTGGCATCATGTGTCTCGTTGGAAGCACAGGATAGTCTTTTCCAATTTTGGTTCTCAGTGCAACTTTAAACCCAACAGATAGTTGGGTCAGAATTTGATACAACTAAGTTAGCTAGAGAATCAGCTAGTAAAAAATCTAATTTTCAGTGATAACCAATACCTCCTGATCGATCAGGTCTATATCATCAGCAATAACTTTAATAGTACTGTAGGATGCAAGGCATATTGTAATATATCATAATATTGATATTATATTGTCATATAGCTTATCACTGGGCGATATCTGTTCTCTCCCGGAGCTTGGCGCATGCACATGGCTCCATTGTTCACCCGAGATGTCACGCAAACACTATTTAGATTTGAGTAACAGCAAGAAATGCCTTGCACATTATAAAATAATGACCTCCACCCTGAGATCTATCTGCTGTAAGTGCAAATGCGGGCAATTATAAATAATACAGCTGAAGTAGAGAGCAAAATAAACCACAGTGAAATAGACAATCGCAATGCAGCAGCTTGTAGACAAAGAGAGCGGTCTGCACCTCAGGGGTCACATGTATCAGAGCTGGGCCAGAGGAAAAGCAACATCAATTAACCCAGTTTCATTGTTCTAGGAGACGACCATCTAATCTTCAGCCTACGCTGGCATTTCAATACCCTTTTTCTAAAGACCTTTTTTCATTCCTACTGAAACATGAAATGCTTGTTCGTCTTTTATGCAAATATGTCTTAATGCATAAGAGTTTGAGACACGTGCTTTGAAAACTCTACGAAATATAGCAGCGCGGCGGCGGCAGCACTGTCTCGATACGATAAGCATGTTCATCATCTCTCATTTGCATGTATATTATGGGAAAATATCTTTACCGTTTAAGCCTGATTATCCTAATTGCAACATCTAGCAGTCGTGTAATGACAACTAGATGAGGAGTTAATTAAACAAACCCCTCAGTTCTGGCTCTTAATCCATCTTTAGCAAAATGCCAGAGACTTTCTGGAGAGCTGGATGGGCTCTGAGAGTCTACAGTAGTTTATAAGGAATGAGCATCATTTTGTCATCAATATATGAGAAATGGTTAAGTCAAACCAGGACTTTTTTTGGTGAATGAAGCGAAATGATTGACATTTACAGAAGACTTCAATGACAGTATGGTTATCTTTAAATGTAAGGTTTTTTTTTTTTACTAGATTTGTATATTTGCTATTTTTTCTCTCTCTTACTGCAATTCTTCCTATTTCAGTAAAATCCTTCCTATTCTAACCTACCTTTCCTTTTTTTAACCGACCACGAACAGTCGCATAAACATGTATGTGTATGATATGTAGAATTTGTAGATTTAAATGGTGCAAATAGTAGATGTCCATGAATGGCAATACCACCGCAGTCATTCCCTTGAACATTCAGTGAGTGGAACGCCTGATCTTTGAAAATTGATGAGTAACTTGTTGCCAACTTGCAGAAGTTTGCCTGAAGAATTTGTCTGTGGGAACTGTACACACAATCGTTCACCAACACCACTTGCACATTACAGGAACTTACCTGGAACATCTCAGATACGGTCCTGACCTCGCTCCAAGCCATTTCCACATGTTTGGGCCAATAAAGGAGTTCCTGGGAGGCCAGCGTTTCAGGCATGCAGCAGGCAGACCGATCATGGTTCCAGCAAACTGAGAAAACTTTCTACCTTGATGGTGTCCAAGCACTAGTGAAACACTGGGATAAGTGCATTAGTGTAGCAGCGGATTATATAAAGAAATAAAGGAAGTTTTTACTCTCAGAACTGTGTTCTGTTATTCTGTACAATCAATATTCTGACTTAAACACGCCTCATACATTAGCATGAATTCATTTGTAAATTCAAGTCTAATAACAGCTGATATAGCAGCTAAATAACTGATGAATGGCACAAACCATGACTCCATCCAAGGCAGGGGAAGGTTCGTGCACGGGAATGCTAAATGCAGTTAGACAGAATACATTTCGGTGGTGCTTATTTTGACTATATGATGATCAACATTTTATTTTGAAGAGTTGATGCATGATTGAGTTTCTTACCACCCTGCCCATTTAGAAGAGCAGAAGAGTTTCCACTTCCTTCCTGAGCTTGAAACTCTGTGTGCACCAGTTCATGTGCATTTATATCAACTAGTGACTGGTGATTAAAAGAACAACATTCATAAAAAAAATGTCCATGTGATGGAAGTGAGTTTCCTTCATATAGTTTAAATTCAACTCTTCACCACTTTATGATAGAGTAAGGAGCTTGAACCTAGGATTAGAGTCAACCCCTGCTATAACTGCATCAGTCACGTCTCGCTATTCTGACCCAAGACACCCTTTTTGAAGATTCCATTCCTAAGCCATGGGCAGAAATATGGATTTCGTCCCCGCTAGAATAACTTCCACTTTTCTGGATCATGGATGTGGGGATTTACTGGTTCATTCATCCACATGAGCATTAGTGAGGCTACTGTAAGCACTGATATTGAGGATGAAGGACTGGTTTGCAGTTGATGTCCCAGTTTATCCTGAAAGCTATCCGAAGGGGGTTGAGGTCAGAGTCTCTGCAGGACACTTGGGTTCTTGCGTGTTGTCACCTGTTGGCCCAGTGTTGGAAGCCTGGCTGTTGCTGATTTACTGTTGAGGTAGACCAGTGGGCAGAATGCAATGAATCCTGGACAGGAATATCAGCATGCTGGGAATGCCATAAAATGGAAAATTTACCATTCAAATTTTTCATTACACTTCTATGTTGTTTTATTTCATATTAAGTGTCACGGAAAGCCTGGAGCCTACCCCAGGGGGCTTATGGCACGAGGCATGGCACACATCTCCATGTCTTTTAACTGTAGGAGGAAACCGAAGTAACCGGAGGAAATTCCATGCACACGAACCCCGACACAGGAATCGAACCCTCAACCCTGGAGGTTCAGAGCGACAGCGCTAACCAGGATGCCACCATGTCCTATGAGTTCCTTTTTTAAATCATGCGATCATTGTATAAGACAAACTGTATTCGTGGTTCCTTTCAAATTAAACTTCCAAACATAGAGTAAGTTTTAATTGTAAGACTCACTTTCTTTCTAAGATAAGGTAAGATAAGATAAACCTTTATTAGTCCCACAAGTGGGAAATTTGTTTCCCATTTAAGTAATATTTAATGGAGCTTTAAAAATACAGCTTCCTGAAACAAAGATTATTATAAAGTCCCAAGTAGAAAATACACTTTCTGATGGGTGTCAATTAAGTGTGTTTTAGAGACAGAACTCTTTTAATGAACCAAAGTGTTTTAATGGTGTTTTAGCAAGGTCGGTACATGACTCTTTTATTTTCTCTCTCTTTCTCTATCTTTTTTCTCTTTTTTCCCTCTCTCACTCATGGTAACAGGATTAAGAGGCCTCTTTTCTGCATCTCCTTTTCCTTGGCTTCTCCCTCAGGGCCATCTCTATGGAAATACTCTCTTAACACAAATGAGAGAAATCTATTATTTGCGTTTGAGTCATAAGAACATGGCCAATTCTGACTCGACTTCCTGCCTCTAGCAAAAGATTCCTATCATTAGTCTTTTTTCTTTTTTTTTTTTCTACAGATAAACAAATTGATGTCCAAACACTCGATGAAACAGACTCGAGGGTGGTGCAAAGCAATCTCCCGGTCCCTCTGTCATCTCTAGTAAACAGTTTGTAGAATCACATTATCTACAAAAATGAGTTTATTCATAAACCTCTCCATTTGTTTTTCTCGTGCGCTTTAAAAGTTACAGCATCACGACTGGAAGAACATGCAAACAGTGTGTAGTTATACAAGAGATAGAAGCGCTAAGTTGTAGCATGAAGTGTATTATGGGCATTTTGCGCCACTTATGTTGCATAATTTATACTCTTAATTTGAATCTGTGGATGTTTGAGGTGAGGGGGCGTGTCTTTAGGACCATATATGGAAATGAGAGCAATTTGAAGTGAATGTGACTTAAAGGTATTTTTATGTATGAAAATTATGTTTGTATCATTAAAATTACTTTTAAAAAGGCATTTCCGAGTGGGCGGGGCTTTGAAACAATATGGGGAAATGTGGGTGTGAGCAAAGAGCAATAAATAAGAGCAATAAGTGCAGCTCTGTGTAGGCATGTCTTTAACACCATATATGGAAATATAAGTGTGTCACATAGGACATATACTAAAATAAGAGCAGCTCTGAGTGGGCGTGCCTTTAAATTCCGTTCATGGAAAGCAATTGTGCCATTTAGTCCATATACTGAAATTACTGAAATTGGACACCATATATTGAAATTTATGTGTGTTACTAAAGTCATATACTGAAATAAGAGCAGCTACTGTATGTGTGGGCGTGCCTTTAATACCATATATGGAAATCTATGTGTGTCATTAAGATTATATACTGAAATGAAAGCAGCCACACTGTGGCGTGTCTTTAATACAATATATGGAAATATATGTGGGTCATTAAAGTCATATATGGAGATAAAAGCAGCTATGTGTGGGCGTGTCTTTAATAGCATATATTTAAATGTAAGTGTGTTCTAATGGTTGTATACTGAAGCAAGAGCAGCGATGTGTGGACGTGTCTTTTATAACATATACTGTATGGAAATATAATTGTGTCATTAAGGTCGTATATTGAAATAAGAGCAGATATGTGTGGGCGTGTCTTTAATACCATATATGGAAATATAAGTGTCTCATAAGTTTGTATACTGAAATGAGAGCAGTTATGTGTGGGCGTGTCTTTGATACCATATATTTAAAGTTAATTGCATCACAAAGCTTGTATACTGAAACAAGTGCAGCTATGTGTGGGCGTGTCTTTGATACCATATATGGAAATATAAGTGTGTCATTAAGGTCGTTTACTGAAATAAGAGCAGATATGTATGGGCGTGTCTTTAATACCATATATGGAAATATAATTGTCATTAAGGTCATATACTGAAATAAGAGCAGATATGCGTGGGCGTGTCTTTAATACCATATATGGAAATATAAGTGTGTCATTAAGGTCGTATACTGAAATCAGAGCAGATATGCGTGGGCGTGTCTTTAATACCATATATGGAAATATAATTGTCATTAAGGTCATATACTGAAATAAGAGCAGATATGTATGGGCATGTCTTTAATACCATATGTGGAAATATAATTGTATCATTAAGGTCGTATACTGAAATCAGAGCAGATATGCGTGGGCGTGTCTTTAATACCATATATGGAAATATAAGTGTGTCATTAAGGTCGTATACTGAAATCAGAGCAGATATGCGTGGGCGTGTCTTTAATACCATATATGGAAATATAATTGTCATTAAGGTCATATACTGAAATAAGATCAGCTCTGATTAGGCGCATCTTTATGGAAATTTAAGTGTTTCGTATATTGAAATAAGATCAGCATTAAATGGGTGTGTCTAATGCCATATATGGAGGTATAGGTATTCATGCATGGCTCAAGTGTTGGTCAGCTAATGCAGCAAGCTGTCCCTCATTATGGCGGCGGTCTGAATCCAAGGAGTGGCGCTTAATTGGCTGGCAGAGCTCCACATGGCCGAGATGGAACTCGCCAGGCGTCTGTCACTTTCTTCTGATAAAGACATCAGCACTAATGAGTGTCACAGCCAAGAATCATTCTTTGGCATGACAAACAATAGCATTACCTCCGCCTACCAGACTGGACTGGGCAGCTAGACAGGGGAGGAAAAAAAAGAAAAAAACAAGACATGGTCATATTTATTTCATATGCATGCATGTCTTTGTTCTGGTGTTCGGGTGATCCTGGGTGTGAAGCAGCTCTGTCTCAATATCACAAAATAACATGAAGACATAGTCGTTCCATTATTTGCCAGCAGGGGGCAGCACTTCAGTACACAATACACTCAGAGTAAGCTTGAGTTCTGTTCTTCTCCTTATGTGTGGGTTTAGATGTAATGTATTTAGCAGAATTAAGACCAAAATTTATGCACATGTTAATGAATGCAAAGAAAAAGCCATGAATATTTAATATATCCTTTATAATCATATTATAGTAATTTTAGGGTGTTTTCACACTTAAATCCTTGCCAGAAGGGAACAAGAAGACAAGAAAGTCAGGCAAAAAAAAAAAAAGGAGAAAAACTTTAGAAGTTTTAATAAGTTTTAGAATACAAAGTATAATATTGAATAATAAACTACAGCCTCCTGCTATATTGAATAGGGTTTAATTTGTTAATTTGTTTGTTTGTTTATGGGTATATACTTATTTCATGAAGTTGTAAAATATTTTTTATAATTTTGGACAATGATCTGGAAAAATAATTCTACTCACTTATTTGCCTGGAGTGCCGCAATATCTCCAGAGTCACCTTGCTGTAATCTCAGAACAACAATTTAGTTTTGACATGACACAAAGGGGAGGGAGGAAAGAAAGAAAGATAGAAAGAAAGGAAGGAAGGAAGGAAAAAGAGAACTAAATGCAAAGGAAAATGAAAGCAGAGAAAGAGGAACAAGGGGGGAAAAGGAAAGGAAAACTTTAAGTAAAACAATTAAATAGCAAAATGGAGAAAAATAGCAAAAAAGAATAAAGGAAAGAAAAAAGAAGGGGAAAATGTAAAGAAGAGAGAAAGAAATAAAAAGAGAAAGAAGGTAAAAGAGAGAAAGATGAAAAGAAGGAAAGGAAAAGAAAAAAGAAAGAGGGCAAAAATAAAATAAGAAAAAATTGAAAAAGAGCAAAAAGGATCAAAAGAAATGAAAAAGGTGAAAAAAATAAGACATGAAAATATAGAAAAGATGAAAGGAAGAAAAAAAGGCTATTTCTTTGACAATTAGTTTGGAGGATAGGAATAATAATACTATTACTTTCTTTTCTTTTGTTTCTCAATTAATTAATAAACTAAATTATATATATAAAAAAAAAGACTAAAAGTTAAAAGCATTATTTTTGCTCCAGACCTGCGAGGTGCTGAAGCGGTGCATAATCAGTGCAGGTTTGTGTGCTGCACCGGGCTGACGTGAGCGGTTTGAAGCCTAATAACCTCCAGGCCTGTAAACTGATTAGTGGAATTATTTTCATATTCTGTCAGCTCTGATTACGTAGAGCTGTAAATATAATAACTTTATGTTCTCTAAGATTCATTATAATTGATTTTTTTATTATCTTTTGACAAACATATTAGAAGGTCTCCATGCATTATTTATTTACTGGTAGTATTATTATTATTATTTTTGCCCAGGGGCAGGCACACACCATCTACTCCGGTCTAATATGGAACACGAGGGAACACTGATGTCATCAGAACTGACGACTTATTCCCTGATTAATGCCTTCAACATGAATACCGGAGTCTTGATGTTCCCTCGCTGCTCTCGTTCCAGTTTACATCAGTGTATGTCAGGAAGAATGAAAATGAGCCTCAGCAGTGTGGGAAGATGTGAGGAGACATTAGGATGGGGGGACATGCGGAGACATGAGATGTGGGGAGATATCAGGAGACATTAGGATAGAGGGGACATGAGGAGACATGAGATGTGGGGAGTTGTGAGGAGACATTAGGATGGGGGACATGAGGAGACATGAGATGTGGGGAGACATTTGGGCATGTGGGGAAGCACAGGGAGATGTTGGGAATTGTGAGGACACACTGGAACCCCCTGGAGATATGAGAAGATATGGAGATATGTAGGGAGATGTGAGGAGAGGTGAGAAGACCTGAGAAGACATAAGGAGATGATGGGAGATGAGAAAAGGGTGCGGGGAGATGTAAGAGTTGTGGGAAGACATGAGAAGAGGTGGGAAGGCAAGTAGAGGTGTGGAGACGTAAAGCGGTTTTGGAGAGATTAAAAAACATGTGGGGAGACATGAGAAAGTGTGGGATGGCATAAGGTGATGTGTGAAGAAATGAGGAGATGTGTGGAGAGAAGTGGAGATAATTGGAGACATAAGGAGATATGTGGACACATGAGGAGATGTAGGGAGAGGTGTGGAGATTATAGGTTTGGAGAGATGTAAAAAGATGAGGGGAGACATGACGAAATGTTTATAGACATGAAATTTGTGGAGCAGTGAGGAAATGTGGAGAGACGGTGTGATGACTTAAAGAGGTTTGGGGAGAAAATAGGGACATAAAAAAATATGGGGAATTTTTGAGATTAGGAAAGCTGAAATGATGGGAGACTTGAAGATATTTGAGTATATGAGGGGAAGCATGAGGGGATGTGGGGAGAAGCACAGAGATGTGTGGGCATGTTTGGGGGGGAGGGGGGGTTGTGGTATGGGGGTCCAAAAGTCCTCTAATTAAGCAACAGTAGACCAGTAGACATTTAGTGCAGATGAAATTTTAATGGTATTTTAATAATTGAGCAGAGCAGATGGACTGGTCCTCTCTCTCTCTCTCGCTCTCTCTCTCTCTCGCTCTCTCTCTTACACACACACACACACACACACACACACACACACACACACACACACACACACACACACACACACACACCAGTTTTCAGTTTTTGAGCTTATAGTGTGAGTATAAGGGACATGCTCTTCTAGGGCAGGTTGATAATGAAAGTGACAGTGAGTGTCCTCCTCGTGAATTTCAAACATCATTTATTATTATGTTCTACTGCAGCAATGCTGAATTCTCAATTCTGCTTGGTCCAAAGATGATGATGATGATAATAATAATAATAATAATAATAATAATAATAAGTAAATAAATATTATGTAACATATAATTTTCATAGAAATCCAGAAATAAAAATTTTAATAAACAGATGGTCCCAAATCACTATATAAAAAAATCTAGTAAATTGAAATAAAAACTGAAAGGCTTTGAACTATAAATACTGAAAAATGTTTATACTGTAGTTTGACAAAAAATGTCCAAATTATGATAATACAACATTAAATGTGACTATAATCATTTAATAAATTAATTAAAAAAATTATTAACTCATCATTGATTATTTTCCTCATCTGCACTTCTTGAACTTTCCCTTCATTACATATTGATTGAGTTAACCACTGAGACATTTTATTGCTCGGTCCACGTGCGGTGATGTCAGAACCCTGTGTCGCTGAGGAACGCTCACGTTACCGGATGCTGGCGCGAGTCTGTGGTTTAGCAGACAGCATTAGCCGTGTCTCTCTTTCGCTATCAGGATGGAGGTGTGTTTGTCTGAGATCTGAGCAGGAGTAAAAGAAATGCTGCGAAAGGAACAGAGAGATGGGATGAGTGTTGGATGGATGCGGAGTTTTCACGCTCATACCCACGTCCTCCCATTTCTTTTTCCTCCTCAAACCTTTTCTCCATCTCATGTTGTGTCTCGGCGGCGCGGTGGTGTAGTGGTTAGCACTGTCGCCTTGCACCTCCAGGGTCTGGGTTCGATTCCCCGGCCAGGCTCGATTCCCGTCTCTGTGTGCATGGAGTTTGCATGTTCTCCCCGTGCTTGGTGGGTTTCCTCCGGGTACTCCGGTTTCCTCCCACAGTCCAAAGATATGCAGGTTAGGCTAATTGGCGTTCCTAAATTGCCCGTAGTGTGTGATTGGGTGTGTGAGTGTGTGTATGTGTGTGTGCCCTGCGATGGATTGGCACCCTGTCCAGGGTGTACCCCGCCTAGTGCCCGAAGTCTCCTGGGATAGGCTCCAGGTCCCCCGCGACCCTGAACACAGGATTAAGCGGTATAGAAAATGAATGAATGAATGAATGTTGTGTCTCAGCTTCCTTCTCTTCTTTATTCTTCATCACCTCCTGTTTCTTCCTCTGTCTTTCGTTCTACTTCTTTGTGTTTAGCTTTTCTTTTTCTCCTTCTTTTCTTCTGCTTCTTCATCCTTCTCCTAATCCACCTCCTTTTCTTCCACCTCCCACTCATTCTTTTGCTCCTCCTCTTCCCCCTCCTTCTCTTTCTGGAGCTCAGTCGGGTCCATGCCCTCCACAGCCCCCCATGACCCCCTGCTGCTCCCCCATGCCTGTATTTATTTTCAGCATGTAAACTGTCATTAAGCATCCTGACAATTAGACATACTGTACACATACAGTAAATGATATGCACACACACACACGCTATTACATGCATGTGTACACATTGAGTACACAACAGGGCTGGACAAATAATCAGTCAGGTGATAAACCTAGCCAGTATTTCACAGTGTGTGACAGACATCCAGAATTAGCAAGACGATACCTGATACTAATAATTAATACTTTTAAGTACAGTGGTTTGATATCCATCCAATGTCCGAACCCCAGCCCCCGGATGCAGTGCCAGTCCCAAGTCCAGATAAAATGAGGTGTTGTGTTAGAAAGAGCCTCCAGCCTCCCTGAAAAAATATTATGCCTACAGAGAAAATGCAAAGCGACCCTGGAAAATGCAGTGTTCCTTATGAAACGGCAAAGTGTTAGGGAGAAACCTTAAAGCGTCATAAAAAAAAAACTGCAAACCATTACTGTGAAAATGTAAAGAATTCCTGAGAAACGGCAAAGCGTTACTGAGAAACCGCGAAGTGTTCGTGAGAAAATGTAAAGCGTTCCTGAGAAACCGCGAACTGTTCATGAGTAAACGTAAAGCGTTCCTGAGAAACCGCAAGTGATACGCAGAATCCTCAAAATGTTTCTAAAAAACCGCAAAAACGTTACTGAGGAAATGTAAAGCATTCCTTAAAAAAAAGCACAAAATGTTACTGAGAAACCGCAAAGTGTTTCTTAAAAAAGCGCAAAAGTATTACTGAGAAAATGTAAAGCGTTCCTGAGAAACCACAAAATATGTTTATAAAAAACGCAAAAGCGTTACTGAGGAACCACAAAGTGTTTTTTGAGAAGCCACAAAATATAACTGAGAGAATGTAAAACATTAGTGAGAAAATGCAGTGTTTCTTGACAAAACTGCAAAATGTTACTGAGGAACCTCAAAGCATTACTGACAAACCGAAGAGTTACTGAGAACATGCAAAGCATCACAGAAGACATTGACCTAAGTGTTTCGGGGAACTTGCTAAATGTTACAGACGACCTAGCGTTCCAGAGTAATTACAGAGGCTTATTGAGGAACCATAGTATTGCAGACTAACCATAAAACATTCCCAAGAAACCAGTGTGTTCTAGAGTAATTGCATTACAGAGAAACTGCAAAGTGTTTGATTATCTGCAAAGCACACCAAGAAAACATAAAGTATTACCAAAGCATTTAAAGCACTACAGAGAAGCTTTCAAAGTGATCTATTCCTAAGACCTAAGCATCTTTTGTTCTGAAATTGTCTAAAAACAGTTAGATTTGTATGTTAAGGGAAGGAGCAAGTGGTTCAACACAGCAGTTAACACAATGATAGCTAACATGATTAGAGGAGTCGTTATACTGTACTGTGTCATCAACAAAAAAACAAGAGTAGGGTTAAAATGCACCTTCTTTTTTTTACTGATGTGTGATGCATGCGACATAACTTCACACAGACACAAAAGCACTATGGGGTATAAAGAGGGAAACTAATCAAGGACTAATAAAGAACGCGTGGCCACACTCTGGAAACGAGCAAGGCGTGAAGGCAGGACCAAAAACAAACATGCGCATATGGCTCTTATCTCCATGGGAACCTGAACATGAAGGGGGAAACCATGGCAATGTTACTGTGTATCCCCATTCTCCACAGCGTTTAAGAAAACTAATTAAGTCTTTATATTATTTTAGTGATAATGGCATGAGCATATGTTTCATTGGGCAAGAAGGAAATTGAAATTAAACTGCATGGACTTGAGGTGAGGATTCCGCTCAGAGGTCAGTGAGATACATGGTGGCCATTTACTTCCTGCTTGGAATTTGGATCCCAACCTAAATTTATCTCTAATTATCTGAGTTGTTAGTATTCGTGTTTCTTCTAGCAGGAGATGTGTTCCATGGTGAGGGTTAAATGCGCACTCTCTCCATGATAAACCGATAAAGGGTAAATAAAAGAATTGAATGAATCCAATTTTTTTTTTCTCTTTCTTAGTTCTTAAGTCCAAACTGCGTCCAATTGGGCAGAGGTGCATCGTGGCCTGAACCAAACCGAAAAGGAAGACCCCCTTATTTCACCTCCCCCCAGTGTGAACATAGCTTTCAATTATAACGCTCTCTCTCTCAATTTACGCCTCATTTCAGGAGGTCCCGGCTGTGCCAGATGGCTCTGCTCTAAACTCTATTTCTCATTTAGGATTCATTTTCGGGGCTTGGCGTTTGTTTAGCATCTAATGAAAAATCTCAGTCTTTTCTCTCGGTTGTGGCATGTGTGTGTTTGTGCATAACGGGACAAGAAAAAAAACCTACTCTTTCCCTTGTTCTGTATATACTGTGTTTAAAAAGTGATGGCATCCCATCCAGGGTGTTGTACCACGTCCCATCTAGCACTCCCAGGATAACCCCGGGGTCTATCAAGCCTTGAGACAATGATAAAGCTGTTATTGAAGATAAGGATGGATAGATGCTCACAATTAAATAGCATTTGGCAGACATTCTTATCCAGAGCAAACTTACATTTTTATCTCCTTATTCATCTGGGCCCGGTTTCTCGATAACGCACACTATTCGCGCGCTAAGTAGACTCTTAAGATATATCTTACGTTAAGTGATAACTTTTCTAAGAGTATTTCTCGAACTGTCTCTTAGGAGTCTTCTTAAGTCGCTGCCTCTTACGTCCGACGTTACGCGGCGCTGTCTACAGTGAAGGTCCTGAATTAGCGGACATCGGTGGCTCTGGAATCGATTTTTCACTCCTTTTGCATGACAGTGTTAAGAAAGACGGCACGTTCTATGCAAATTAAACATTGCACTAAATTATTTTAACAGCGTTTATTTCGACATGGGTTAACTTAACAATAACATGCCATAATAGACAAATATATAAATTAATATTAATTAATATAATAATATAATATATAATATTTTCATGTAACATATGGCCGTGAAACGAACCGGGTATCCAATCATAGTTGATGGACAAACAGCTGATAACACTCTTCACCACCTTCAGAAACAATGTGAAGTGTCAGTTGTTGGGGTTGTATAGCGCACTATGGAATGAATACGATGAGATGACAGAGTGGAGGTTTAATACCCCTATCTCACACGCGGGGCCGTAAGTGCGGTTCATTATGATTCGGCGCGAGTTTTGGTGCTGTTATTACGTTTCCATTTTACCACGTTTAACATGCGGAAGCTCGCGGACCTTGTAGATCTTCGCGGACCGTCGGGCGCCGGTCACTCGAGGCAAATCACGGTGCCTAATACCCCTCTCTCACCTGTGTGGTGCCTAATACCCCTCTCTCACCTGTGTGGTGCCTAATACCCCTCTCTCACCTGTGTGGTGCCTAATACCCCTCTCTCACCTGTGTGGTGCCTAATACCCCTCTCTCACCTGTGTGGTGCCTAATACCCCTCTCTCACCTGTGTGGTGCCTAATACCCCTCTCTCACCTGTGTGGTGCCTAATACCCCTCTCTCACCTGTGTGGTGCCTAATACCCCTCTCTCACCTGTGTGGTGCCTAATACCCCTCTCTCACCTGTGTGGTGCCTAATACCCCTCTCTCACCTGTGTGGCCGGACTCATCTCCGTGAGCTGCCGCGATTGCCCACGACGTTCCTTTAACGTTCCGTGAAGTTCTGCAAGGTCTGCAAGCTACCGCGAGGACCAGCAAAAAAATTTTCACGCGGAAAGATGGAAACGTAATCACAAAACTCGGGGTGAATCATGATCAAGCCTGCGGCCACAGCGCAAGCCCGTGCAGGTGAGATAGGGGTATAACACACCACACCTCACAGCGAGTCAAACCGCATAAGTGAATACTGTAGGGGTATTAAACATTACAATCACCCAGAAACATGAATGGATGCGGGGTTTGAAACTCACAAGGTTATTTTCTCATTTAACAAAATCAAATTTCATAAAAATAAAACGTGTCAAAAGAAAAACCCATAAAGTTATGGATAATGGATAATGATCAGTGAAACATTTTAAACAAAAAGCAGCGAGCAGCTGGACATCGGGACGGGGAGTGTACAGTAAGTACAGTAAGTACGAGGCGTTGGTCTGGCACGCGCAGGTCTGAGCAGCTCAAGAAGCTCCATAATATGTTGCCTTGGAAGGCAAAACATTTATTTAAATATTTTTTTAATAACGACCACGGGGAAAATATGAAAAGGGCTGAAGTTTTGTCTTCATCTTCATCTTCTATACCGCTTTATCCTGTATTAGGGTCGCGGGGACCTGGAGCCTATCCCAGGAGACTCTGGGCACGAGGCAGGGTACACCCAGCATGCCAATCCATCGCAGAGCACACACACACACACACACACACACACACATACACTCATTCACACACTATGGTCAATTTGGAAACGCCAGTTAGCCTAATCTGCATGTCTTTGGACTGTGGGAGGAAACCGGAGTACCCGGAGGAAACCCACCAAGCACGGGGAGAACATGCAACTGAAGTTTTGTCTAAAGGAAAAATGTACATGACCCACACGGCTCCACGGACCGCGCCGTCTTCAGTTTAACACAACACCACGCTCGCTGCCAAATTGTTCGCCACCTGTTTAATATTAATAGTGATTGCCAATTTTAATGCATTAGTCACATTATGAAATAGGCTAATTAAAAGTCACTCTATTACTTCTGATATCAAATAAAATAACATTCTTAAACAGGTCTACAGTATATTCCATCATTAATACGACTTTGATAACGTGCCATAATGTGTTTGCATACACCGCTGATTTATAAAGACTGCTGCTCAGTGGCGGCGACTAGTGTCTCGGGCTGAAACTACGCTAAGTATGAGTTAAGGTTGGTCCAGACCAACCTTACGAACGTGTGACTTAGCTAAGAGATACTTAGCGTAAGAACGTTTCGGGAAATGCGCCATAACGTTAAGAGAGAGGTTAAGGTACAACTTAAGAACTACGTAGCGATAAGAAGCTTTCGAGAAACCGGGCCCTGAGCTGTTGAGGGCCTTGCTCATGGGTCTAACAATGGCAACTTGGTGGTGCTGGGGTTTGAACCTAGGAGCTTCCAAAGCATAGTTCTTAAGTACTGTACATCTTTACCACTGAGCTATCTGGCCTTAAGGTCTCTCTGTATGTGTGGAGTTGGCATGTTCTCCTCAGGCTTAATGGGGTCCTTCTAGGTAATCTGGATTTCTCTGACAATTCAAAGACATGCAGTGACTGATTGGTGTTTCCAAATTGCCTGAAGTGTATGTTTGGACATGTGAGTATGCATGTTTGTGCCTGGGAAAGAGTCTAGGCCCATTGAAACTATAGACAGAATGAGTGGTACTGTACCGGAAATAGATAGATGGATGAATGGAGGGATGAATGGATGGAAATGACCTTAAACCAGAACATTTCATTTGGATCTTCAAAAACGTGGAAAGCACTGGATATCAGCAGCATCAGTCGTTTCTCATCCTCAGCTACATCTCTCCAGTTCATAACTGTTCTCAAACAGCGATCCAATCTAAATCCAATCTAGTTCTTGGATTTATTATTTATGGATATTCCTTCTCAGAAGATTTGATAAAAAACATATTTTGTTGTTTATTTATAAAAAAAAAAAAAAGGTAACGTATGTATGTAAGAATGGATGGATGGATGGATAGATGGATATACGGATGGAAATGACCCAGTTCCTCATCCTCAGCTACATCCATCCAGTTCATACCTGTTGAGATGTGAGTAGGGCTTTTTTGTTAATTGTTCCGATGGATGGATGGATGGATGGAGTACCATTTTTATCAACGTGGCCTGTAAAAAAAAAAAAGTTAAAATCCTACCACTTACACACTATTTTTGTTGAAGACATGTGTTAGATCCCTAAAGCCTTGGATTCAATCAAATTGTTTCTTTTGCTACGTACAGTATAAAGCTGCTAATTAATGAAACCTTTCGTCTGGATCCAAAACGGTGTCCTCTGGATCAGCGGTGCTTGTTAGAATGACCGAGGCATCGTGCTGTTCCTGTTGGATCTTGTGAAAGGACATGTGGGTTGCCGTTTTATTTTGAAGCGGGCCCAATGTCACTTTAGTGTCTGTCCCTCCGTCATGGCTGACCCGTATGTCCTCCTGCAGCTGCTCAATTAGCCCCCCGCCCTTGCCATGATGGAGACGGGTCTATCGTTTGCCTTGCTGCTTGGCATGCTTCAGGCCACCATCCAAATGGCCAGCAGGTGACCGGGCGAAACCACCAGGCTCGGGCAAGATTAACTATTCTGCTAACACATCAGGACAGAAACGGGCGGGGTAATTGCAGAAAATGTTTGATGGAGATAATGAAGGCTAGGCGAGAAAATAAAAAAATCACTGGACTTTCCCAAACGGACAGGGGTTACTGAGCCAAACAGGGTGGCATTTATGGACAGATGTTCAATTACAGGCATTGTGTCTGTGCCAAGTGTTTAGACAAGGTCACTCCTGAGCTTCACACAGAGCAAGATCATGTTAATCTATACATGTTGCTTTGGTTTGCTCATGTTCAACCTGTTTCACTGTAATCCATGATGCTTCTCACACTAACTAAAAGCATGGAAGTCTTAATTCTGATTGATCCGAAGGTGTTGATTTATTTTCTATAATGGAAGCTGATCCACTTGTCCTTTGCAATGTTGTGCTAATTTGTACGGAGATCTGAAATGATCAGGTTATATCAAATTAACGTATTTGAAAATTATGAAAATTA
The DNA here is from genome assembly GCA_030522415.1 of Channallabes apus. Taxonomy (NCBI): domain Eukaryota; kingdom Metazoa; phylum Chordata; class Actinopteri; order Siluriformes; family Clariidae; genus Channallabes; species Channallabes apus. The sequence goes on along the minus strand of CM060111.1, from coordinate 25,354,892 downwards.
TGAAGAAAGAAAACTACAGGATGTACAATAGTTCAATGCTCAAAAATGTACTCTTTGTATTTTCTTCTCACTGCATGAGCTGAACTGCTGTTAAGGGTTTTGGTGCATATGTTCTAAGGAAAGAATCAACGGCACCTGATCCGGTTTCTTGGCATTGGAGTCTCCATGCTGATGGAAAGTTTTGAAGAATTAAATGCTGCACTAGTACGCGGCTGGAGGCTGCGCTAGAGGAAACCAGCTGAGATGCATTAAAGTTAATCAGTGCTTGGGTTTCTATACTTTAAAGTCTGTCTGTGTGTGTGTGTGTGTGTGTGTGTGTGTGTGTGTGTGTGTGTGTGTTACTCAGGAGGCTTATGGAGACCTGTGTGGGAAGGACTGATGTGGTGCCTGGGGCTTTGAGAGCTTGTGTGGGTAGGAGGATGGGGTCAGTGGTGAAGTCGCTTATAGAACAGTGGCAGGCACAGCGAGGGTGTGTTCAGAACACACTCCTGTTACAGTCCTTACAACATTACAGCACTGTGTGCTTCCCGTACTGTAACGGAAAAAAGCTATTTTGTATTTATTGTGGGATTTATCACTAAAGTAGTTGTAACACAATGTAGTGAAGTGCAGAAATAATAAAATAATGAGATATAGTAAATTACTTTTTGTTTATTAATAATAATAATAATAATAATAATAATAATACGAATCTAATTACCTAGTGGTAGACAATGGTATCACATGTAAACTGCTAAATTTCTTTCACCTGCCGCATCCCCTACTTTATCCCCTACTTTATCATGGGATGCGGCAGGTGAAAGGAAATTTAGCAGTTTACATGTGATACCATTGTATCACATATATAGAATACAGGGTCATGGGAGGCCTGGAGCTTATCACAGGGTGTGAGGGGTTCAATCAACATGCCAATGTAACACAGGGCAAAAAAGCATGTGCACACACACACACACACACACACACACACACACACACACACACACATGCCACATATTCACACAAATACTACAGGGAATTTGGAAAAGCCAGTTAGCCTAATCTGCATGGCTTTGGACTGTGAGAGGAACAGAAACCAGAGAACCCAATGGAAGCCCATCAAACACAGGGAATACATACAATGTGAATAATTTACAGTAACTAATAAATGTATAATAAAATTTTTTCAATACTAACTACACTACTACGACTACTACTACTACTAATAATAATAATAATAATGTGATTTTATGCAAATAAAAAAGCAGGAGTTTAATCCATGGGGAAAAAAATTGTCCTGCTGTGCTAAGGGAATGACCACATTTATACCAACTTTGACCACAAGGGGCATATTTTTATGTTTCTTTCTTTCTTTCTTTCTAACCATACTGTACATGCTGCCAGGTCCTTACATTTTAGAAAGCTTTTTTGCTATTTTGCCTCTGTACATCCCCACACTGAATATAAAATTAAACAATTCATATGCATATTATACAACAAGTAAACAACAAGCAACAATTACAGTACAGTGAGGAAAAGGTAAAGGTAAAAAATACAGTGTTTAATGTGCATTAATGGGTTAAAAATGGTGTCAGATAATCTGAATATACAGCATGTGTTTCTATGTACACATGCTTGTATAGAGGTACAGGTGGGGACAAAACTGTGCATAAGGTGCAGTAGCAAGTTGAAATAGTAATAAAGAGAATGAACCAGCAAGTTGGATTCAATCAAAAATAAAATTGATAAAAGAGAGGAAAGATGTGAATTGGCAGTGAAAAATATTCTATTCCTGCTACTATTATCAGCAATCGGGTCATCAATAATCACCAGTGACCCGGTTCTTTTGGCAGCCAAACACGCTTATGCCATAACACTGCCTCCACCATGTGGTATAGTTCGTATCATGAACGGTTCCTTTCCTTTTACATACTGTACATTTCTCTTCCCATTATTCTGGTATAAATCAACTTTGGTTTCATAAATCCAAATAATCTAGCAAGGTCTAATCTGGCCTTTCTGTTTTTGAGAGTAACCGATGGTTTGCACGTTTTTGTGAAGTGTCAACCATCTCTTGACTGTATACAATGACACACCTACAGTACCTCTTCAAGAGTGTTCTTGACTTGACTAGATGCTCTGAAAGGGCTCTTCTTCATCACGGACAGGATTCTGTCATTCTCTTTAGTTGTCTTCCGTGGTCTTCCAGGTCTTTTGCTGTTTCTGAGCTTGCTAGTTAATTCCTTCTTTTAATAATGTTCCAAACTGTAAACTCTATTGGCCACACCCAATGTTATGAGGTCTTTGCTACTTTCACTGGCATAGAGACTTCTCTGGAATTTTACATTTTGAACCACCTCCAGGCGTTTTATCTGCTTTATTAGTCATGGAGTAATGAGGGAACAGGGGACGCCTGACCATGAACCTGCTTGTCAACCATTTGTTCTAATATTTACGACCCCCAAAGGTATGTGGGTTTTTTGGGGATTTTTTGGTAAAGAACTCTAATCTTAAAAAAGAAGTTAGTAATTATATCTGAGCACATCTCTTTTGTAGATTCCGCGCCGGAGAGCTTCTATACGTTATTGATCTAATTAAATTAGACATCAGTGATAACAAGGGACAGGCGCTGAACTGCGACTGTTTGATAGGCTTTGATAAGGACGTTTAGTGACATCAGATCTCGCCTCTGGCATTTCCAGCTTCAGAAAGCTCATTTCCTGAAGCCTTGGAGTCTGGGGAATTGTCTTTAGACAATAGAAGATCTAGTATGATGTGTAATAGCTGCCAGATCTCATACAGCGCTTGATCAATATACATTACTCATGCTGAACAAAGAGCGAGGAAACGAATCAAAAGGAAAAAAAAATCAGCAAAATCCTGACCAGGTTTTAACACCCCATGCTTTATTTTCATAATTTTCTTTTTTTTTAATGATTAATTGTTAATTTAAAATAAAAAAGGTTCAATTTTCAACATTATCATGTTATAATGTAGTCCTGCATTACTCCTGCATTAATTATTAAATATTAAGTGATTAAATGTGAGAAATGAAAAGGAATGTAATATTAATTCAGATGAAGATTAGCGAAGTGAAAATTGCATGACGAGATCCTGAAATCATTAATCCTCACATTATTGCATGTTTAATTCTACAGATTAAATTGTGATATTACTTCTTCAAGATTAAGACATTCCTCCTTGAGACTGGGCCATGTTTTTTCGCCATGTTTTCTTTCCAGATCATCCATCCAAACAGCTTTTACTTTTCTTAATCATCACATATATTTCCTGACCAAAAAAGAAATGAAAAAGGGCAGGGCAAGGGGGGGGGGGGTCAGCATTTTGTCAGGTCTTGCATCAAGCAAAGAAATCAACTAAGGAAATGGCTGAGATGACGACTGGAATTACGTTAAAAACTACTCAATACATTATTAAAACCTGGAGGGATACATGTAGAAAGCTATGTTGAAATTAAGTAAAAATAAAGACATTTCCACACAACAAACAGGATTACGATTAAACAGGTGAAGCTCATGAAGCGATCCACCCATCATGCATAGTGTCCACTGTATAGGCCTCTGGAGACAGTGTTATGATCTGGGGTTGATCAGTTGATCAGGTCTAGACTCAGCAACATTATGAGGCAATAAAATGAAGTCAGCTGACGACCTGAATGTACTGAATCACCAGGTTATCACATCTATGGAGTTTTTCTTAACAATCATTGAGATGTTTTTTTTAGCAAAATTGAGACGAACCTTAATGTTCTTTTTGCTAAAAGTGGTTTGCGCCTTGGAAATCTGCCATGCAGGCCGTTTTTGCCCAGTCTCTTTCTTATGGTGGAGTCGTGAACACTGACCTTAATTGAGGCAAGTGAGGCCTGCAGTTCTTTAGATGTTGTCCTGGGGTCTTTTGTGGCCTCTCGGATGAGTTGTCTCTGCTCTCTTGGGGTAATTTCGGTCGGTCGGCCACTCCTGGGAATGTTCACCACTGTTCCATGTTTTTGCCATTTGTGGATAATGGCTCTCACTGTGGTTCGCTGGAGTCCCAAAGCTTTAGAAATGGCTTTATAACCTTTACCAGACTGATAGATCTCAATTACTTTTGTTCTCATTTGTTCCTGAATTTCTTTGGATCTTGGCATGATGTCTAGCTTTTGAGGGGCTTTTGGTCTACTTCTCTGTATCAGGTAGCTCCTATTTAAGTGATTTCTTGATTGAAACAGGTGTGGCAGTAATCAGGCCTGGGGGTGACTACAGAAATTGAACTCCGGTGTGATAAACCACAGTTAAGTTATTTTTTAACAAGGGGGGCAATCACTTTTTCACACAGGGCCATGTAGATTTGGAGTTTTTTTTCTCCCTTAATAACGTAAACCTTCATTTTAAAACTGCATTTTGTGTTCAATTATGTTATCTTTGACTAATAGTAAACGGTTTTTGATGAGCAGAAACATTTAAGTGTGACAAACATGCAAAAGAATAAGAAATCAGGAAGGGGGCAAATAGTTTTTCACACCACTGTATGTGTATACAGTATGCTTCCATATGAGAGAGAGAGAGACTATGAAGAAAAGATGGACGTTTCCCAGAGCTGGAGAAACCTCATAATTGCCCTTTCCTCTCTTTAGTCAACAAGTTAATTAAAGAATTATTAACACACAGGAGCTGGGCTCATTAAAAAACGGACACATGTCCATTTCTTCCTCGTTCACGTCTCTCTGGGACGCGCCGTCATGTCTAATTAAGTCTTTGGTGCCGAATTGAGGTCATCCTTTATATACACTATGTTATCTCACATGCTTAAATACAAAAACCCGAATATGAATGAAAGATATGTTTGAGTCAACGAAAGTGTGCACGAGTTGAATTTATATGATTTTTAAAAAAAAGTCTTTAATACTGTATGTTTAATAAATTATTACAAAGTTAATGATCAAAAAGGCTTAAAGAATGAAAGCTTTGTGTTAACAATGTATTCTAACATACAGAAAAAAACATCCTTTTATTTGTTTGTTCAATTAATATTGTTGCCTGAGTTTTAACAACAAGGGGCATTCAAGCCAAACTGGGACTCTTGGTTGTGCAGAATAACAGAACACATTTCTGAGAGTAAAACCTCCAATAGTGCAACACTAATGCACGTATCCCAGTGTTTCACTAGTGCTTGGACACCATCAAGATAGAAAGTTTTCTCCGTATGATCCGTATGTTTTCTCTGTCTGCTTCACGTCTGAAACGCCGGCCTCCCAGGAACTCCTTTAATGGCTCAAACATGTGGAAATGGCTTGGAGCGAGGTCAGGACTGGGTGGTGATGTGGCAGTAACTCATAGCTGGGTTCCTTGTACATTGTGTGTACAGTTCTCACAGACAGATGCGTCACTTCTGAAAGTTAATGACAAGTTATTCATCAGTTTTCAAGGATCAGGTGTTTCAATCGTTCGCGGACATACGGACGCCTTTAAACCTTTCACACCACTGACCTTAATGAAAGCATCTATCATCTTCTTCTTCTCTACCGTAATACCACTCATACAACGTTTTGCAAGTGAGTTGTCTCGAATTGGATTCATACTTTCTTTTATCTTTAATTTTTGGAATGGGCAGCAGCTGTAACAAGGCAAAGTAATCTCCCCTCCTGAGAATAATAAAGCTCTTTGAATCTTAAATCTTGAGTCTTGAATCTCCTACACATGGACCGTGGGAGAAGATTATGCACCATTTATCTTACTTCGGAAGTGGGAAGTCAGAGCTCAGAGTGATGCTGTTTTGATTTTCTGTGTGTTCGAATTACAGAACAAGAACATCGCTTGTGTGAGACCAGAACATGGATGCCTCTGTGTTCATCTTTTGCTGGCTGTGAAGAGTGATGTCTACTTTCCTCCTCAAAATGGTGAACTGTAGCATCGGTGGAAATAAATATAACTAATTTAAATTGAAGAAGTGCTTCTGTGTGCACTGATGATGCTTTAACCCGATACAATGGAGGGTTGGCATCAGAATCATCATCACCAGGACTGTGGGATTGCGTGGGATTGGTTTGTGCTGGTGTTTGGACCTTAAAGCATCCGTGCCACACATCAAACTTCCCCCTGATGTGGTACAGAATGTGATTAGGTAATAGGATAGGGTTATGTTGGAGGAGAGTGGCACTAGCGCATTCGCATACACAAGTGGCACACAGTGGAGGGTGAGACAGGGTTTGTTTGGACACTTCAGTGTGGGATTAACCAAAGTTTCTGAAGTCCTCACAGCTCAGACTCAGAAGTTGAAATTTTGTCAATTTTTCAGTTAATATGAAGGAAGTGAAGGGCTAAACTAGCCGAGGATTGCCCAGCTTAAACCTCTTTTATTTTATGTACACATATACATGTGCAAAAGTCTTGACAGCCTTCTTTTCTTTATATTCTATTTTCAACAAGCCAGACTTTCTTGTATGTTTAATATATTCTTGAGGAATAGTTCTCCAGGCTTCCTAAAGGACTTATTCGTCTCTCATTTTCAGTTCAGACCATGTATCTAAGTGTAACGGCTTTTAAGCACAGGTGGCACTAGAGACACAAGGCGAGGTCTTAGGGAAAATTGTATCCAGAAAAATGTGGAAGGAAAAGGGTTTAAGGAGGGAGGACGGAAAGAAGGGAAGGAAAGAGGTGAAAGGTGTGTATGTGCAGGTCAGGAAACAGTGCCCAGCTGGCATGCAGGCGCAAGACTGGCAAGTATTGGACTGTGGTTCGGAAGAGCCCAGGTTCAATCCCCACGACCACCAAGTTACCACTATTGGACCCTTAACCCTTAACTGCCCAGATGTATAATGGGATAAAAAAAAGTGACCGGTACTGCAGTGACAATCCAGGCTGGGTTAATGGGGCCTTAACATGAAGCAGTGATCTTTTCCTCTTCAGCGACAAGATCCCCAGAAATAGGGAAACTGCCACTGGAGCTCATGCAGTCTTTTGGCGGCTGTCCTCAATGTGGGGATCAAATGGCCATATTCCATTAAATCTTTGAGGTCCCTGAGATGCATAACATCACCAGCTCGCATGTCACTTCTCTGCGTTTAGCATCCGCCACATGACTCTGCTCAGTAGTCCTACAGGACCAGACCCCGAGATACACTCCCCGCCTTGTTTTATAGGGGACATGGGCTGGGTGGCACGGTGGCTTAGTGATTAGCACTGTCGCCTTGCACCTCCAGGATCACGGTTCGATTCCCACCTCGGGTCTGTGTGCATGACGGGTTTCCTCCGGGTGCTCCGGGTTCATCCTGCATTCCAAGATTAGGTTAACCAGATAAACGTTAAATGCCATTTCCAAATTGCCCGTAGCGTGTGAGTGTATGTACAGTATGAGTATGCCCTGTGATGGATTTTTGTACCATGCCTCGTGGGATAGGCTCAAGGCCCCCTCGCAACCCTGTATACAGCAGATAAAGCGGTATAGATGAAGAGTGAGTGAATGTATATATATTGGATGCATTAAATAAAAGGTTGACGGAGCACACACAGTCTTTCATATGAAATTTAAACATTTAAAATGATCTTGTTCGCCACTTTTGAGGTAAAGAAGCACTAAAAGCAACACTATTAATCAGTAACGAAGCTCTACACATTGTTCTATAAATACTGAAGAACTGCACATTCAGCTTCTGGCTAACTTTGCTGTCTTTATTGAGTCTTAAACTGGCGATATTAAAATATTAAACGTCAACGCATCAATATTTATGGTAATGTTTTGTCCTGCCGAGCACGTAAAGAGTGCAGGGGTTTGGGCGGCGTTTAAACAAACGGCTTCGTTTCAAAATTCAGTTTATATGCTTGGCTTATAAATTACTCAAAGCATAACGGTATATATCATTTACATCATACATATTTAGTATATGAGGAGCTAAATTAGTTTTAGACCGTGAAAGTAAATCCCTCCAGCTATGACCGATATTAGCATTTTATGGTGAAATTGCATTTCAGGACGATGGGGTGGAAGGAATGGGAGGAATTCCCCAGTGTAAGGGGCACAGATTAGACCGGTTTATGAAAATACGCTGCAAAATAGTCAATAAAGTGCAATATGATTTACTGACAATAGGATTTATTGGCAAACACACACACTTAAGTGCGTCTCCATAGGGGCTATATGTGCAGGGTTATTATGCATGCGTGATGGACAGCTGAGACCCTGCTATGTATACGACACACTTCCTGTTGGAGTGTTACAGATTTCACGCTCATTGTTTAGGTGTGTAAAACTTTTCGTTTAAATTGTAATCCAAATCGCTGCTTAATAATAAAATGTACCCTGCTTCACCGTGGAGTTCTGGATTCTGATTGGTTGGAAAGTGTTAATTGATTTTTTGATTTTTAATATTTATAACAGCAGCTACAACAATTGCTATTTCTATAGTAATAGCTTATGCACATGGTGTAATTTTTAGACTTTATGAAAGGAGTCTCCAGTGTCAGAGTATGTAACAGCTGTAAGTTACACACATGCTGAGTATGGAAGAGTTTGCAATTTGGGCACATAACAAGCTGCAATTTGTGATAGATAGATAGATAGATAGATAGATAGATAGATAGATAGATAGATAGATAGATAGATAGATAGATAGATAGATGGATGGATGCAGTTTTTCTTTTAACATCCATGCTAACATTTTTAACTCACTAACTGAGTGTACAGAGACTCCAATGTATGCGCCACACCCAAACCTCTAACTCGACAGATTACATATGCTTTACGTACGTCAGACCTACCCCAAAATGAAAAAATCCCACAACTTTTCTTAAACTTGAATATTTTTCATACTCCAGGACTTTCTCAGGACTGGAACACGTGATTTCACATGCCGTGCGAAACCTGTCATAAACGTCCCACGTTACACCAAAAATTCTTTGCATGACAGTAATTAAAGGGATACCATCACTATTTTTAAACACTCCCAAGTACCGAATAACCATATCACTGTCCAAAACCTACTGTATAAACACAATTTTATTCCTTATATAACGCAGTACAGTGCAGTTGCTGCATTGTCTTTCTATTTCTCACTTACAGTATATTGATTTTCTTTTGTGTGTCTGAGATATTGGCGGAGTCATGTGTGTGTGTGTGTGTGTGTGTGTGTGTGTGTCGGTGTGTACTTTGATTTGTACTTTATAGCCCTTCTTTGTCCTCATAGCTCCTGTAAGCGAGACTCTATTGTTGGCTGTATAATGATACCATTCGGGTGCTTTATGAAATCCATTCCCCTCCGGATCAATCCAGCTTAACATCACGTGTCTCCCTCATGTCTTTTCCCAGCGCTGGACTTTATTAATAACGGCATCGACGGCATTGATCTCTATCGACACTTGAGCGCTGGGAAACAGCTTTTTGGCACGCCACTGTTGCTATCAACTCTGCAGCCTGTAAATCAAGTAGCATCTCATTAGAGCAGTCAGGCTCTCTCCATCAGAAGACTGGATGCCATAAAAAAGGGAGATGTGATCAGCTGTAAATTTGAAAGGTGGACAGTTTTGTCATCGACTGTGAATGCATTTCTCTCTCTCTCTCTCTCTCTCTCTCTCTCTCTCTCTCTCTCTCTCCTACAGTATGCTCTTACTCATTTATTTTCACTTTTTGTTTTGGAATTTTGGACAAGAAACAGTTTGATGCATGCAATGTTTTTTAATTCGCAATTGGTTCTGATGTGGTGAAGAAAAATCAATAGGTTGTTGTCCTTTGGTTGTGGTTACAAGTCCAAACCTGACAGGTTGACATTTATGAAGAAGTTTAACCAATCAGGATCATGAGGTCAGTGGGGGCTTGGGCAGTTGAGGCTCTGGGTTGCTAAACTGAGGGTCGGGGGTTTGAGCCTCATCACCGCCGGGATGCCACTGTTGGGCGAGGCCTTTGAACCTATGGCCATACATGCTTGATGTGTTCAACAGCATGGAAGTGCAAATTTAAAAAATCAAGATTAAGGGTTTGCAAAGAATGCTAAGAGAGACCATAGAGAAATTTACAACATACATGAACAAAAAACAGTTAGTTAGTTAGTTTTTTTGTTAATTCATGTTGTAAATTTATGTTGTACTGTATGTAGCACCTTGGTGGACTTGACTTGACTTATACTTATACAGCGTATACTGTACATGTAACTATGATTAATATTGTGACATACTGTATTTAAAGGCAGGGATGGCAACGTTAGAATAAATAATTTATGATGACTGACATAACCCTGTATTATAGAAAATATATACAGTATGTTAAAATTCTGTCAGTAATGTGCAAGTGTGTACGTTTTGAGCTCCCTCTCATTTCTTCAGATTCTGCTTCTAACGTGCAGGACTTTCTTGTATTGTTAATGTAGTCTTGAGTAATAGCTGTAATGACACTTGTCTTGTACTTCCTTATAACTAAGTTATGCAGTGGCCCTTCAGTGCCCTGTAATGACGAAACTGCATTTTTTCTTTCTTTTTGAAGATTTGTACTGTAGCATCTTTATGCAATTTCATGACACAGAAATAACAAAGCTACTGTATTTGTTATTAAGCTACTTTAACATTTCAGAGCAGTTGCCGTTAGGTCAGTTGGTAAGGCAAGGAAGTCTTACAACGACCTTATGTCAAAAGAGAAGATGTGTTTGTTATGTTAAATAAATAAGTGTTAGAATAGCCATTATGAAGCATTATAACCAGCACATTTCAAGTGTGTTATGCAAGGTCTTTATTCATGTATTGTGTTTTTTTTTTTTTTTTTTTTTGGGGGGGGGGATCAAATCTATTATATTATAATGTAATTATAATAAGTGAAGTACTGTATTATTTGTACAGAATGACTTTAATTATAAATCCAGATTTATTCCATGGTCTGCTTGTGTTCAAGTGATTTCACCAGTATCTCTGTCTGTCTGTATGTCTGTCCAGCCAGACATTGTCACAGCATTCAGGAAAAAAAACTGGCTGGACAGATTTTAATAAATATTTGCAGTACAATAAGTTTCACTGTAAGTAAAATTAAAATGTTAAGTGTCATGATCAGTATATTATAACCTTTCATAGAGCATACATTCATCCTCTATGTCATGAGCAACTACAACCTATCTAATCCTCTCTTCCTTCTCTTTTTCTTTCTTCCTCTCTTCCCACATCGCACTGTTTTGGGACATTAAGGTAAGTCATTATATTTCATTTTAAATATGTGTTTTGTTATTGGAGCTGAATTCATATTACACGATTAAGCACAAACGCGTCCTGGTGTAAATCCCAGCTCTGCTCTTTTAGCGGTTGGCTTGATTTATCCTGTACTGAATCCCTGGCCAATACTAACAGTCACTCTAGCTCGTCTGTGTGTCCGCGGTAGAGGAGCTGGAAGATCAGGGATGGACGTTGGCTGGATTGGTCGAGTTAAATGAGCGATTTGAGATGCAGGCCAGAACCTGGACACGTAATGAGAGCGTAATGACATTTGGGGCTGGCTGTGTTCGGGGTAATGTGGCTAAGCGATGCACAGAGAGGGACTTTGATGACCTGATAGATGTGGATTACTGATTAAATTGCCAAAGGTTTTGTATTGAGTGCGTATGTGTTGTTTGTGGTTCCTTTATGTGTATGAGGATGGTGGTGTTATTGCTCTGATATGTGTATGTTTAAAGCTGACCTTAGCAACAATGCATATTTATTATGTATGCCTAGATCTTTTAATGAATTAAATTGTGTTGGTGATGAATAAATCATTGCAACATGCAGCAACAAGGGCACTTCAGCGGCATCTCTTTTGCTTCGTGTTATTTTTCTTAGTGAAAACCTTCAAACCGCTAGCTTTCTTTTCTTTTATGGAGATAAATCGCTATTAAATTTGTAACGCATTACCGACCTTGTGTACCCATCCACTCCTCTCCTATCTATTAGTATTCCCCTGGCTTGTAAATTCCTCTGTGACTCTTTTGGAATTGAAAGCATCAATTACAATGTTGTTCCTGGCATGCTAATAAATCGGACTCATGCGATGACATACGCGGTTGTTTGCGCTAGTTTAGCTGAATCTGCATTTGATGCGCTCAAGCGATATCAGCAGCGTGTCGAGTGAGAAAACTTTACATTCCTCAGACACTCAGTATGCTAATGCTGACGTGAATGATGGCCCGTGTCTTGCAATTTTTCATTTCTCATTGTTAAGCAAACACAAGCTTTTCATGCGTGTCTACAGCGTAAATGAATGCAAGGATTCGGTGCAAGTTTTCATGCTGTGTTTTTGATAAATTATCTTACATGCTTTTTTTTTTTTTTTGAAAATATTGCATGGCACCAATTTGGTGAATCCTGAATTAACCCCTTAAACTCGATAGCTCCAGACATTCATTCTTCTTCAGTCTTGTAAATAATAGTTCATCCCACAATAAAAACAACAATGTACAATAAGTCCAGATGTGTTTTTATTATAAGTTTAGTATATTTCATAATATATTACACCGCTGGGAATTTCTTTGAGGAGATGTTTAACTTTTTTGGAAGGAGTCTCCAGTGTCAGAGCGTTGTAGCAAGTAACTTTCCTAAAATTGTTCCTAAGAAGCTTACTTTTTTTAGTTTATAACACACGTGAGAACAGGAACTGCCATGTTTCAGAGATGTTACACAACATTAAAAGTAACTATAAATGTATAAAAACGCTCCACATTTGTGGTTACAGGAAGCTAATGGACTTCACTGTTGTAACTTAAATTACTGATTAATTTCCTGACTTGATCACATTAACTATTCTTACTGTTAAAATTAAATACATTTATTTTTAACTACAGTATATAAAATAAAATTAAAAAAATAGGATATTCACAATGAAATGACGATAACGGAAAAAAAAAGTCTATTTGAGAATAACATTCACTGGACACAAACTTTTGTCCAAACTGCTAACACTATCATAATTTCTAATTCCTGTTCTTCAATAATTTATCAGCTTCTATTCACACAAACTGGGAAATGTCCCAGCAGTTGAACTTGGTCTCTTCTTTGTGCTTTAATAGGGCATTACTTTTAGAACATTGCCCTGTATTCATATCTAACATCTACCCAATTACTACTTGGGTAAACAAAAAGTTTTTTTTTTATGAAAGTTCTACCTGCTCCTATGATTAAACCTTCCTAAATACAGTAAATATGTTGTACTGTAGTGTAAGACACATCCACTCCTAAAGCATGATGAATTGAAGCAGAAGGAGGTCAGCATTGTTTTAACTAGCACAAGGCCTTATAATGACCCGTACTGGGACCAGGAGGATGCTGCTGGATGGCATTAGTGGAGAGAGGACGAGAGAGTCTGTATATCATGCTCCATCGGCGCCTCTGGGGCTTTTCATCACTTCCAATTACTAACATTCAGGCTGCATTGGCCTTTCTGTTTCAGATATCGGGTCAGGACCCTGATCCGACGTCCAAATACGCTGGACGTCGTACTTGGGAGTGAGGACTAAAGAACACTAAAGTGTTTCTATAAGAGCTTTCAAACGTCTGGCTAGTGACAGTTCTGATGGTAGTATTACAGTATGCATCCCATAATAATAATATGGGATGGTAGTATTATGCATACTGATGGTAGTATTATGCATCCCATAATAATAATAATATAATAATAATAATAATAATATGCTAGCATATGCAAAGAACTATAAAACTTTCTATGAAATAATTTCTAATAACTAAATTAAACAAACATGTTTTTTAGTGGCGGCACGGTGGTGTAGTGATTAGCACTGTCGCCTTGCACCTCCAGGGTCTGGGTTCGATTCCCCGGCCAGGCTCGATTCCCGTCTCTGTGTGCATGGAGTTTGCATGTTCTCCCCGTGCTTGGTGGGTTTCCTCCGGGGACTCCGGTTTCCTCCCACAGTCCAAAGATATGCAGGTTAGGCTAATTGGTGTTCCTAAATTGCCCATAGTGTGTGATTGGGTGTGTGAGTGTGTGTATGTGTGTGTGCCCTGCGATGGATTGGCACCCTGTCCAGGGTGTACCCCGCATAGTGCCCGAAGTCTCCTGGGATAGGCTCCAGGTCCCCCGCAACCCTGAACACAGGATTAAGCGGTATATGAAATGAAATGAAAAAAATGTTTTTTAGTGTGCATTTAGTATTTCAAAGTTATGGGTGAAGTGAGGGAAAACTTCACGCCTAAACCACTAAATCTTCTAGCAGTTGAGCTGAGAGTGCTGATGATCCTCAGGATTAACATTTGGCCAGCTCTAGAGTTAAGTGCTTGTGATGGGTTTTTCTGCCTCAGGAGGTCAGTGAAATACACCAGAGCTTGAAATATTCAAAATCAACATGTCAGTATGAGAATCACGCTTTATTGAGCAAGTATACTGGTGGATACAAAGAGTTTGTCCTGACTGTTGAGCTTTTTATTTGCTCATAAACACTATAACAGTAACGTTACAAAGACAAGCACTCTGTTGCTAATTTAACACAGAACTCTTATGATTTGAATTACTGCACACAGTTGGTTCATCTTAAAGGCAAACACAGCACTGTCAGTAATACACTCATGATGTTTGTGTGAGTAATTAAGTATTCATAATTTATGAGAAAAAAGAAGCATACGAACCGTCTGGTGGCTTTGACTCAAATACAGTTGAAGCGTCTGCTGGAGAAAGAAGGAGGTCAAGTACGTAATGGACCAGGGTTAGGTTTTGGTGATTATTTTTTCTGCTTGCTTTCTACTGTATCTCCGGGGAAGGACAGGTCTTTAAGGTCACCCCCTGCCCCCAATACCCTGTCAACGTCCTGATTCTACCACCTGAACTCGACCCGCTATAGTCCACCACTGAAATCCACCACATATTTTCCATTGCCTAAACTGTGCCACCTGAGCTCTTTCCTTAAAGTTCACCCACTAAAGTCCACCTCTTGAAGTCCACTTCCTAATTTCACCACCTGAATTCCATTGCCATGATTCCCCACTAAAGTCCACTGCCTGATACACTGTAAAAAAAAATTCGTAATTTTAACAGTAAAATACCATATAAATCCTACAGAATAAAACCGTATTTCACAAAACTTGTGATAACCGTAGAATTTACAGTGAAAAACTGTAATTAGTTTTACAGAGTAAGACCTTAAATTTAACAGTTAAAAACATATGAAAATATGGTTTATTGCAGTAAAATTTATGATATACTGTACTGTATTTATAAAAAGGAAACTCTCAGAGAAGGTATTTGTTACTAATATCTGTCACAGTTGAGCACCAGATGGCACCATGCTCCCAGACTCCATTTTGGTTTCTTTTGTGTTTCCTTTGTTTTCTTGAACTTCATTTACCAGAGTGCACCTCGAGCAGGTGATGGGAGCACACCTGATCGAGGTTAGCTAAATCAGTTTGGTTATAAATAGTCTTTAGTTTCATGGGTCATTGTCGGGCAACCTCCAGAGAGCCCCGTGATGGGCCCAGAACCTCCAGAGAGCCCCGTGATGGGCCCAGAAACTCCAGAGAGCCCCGTGATGGGCCCAGAACCTCCAGAGAGCCCCGTGATGGGCCAAGAACCTCCAGAGAGCCCCGTAATGGGCATAGAACCTCCAGAGTGCCCCGTGATGGGCACAGAACCTCCAGAGAGCCCCGTGATGGGCCCAGCTGTTCCAGAGAGCCCTGTGATGGACCCAGCTGTTCCAGAGAGCTCCGTGGAGGGCTCCAGTCTCCCAGAGAGTCCCATGGAGGGCTCCAGTCTCCCAGAGAGCCCCGTGGATGGCTCCAGTCTCCCAGAGAGCCCCGTAGAGGGCTCCAGTCTCCCAGAGAGCCCCGTGTTCCAGAGAGTGTTCCAGAGAGCCCCACTGTGGCTCCAGACCTCCCAGATCCTCCTCCGCCGTGCCAGTGCTCCTCGCTCCGCCACCCGGCTTTGGCGACGATCCCGCTCCTGAACTCCTCACTCCGCCGACCGGACTCGGGGACGACCCAGCTCCTGTGCCTGCCCTGCCACCCTGCCCAGGGAACTTTGGCTGCAGCCTCTCTGTCGGGAGGACCAACACCGAACATTGGGGAGGGTGCCCTGGACCACCATTTGGCGCCATGCTCCCAGACTCCATTTTGGTTTCTTTTGTGTTTCCTTTGTTTTCTTGAACATCATTTCCCAGAGTGCACCTCGATCAGGTGATGGGAGCACACCTGATCGAGTTTAGCTAAATCAGTTTGGTTACAAATAGTCTTTAGTTTCGTGGGTCATTGTCGGGCATACTGTTTTGTTAAGTGGGTGTTTATGTTCCCATGGTCTCGGTGTCATGCCACTTCTCTAGCTCCTGGTTTGTTAGTCTTGATTTAGTTTAGTTTATGTATTATGTTTTGTTTCTAGAATCTTTTGTGTTAGCTCTTAGAAATGTTTAGCTCTGTGTTTAGTTTAGCTCTGTGTCTAATTTAGCTCCGAGTTTAGTTTAGATCCTGTTTCTGTGTAGCCTGTGGCATCTCTTCTGTTCCATGTTTGCTCTTCCTTAGTTCCTTCATGTAGATGTATCTTATGTTTGGTTTGTCCGTTATTAAAAGACCTTTTTCTCACATGATCACCTCCGCCTATATACCTTCTACAAAGCCCACACAAGCACCCCGTTACAATATCATGAAGCATCAGTTTATATTTTACTAAACCTTTGTTGATAGAGTTTAAAAATCAGAAAAATATCTGCTAAACCATAAATTGTACGGTAAAAAACTGTTGTGGTTACCAGAAATTTCCCGTCAAAAATACGGTAGCAACATTATTGGTTGTACGGGATTGCACTCATTATACTGTATATTTTAAGGATTTTAATAGTTTTTTCTACGGTTTATAGCCGTCTAATTTACATTAACCAATGACTTCAAATTTGTGAATGGTATTCTGCCCTTTGATCACTGTGGCAAGGACAGCCGCTAACACGCGCCACTTTGCCCACCCCCACCGCTCACCAGCCTGTGCCCACATGCCAGAAGGGCACTGCCCACCAGATCTGCCCGTGCACACCTTTCCTTCCCTTTTTCCCTTCCTCCCTCCTTTAACCCTTTCCTTCCCTAAGTAAAATTACCCCTGTTCCGTAAGACCTCGCCACATGTCCGTGTTTGTTGTTGCCCCCCTTGTGCCAAACCCATTACAAAATACATGAACATATTTAACACCCCAGTGCAGTGTGCACTTAAAAACCACAATGCAGGACAGATGACATTAACAATTTTAACATGTGTGATAAAATATTTTTTGTGTAAAGTCCTTCTATAAAATTATATGCCTAGATTGTTTGCCCAAAACGCTTAAAAATGTCCACCCTGACATTAGTATATTTGATTTTGAGAATTTAAATATTGTTTTGCTGTCTTTATTAGAAAATACATAGGACCATGCTGATGTCCAAATCTTGAATACACTTTGATGGGTTTTGATAATTTGATTTAGTGTGATAAAATGATGCTTTCAGAGAATTGCTGAATGAATTCACTGTGGTTGTTCATGATAAAAAAAATAGTCCAACAACGACAGTAATTGTGTAGCAAGCATGGTGGTGTAGTGGTTAGCGCTGTCGCCTTCCACCTCCAGAGTCCGGGTTCGATTCCCGGCCTGGCTCGATTCCCGTGTCTGTGTGCATGGAGTTTGTATGTTCTCCTCGTGCTTGTTGGGTTTCCTCCAGGTACACCCCGCCCCCAAAATTCAGGATACACTTGTATAGAGAGTGAGTACTGAGCTGTAAAAAAGATGGAAATAAACCATTATTATTACAACATAAATCTTTAAATTAGACAGTTCTGAGCTGTAAAAAACATGGTTATGATACGTATTTGTTACAATGTAAACCCTGGAATTTGACGGGAATAAACTGTTTTTATAACTACATAAACATGTTAATTAGACAGTTATAAACCATAAAATAACCAATTAAAATCTGTAAAATATATAGTATAATGAGTGCAATCCCGTACAACCAAAAACATTGCTACCGTATTTTTTTACGGTATATTTCTGGTAACCCCAGCTCCCGCTTTTTTACCGTAAAATTTACAATTTATTTTTTACAGTGTGTGCATCTCCTAACATACTGTACACAGCCCCCCTACTGTAAGTCCACCCCTGATGTGCTGTCTCTAAATTACTCCTCCTGAAATCCACCCCAAAGTCCATCCCATAAAGTCTCCCCCTAAAATCCACCACCTAAACTCCACTACCCTAAAGCCCCATGCCTTAAGTCCCCACCCTGAGGTTTATGCCCTGATGTCCACCCGGATTCTACCACCTGAACTCCACCCTCTAAAGTTCACCACATATTTTCTATTGTCTGAACTCCACCACCTGAAATCTTCCCTGAAAGTCCACCCACTAAAGTCGACCCCTTGAAGTCCACTTTCTAATTCCACCAACTGAACATACTGTAAAGTCCATCACCTGAAGTCTTTGGCCTAAAGCCCACTGCTTGATGTGCTTCTCCTTAGATACACAGCATGAAGCCCATAGCATGAATTCTACCACCTGCAGACCACCCCTAAAGTGACCACCTCCCAAAAGTCCACCCATGAAGTCTATCCTCAACAGATATGGATTGTTCAGACCACACCAGAAGGGCATCTGTTGAACTTCCTGTCTGTACCATCCAGAGGTTAGGACCATTAACCCCTTCAGCCCATGAAATGATAGCTTTTCGTTATTGCCTTTAAGTGGAACATTAACTGCACCATAAAAGAACAGGTTTATTGTTCGAAATACTTCAACAGCTGTAAGTGACCCCCAGGGGTGGAAAGTAACAAAACATGTTCTCTCATTACAGTACTTGAGTATGCATGTTAATGGTACACTTAATGGTACACCTTTGTAAGATTAAATCATAGTAATTTTATTTTTATCTGAGAATTTTA
This sequence comes from Channallabes apus, assembly GCA_030522415.1. Lineage (NCBI taxonomy): Eukaryota > Metazoa > Chordata > Actinopteri > Siluriformes > Clariidae > Channallabes > Channallabes apus. The sequence goes on along the minus strand of CM060111.1, from coordinate 25,336,083 downwards.
AAAAGTCAACTGTGCTAGATTTTTGTATAAAAAAGTAATTTAGTCCCTGGAGACTTTAGGCAGGTTTAAAATTAGTATGTAAAAAATATATATTTTTAATTAAAATAATAATAATTTTCCAATTACAGACATGATCAAAATAAAGCAGTCTTCTGATGAAACCTTTTTTTGGTATTTTAATGTTTTGTAGTGATTTTCCCACACCTAATTTGTGCTACTGTAGCTGTAGTTCACCATGTACTGTAGCTAGAAAACCAGCTCAGCAAACTAATATTAACATTCTTTAGCTACGGCTGATAATTGAGGCATGATTCAGGTCAGCACAAGTCTGGTCAGCCACCATAATTGTTCCAAGTTGGTTCTTTGGATATAGAACATTTTCGTTTATACAGTAATATAAACCTATTACAGGTACTATTACCTGTACCTGGAAATTTCCGTGCAGAGGACCTATTTACTTTCACAAGTCATGTTCTTGAGCCCTACTTTTTAACTTTAACTTGTCTGTGTGATCTTTCCACCACTAATGAGGCCACGTTCATGTGTATGCAGTGAGTAAAGTGAAGCTTAGCTAATCTCTTTACCTGCTTGAGTCACTCTTCGCTTACACACACACTTACTGTTGGTTCAACACTACACACCGTTCTGTCATCTCCACAGGCCACGGTGATGGTGCGTAGGGTAATTACTGTCAGCCCGCATTAAGATTTCAGCTGATTTTAAGCTTCCAACTGCTTCATTCTGCATCTTAACAGAACAGCAGCGATTTGTATTCCAGTGAGCATTTTTTAAATCGTCTATAATGTCTATGACACGCTGAGGACAAGACAGGGCATTTGCTTGCTCTTAATTGTTAAACTAATATGCTTTAAAAGCAGGGCAAAGGTTTTGTTGAAGTGGTTGGACCTTAAGGACCGGACTGGAATGTGTTTTAGTGTGGAGGCTGCTTTGTGTTTTTCCCCTGTCTCTTTGGGGTTTGTCAGGATTTTCCCCGTATTTATCCCTGTTTTTGTCTTTTGTAGGACTTGATGTTTCCATTTTCCATTGCACCTCGCGATCGTCTTGGTTGATTAATAGTTTTTTTTTTATATATACTCAGCAAAAAAAAGAAACGTCCTCTGACTTTCAACTGTTTTTACTTTCAGTAAACTTAATGTGTAAATATTTGTATGAACACTAAAAGAGTCAACACCATAATACATGAACTAAAAATGTTTCACAATGTGTCCCTGAATGAAGGGAGGCTCAAATTCAAAAGTACCAGTCAGTATCTGGTGGCCACCAGCTGCTTGAAGTACTGCAGTGCATCTCCTCCTCATGGACTGGACCAGATTTGTCAGTTCTTGCTGTGAGATGGAGGGATTGTGTGTTCCTGGTGTGACTCGGGCAGTTGTTGTGGCCATCCTGTACCTGTCACGCAGGTGTGATATTCGGATGTACCCATCCTGTGCAGGTGTTGTTACACGTGGTCTTCCACTGCGAGGATGATCAGCTGTCCTTCCTGTCTCCCTGTAGCGCTGTCTTAGGCGTCTCACAGTGCGGACATGGCAATTTATTGCCCTAGCCACATCAGCAGTCCTCATGCCTCCCTGCAGCATGCCTAATGCACGTTCACGCAGATGAGCAGGGACCCTGGGCATCTTTCTTTGGGTGTTTTTCACAGTCGGTAGACAAGTCTCTTTAGTGTCCTGCGTTTTTAGAACTGTGACCTTAAATGCCTACTTTCTGTAAGCTGTTAAGGTCTTAACGACCATTCCACAGGTGCATGTTAATTAATTGATTATGGTTAATTGAACATGCATGGAAAACATTGTTTAAACCCTTTACAATGAAGATCTGTAAAGTTATTTGGATTGTTACAGCATTATTGTTGAAATACACAGTCCTGAAAAAGGGGCGATTCTTTTTTGCTATATATATATAACTTGTGTTTTAGTTTGTTTGGTTAATTAGTTTTTTTGGCAATGTCACCTCTGTTTGGTTTTCTAATTTGTTTCATTCATTAACCCTGTTAGCTTGAACATTAGCATTAGCATTTGCCTTAGTCTATGACCTAGCCATAGTGTTGATGTTTGGATTTCAAGTTTGTTTCCTCTAATGTTTAAACTTCACTTTATTAAAGAACAGTCTGGATATGTTCACATCCTGGTCACATGAATGGCATGGCATTGCTTGCTGTGCCCAAAGCTAAATTTTTTGGGGGTGTCCCAATATCTGTATTCACAAAGATAATGACAAAAACAACGGATCAGCTTTCAGGTGAAAATCCTATCCAAGCTTTTACCTAATGGGAAAGTTTTGAAGAAAATTTTGAAAAAAAAAAAAGTTTTGTTTTTATTTTTTTTATTGTTTGTTTTGTCATGTTTATAAACACTACTTGCCACATACCGTACATAAAAGTGTTTAGTAGAATACTTGAAAAAATATAGATTTGTTTTACTTAATATTTAAAGTAAATACATAACTAAATATTAGCTACATTTTACAGTATATAATTTACAGTACTGTCCAGAGATACTGATTTTTTTTTCACTATCACCTTAAAAAGCTTTGTATAAGGTATAATTTCTAGCTTAATTCACAACAGTGTAAAAAGGCATTTGTACTAAGGGAACTGTGGAATACTGGATTCTGATTGGACAGATGATGTTGATTCATTGTCTTTAACCGCAACTCTATCAGTATGCAGCATTATTTATATATGATCATTTATAAAGTAGCTGCTCATTCACGGCTACTTGTATCATGAACATGCCACATAATCTAAAAAAAAGACTACAAAGCTTTTCTGACATGGGAATTGATTTGGGACTGGGGTCCTCAGTTTTGTAACAAGTTGTTTTTAACCTAGACTGCAAGATAAAAATAAGACTGGGCAGAAAATGGCCGTTTAGGGCTGCTACAACTTAAGTGAGAACAAGAAATAGCTTTGTTTTGCACACATTCCACAACATTTAATATAACTATAAATGGATAAAAAAAGGATGTAATTCTGTAATATTTTTCTTTACAGATGACATTGTTGGCTGTTTTTTGAGGTGCAATAGAAATAATTCACAATAGGACCTGTTTTGACAGGGAATTAATCAACTCTGAGGTGGATAAAAAGGAAAGCTTTGTCTATTGTTGATTATTTTTCCTATATTAGCACAACATGGATATTTTTTTTCTTAGGCACTTATGGATTTTATCAGCCAACAAATAAAACTTTTAAAATATATACAGTAACTCACACATGCAAACACACACATACTGTATGTATACACAAATTCAGTACTTTTTTCCAGAATCAGCTAAATGGAGTGTGTGAATACCACATGTGAGAGAAAGATGAGATGGAGGATGAAGTCTGTGGTCAGGATGGAGTGGAGTGGAGAGTAAAGTAGAGCAGCTGGTTGCTCTAATGAAAGCTTGCCTTGATGTTGGCTTTGTGCTCCTCATAATGACGACCTTGGGTGCCATTATATTGGGAAAGAGGGAGGAGACCATCTGAGACTTGCAATTTAAACATAGGCCCAAGTACTCTAATGAAAGGAGACCCTGGATATGAAGGGGGTTGTCCAGATCCTCAAGAAGAGCCGGAAACCCATGAGACATGTTGATTTTCATGTGTGGTCAGTATTTAGTCCCCTACTGAATGATGAAGTGACTGGAGCAGTAGAGGCTTGTTAGAATGGTTCAAACTCACCTAAACGTCATGTTGTGTATTTATTTATGTGCATATGTCACATATCATATATTTTTGACTCATTGCTTGCAATGTGAAATATGTTTGTTCCTTTATATTTTAATTATGATGATTATGGCTAGCAACTTATCATTGAAATTATCATAGAAAATCCAGGGTCTCAGAATCTAAGGATTTACGATACAGAAATTCTGATAAATATGTTCTTTTATGAACTCAATACTTGGGCTCCCACAAATCACTGCATCAATGCAGCATTACATGAAGGCGATCAGCCTGGGCATGGCTGAGGCATTATTGAAGAACAGGTTGCTTTGATTGCAGCCTTCATTTCACCTGTATTGTTTGGTTGGGTGTGTCTCATCTTAGGGTGCTTTCACACCTACAGCATTTGGTGCACACCAAACGTGTTTGGTCCCTTGGTTCGGTACTTTGGTGCGCACCAAATCAATCGATCCGAGACCTGCCTGAAGGGGTGGTCTTGGACCGCTTTATCCGCTTTACTTTGGTATGGTTCGTCTGGTGTGAAAGCAACCAAACCAAATCTGACGAAATGGTATAGTTTACTGTACTTTGGGTTTAAGAGATTGTGGGTAAAATTCTTTTCCCTTCCTGATGACTCCATTAAATATTTCAACCTATCGAATCGCGATGAAATCAAACCGCGGAGAAACATGGAGTGCTGAAGAAATTAAGTGCCTCTCTGTATTCACATTAAAGATGAAAAATGTGTGGCTGGGCTGTTTTGATAGGCCAACAGATTACCTGATGGATCAGCAGGAAGATCGCCGGCTAATAACAAAATGATCATTCAGGAGGAGGGCACGTCTGAAGTCCCTGAAGTGGCGCGCAATACGCCGTTGGCGAGATGAATAAACCAGGAAGCTGGTTTGGAGTCGCAGCCTCGAATCGTGTTCGAAATTAATTATCTGAAAATAAAGATTTGCACGTACAATGCAGTGCGCGAGGATCAGCACCATGAGCGCAAAGCAAAGCTGTTCCTCCATGATTATTGAAAGTGGCGCGATTTTCTGAAAAAAGTCTGTTTCCGGTGCCGATGGGCTTCGCGGTCTATTTTGGTTCGTTTAGAACTCTGCATATGTGAAATCAAACCGTACCTATGTCTGTTTACTACATTGTAACATTTTTCTGACTGGTGCGGACTAAAGCAATCGAACTATAGGTGTGAAAGCACACTTACACTTGACTGTAAAAAAAATTTCATGTAAAATTACAGTAAATTACTGGCAGCAGTTTTGCCAGTAAAATGCTGTTTTATTACAGTATTTGTACTGTAGAAATAGATTACAGTAAATTGCTGTATTTTGATATACAGTTTATTACTGTGATTTTGTACTGTTTACTGTATTTTAGTGGTAAATAATTATTCGGACAACTTGTATTTTTATCAGCATTTAAAAAAATATTTTTTTTTTTAGTCCTGCCCAATTCTTTCCCCCCGATTTTCTCCCCAATCTAGTCGTGTCCAATTGAACATCACCCGGGGTTCGAACGTGCGATCTCCGGATGATAGCGCGAGCGCTTTAACCTACTGCGCCACTCAGAAGCCCACAAAATCAGCAAAAGTACTTGCACTTACTGAAGTTTTCATTAGTTTTCATTTTCATAGTCCGTTCATTCTATTTGAAGCTTCTGAACTTCTCGGATGTTCTTTTTAGTGTGACAGTGCTTTAGATTAGTTCTGAACTCGCTTCCGTGAAATTATTGCTAAAACAATGTAATGACCCCTCCTGAGGATATAAAGCTTTATTATTGTGTTTGAATAAATAATCAGATCTACCACAGCTGAACAACTTCACTTTTCCGTTATGGTAACATAAGCACCCCGGATACCTGTCACTGCAGTACAGTACCTTTTCTGGATTATCTTCCTTGTGGAGGGTGTTGATGATCATCTACGAGACAAGTGTCAATTCGCATAAATAAGTACTGCACCTGTGTTCATCTTGCACATGTATTGCATGTGTTTTTATTTTTCATGCATGTCCACATTTGGTTTATGTGATCAAGTATTCTTGACGGAATGTCATGGGTGTTTACAATTTCAGGTTATTGCATGTTTTTCATATAATCACGTATTCCTCAGGTTATGAAGTGATTTTTTTAGGATCGTTCTCTTTCTCTCAGCTCTCTCCCTATATCTCAGGTATTTTTCCCTATCTCTTTCTTCACTCCGGGGCTGGGACTTACGGCCGTAACTCAACACGCCTGGCATTCTCATCAAAGGACAATCAGCAGTAGATTTTCTGAAAGTCTGTTCTCACGAACCTGCAGGCGATCGCGTTCATGGTGAATTGCATTTTAGAGGGCATGATGATCATTCGTCATGGAGCTTACTTACAATACAATGTGCTCGCACTCCAGGCGGACTTTCGCTCTGAACAGAATGTCATTATCGGCTAATATATGGAAATGAGCTGAGAACGGATTCGGTGTCGGAGCGCTCTGTAAAACGCAGACACGTCTTTGTTTGAATGCGGTGCACTGCATTTGTCTTGCGCTGAAGGTTAGACTGAAATGACTCGAGCTGTTACAGGGAGCAAAAAAAAATTTATCTTAGTGCAAAGCTCGCTCCAGAGAGAATACATTTTGATATATCACCACTGAGTTGGTCACTAGAGCTAACGCTACAGTTTTTGCCATTTTAAGCAACAAATATTTGTCGCCTGTTGGGGGAAACAAACAAAGCGCGTTGGCGTTGGCCTGAAGGCCTCAGCTGGCATACAGGGCCGTGTTTGGCACGAGATCCGCGTTCACGACAGATGGAGAAGGGTCAGTTAAACACTTATACGGCTGCAGAGACAGAGGTGGTGTCGGCTGCCAAGGCAGCAACGGCAGCAGGTTGGCACAGAGGCTGAGTGATCACAGTTTCGGGCACTAGCATGGCTACTGAGTTAGCTTTCTTAGATGTAACTGTATAATATATTCTTATACTGTACATAAGTAGAATAACTGCTCAACTGGGATTCGTTTCCATCATTCAGTTAACTGAAGTACTGTATCTAAGGTTGAGGATTGTAAATAGGAATACAGGCATGAACATGTGTAAGAGCCATATCGTACTTGTTATGAATTTGTTGGTGTGTTCATCTTATTTTATTTGTTGTTATTTCATTTATTCTACCTTATTCTATTCATTAGTTAAGAAGTAAGCATCAAGTTTATTACATAAGCCATAGGCTTTAAATTTGTTAGTTATGCATCCATTTTGACAATCGTAAGTTGGTCTGTGATGTCATTCCACTATGACATGTATTTGTATGACTATGGCATGATAGAAAAGTCAGTTTAGATGCGGAAGGCTACGGAAACACAAGCTTTTGACCGTAAGCTAAGAATGTAATTTATAAGATACAGCAAATAGGTTGTTGTAACCGTAAGCTACACGTAAGGAGATATACTGTATACAACAAAAGTGTTGCTATATGTGTAAGATACAGCAAATGGGTTGTTGTAAAAGTCAGAAGTTTGCAAGATACAGCAACTGGTGTTGTAACCACAGTGGATTTACTCAAGACGACTGTATGAAGTGTTGATTCTTTGATGCTGACAAAATAAACTACAAGAGACAAAGAGATCATCGGACTTCTGTTGTGTGAGTGAAACTTCAAACCAAAGCTACGCGTCAAAACTAGTGAAATAATATGACCGCATCTACAGTACAACATGGACATTTTGAGTTTCTTACAGATACAGATGTTTAACCGGTGTCTTGGGGGTTTTAAGCAAAGTATGTATCCAGAAAATATCTGTTTTGTAAGATGGCTGGAATATGGAGTTTCTCAGACTTCTTCTCAAAGCCGCGCTGATGTTAGATTCTAGTGAGACTAGATTAAACCATGACTTTCATTAGTCAAGCCAAGTGAAGAAAATCAGCATTCCAGATGTGTTCACGGATTTGTTTTTAACCCAGAACTGATACTAAGCACTGTTCTACAATGTTCTACTGTTCTGCGATCCACCAACCAAATGATTTCGCCTCTAAATGTAACATGATGATGCAGCTATAGCTACAAGCTATAACTATATATATATTCTATAACTGCTGTTATAGAAAACCAATCGATATTTTCTGACCAATCAGGATGGAGAATTGTCCAGATAACTGGTTGCAGTTCATATGGACCAGCTGACGTTATCATCTGGTACTGATGAGACTAAAACCCGAGATGAAGAAACTGAATGAGATCAAAATCATCATCCAAATATTATCAATTTAAATATTTCAATACTTATTTGTGGATAAATAAATAATCCATGCGGATGTTTACTGAGGATGCATGGACACCAGAGCGCTGAGCTCTTCTGAGGAAACACATAAACACATGATATTCAGCAGAACAACATGAACATATTTAGAGAGAATGCGTCGACTCCACAGCCGGTCAAATCGAACACCTGTCCAACTGTTCAGCGCAGGATTACGCTTTCTCTCGCCGTCTCCAGAGCCTTCATTCCCCTTTTTTTCCACTCTTATATGAAATTCCATCTCGGCTCACCTCGCCTGGGCGGTTGGAGAAGATAATAGAGTTTATTAAAAACCTGGCACGTTGGGTGTTTTTCGCGGGGAGAGAAGGCCAGGGTTATATAGGGATCATCTAAAATTCATCACAAGAATGTGCTCTTCTTAGCCGGATTAAAGTTTAATAACTCCTGACCCAGGCCTGAGTAAATACAATTTGTGTGGTGAGAGAGAGAGAGAGAGAAAGAGAGAGAGAGCAATGGTTAGATATTGTGGCTGGGTTTTTTTTTCTTTTTACTTAAACTGGGAGGTTGCAGTCAGGTGTGAGTCCATGCTGAAGCTGAGAAGGAGTGAGCAAATGTGTTCCCTTCCAGATAAGACCTGTGTGTGTGTGTGTGTGTGTGTGTGTGTGTGTGTGTGTGTGTGTGTGTGTGTGTGGACCACATAGTCTGGATGAGCTAAAATGTAAATGGATGGACCAAAATGTTTTCTGCATAAATGGGTAGGGAAAAAAAAACTATAATGTTTTCTGTAAGATTAACATTCTTGGAAGGAGTCTCCAGTGTCAGAGTTTCTTTGGAAGTTTTTGCTCAATATAATTTAATTACATTTAATTTGCTTTTAAGAATGGACTTTGTCACAAAGCAGCTTTACGTAAAAAAAAAATCATGTTAAAATCATTTTACATTTTAAATCCATACGTGTCTGTACATTAAAGATATTTGCAACAAAAATCACTTGTGGAGATGTAAGATGAGTTTGACCGAGCTTGAGGTTGTTGGTCTTTTGGCTGCTCCCGACAAGGGGCCGCCACAGCGGAGTATCCAGTCCGCACTACAACTTGGCACAGGTTTTATGCCGGATGCCCTTCCTGACGCAACCCTCCCATTTTACCCGGGGTAGGGACCGGCACTGCATCCAGTGGCTGGGGCGGTGTGGGCACTGGCTGGGAATCGAACCCGGGCCTTCCGCATGGCAGGCGAAACACCTACCACTGAGCCACCAGTGCCCGCTTGGTCGAGCTTGTGGTACAGTAACATATAGAAAAGATATTAGAAAAGAAAAAGCAGCTGTTGATGAGAACATTAACTTCAGTTTCAATGATGTTCACCAGCATGAAGCACAACTATAAAACTATAAAGGCATATGTGATATTCTTTCCATGCTGTAATAGGAGAGAAATAAAACACTTCCGGATGTTCACTTATACAGTAGGACGTTTGTTCTCTTCAATGCAGTCCATCACCCTACAGCATCATTGATTATTTTCCTCATACAAACCAAGCTGCTGGAAATCCCTCAGTTAGTCGAGGTGTACCGAGGGCTCCAGGGCCGAGACGTGGTGTGTGTGGTCACTACTTAGAGCCCGGTGCATTGTGGGATTATAGCCGTGGCTCAAAGCTCACACTCGGCTCTGTAATTATGAGATCTCTTATCCTCTGCACTCGCCTTGTCTGCACAAGCTCACACGGCGCGTTCTCCGACAAATCCTGTAATCTAGCCCAAAGTCTGGATTCGCTCGGCAGCAGGTCTGGGTCAGTTACAAAAGGGCGGCTGATGGAATGTGATACGGAAACCCTGTAATCCTGTTTTAGGAGAACTCATACAGTGCTGTCAGGTTTATTTTTTTCGCCGACAACGATTGTCATGAGCAGCAGCATGGAGATAGCTGCTAACAACAATGCCATCAGTTATAGCGTGAAAAATTCAGGGTCTTTTGAATATTGGTGGAGGAGAAGAAGAAGAGGAATGGCCAATGATGATGGAATGTTCCTGTATAGCTGGAGGTTTGTGCTGCTGTTTGAACACATCTCAGAAAAGAAGACAAGTAAACAGACAAGTCTTTTGTAAAGAAAAGTTTGTGCACATCTATTTTAATAATCTAGTTAACCATATACATGACATTCTACTTGACAATATACTGTATGTGTCTAATAGAAATATTGACAATTCATGTATCGCCACCCTGACTCCAAAATCTCACTCGCTCACTCTCTTATTGTATATACCGCTTTGTGCCGGGTGCATGGTCACAGGGACCTGGAGCCTGTCCCGGTATACATACAGTATGGCGCTTTTCCACTGCATAGTACGGCACGACACGTTTCAGTTCAGCTCACTTTTGGGGGGTTTTCCACTAGGAACAGTACATGGTACCTGGTCCTTTTTTTAGTACCACCTCAGCCGAGGTTCCAAGTGCGCCGAACCGTTACCAAAACGTGACGTGTAAACTCTGCTGGTCACTGATCGGCCGAAGAAAATCGTCATTACTGCGTCACCGAACTTGCGACACGAGACACAACAGAACCGCTATATTTAGAACAGCCAGAGAAGGATTGGACGCACCTTTTTGTATTAACCAAAAATTTTCTTTGGCTGCCATCAGCCTCTTCTGAAACAAACTGCTTCGTCTTGCTGATAAAAACATCCACATGCCGAGAATGAAGAACACCATGCCGTCGATATGCTCCATTGTTGTGTGTTTGTTTGTGGCGCGTTTACGATGATGTCACGGCAGTAGCGGCGCCGCAACTATAACGACACGTGAATAATCCCGCCCACTCTAAAGCGGTACTAAACTGCAGTGGAAGCGCAAACCGAGCCGAACTGAGCCGAACCGAAGTGAGCTGTACTGAACCGTGCTGTGCCGTACTATGCAGTGGAAAAGAGGCATTAGAATGGGGAAAGACCCTGAATGGGGTGCCAATCTATAACAGGGCACACACACAAACTAAGGGCAATTTGGGAACGCCGGAAACTGGAGTTCATAGAGGAAACTCAGCAAGCAAAGGGAGAACAAATATCATGCGCATAGACCCAAGACTGGAATCGAACCCGTTACTTGAAGGTGCAAGGCGACAGTCTTAACCACTATGACACCGTAGTGTCCCCATTACATTACATTACATGGGAAGGGGGTAGCTCAGTGGTTAGGCATTGATTGCACTATTGATCAAAAGTTCCCAGGTTCAAACCCTACCACCAGTTGTCTAGTTGCCTCTGTAGGGCCTTTGGCCAAGGCCCTTGAACCTCACCTGCTCAGATGTGTAATGAAAAATGTAAGTCACCCTACTGTAGATAAGTACCTAAATGTAAATACTTCGCCTTTTGGTAGGTAGCATGTGTGACCCTGTTTTAACCCCCCTACCTGTTGGGGCATAACTAGTAAAGAATAAATAAATTACAGAGAAATGTTAACAAGGGGAAAAATACTGTATTATTTTGTACTGCTTATCTGGTAATGATGTATTATTTGGTTATTGGTGTGTCTAAAGTGCTTAAAGAAACAAAAACAAATCAACAAAAAAGACGGAATAAATAAATAAATAAATAAATAAAATTCCTGCATGCACATCAGAAAGAAAGAAAGCTTCCAGTTAAGGCCACGCCCACATCAAGTTTAACTCAGATCTAAATATTGAACTCGTATAGCAGTAAAAATGTAGGTTAACTAATCAGATTTGTGTTCTGAGTTAAACTTGATGTGGGCGTGGCTTAAACTGGATAAACCTCTTTCATCCATTCAGACATGCATGCAGGACTTTATTTATTTATTCATTCTTTTATTTATTCATTCTTTTAATTAGTCTTTATGTTTGTTTATCCAGTTCAGGCCACGCCCACATCAAGTTTTACTCAGAACACCAATCTGAATATTAAACTCATACAGTCGTAAATCTCTACTGTAGGTTAAATAATCACCTCATTATTTTTTTTTGTAAAAACACCGGTATATGATTCCAGCAGCCGAAACATCGTAAGCTCGCTGACCCAGAGAACCATTTTATCCCAGTTTCATTAAAACAAAGTCTCCCACAAACCTCAAACCTGTCCTGAACTTTGTGTTCCCCGTCCCTGGCACCTCTTGGCACTCGTCCAGCTAATTAATCTCTCTAATTGGTCCTGAGAATTGGAGACATCCGGTTCGTCACGCCAGGCTCCCCGGTGGAGGAGGAAGTGATGGTGAGTGATGGAATGAAAGGGGTGGTGACACATGGAGTGTCTCCGCGATTCGTCCTCAGAGGCACGGCCGTGCAACAGTGAAAGGACCCCAGACGGTCGTTTCACTTTCTCTTTAATGTGACTAAGAAATTTGCCTTATTGAAGTCTGGGGATGTGGGTAAGTGCGGAGCCATGTTTATGGACTTTTTTTTTTTCTCCTCTCACTGTTTATGTGATCTTATGGGAAATGGTTACAGAGATGGTGGAAATGTGTCTATAAAGCTCTGCTGCACTTTTTGATTTTATGAAAACGGTAGTCATTCGAGTGGATGCAGAAGGAAGAGAAGCTTGGGGCTGATGTGTGAGGACAGGTAGAAGTGAATTCTGTCACATACCATGAGGATAAATGTACTCTGTACACGCACAGGTGTGTGTGTGTGTGTGTGTGTGTGTGTGTGTGTGTGTGTGTGTGTGTGTGTGAGTCAGCCTCTAATTTGCTGCTTTAATTAAGGATGCTGATCTGCTCGTGTGGGCTGATTGGAATCGTGTGCTGAATGCCGAAACTAATAAAAAGTTCAGAGAAGTACAAAAGGCAAACGCTGAACTCTCCTGTAAGTAGGTATGACATGTGATGTGCTGTTAACCCCGATGACCCCTGCTGGAGATTACACCGCACAAACACACTCAGGGCTTTCACACCCAGGCAAGCGAGAAATAACACCATGGAATGAGCATCGCTCGAAGATGTAACTGTTTTCTTTTTTTATCATTTTCCAGGTTCATAGTCTGGAGTCTCTTCCAAACCTGTGTGATGGTTCTTCCCTTTAAACACAGGTGTATTGAAAAATGAAATATGAAAATTTGTACCATTTATGCTTTGAAAGAATTCTCAATTCTGATTGGTCAGCAGGGACAGTACTGTAGTGACGCTTCAGGTTTAAAAAAAAGATGTGCCTTATTCGTTCTGACTTGTGTAGCAGGTGCTTAATAAAACCTTATGTAAACATTAATATGGTGGTAGTTTTCCTTATGAACACTGCCTCCAGAGTCAGCAGATGTTCCACAACACACCACGAAAAACAGGGTATCAGCTTTATTTAATAAAATACTGCATTGGTGAATTGTCCACGTTTGTCATTTATACTTTATTTTATATTTAGATATTGTATGATATTTGAGGTATACAGTACATCCTTTTCTTGACTTCTTTTATAAATCCTTATATTTCTGATTACATAATAATAATAATAATAATAATAATAATAATAACAGTGGTTCAGAGAAAGAAGGCAAAGAAGAAAGAGATAGAGATGTCTGAAGTAGAATCTAATTCTGTTTCTTTTTAAAATGAAGCCTCTTTTAAGGAGAATTTTTTTCCAGTATCCTAAACCCATATTTAAAATAAAATAATAGATAGACCTATTAAATACTCAATCAGAAATAGTCTAATTCGGATAACTGTTGCTTTAAAAATACATAAACATATTAAATGTTCTTTAAAAAAAATTTTTTAATTAAAAACACCAATATAATCTGTGTGCATGTGGCCACACTGTATGGTAGTATGAAGGACTTTCCAGTAGAGGGAGCACTACTACTATTCCTGATTCAAAACACACACACACACACACACACAGACAGGAATCATGTGGTAGGAAATCTGTAGCTACAGTAGGTTCTTCTCCTCCTTTATGTGCCTTTGTCCTAGCTGTGCTCTTGTGGCTTAGTGAAGAAAAACATTTATTTATTTATTTTAAATAGTCGTCATCATCCACAGCTCATGTCTCAGGAATAACATGATTTGTGAATGAAATAATGCTTCATGACAAAATTGCTAATCGGTTTCATTATCAATGATTGATTTATGATCGATTAGCTGAAGGACCAGTATAAAGTTCATCACAGTTGAGAAATTGAGTAAAGATGAAGTTTTGTCTATAAACAACTCCAACACATTAAAATTCACTTATACCACTTCAACGCTGTTATTTCAGTGAAAGTAAAAAAAATATGAACTAATCCAAGTAAAAAATATTCCGTTTAGCTTTTTATTTTAAATATACAGTAGATGTAGCATTTAGATACATAATGATGCATTAAAGAATGGTGAACATTGTGGTCTTTAGAAACAAAATCTTTAAAAAAAGATAAAAAAAATAAATAATGCATAGAAAATACATTTTGTAATATTTGATGTGATGTTTATGTTTTTAAATAGAATTATACATACATTTTATATTGTTATTATATTAAATATTTCTTTGATCAGTATAAATATTTAAATTATTTTTTGTTTGTTTTGTTTTGTTAAGTGTCACAACACCAACAACTCTTTGTGAACAGATCAAAAGCAAGTGTGACATTTTTAAACTTTCTTTACAAAACATTTTCCTTTCTACAAAGTGCTTGTTGTCTGAAGAGCTTGTTGTGTGTGAATAATTATTTTAAATATATTTATTTAAATTTGTTTATTATTTTATTGTTTATTATTATTTTTTGTATTTGTTTACACTTACATTTTTCTACAATGTTATTCATAAAAAAAGAAAAAAAGTTTGTACAAGTTAGAAAAATTTACCCTGAACATGAAGTTTTTAAGCATTACTGTAGCAGCAGCAAAGAGATTTGAGTTTGTTTCTCTGCTTTAAATTGTGTTGTGATGTGAAGCTTTAATGAAACTCCCACTCTAACAAAAGATCTGGAAATAAACGAAGCCTTCCTGAAGGCTGTGACATTTGTGTGAATGAAGTAAAATAAAAAATATATAAATATTGGTTATTAGTATTACTAGGCAAGATCTCAGAATGCAAATACATTCACGATACTGTTCTCATGTCATTATTCTCGAGATTAAAACCTTGAACTTAGAGGGGAAAACTGTTTTTTTTTGTGCGAAAAGTACAGCTTTTTAATTTCACTTCTGTTGAAACACGATGTACTGTACAAGCGCACATAAATTCCATCTGATAAACATTCTGCAGATATGAGTGAGTGTGTGTGTGTGTGTGTGTGTGTGTGTGTGTGTGTGTGTGTGTGTGTGTGTGTGTGTGTGTGTGTGATGGATGAAGCACAGTAGTGAGATTAAGATATAAAAAAAACCCACTTTATAGAAACACGGTTCCTGTACATCATTCAGTGTATTGTGTGCATCCCTATTGCTCATTTATTGATTGGACTATTGTAATGTAAGTTATAAATTATTATTAATATAATTTACACTGCCTGGCCAAAACAAAAACATTTTGTTATTGTTATGTTTGTTATGCAAAAGTCCCGGTTTGACTTGAACGTCCCTTGTATATTGTTACAATAGGCCTTTGTATGCATTTATTTCCGAGCGCTTGGATTATCATTTTGTGAAAAGTTACAGGACTAACTATGAATATTCAACAAGCTGACACACTTATTAGAAATTCTGAAGTATATTAGCAAAATTCTTTATCAAATTATCAGATTTTATGAACAATTTATCCGTTTCTAAACTCTTTCTGGAAATGGTTAAATTAATGTTCATTCATTCATTCATTCATCTTCTATACCGCTTTATCCTGTATTTAGGGTCGCGGGGACCTGGAGCCTATCCCAGGAGACTCTGGGCACAAGGCAGGGTACACCCTGGACAGCATGCCAATCTAAATCAATGTTTTTATGGTTAATTTTTGAAGAATCTAAAATGTTCTCCACATTAGTTTCCCTTCTATTTCAATTATGAATATTATTAACACTTTTCAGGTTGGATTAAATTTTCAGATTTGAATTATATACTATATATATATATATATATATATATATATATATATATATATATATATATATATATATATATACAGTACCAGTCAAAAGTTTGGACACAAGTTTGTATTTATTTCCCACATTCCAGGATTAATGCTGAGTCAATACTGGATTTTTTTTTCCAAAACTAGAAAATAACACATTGCTGTAAAGCTGTTCTGGAACAGTCATTGCAAGAACAGTATTGTGTCGAGTGCATTTGCAAAACCCATCAAGCTCCATGATGAAACTGTCTCACATGAAGATCTTCACAGGAGATCAAGACCAAAACTGACCTCTGCTGCAGAGGAGAAGTTCATTTAGAAGCACCTCAGATTAGAGCCGTTATGAAGCTTTACAGAGCAGAAGTAGCAGATGTACATCTCAATATCAACTGTTCTAATGAGATTATTGTGGATTTTGGATAAACGTCTTTAGTATTGTTTTACAGTGTAGAAAGAAATAAAAATCAGGAACGACGATAGGGTTAGAAAGTGTGTCCAGACTTTTGACTGGTAGTGTATAAGTCTTTTTAAACCAGGATTATTTGTAGATAAACACACTCAAGTGTAGGGTTTCGAGGTTTGTGAAGTTTTGTTGTCAACTCTCAGTGAAAAGAAGGACAATTGTGTCTGCAATATTCCTCAAACAAAACCCATTGGATGTGTGTGTGTGTGTGTGTGTGTGTGTGTGTGTGTGTGTGTGTGTGTGTGTGTGTGTGCGTGTCTCTCTCTACAGTGTCTCTGAATCTATCATGTCAGTCAGTGAAACACCGTCTGCATCTCTAATGTAAACCTCTAGGGGCAGATCGGAGCGTCTTGTATTTTTTAAGCCCGTCTCGGACTCTTTGTCTGTCTGGCCTGTGCAACATGCTTCCCGAATTCCTTTGGCGCATCGGGTCTGGATATGCCGGTTGCCATAGTAACAGGAGTGTCTTTTTAAAGAGAGCCCATATATTTACTTAATGCCTCTTGCCCTCATAACTGCTCCGAGGCCATTTGTCTTGCAGTGGGCAGAAGATGCTGGGGTTTAGCAGCACTCGAGCCAGAAGCCTAACAAGTCCTAAATGACTCCTGTCCTCCTCCTCCATCTTCTAACCCTCTCCCGCCCCCCGCCCTTCTCGTTTTTCTGTGTCTACACTTCTGACACTGTCTCCCACAGAGGGGCGCAGGGCACCGAGCAAGTATAACTAAGCCTAGCTACTGTAACTGAGGTTAACATTACTGATTACTGATATTCCACAAGATAATTCTTCAGCTAGTTTGTTTCATGTGCGGTGCATAAGTATTTACCCCCTTGAACATGTTCTAGTGTGACCTGAAACTGAACAGAATTTAATTAGGATGAAATGTCAGAAATCTACAAACAATAGCCCAGAGTCTCGACATGTTGGTAAAAATAAATCAAGTTATTCATACATAGTTTGATGTACAGTACAGTGTCCACACACATCAGTTAAAAGCTAAGAGATGCAACACACACCTTGGGTATTTCTACTGCACATTAAACAGTGGAACCTCGGCATACGAGTTTAATCCGTTCCCAGAGGTGAGTTCTTAATGTGAAATTTCGTATTGCACAATACCGTACATGTTCCCATAGGAAATAATGTAAATGCAGATAATCCGTTCCAGCCATATAAAAACAATCAAACCATTTAGAAAAGACATGTAAATGTGGTAAAATATGAAATAAATAGACAATAAACCTCACTTAAACTTAACCTGCTTTAAAATCCAAACTGAAAGCGGCTCCCTTTTCTTCTTGCTACCGTCCTTGATAACATTCTTGGGACCCGTGGTGGTACTGTACGTCTGCAAACATATGCAAATAAAAAGCCACAAGCAATATGTACTGTATACTCGCTTTGCTTGGTTTCCACTGGCGCAAACGCAAAGTTTTGAACGGCTCCCAGACGTATGCTTACTGTAACTACCAGGCGATCGGTTCGGCTCGGTTCAATTGTCCGTATGCCGAAATGTTTTTACATGCCGAGGCAAATTTCTTGCAAAATTTCAGTTCTTAAGGCGAAATTTATGGCGGGGGAGCTCGTATGCCGAGGTAGCACTGTTCATCTCAACACAAAATGATCTCATAATTTAGTTTTTATTTAGTCCCATGTGAAAATAATTTATTTAGTTAATTATTTAAATAATTATAATAAAACAGTACAATTCTAAAAAATAAAAAAATTAAAAACTCTAAATCCAATATAATAATCTAAAAACTATCTAAAATAAAATTCTAAAGATTACAAGCTTTCATACAACGTTCTAAACAAAAGCTAACCTATTCATCATCATAATTATTATGATATTTGACTATATAAATATAACTTATATACTATATTTTCTGATGGCATTAGCACCCTTAACTGATACAGTATGTAGTTTCATAGCTCCATTTAAAATGTATTTTGAAGCGAAAAAAAGAGCAGAAATGTGTTGTTAAAGCATAACTTATCATCGGTCTGATAAGCTTCAGTTCTCCTGATTATTTTCGTATGCGGTATGTCCTGGTGGACTTCGTAACTTATTTAAAGGGGGAAAAAGCATGTGAAAATGCGTGAAGAAGGTAATAAGGATATTAATGAGCAGAAGTTTGATTTGTTATCATGACATGATCACTTCAGGTCTTCAAATATGTGATTCCTCCGGAATTTGGTGGCACTTGTTAGCGTTAGCGCAATCGCTGCTTCTGTTGCAAATGAGACGATGCTACTGTATGGAACATGCTGCGCTTTACACTGCTAAAAATGATGATACCGCAGGTAACGTTAACTAATACTGACATTTCAAGCTTTCTTAATTAATAGCTAATTAATAGTGTAAAATGGAAAGCTAGTCCGCTATGTTGCTCCAGACACCAAGTAGTGACCAGGTTTTAGAAAGACAGAGATTTGGCATTCAGCCATGTGTTAGAAGCTAGTTTGCTTTGAACCGCATGTTAGCCATGAACAAACTTAGTGTTTTACTTTTATTTATTGATAAATAATGCAATGATAATTTTTGGAAGGAAAAAAAAGCATTCTCTCATTATACTATCACTGTCACCTGGGGGGCAAATACAGTACACACACTCACACATTGGCATTTTAAAATGTAATGTCCTCAAACATATGTTTGGTAGCTGCGTTCCGTCCTACTCGGAGGAGTGCTTGTTAGACATCTGGTCCTTTTCCAGTCTGACTCCTCATTTATCTGGTCCCTAGAAGTGGTGCAGCATCTTAGCGCTAGCCGAGCGCTGTCATTACACCGGGGTGTGCGTTTTAGGGCATAATTAAACCCTCAGGATAAAAGTGGAAACGATGCAGGCTGCTACCTTCCCATTGCAAACTAATCAGCTGCAAAAAATTACTTATTGATCTCTGGGAGCAGCGCAGAGAGACAGGGGGGGATTTAGAGGCCAGGTCACTGTGTGTGTGTACGAGTGTGTGTGTGTGAGAGTTTATGCATCAGCGTTTATAGAAATACTGTTGCATCTTCTTGTTACATTTCTGCATCTCAGAATTTGTTCAATATGAATCAATTACACACCGACATTTCCTTTGTAATGGATTTCTTTCTGAGTGAATATGATGATAAACGTCACGCCCCAATGTTTCCGGCTCAACCGTTTATTCCTCTGGGTGAAACTTTCATCTTTTGTAGAAATGCAAGACGTGAAAAGAAAAATGACAAATAGATATGTATTTTCAAGCGTCTGATTTGTAATAATGCTAACAGAAGTTAGCGAGCGCTTTGTGCAGCACCTAACACTCTGACACAACACAATCGATTTGATTCGACGACCGACCGAAATGGAAATGTGATTTTCTTTCCTTCACAGTTGGACAGATTCTGATATACATACTGTAGATAGTTTGCATCTGATTATGTTTCATTTCCAAAATGCAAGTAATAATCCAAAACGCACTCCTTTTTGCTCTATTTATTGTATTTTTTATTTATGAGGTTTGTTGGGCTGTCTTTGAGTCGAGTGTTGCTCTATAGGAGATGGATGGATTCATTACAGTCACTGGGACCACTGGGATGATGATGAGGGGAAAATGGGCTACCATTTGAGCTCCACATATAACTGAGAGACCAGTATGGAGAAAGCCATTAAGGCCAAATTGAACAGTCTTAATGAATGCAGCGCTGGCGACGGCCCCGGTTTCTGTCTCCAGGCGCGGAATCTGCGCTGAGCGTTCGTTCCCTTTTTCTCCACCGTCTCTAGAGATTAACTGTGAAAGATAGGTCATGTGGAACTCTCTTTTCCCGTTCCTTACTTCATCCTGATTTTATGGACCTTATGCGTTTCATACTCTGTAATTAAGGGTATTTGATAACTGGAGTGGGGTTTTTTGGGGGGTAAAAATCTTGCTCTGAGTGAACAATAGCGAGGGATACAGAAGAACGTCGCTGCTGGAGCTTTCGTAAGCTAGAGAAAGCTTGATGAATAATTGAGCGGCGGTGAATTGCAGCCCTTCTGCTTAGCCAATTAAAGCGCATTAAATATGAATGATAAATCAATTAATGCTTCTGGGTGTCTTCAGGTGCTATCAGAGACGCTCAGTCTTAATCCACGTTCAGTCAAACACACAGACAGGTGTGCGCTTTTTATAAAGCGAAAGTCCAGCCAGATGTTTAAACTGGCTGTACCTTTTGAGTTGTCAGCATTTACAGTACACTCTGGGTTCTGATGAGTGTGGTTTTATTTCAATGTTTAAAGCTTCATGAACAACCCGAAAGTTGGATTTTTAATAAGCAAGTTTATCATAAGAATATCAAAATATTCAGTAATATTTTGGAGGGGAAAAAAAACATTGCATGGGTCTGGGCCAGTCTTGTGACGGGGTGGGCCTCTGGGTGGGCCAGTCTTGTGACGGGGTAGGCCTCTGGGTAGGCCAGTCTTGTGATGGGGTGGGCCTCTGGTAGGGCCAGTCTTGTGATGAGGTGGGCCTCTGGGTGGGCCAGTCTTGTGATGGGGTGGGCCGCTAGCCAGAGATGAAGCCAGATCTGTTTGTGAATTACACAAATACTGTATAACAAAATGACTACAAAATAAATGTAAAGTCTTGTAAATGTAAAGTCTTAATACAATTAGTTACTAATAATAAAGGATAATTATTTAATAAATGTTTTGTTAGGCTCAAAAAAGGCAAAATGTTATAAGTATTGCTTAGAATACATTGTACACCTTTTATGCATTTTGCAAATGTTAAAATATTTTGTAATGTCATGACAGGGCAGAGAAAACAGGAGCAAGAGAGTTACTATTGTACAGAGACACGTAAAGAACATGAAAGAAAAGGTACAAAGTAGAAGAAAAAAATCTCCTTAAAATAGGTTTATACAATATTTATTTATTTTTATCTTTTTTTTAAACTTTCAAAACCTCGAGAGACTCACTTCCAGGTATTTTAAACTGTGCTTAAAACACATATATGAGCTTTGCCTTCACCGTCCAGATTTCTCACTAATAATGGACGAGACTGAATTGAATTCTGATATCCAATAATAACGCAGAAAGCAGGATTTCTAAACCTCACACAAGCTTTGCTCTCAGTTTTGCAATCGTTCTTTTTTACTTTTTCAATAATCATTATTATGTTTTACATATCACTGGCGGTTACATACATCTATTTTAGACTGACACTAAAATTTAATTTACATTTAGGCATTCGCCGACTTACATTTGCATTTATACATCTGAGCAGTTAAGAGTTAAGGGCCTTGCTCAAGGGCCCAACAGGGACAAGTTGCCTTAACCACTGAGCTACCCTTGACCACCTAATTTAATAATTAACAAATATTCTTATAAATTCAAGCTCGAGGTTTCTAACCAACCATAGATAAGACTGCATTCTTCTAGTAATAATGCAGAAGCCTACAGTAAAGACTACTGCATTCTAGTTTTAACATATACAGTATATTTAGTAATTTCATGTACAAATAAATGAATCAAAACTTGCTAAACTGGTAAAGAGTAGCAGTTTAGCAAAGGCTCTTAG
Source organism: Channallabes apus (assembly GCA_030522415.1). Lineage (NCBI taxonomy): Eukaryota > Metazoa > Chordata > Actinopteri > Siluriformes > Clariidae > Channallabes > Channallabes apus. The sequence goes on along the minus strand of CM060111.1, from coordinate 25,314,204 downwards.
TACATTGACCCGAATACACTACAACCATCTTGGCAAAAAAAACAAAAAACATAATAATGATAATGTGTGTGTGTGTGTGTGTGTGTGTGTGTGTGTGTGTGTGTGTGTGTGTGTGTGTGTGTGTGTGTGTGTGAGACTTGGAACTGTGCATAAAAGACCTCCAGCCGAAGAGTCTTATTCTTAACAAATATCATGAGGTCCTGCTGCGAAATTTTTTTTTTGTGTGCTTTCAGTAGAATATTTTCCCTTTTCTATCATGTTGATATCGATTATTATGAGCATGTATTCAGATATTGTGAGAGACACATGCATACCAGTGCACGCACATGTACAAATAAACACACATAAACACACACACACACAGAGTGCAGCATCCGGCCTCTGCTTCCGTGGGTGGAAAAAGACGGATGCCAGGTCTAGTTTTATTTAATAAAGAGGTCAAGTCCATCACTATTCCACTTTTTCTGTGTGTGTGTGTGTGTGTGTGTGTGTGTGTGTGTGTGTGTGTGTGTGTGTGTGTGTGTGTGTGTGTGTGTGTGCATGCATGTCTGCAGTAGGTGGGAGGTCAGGTAACTGTTTGGTGACATTTTGATAGCTGTTTGCTGGTTATTGTATGAACTGTTGTCGGTGTTTCTGGCCTTTCCCCTGGTGCTTGTGTACAGGAAACTCCGGTCTCTTATTCTGATCTTTAGATAACAATACATTTTCAACTTAGTGTGCCATGTTCAGAAGGGTCCTGCAGATTGACAACAAGGTGGTTAGAAAAGCACAAGATGGGCGAGTCATCATAGATATATAGATGGGCAAAAGGGTGAGAAGACAAGCAGATAGATGGGCAGGTGTGTGTGCAGATAGATGGATGGACAGGTGGGTGTTTGGATAAATGGACAGACGGACGGACAGGAGGGTGGAGATGTTCAGACGGGGCCTGCAGATTGGCAACAAGGTGGGGCGAGATGGACGAGTCATCATAACTAATGCAGTACAATCAGATATCTGAAATAAATCAGGCTTTAAGATGAACCTACAATCAAAATAAGTAAAATATAAAATTATCCAAAAAGGTCAAAAGATTATACTAATAATAAAAAAATTAAAAAGAAGCAGAAGAAAGTTTTAAGCTGACAGACAGACAGATAGGTGATAGGAGATAGGAGACAAACAAATAGGTAGATACCCAGATAGAAAGACAGACAGATGGACGAATGAATGGATTGATGAATGGGTAGATGGGGGGAAGACTGACACGTCACTTATCCAAGTGATTCTTCATCATACTGTATAACAGCTTTTTCTCCAGAGTTATTATCGAGGAGATTCGGTGGAGACCAGACCGGTTTAAAAACGTGGCATGATTCAGCAGTGCTCTGTGGAAACGCTGTGAGGTATGAAAAGGAGTTCAGCTCTGTGCAATAATCACAGCCTCCATTACACATTAGCGCACGCTAACTCGATTATCAGGAACAGCCCTTGTATCAGGGCTACAGAGGAGAGTCCACTATCAGACACAGAACACACTCTGCTCTAATTACCGCCGTCCCGCACTGTGATTAGTCTTCATCTCTGTCACGTGTGTGAGCTGCTCCTCGTTACGGCGGTTATCTCCTCCGCTACGTAGAAGAAGTGTTATAGGGAACGTGAGCCATCGATCGATCGTCCGATAGCGACAATTAGCTCTCATTGATGCTAGTTAATTCTTAAACATGCCAACCTGGCAATTTTGTCAATATCGACATGTTTGTTTATACTGTATGTGATGATAAGAACTTATCAGTGCCAATAAATATTCCAGGTAATATATATATGTACCATAGGGCTGGTATTACTGATTAGTCAGAAGAAGCACAATTGGAACTGTTAAATTGGCAAAATTTAATGGACAAAGTGAAAATGAATAGAGTTTGACAGCAAAAATGAGATAATTACATTTTTGCAGTTTTGCATTTTTTTTCAAATGTTTAAATGACGTTACAGTACGAACTGAGAGAATAGTTTTGCATGCTTTCTTTCAGTCACAATGTGGTTAAAAAAGCACAAATTCCCAAAAACTCCCCCCAAAAAAGTGTGAATGTTGCAATTTAGCAAAACCAAGCTTGGATTGTAATATTGTAGGGAGTCAGACAGTGAGTAGTGGTGATGAAACTGGCTCCCATGAAGACCTTCCCAGAAGCAGAGGTGGGTAGAGTAGCCAGAAAATGTACTCAAGTAAGAGTAGCTGTACTTCGAAATAATATTACTCAAGTAGAAGTAAAAAGTAATCATCCAAAATATTACGCAAGTAAGAGTAAAAAAAATATTCTGTGAAAAGATACTCAAGTACTGAGTCACTATTTCAATCGTAATGCCCATTATTATTATTATTATTATTATTATTATTATTTTATTTTTTTTAGAAAATTAGTATACATGTTTTTTCTTTCTTTTTTTAATGTGTAGTTAATGAGTTTACAGTATGTTTTGTTTATTTCTCAACAACCATGCAAGTTACAGTATGTTAATACCTGTATTGTTTTATTTTTTTGTAATATTACCATCAGTACAAAGTATAAAACATAGGATTAGAAGTTTTTATGGCTGTTATAACGTAAATGACAACAGGAACTAACTTGATTTTTTTGGACATTGAGCAACATTGAATTCAATTGTAATTGGATAAAAACATAAATATAATACAGAAAATGTGCAGCCAAAGAAGCTCCTTTTGAAGTTTATGCAACATGCAAGTGACCGATCTTACTTCCCTAAAAATCTTAAGCTGCAAAGTTCAATCGTTTTGGAGAGATGATTTTATATGTGCCTCAAAAATAGCCAGTTTTAAGTGTTATACTGGGCACTGGTGGCTCAGTAGTAGGTGTTTCGCCTTCCATGCGGAAGGCCCGGGTTCGATTCCCAGCCAGTGCCCAAAACCCAGCCACTGGATGCAGTGCCGGTCCCAAGCCCAGATAAAATGGGAGGGTTGTATGAGGAAGGGCATCCGGCGTAAAGCCTGTGCCAAGTTGTAGTGCGGACTTGATATTCCGCTGTGGCGTCCCCTTGCCAGGAGCAGCCGAAAGAACAACAACTGTCTCATTTCTAACAATAATCATTTAATTATTCATATTTCTTTGAGTATTAATACTAAAATTGGTGTAAGCTTCAAAGTATATGACCTGTGAAAATTGTTGCTTAAATTTTTTTTTTGGTAAAAGCTTTAAAAAGCAAAATATCTGTAGTGTCCGTAACCACCGCAGTGAAAAAAAATGCACTTTAGTGTATTACAAATATATTGAAATCCTCGATAGTACACTGCAAATATACTAACAAAAAGTTGTACCATCAGTTAATATATAAAAAGTATACTAACATCATGCTTTTACCAAATTTTGGAATTAAACTTTAAATATACTTTAATATAATTGTATTACAGTACACTTTCTAAAAATATATTATTGGAAAATATACTTTAAGTGACAGGTTGGTCTAATTTCCAAAGTATACTTTTTTTAAACTTGTTTTTCAATGTATTTTTGGTATATTTAAAAAAATATATGCTCGAAATAATCATTGTACAAATGTACAGAAAGTATACAGTGGTGTGAAAAACTATTTGCCCCCTTCCTGATTTCTTATTCTTTTGCATGTTTGTCACACTTAAATGTTTCTGCTCATCAAAAACCGTTAACTATTAGTCAAAGATAACATAATTGAACACAAAATGCAGTTTTTAAATGAAGGTTTACTTTATTAAGGGAGAAAAAAAACTCCAAATCTACATGGCCCTGTGTGAAAAAGTGATTGCCCCCCTTGTTAAAAAATAACTTAACTGTGGTTTATCACACCTGAGTTCAATTTCTGTAGTCACCCCCAGGCCTGATTACTGCCACACCTGTTTCAATCAAGAAATCACTTAAATAGGAGGTACCTGACACAGAGAAGTAGACCAAAAGCACCTCAAAAGCTAGACATCATGCCAAGATCCAAAGAAATTCAGGAACAAATGAGAACAAAAGTAATTGAGATCTATCAGTCTGGTAAAGGTTATAAAGCCATTTCTAAAGCTTTGGGACTCCAGCGAACCACAGTGAGAGCCATTATCCACAAATGGCAAAAACATGGAACAGTGGTGACCCTTCCCAGGAGTGGCCGGCCGACCAAAATTACCCCAAGAGCGCAGAGACAACTCATCCGAGAGGCCACAAAAGACTCCAGGACAACATCTAAAGAACTGCAGGCCTCACTTGCCTCAATTAAGGTCAGTGTTCACGACTCCACCATAAGAAAGAGACTGGGCAAAAACGGCCTGCATGGCAGATTTCCAAGGCGCAAACCACTTTTAAGCAAAAAGAGCATTAAGGCTCGTTTCAATCTTGCTAAAAAACATCTCAATGATTGACAAGACTTTTGGGAAAATAACTTGTGGACCGACGAGACAAAAGTTGAACTTTTTGGAAGGTGCGTGTCCCGTTACATCTGGCGTAAAAGTAACACAGCATTTCAGAAAAAGAACATCATACCAACAGTAAAATATGGTGGTGGTAGTGTGATGGTCTGGGGTTGTTTTGCTGCTTCAGGACCTGGAAGGCTTGCTGTGATAGATGGAACCATGAATTCTACTGTCTACCAAAAAATCCTGAAGGAGAATGTCCGGCCATCTGCTCGTCAACTCAAGCTGAAGCGATCTTGGGTGCTGCAGCAGGACAATGACCCAAAACACACCAGCAAATCCACCTCTGAATGGCTGAAGAAAAACAAAATGAAGACTTTGGAGTGGCCTAGTCAAAGTCCTGACCTGAATCCTATTGAGATGTTATGGCATGACCTTAAAAAGGCGGTTCATGCTAGAAAACCCTCAAGTAAAGCTGAATTACAACAATTCTGCAAAGATGAGTGGGCCAAAATTCCTCCAGAGCACTGTAAAAGACTCGTTGCAAGTTATCGCAAACACTTGATTACAGTTATTGCTGCTAAGGGTGGCCCAACCAGTTATTAGGTTCAGGGGGCAATTACTTTTTCACACAGGGCCATGTAGGTTTGGATTTTTTTTCTCCCTAAATAATAAAACCCCTCATTTAAAAACTGCATTTTGTGTTTACTTGTGTTATCTTTGACTAATAGTTAAATGTGTTTGATGATCAGAAACATTTTGTGTGAGAAACATGCAAAAGAATAAGAAATCAGGAGGGGGGCAAATAGTTTTTCACACCACTGTACATTAGAATACAATTTTAATATACGGTAGTCTCAGTATATTATCAGATAAATTTAAATGTACTTATTAATATGTACTTATATTTAGTGCACTTGTGCATGCGCGCTGTTAGACTCGTTTTTGCACGCTGAATCTCTCCCTCGCGGGCGTGATCTCAAACTCGTTCTTGCGCGCTGAAAATCACTTTTGCCGTTCAAGATAATTTATGTTTTTACTCCTCACTCTTCTGTCCGCTCACTCTCATAAAGCGACACACAAACTGCAGCAGAGTTGTGAACTCTGCAACTATTCCAGCCAACCATAGACTAGAATCTGCGCCCCACCAGCCAATCAGAGACTGGATGCGGGCAGATTCGGACTGTCCGTCCTCTGATTGGCTCCCCAGTCCGCCACTTCTAGTTTGAATTAATGACTGAAGCCGCATCATCGTGTGCGATTGTTCTTATCGTTATTATTTTATTTTCATCGGCACAAGGTAAACTTAACAGTTTTTGTTAGGTAATTTGTCATTAAGTACATACTTTAAGCTATAAAATGTATTGTCTATTGTGTTATTGCTTAATCTCATGTACTTTGCTTGTGGTATATTGGCTCCGTAGCTCTCTGCCTGTTTTCGGTCTCAAACAGAATCAACACACCAGGTTTAAACTAATACTGTACATTTACATTTACATTTAAGCATTTGGCAGACGCTCTTATCCAGAGCGACTTACATTTTTTTTTTTTATCTCATTACACATCTGAGCACTTGAGGGTTAAGGGTCTTGCTCAAGGGCCCAACAGTGGCAACTTGGTGGTTGTGGGGTTTGAACCTGGGATCTTCCGAACCGTAGTCCAATGCTTTAACCACTGAGCTACCCCTGGCCCCCACTGTACCTGTAGATTCTAATACTAATGTCTGTCTGTGTTCAGACAACAGTTTATATTTTAGTTTGTGTGTTTGTAAGACAAACTGTCTTTTGTTGAACACAAATAAACTATAGTAGTGCTTTTTCGTAACCTTGTGCAAATTAAATCTGTTGAACTCATTAATAAAATCTGCCTCATAATTACTGATGTAATACATTTAGCATTTGTAAATTATCCTAAACACTTAATGTACTGGTAACACATTTGTAATACAGTATTATAGAAGGTTGTGTGTACTGTATGATACAATAAAGTATATTTGTATTAACCACAAAGTGTACTTTTTTTAGTATTTGTAATTGTCCAGAAGTATAACAGCATGCTACTGCTGCAATAAGAATATACTCATAGTATATTAATCATGTATTTGTAATACAGCAAAAATAGCTGTAATGTACTTATAATACATTAAATATATACTTAAATTGTATTAATTACTGTCAGGTATGTACGTTAGTACACACACAGCCATATACTTTAAGTGTACTAAGTATACTTAAAGTTGTTCCACTTTAGCACACAAAAGTATACTTAATACACTTAAAATTGTGCTTTTGTACAATTTAATTACAACTTAAATACACTTAGTACAAAATTTGTTGTTCCAAAATAGCAAACTTCATGTTTAGTAGTCATTAGTCTGGCTGCAAGTAACATTTAAGTATGCTTTGGCATGCTAGGATTTAATATACTTAGCATACTTTTTTTTTTTTTACTAGGGCATGTCAAATTCACGTTGCAATATCTGAACAATTTAGCATTTTAGAATAATACACTTTTTCAGGTTTATGTCTCATGTAAAATCCAAATTGGCCACCCAAGTAAAAAAAAAAGTATGCTAAGCCTCCAGCCTCTGATTGGCTGGTGGGGCGCCGTCTAGTCTCCGGTTGGCTGGAATAGTCGCAAGGTTTACAACCCTGCTGCAGTTTGTGTGTCGCTTTATGACAGTGAGCGGACAGAAGAGTGAGGAGTAAAAACATAAATTATCTTGAACGGCAAAAGTGATTTTGAGCGCGCAGGAACGAGTTTGAGATCGCGCGCGCGAGGGAGAGACTCAGCGTGCAAAAACGAGTCTACAAGCGCTCGCATGAGAGAGTAGTGCACTCAATATAAGTACATTTACATTTAACTGATAATATACTGAGACTACCGTATATTAAAATTTGTATTCTAATATATACTTTCTGTACATTTGTACAATGATTATTTCGAGCATATTTAAAAAATATATACCAAAAATATATTGAAATACAAGTTTAAATAAGTATACTTTGGAAATTAGACCAACCTTTCACTTAAAGTATATTTTCCAATAATATATCTTTGGAACGTGTACTATAATACAATTATATTAAAGTATATTTAAAGTTTAATTCCAAAATTTGGTAAAAGCATGATGTTAGTATACTTTTTATATATTAACAGATGGTACAACTTTTTGTTAGTATATTAGCAGTGTATTATCGAGGATTTCAATATATTTGTAATACACTAAAGTGCATTTTTTTTTCACTGGTGCAAGTTTCATCTGAATGACAAATAAGATAATTGAAAGATTTGAATTTTAAAAAGTTACGGACACTACATAAAACATGTTTCAACATGCGTAAATGTGTTTCTTTTTTCATCTGATAAAAATATAAATGTGTATGCATATCAACAAAAATGAAGCATGGATCAGGAGATACCGTAAGAAGCATTAAGTAAATAGTGTTATATGATCCTATCTTAAAATTCACCTCTAGGTGAGACCCTTTTTATCACCAGTACCATGTTTGGGGTGTTTATACTTGTTGGTAATGTAAGTTAGTTAGTAAGCAAATAAAATAAACAAATAAATAACATACAGGGTTATTTAATAACTAATAATAGTGCCTGTTGTGATATAAGAAAATAGTTATCTTTGAAGTGATTACAGTTTCTTCACTTTGTCAATTAATGGTGTAATAATTGCTTTTAAAATGGTTTACAATTAAACCTAAAAAAAGATTAATGTTATTGAATACTTTAAGAAGTTAATGTTGGAAATATCTGAGGGTTTAATTCAAATTCCTTTTTCACAAATCTGCTCCTAAGTCTCATGAATATAAACCATAATACTCCACTGCGGCTCCATTTTCTGTCACAGCTTTAAAAAGGATTATCCAGAATTAAAGTCACAGTTATGGAAGTGAGAATACTGGGTGAGAAAATGGCTGCAAATTGCATCCATTGAACATGTTTCTGCAAATATGACAATATGTTTTTGCATGTCTTTAAGTTGTGACACCATGCTAATTCAACACGATTCCCTAATGAGACAGACGAAGAGAAGATTTTGAAAGAACTACAAGCTAAGTATAGATCACACACACACACACACACACACACACACACACACACACACACACACACACACACACACACACACACACTATCCAAGTTATTATAGAAACTTTCAACAAAAGGTGTAAAAAATCTAAACTAAAACTCTAATTAGACCTCTAAATGAAAAAAAAAATCTCTGCAAAACATTGAAGATACATAATATTTGTTATTAAGTCAAGAAAAATGTACTTAACACAAATATGGATGGAAGCATTCTGATCATTAATTAATGCCTCTATCGCCAAAGAAATCATTTTAGAGTGTATTACAGTGATGTGTGTCATCCAGATTTATTCTTACTGTCATGTCTAATAGGGTTTAAACTAATGTGGAATTCGCCTTGACTCCTTGACACCGTCTGATGCTACAGTAAAAGGCCATCTTGATTTGAGTTCAAGTCTTATGTAATGTGCATAGCTCAGGGACAAATCTGAGGTTGCTAGATGTTTGCGGGTACAGAGTTATCATGGACAGAGTTCTCAACCACCACCTTTTGAAGTTTGTCACCCGGAAAAGAATACAATGTATTTGTATATGTATTTACTGTATAAAGTAAGTAATTGGGATAATAGGTGTATTCACATTCCAGGGAACGAACTTAACAGTCTCTGTACATATAGCAGGAATACTTATAATGACCAAGATCTATTATAATGTATTTGTGAGTACCTCAATTTTAATTCAAGACAAACTTGAAAATCAACAAACGTTCTGTTTAAGTCCTAAAACTACAGTATCTGCAGTTATAAGGCATCAGAGCAAATCTGTTTATTAAGTGCACTCTAAAGCCGTCTTCAGAAGTCTTGCAGATGGTGGAAGTCCTGTAAATCTCGTACGTTTCTCTTTATACTGTATTTCCCTTTATTCTGCTTTACAGTATCAGCTATAATAACTTCCGTGTTCCAGGGTTAAACCTCAAACAGCCTTAAATGGAAAGCTAGTGCACTAGGGTGCGCAATCACTTGTTCCACACACCAAGTAGTGCCCTTGATCAGGGCTTAGAGAGTCAGCCTTGTGTTAGAAGCCATAAATAAAAGAACAACAGTTTATAAGCATTTCAGAATGACTTATAATTATGCATTATACAATGTGTTGTTCAAGATGAGATCATTATCAGAAATGTAAAATTTTTTGCTGAAAGCTTCTGTGAATATGTTTGGGAGACAACTTCCCAGCCAGACTCGATTCTCTGTGTGCATGGAGTTTGCATGTTCTCCATGTGCTTGCTGGGTTTCCTCCGGGTACTCAGGTTTCCTCCCACAGTCCAAAGATATGCAGGTTAGGCTAATTGGCGTTCCCAAAGTGGTTGAATGGGTGTGTGTAAGTGTGTGTGTCCGGCGATGGATTGGCAAACTATCCAGGGTGTACCCTGCCTCGTGCCCTAAGCCTTCTGGGATAGGCTCCAGGCCCCTGCGATCCTGAGTACAGGATAAATACGGTATAGACGATGAGTGCGTGAGGGAACACCTATCTCAACTCTCATCTCAGCTTTATTTATACAGTATAGCACCATTAAAAACAACAATTGTTGACCAAGGTGCTGTACAGGCGGTCAAATATCAACAACATATAAATATTAAAACATCATGAAATACAGCACAGACCAGTACTGTCAAATTCCAGTTAGCCACTATTGTAGGCAAGTGAAAAGAGATGGGTTTTGAGTTTTGCTGTAAACTCATGCAGTGTAGAAACAGATCTAATAGATATCGGTAAACTGTTCCAGAGTTTTGGAGCAGCAACTTCAAAAGCTCGGTCACCTCTTGATTTTAATTTAGATCGCGGAATGTTTAATAGTCTCTGATGACATGGATGACATATGACATGGAGTGATACATAATTTATTTTAGCGTCTTTCTGACCAACAAATTTCCAAATCTGCATTTCATTAAATTGTGAACTGTGGAATCATTCATCCATCAGGTTAATCACCAATTATAAACCGATTGTTTGTCCATGTTTCCTGATAATTGTTATACAATCCATTACAATAGATTTGTTTGTTGTAAAGATTAATATCAATCCTTGCCTTTAAATGCATCAATGACAATTCTTCACTAAAATGTTTTTCCACTAGAAGATTTTTCTTTTGAAACATGAAAGAACAAAATATAAAATGACAGAAGTTACAACCCTGACCTGAGTACAGTAACAAGCAGTGGTGTCAAAAGTATTCACATTCATTACTTGAGAAGTATAGATATTAGGGTTTAAAAAGACTTCTTTAGAAGTTGAAGTACCAACTCAAGCTTTTTACTCAAGTAAAAGTGTAAAAGTACTGGTTTCAAAACTACTTAAAGTATAAAAGTAAAAGTAACGTGAGGGGAAAAAAGCTTTAAGGATAAAAGCTTAGGCTGTGCCACAGGCCTACTGTATATACTACTGTACACTAACACCTCATAAAAAAAAGAAAAGAAAAATGTGGTGTTATTTTTTGTTGTATTTATTAACAGCCATAGTGATTTGGGATACTGTATATGGCAATTAAAAAATAATGCATTTTAGTACAATGCAAATACATTAAAGAACCATATATGTGTACTACTGAGCATTAACATGTTTCATGGAGAAGAAGACATGATAACTAGTTGCCTATAAGTATTTTAATGGTGCAAAAAGTCCAACTTCATAGGCATGTCATCAGTAACCTTTATTGGAATGTAAATGCACATCCAAGCTTAGCTGCAGGAATCTGTGAGGGCAACATACAAGAAAATTAGTGTAGCCAGGGCAGGCTTAGTAACAATTACCCTTGTACAGTATACAGTATAGTATGGTTGTCTACAATAAACATTAGTGCTGTCAGAATGAATGATTCATCCAAGTGATTAATAAAAATATATTATATATATATATATATATATATATATACAGTGGTGTGAAAAACTATTTGCCCCCTTCCTGATTTCTTATTCTTTTGCATGTTTGTCACACTTAAATGTTTCTGCTCATCAAAAACCGTTAACTATTAGTCAAAGATAACATAATGGAACACAAAATGCAGTTTTTAAATGAAGGTTTACGTTATTAAAGGAGAAAAAACCCTCCAAATCTACATGGCCCTGTGTGAAAAAGTGATTGCCCCCCTTGTTAAAAAATAACTTAACTGTGGTTTATCACACCTGAGTTCAATTTCTGTAGTCACCCCCAGGCCTGATTACTGCCACACCTGTTTCAATCAAGAAATCACTTAAATAGGAGCTACCTGACACAGAGAAGTAGACCAAAAGCACCTCAAAAGCTAGACATCATGCCAAGATCCAAAGAAATTCAGGAACAAATGAGAACAAAAGTAATTGAGATCTATCAGTCTGGTAAAGGTTATAAAGCCATTTCTAAAGCTTTGGGACTCCAGAGAACCACAGTGAGAGCCATTATCCACAAATGACAAAAACATGGAACAGTGGTGAACCTTCCCAGGAGTGGCCGGCCGACCAAAATTACCCAAAGAGCGCAGAGACAACTCATCCGAGAGGCCACAAAAGACCCCAGGACAACATCTAAAGAACTGCAGGCCTCACGTGCCTCAATTAAGGTCAGTGTTCACGACTCCACCATAAGAAAGAGACTGGGCAAAAACGGCCTGCATGGCAGATTTCCAAGGCGCAAATCACTTTTAAGCAAAAAGAACATTAAGGCTCGTCTCAATTTTGCTAAAAAACATCTCAATGATTGCCAAGACGTTTGGGAAAATACCTTGTGGACCGACGAGACAAAAGTTGAACTTTTTGGAAGGTGCGTGTCCCGTTACATCTGGCGTAAAAGTAACACAGCATTTCAGAAAAAGAACATCATACCAACAGTAAAATATGGTGGTGGTAGTGTGATGGTCTGGGGTGATTTTGCTGCTTCAGGACCTGGAAGGCTTGCTGTGATAGATGGAACCATGAATTCTACTGTCTACCAAAAAATCCTGAAGGAGAATGTCCGGCCATCTGTTCGTCAACTCAAGCTGAAGCGATCTTGGGTGCTGTAGCAGGACAATGACCCAAAACACACCAGCAAATCCACCTCTGAATGGCTGAAGAAAAACAAAATGAAGACTTTGGAGTGGCCTAGTCAAAGTCCTGACCTGAATCCTATTGAGATGTTGTGGCATGACCTTAAAAAGGTGGTTCATGCTAGAAAACCCTCAAATAAAGCTGAATTACAACAATTCTGCAAAGATGAGTGGGCCAAAATTCCTCCAGAGCGCTGTAAAAGACTCGGTGCAAGTTATTGCAAACGCTTGATTGCAGTTATTGCTGCTAAGGGTGGCCCAACCAGTTATTAGCTTCAGGGGGCAATTACTTTTTCACACAGGGCCATGTAGGTTTGGATTTTTTTTCTCCCTAAATAATAAAACCCCTCATTTAAAAACTGCATTTTGTGTTTACTTGTGTTATCTTTGACTAATAGTTAAATGTGTTTGATGATCAGAAACATTTAAGTGTGACAAACATGCAAAAGAATAAGAAATCAGGAAGGGGGGCAAATAGTTTTTCACACCACTGTATATATATATATATATATATATATATATATATACACACACACACACGTGTGAATGCTAATTTAATCAAATGTCCTTGCTGGAGTGTGTGACGTAACATCATGTGCAAGTGCGATGGATCGCGATGTTTATACTTCTCATCTGTAACGTCCTTCGGTATAGAAGAAAATAAAGATCACATAGACAAACGGAGTTGTTAGCGAATGTGCCGTTTTTGTTCTCTCATGCGCATGCCCAGTGACAGATTACACACGCTTAGTTACCTCGTCCCGCTCGACGTGCTTACGTGCTCACAGAACGTCAGAGTCAGGATGCTGAACAGAAAACTTGGAACAGAACTACATGCAAACATTACATCATCCAACCACAATCAAATTCGCTCCATCCGGACGGCGCGATTTATCCGGATGTTTTTTTTTGTTTTTTGAATGACAAGCTGAAATAAAATAGGAATAACAAGGCTATTTTTAAAATGTAAGGAGTAGAAAGTACAGATAATTGCGTGAAAATGTAGGGAGTAGAAGTAAAAAGTCGGCTGAAAAATAATTACTCCAGTAAAGTATAAATACCCAAAATTTCTACTTAAGTAAGGTAACGAAGTATTTGTACTTCGTTACTTGAAACCTCTGGTAACAAGGCCAGCGGGGTGCACCTATACGACCCATGTACATCTTCATTCCGAGCCTGAAATACATCTTCAGCCTGAAATGCCTTATTCTTTTTTTTTTCTTTTCGTACACGGCTTGTGAAAGAGTAAGAGAATCAGGTGCTGTAGTGAGAAAGTCAAAGTTGATGGAAACAGATTGGGGTAAAGGAAAAGGCCACAGCAAATGCAGGCCCCAGAAGACGCCCTCAGCTTCTAAATGGCTCAATATACCTCCACCGAGTTGCGGGAGCGAGAGCAATGCCCCACGCTGCCACTTACAGCAAAAATCAATAAGTATTTTCAGAACAAGGGACCTTATTAAAACCGCCTTCGTTTTTTTTTTTTTTCCGGTCACCCTGGATGTTTTTAGAAGAAAAACGCTCACTCGAGAAATCATTAAAGGGCAGAACGGACCTCATGGACATCATGTTAAAATGGTTTTCATTTATTTTCTGCCCTTTTCTGATGGGCCGGTTTGGGCTCGGTGGCTACAGGGAGATTATTACCGCAATGTTTCATTTAGGGGATTCGGTTACTGGTCTTTATATTGGGTTTTCTGCAAGATTGCACAGGAGCCGAGGAAGAAAGTCACTCTGCTGTGGTGTGTCAGTCATTTATTTATATGTCATTTAGTTCAGGGAAATATTTAGTAGTGATAAGATGATTAGTAGGAATGTTGACTTCATTCGATTGTTGTGACACTATATTTTGGACACTATAATGTACACAATCTACAGGAGGAAAAAAAGTTTGTGATCCATCAGCAACCTGTCAGGTACCTATACACTAGCTTGAGGGTGTGTGTTTTTATGGGGAATTAAAGTCGGGTGATGTAGAGGAGTAACTGTTACCACCTTGAAGGTCATTATTGATCAAAAACAGCACATCCCCAATTGTTTTATTCCTCTTACACCACTGCAATGGTTTCATTAGTAATAACTTAATAGTGTACTGTATTAAAGAGCAACACATTGTACTTTTATTCTTATACCTATATATATATATATATATATATATATATATATATATATATATATATATACACACACACACACAAGTGCAGTAGATGGTGACAAAAACAGATAGAATACACATAAATAGTGCATATTTCGCATACAGTATATAGCATATATAGCTATTATTATAATGATTAATATTATTATTATTAGAAGTAGTAGTAGTGCTGTTTGTTTTTTATTAATCAATGTTTTAAAGTAATGTAATGTATTAATCAATATTGTGATGAATAATTAAAATAAAATAAATTAAAATACATATTCATTAAAAAAAACAATTTTTTTTGTAATAGTTGATTGTGTGAAAATTCTGTTGCAATTATAAATTCATTTAATGTTGGAATCAAATGTAATTTCCTGTTATCATGTTGCAGCTGCTATAATAATTTTTCTCAATTAAATAATAAATTAGTTTTTTTATTATTTCCTCTAAAATATAATTTAATCCAATATTAATGATTTTTTCATACAAAGTATTAATTAAATACAGTTTAATAAAAAAATGAAATTTATTAAATATTGAACTTAAATTTAACATAACGTATTGAAAACTGATTTTTTTTTTTCATCTGGGTTGAATGAGTTTATCAGAATCACCAGTACAAAAGAAGATCAGGTCTTTGGGTGAAACACCTGATTAAATCTTAAACGCAATTTCCAAGAATGCCTCAGCTGTACCGCACATTCAGCCGGGTGTAAAGCTCGAACACGTCCGCGCCATTACGAGACGAGTTTTATTCCCCCTCAGCAGCTAACAGAAGCATGGCGGCACGGGCTTTAGTGTGAAAATGACCTTTTCGCCTTTTATATCTGCCATGTTAATGGCACACTGTAAAGTCTCAAGGCCGAGCAGAGCCATGCAGTAAAAAAGAAACGGATAGCTCCAGAGCTCTAAGTGCCTATGCTGCCCCCTCCACCACCTCCACTACCACCAACTCCACCACGTTCACTGGATGCAACAGAGACCCGACTGATCCATGATAACATGAACGAGGCAGTGGTGAATTCTGCAGAAGGTCAGGTGTATCGTAAAGTATAAATCGTTTAATAGCTCCATGTTCAATGCCTTAAAAAACAACAACATGTTTTTGAGATGTTTGTGTTTCAACTTATATGCTGTCTATGTACTTTATTTTGTCATCATAAATGCCTCAATGTTTGTTGCATTCACCCTGGCGGTGTTTCGATAAACTTGTCACAACATTTATTTCCGGCCAGAGTTGCATTAATTTTCTCCAAGGTCTGGTATTGATGACTGTAGAGTCGAATAACTGCATAAAGCTTTCTCCAGCACATTCCAAAGATTCTCAATGGGATTAAGGTCTGGACTTTGAAGGTGGTGGCTGATCCATGTGTGAAAACCAGGTCTCATGCTCCCTGAACCATACATTCATTTGAGCTTGATTTATCCTGGCATCATCATCTTGGACAATGGCCGTGCCATCATTGAACAATTTATTTATTTATTTTTCATGATTAAAATCTGGTCATGAATATATTCAGGTCATCAGCTGACCTCATTTTCAAAGCAGATACAGTAACATTGCGGAACCTAGACCTAACCAACAGAAGCAACCCCAGATCATAACACTGCTTCCTACAAGCTTGTACATACAGTACATACAGTACTGTAGTAGGCATTTAGGTGCATCTCATCATGCACTTCCCTTCTTACTTATCGAAAAAATATCGTTATCGCGATAATGGCATGCGCGATAACCATATCGGGAAGAGTTGCGATAAATACTTTATGTGCCAAGCATTTGTGTGTCCAAATTTGACCAATCAGATGGGCCCTTACTATGTTTATACCCGCTTATATCATTATATATATATATATATATATATATATATATATATATATATATATATATATATATATTATTTATATCTTTATACTTAATTCTGTTGCGAACTAACCCCGGATGATCAGAAGACTTAGCGATTAGCCCTTTGTAGCGTGGACGGTAAACCCAAACGCGGAAGCAAGCGAGTAGGCAGGATAACCACGCGAATTAGTCTAAGGACACTCACAGAAGGGGAGCAAGGGAAAAACACAAATTTAACCCGCGTCCTATAAACACACACTTGAATCAGTAAACAATCTGAACCGACATGCACGAACTCGGTGACTAAGCATGTGGTGGTTTGTTTACTCCTCTTGTACTTCCTGGTTCGCGCCCGCATTACTTCCGGGTCCTAGTGCCGGTCGCGGAGTGTGTGTGTGTGAGACAAATTGTATTTTTTTTTTGTTGTTGTTTAATAATATTTATTTTTATTTTTTAAAAACATACAAAACAAAAAAAACAGGCAAGCCAAAGAGAATATTTTGTTTAAAAGATGCTCTTGTTTTAAGACACTATTGATGAAAGTTTTTTGATAAATTTTTGAAAGTAATTCATATTGTGTTGGCAGGTTTATAGTAACAGCAAACCAGAAATCAGAATATCTGCTGAGGGTTTTAAGTCATTCATAGTGTTTTGAAGTCTAAATATTTGCAACTTCCTTGACATATAGTTTCTTTTTAGCCTGAACTAGATTTAATTACATCAGACGAATATCTATTACCTGTTTATTTTAGTATGATCATTACATATAAATAAATAATTAAAAAAAAATAGGCAATAATAATAATAATAAATGCATTTCTCTAGGGAAATGTTATATCGCAAGAAATATCATTATCGCAGTATTCAACAACAATATCGCATATTTTCCTAAAATCGTGCAGCCCTACTTCTTACCCTGATGCACCCATCACTCTGGAACAGGCCAAACCTGGACAAGACCACCAGATCACAAGACCTTTTTCTATTGCTCCAAAGTCCAATCTTTAAGCTTCCTAGCACATTGAAGCACACCTTTTTGTCTGATGATCCTCACTGATACATGGTTTTTTAAGGCCACACAACTGTTTAGTCCTAATCCCTTGAGTTCTCTTCACATTGAGTGGAAATGCTCTTATATATTCTGTATACACTACCGTTCAAAAATTTGGGGTCACTTGCAAATGTCTTTGTTTTTGTTTAGTGATTTATTTTCTACATTCTACAACAATACTGGGGATTTCAAAACTATAAAATAACACATACAGTATGGAATTAGGTAACTTCGTAACAAAAAGAAAAACAACAGTTAGTTGTTATTTTAAGACACAGAGGTCAGCCTTTCTGTAATAGTTCTTGCAAGAACAGTATTGTCAAGTGCATTTGCAAAATCCGTCAAGCACCATAATGAAACCGGCTCTCATGAAGGCCGTCCCAGGAGGGCGAGACCAAAACCTACCTCTGCTGCAGACGAGAAGTTCATTTAGAGTTATCAGCCTGAAAAATGCCCAATTAACAGCACCTCAAATTAGAGGCGTTATGAAGTGTTTACAGAGCAGAAGTAGCAGAAACATCTCAATATCAACTGTTCAAAGGAGATTAATGCATTTTTTGGACGTCTTCAGCATTCATTTACAATGTAGAAAGAAATAAACATCAGGAACTATCATGGAGTTAGAAAGTGATCTAAAACTTTTGAACAGTATATTTCCAAGTATTTTAATGTCTACTCTATAAAGGGTTAACATATTATAAATGAAAATGTGGATATACAGTATACTAAAATTTTTAGTTTGTTCTTACTAAATTATTTGTTGGTTTGCTTCCTTCCAAATAAATGGAAGATTTTATTATTATTATTACTACAGAAAGGCAACAAGAGTAAGAGAGAAAGTAAGAACGAAAGAAAACAGAGCAAAAAAGGAGAGAGAAAGACAGATAAAGTAAAAATGAAAGGAATGAAAAAATGAGAGATGTAAAAAAATGAAAGATATAACAGGAAGAGTAAGTAAGAACTGATGACAGTACGTAAGAAAGAAAGAAAGAAAACGTGAGAAAAGAAAAGGCAACTTTTTGCTCAAAAGAATCTGTAAACTTTTGCATGCTTCTACAGTACAGTATATGTATTAGTCTACCTCTCTTCCTCTGCTTTCTTCCTGCTCTCTCTCTCTCTCTCTCTCTCCCTCTCTCTTCCTTCCCATCACACTGACTCCTGATCCATATCTCCTCGCATCTGACTATCTCAGATCAGCTGGGCTATTGTTCATTGTTTCGCCGCGGTCTCCGAGGCAGCAGTGGGACCAATTAAGGTGCTGTGCCACCAAAGCCAGAGTTCCATTGAACAGAAAAAGCAGCAGATCGATTCTAAGAGCAGTGAAGGCGACGAACTGGAGAGTTCTCCTCCGCGGTGTCAATTTGTACGAGTTTATACGTTTTTCAGAAGTTTATTTTTGACTTTTAATGAAATATGGCCGGAAGTGATGTGATGCAGCTGACGAGACCAGGCAAGGTCATGTCTCGCGTTGTGGATTTGGAATAATTTAAATGCTGTTTCTTCTGAGCTGGAAGTTTATTGAAGCAGAAAAGAGGATGGTGTTCATCAAGGAGGAGAAAATGCATGCTGATGTTCTGCAAGCTGTAGTTCGGTTAATATTTAATAGTTGTTCAATTATTCAGCTGAGACCGTCTTAAGTTTTCAGACTTATTTTAATGATGTGTTGAAGTTTGGTTAGTTTTCATTAGGGCTCTAAAGTAGTACAGCTGTGAAACCCTGTAGCATTCCAAATATTTGTATCTGTAATCTGTAATCATCTTCAGGCCTGACACCAGACGGTGCAGATGCCAGACGTTCCTTGCTGTTGTTAGATCATTTATTGCAAGAGCTCCAAAACTGTGGGATGTTCTTCTGTTTCATTTTCAAATCTCAGTCTTCACGGTAATAAACAAGGTTTTTGTTTGTACTGCAAGCTTCATATCTGATTACCTGCAACATAAACCTTTCTAATTAGCATGGGAAAAACAAACTGCGTTGTGCATCTACAGTACATGTATGTGTATCCAAAGCTCTATCTGTATCTTTATCACAATCTGTAGAATCTCTATGTATCGCTATCAGTCCTCAATTTGTGGCTCTATGTGTATCTCTGTCTGTATCCGTATCTTTATCTGTATTTCTATTTGTATCTAAAGCTTGAGCTGTATCTCCATTTATACCGTATCATTATCTATATCTCTATTTTATATCTATTAGTATCCATACAGTAGCTCTATTTGCATCTCTATCTATAGCCCAATCTGTATCTATACACTATCTGTATCTCCATTTGTATCTGCAGCTCTATCTCTATCCACTGTTCGATCTGTCTCTCTATCTGTTTCACTGTCTGTTTCTGGTTGTATATCTTTTTAACTATCTGCCTTTCTGTAGGTATCACTATCCCTATCTGTAGCTCTATATGTAAAAGCATCCGTGCCTTTATCTCAGTTTGTAGATTTACAGTATCTGTAAATCTTTCTTTAATTGTATTCTTGTCTCTATCTTTATCTGCATCAAGTTGTATCGAGCTGTATCTGTATTTCTGTATATTTAATTCTGTATCTCTATCTTTATCTGAATCTCTATCTGTGTCTGTATCTCTAGCTGTATCTGTATTTTTGTGTCTGTATCTTCATTTCTATCTGTATCTCTATCTGTCTCTACTAGTAGCTCTGTCTGAATCTGTATCTGTCTCTTTCTCTATTTGTATATCTAATCATTTATAACATATTATTTATTCCTAATAAATTACGTCTCTGTAATCAGTTACACACTCCACCCTACTTTCCACATCCCCTTGTATGTGTGTGTGTGTGTGTGTGTGTGTGTGTGTGTGTGCGCCGTGTGAAACACCGCTTGCTTTGTGAACATCTGTTAACGTATCGTAACTCTTTATCTCTACGCATTTTCTCCCTGTTCCATTTACAATACATCACGCAAATTATGCTCAGTGACTGCATTTACAAACACCATTAACTCGGGTTTGTGGACGGTCTCATTTTTTTTTTTTTTTTTTTTTGCTTTTAATGCTCAGAAATAAACGTCATGACCAGCATAAAGTTTTGTAAATGCAGCTATTTTTTTTTTTTCACAATCTGAAATTCCATATCGCCCGGGATGTTTTACAATGCTGCCAAAAACATACATAAGCATTCACTTAGACACACACACACACATGCTGTAATGGCTCCTCAGAGAACCGGAGGAAAGTGCTTCTTCAGCATGCGTTAATGGAGCAGATTGGTGCCTGCTCTGTAATGAGCGCCTCACTCCCCCTCGCTCTGCGTGTGTGTATTGTTCCCGCGCTCACAGGTCAACGCTGTCACCGCTGTAATCGTATCGCTACGACTCTCTTCTGCTTATTATTTTGCTGCCAGCCATTTTGTTTATTGTCCAGCTCTTAAAAGCCCACCCTGCCCCCTTACCCACACCCCCGCCTGACCCCGGGCCACCTAGCGTACATGGTTTTGGGATCAATACAGGGCTGCACTTAAGTAGATTTGTTGCTGCAGCTTTGAGGATGTGGGGCAAAGGAAAGCGTTTCTCCACGTTCCAGGGACTCTGCGCTGTCAACCGCCCGTGCCGGAGCATTCCGAGATGGATGATATCCGTACTGTCTGGAGATTCCCAGTCAGAGCATTGCGATGCCAGTTTCATCTCAGTTGATTCCCATCCATGCAGAAGCACTTGTACAGAATTACAGTACAAATCACATGATGACATTGTGTAAAGACATAGTTACATTTCACACACTTTTCACACGTAGTGTACATTTCTTTCAATTTTTATTTCTTTAATTTAATTTTAATTCTTACACATCTTACATAATAACATGTACTGTAGTCAGTGTGTTTATTTTCCCTGCTTTTTTAATAATCCAGGAGTTTCCTTTTTATTTTATTTTTTATACAATCACCACCAAACCAGGCCTACTGTATATGATCTCAAGAAATTAAGGATGCAAAATTGCAAAGGGATTTTTGATTTCTCAAACGGTTCAGCCGTAGTGATGCCTTAAACTTGTGCCAAAAAGTGGCTAATAACTTCTTGAGTGACATTACACTGAGTGACATCATAGTGTGATGTGTTTTTTTCTGGAGATCTTAACATGCTCAAAAAGCACACAGGTTGTTTGGTATGCCTGGTTGGCGATGGCACAGGTGCTTGGGCCCGATCATCGTTGCTTTGCAGCTATATTTTTGATTATTCAACTATTTTTAATTTATTTTCATTTATATTGTTTTTTTATTTTTCACCTTCAATTTTTTTTACATATTGTAAAATTTTTATTTTACAAAAAGTTTTTATAAAAATTTTTATTCTTTATTTTTCACATAAATATTTTAAAATTTTGTTATTTTCACATGTTTATATTTTAGATTTTTTATTCTTATTTATTTGTTGCAATTTATAGCTGATTCATTCTTTATATGTATTTTTTAAACCTATGCATTTCTTTTTATGGTAATTCCTTACATATGTACTTTTCAGAATTTAATCTTTGACACAGTTACAAAGAAATAACTTATTTACTTTATTTTTATGTGTGATTATTTGTACAATACCTTTATATGTACAGTACATGTCTTTTTCCTGATAAATGTTTCACATTTTTTTTTTTTTTTTTTCATGTTTTTTTCCCCTTAATTTGTTCATTTTCATGCTGTTTAATATCTGTTACTTATATACTATTTTTTATATTCATTTGTTAATGTGTTCATGTGTTTTTATATTGTTGTTTTACACATATAATGTTGTTCATTTTTCATTTTATACATTATTTTTATGTTAACAAATACATACACACACACACACACACATATACATTAGATTAGAATTTTATCATTATTTTTTATATATAATGTATATTTGTATCATTTTTACACATAATTAATATATTTTCACATGTTACTTTTTCACAGATATTTCACATGAGGTCACATGTTTGCTCAGGCTATTTCTGGGTTTAATGTTGAATTTCATGTCATTAAACATGTGAAATGTGTGTGAGTTTTCCATGGTCAGTTTGAGGTCATTACTTGGACACAACTGGAGTCCATCTACTCCTTGGTCATAAAACTGAAGTGCGTGTGTGTGTGTGTGTGTGTGTGTGTGTGTGTGTTTGGGTGTGTGTGTCTGACCAAAGAGGCCAACCCCAGGGACACCGACACTGACCAAACGCATCCTCTGATGCTCGTCTTGACCCCCAGTTCATTACTAAGCTTTGCATTTACTTTACTGCCTTCGCCATCCATATAAGGATGTGTGTATATATGTGTGTGTGTGTGTGTGTGAGTGTTTCTATTTGATAATTCTGTGAAGGACGAATACCAGACACTCCAACATACTTCAGCTGAGTAGCCCGCGGTTGTGATTAGCGCATATCCCTGTCCTCTGTAAAGAGGAGGATTAGAGAAAAATCGGGCCGTAATCGTTCACCATCTTGGGTTTCATCCAAACCCCAAGTGCATGACGAGAGCGCGCTGAAGAACAACAGAGTGTAAATGAGCACAACACCCTCTCGTCTCACTCAGAATTAACACTCATTAAACTCGCTCTGTCTGTCTTGCTGAGCGTGCCAAACCCTTACGACAGGCAGTAAGAGGGGTGCAGTGAAGCTTTATTAAAAGAAACCAGTGCAAACAAGCCAGAAGGACAAAACAATACCCAAGCCATGGATAGGCAAACACTCGGGGTAACTTTTTATAACATCATTGTTTCCACTGTGGCTCCTGAGTCTGGCAGTCCATAAATAACCCAACTAGCTAGAACCAGCATGACCAGTTAGAACTAGCCTGAACAACTACCATGTTGAATTTACCAGTTACTGTAGACCCTTGGCCTACCAGCAAGAACAAGTCCATCTGTAAATGTACTAACCAGCTAGCACCAACCTGACATAGTTATCCTGACTAGAGAGAATTGTCTATAACTAGCCTAACTCTAATTCGAGATCTTAATAAATCTAAAGTTGACTTTACTGGGGATAATTAGCCTGACTGTCTATAATTAACCTGACTAGCTTGAACGAGTCTGTGTTTTCATAATGATTCCGACTGTATATTTACTGCCTGTCCATCTATAATTAGCCAGATCCCAGCTTACAATTTAGATTCGAACTATGTAATCAGTGATATTGTTATTATTATTATTATTATTATTATTATTATTTGAGGTTGAAGTCCATGTCTGTGTGTCTTTCTGTACAGCAGAACTCGCTGTCTAACTTATTAATACAAAGAAATCGTCTCGGGTTACTGTGCGGTAACCCTGTTCCCTGTAAAGGCGGGAACGAGATGCTGCGTGAAAACGCTATGGGAACCATTTGTCCTCTTGCCAGTTGTGAAGCATGTGTGCAAACACGCCAAATTTTTTGGCTATATATAACCTCGGTCAGGTGACGTCATCTGATTAGACGCAGCCTCAGGTTATAAATACTAGTGAGCCGGCGACAAACCTCAGATTAATTTGTCTGAACGGACGTCCGGTCACGTGGTAGTGCGGCATTAGGACGCAGCATCTCGTTCCCGCCTTTTTAGGGAACAGGGTTACAGCACAGTAACCCGAGACGTTCCCTTTCAAAGGCTTTCTCTCGATGCTGCGTGAAAACACTATGGGAACAAGAATACCAACGCCGCCGCACTACAAGTGTCTGGACCCTAAGGTTGTGTAGCGTGTGCGCACAAAGCCGAGAAGGTCTCAGAACTATGCCTGGGCAGCTAACTCGGGGACCGTGAGCCCGGAGTAGCATGAACATCCAGATTATAAATGTAAGAAATGTGTGCTGGGAGGACCAACCCTTCGCGCCACACAATTGCTGCAGGGGATACCTCCTGCTGGTGCAGACTGGGACGATCACCCTGGTTGGGTGAGCCCTGCTTCCCAGAGGCGAAGTGAACCCACGCGCCTCATAGGGGAGGGCAATATGCATCTCTCACCCAGTATAGTGGCGCTCTGACTTATGCCACTGGCTGGTGCGGTGGACGTAAATATAAAGAGCATGTACTGGACAGTAAGTGAAGTTTCTCCTGCTCCGAGGCTGTAAAAGGCGGAGGACAGAAGGCTTCAAACAATGCTTTTAGGTGCATCCTGCAGAAACTCCAGCACTGAAGCAATTCAGCAGTGGACTGGGTCTACCCGCTTAGCAATACTTGCTGCAGGGGAATACCCCTTGCTAGTGCAATAGATGAGGCGATCCCCTGGTTGAATGAGCCCTGATTCCTAGAGGCGAAGTGAGTCCACACGCCTTATAGGAGAGGGCAAAGCATCTCTCGCCCAGTATAATGGCGCTCTGACTTACGCCACTAGCTGATGCGGTGGACGTAAATCTGAAGAGCACATACCGGACAGTAAGTGAAGTTTCTCCTGCTCCAAAGCTGTAAAGGGTGGAGGACAGAAGGCTTCAAACAATGCAGTTAAGTACATCCTGAGGGTACTAGGGCACAAGCCCAAGGACAAGCTTTTCCTGCAGAAGCTCCAGCACTGAAACATTTCGGCAGTGGACTGGGTCTACCTGCTTAGCACACACTTGCTGCAGGGGAATACCTCTTGCTAGTGCAATAAATGAGGCGATCCCCTGGTTGAATGAGCCCTGATTCCTAGAGGCGAAGTGAGCCCACGCGCCTCATAGGAGAGGGCATCTCTCATGATGCGGTGGACGTAGATCTGAAGAGCACAAGCTGGATACAGCAAGTAAAGTCTCTCCTGCTCCGAAGCTATAAGCGCGGAGGACAGAAGGCTTCAAAAGCAATAGGGTGCCTGTTGGGTTTATAGAGCTTTCGGAAGATAGTTGAGAGAGGATGCAGTTACGTACGTCCTGAGAGTAGTAGGGCACAAACCCGAGGACGGAAACTCCAGCACTGAAACAATTCGGCAGTGGACTGGGTTTACCTGCTTAGCAGACACTTGCTGCAGGGGAATACCTCTTGCTAGTGCAATAGATGAGGCAATCCCCTTGGTTGAAGTGAGCCCATGCGCCTCATAGGAGAGGGCAATAGCATCTCTCATCCAAAACATGTAGAAGCTGCTCTGACATACGCCACTAGCTGATGCGGTGGACGTAAATCTGAAGAGCAGTAAAGGCGAAGCATTTCTTGCAAGGCAAGAGGTCCACCTTGCTACAGTACATGAAATTTCTCCCTGACTTCTTCGGAGTGGGGTTTCCATTCCCCGTGTGTCAGAGATAGACTGGACAGTACTACTGCTCCCGCATCCATGCTGGAATGTACAGTGGTGTGAAAAACTATTTGCCCACCTCCTGATTTCTTATTCTTTTGCATGTTTGTCACACAAAATGTTTCTGATCATCAAACACATTTAACTATTAGTCAAAGATAACACAAGGAAACACAAAATGCAGTTTTTAAATGAGGGGTTATATTATTCAGGGAGAAAAAAAATCCGAACCTACATGGCCCTGTGTGAAAAAGTAATTGCCCCCTGAACCTAATAACTGGTTCGGCCACCCTTAGCAGGAATAACTGCAATCAAGCGTTTGCGATATCTTGCAACGAGTCTTTTACAGCGCTCTGGAGGAATTTTGGCCCACTCATCTTTGCAGAATTGTTGTAATTCAGCTTTATTTGAGGGTTTTCTAGCATGAACCGTCTTTTTAAGGTCATGACTTAACGCTCACAACAAGTTGAAGAAAAATGATCTGATGTTTGTCGCCGGCTCACTAGTATTTATAACCTGCGGCTGCGTCTAATCAGATGACGTCACCTGACCGAGGTTATATATAGCCAAAAAATTTGGCGTGTCTACCAAAAAATCCTGAAGGAGAATGTCCGGCCATCTGTTTGTCAACTCAAGCTGAAGCGATCTTGGGTGCTGCAGCAGGACAATGACCCAAAACACACCAGCAAATCCACCTCTGAATGGCTGAAGAAAAACAAAATGAATACTTTGGAGTGGCCTAGTCAAAGTCCTGACCTGAATCCTATTGAGATGTTGTGGCATGACCTTAAAAAGGCGGTTCATGCTAGAAAACCCTCAAATTAAGCTGAATTACAACAATTCTGCAAAGATGAGTGGGCCAAAATTCCTCCAGAGCGCTGTAAAAGACTCGTTGCAAGATATCGCAAACGCTTGATTTCAGTTATTCCTGCTAAGGGTGGCCCAACCAGTTATTAGGTTCAGGGGGCAATTACTTTTTCACACAGGGCCATGTACAAGGTTTGGATTTTTTTTCTCCCTAAATAATATAACCCCTCATTTAAAAACTGCATTTTGTGTTTACTTGTGTTATCTTTGACTAATAGTTAAATGTGTTTGATGATCAGAAACATTTTGTGGAGGGGGCAAATAGTTTTTCACACCACTGTAGATAAACGTCTGAAACCAGCATGACACTCCAGTATGACTCTAATCTTTTATCAGTTATAACAATCTTACAATCTCACAGTGCTCACGTGTCCAATATAGCAAGGACATTGCTATTGCGTGACATCTTGAATGTTATCTTTAGCGCTGTATAATAGCACCATTATCCTGATTGCAAATCAAGTACATGCTTTCGTAAACATGTTAAGAGCTTTCGTTTCTGACCTTGGTTCTCATGAGCAGAGAGAACGTCCTGTTCACTTTCATCTTCAGTGTCTGGTCTTTCGTTCTCCTCAGACACGTGCTTCATCTGTTGATAAAATATGCAACTGTGGCTCTTTATTCAAGCGGCACATGAGTACATAGAGTTTGAACAAATTATTCCAGTCTACTCTAGTTGGGTTTAAAAGCAGGAGATGTGAGATACAGGCTGATGCAAATGCTTTAAATGAAAGAGGTTAAATTTGGTAAGGGTGCTCCTTAATACCCGATCTAAGTAAGAAAGTTTGTCTTTAGACACAGTTTAAAGGGCAGTGTATGAGGAAGATTTGTGAAGGAATGTTACAAATACTATATCTTTATCACCAGGGGATTTGCATCTGAATCCCAGTACCTCAGCTATGTTGGCCAATGGAGTTTAACTGGATGGGTGGGTAACTGCAGAAAGTGCCTCTAACAATACGCTGGAGTTTTCTGCCTTCACATAATACAATAACCACAACGGATATACAGACCATATGAAATGTACTGTACAGCGCTGTAAAGTTTTTCATATTTTCACCGCTCGCCATTAGTGATGGGTCATTCATGAACGATTTGTTCTTTTTGAATGAGTCTTTAACGTGACTCAGAAGAATGAGTAGTCTCAGAGAGTGATTCGTTCATTTTCTACTTGGCGCGAAAGCGCAAAGCATTGCAAAATCTCCATACGTTATGTACAGGAAACAAAAATGAGTAGTTACCTTTGAGTCTTCTAGTCCAAATCTTTTGTTCTTTTGTCACGTGACTCCCATAGACGCTATGCAGTGCAGTGCACAGAATTGAGCGGTTCTTCCCAATGAGTCTTCTAGTCTGAGTCGTTGGACAAAAAAACAAATGACTCGGACCAGAGATATGAGAGGTGACGTACTGTGTTGGTGGTCTGTTTATTGAAATTGTAACAATTTATGTAACTTTTTATTTCTGATCAAAAGAATGAAATGAACTAAATGACTCAATAAAAAAATTGTTAATTTTAATAAACGTGATTCAAAGAACCGAGTCACTAAAATGATCCAAACTGTCTTTCACGCGCTGCCAGTTCGCCTGCTAGCTAACTTGTTTCGGTCTGTGACTTAATATGACGACTGGGAATGTAAAACTAACAGGTTAAAGGGGCATATCGCCACCTATGGGCCAATAAATCGATTTCCTTGCTGTGTTTGATTAATAGGATAAGGACAGTAGTCCAGTTAAGTCATATAGTCGCGCTATAACTATAGTTCAACTTAACTGTGCGTGCAACATACAGTACAGTACCATTGACCCCAGTGGATGAGGCTACCCATTAAGGAATCGAACCCTGGACTTCATTGTGAAATGGGGAGATACTATCACTATACTAATGCTAATATGAATGATTAGCACAACCTTCTAATGATAACCTTTTAGAATATTACAAAATTTGAAAGTGAATGAATATCTGGTGCATTCTTTTAAAGTTGCAAGCAAACAGTTTCTCCAAATGTATACAGTATATCTAACTTTCCCGTAACGTTAAGGTAACATTACACGTTTAAGAACTTATTATTGAATTAGATTTCCATTTGGACAGGTTTCGAATGCTAGTCTGAGGCAGGTTTTCTCTTTATTTCGTCTTATACTCAGGAGAAAAAGATCTTCTTTTTTTTTGTCCTTGGAATAACCACCTGCTTGGTGAAAAAAGCCAGCCATCTGTCAGTGTTGGAGAAACATAACTGGATAGAGACACTGAGAACATTCTGGGTAGCATGTCTGACACATTAGACAGTGTACTTTCATACTTTTTAGCATGCATGAGTTAGCAGGAATGAATTGTGTGAAATATGTGACATATTATCACGGAAAAATTGAGAGGGAAAGTTCAGCAATGCAGTCGAGCTATCTCCAGAGTGTAACACTGAGACAGAGTATTTTAATATTCTAACATATGTGAAAGCAACACACCACAATGTTGACAGATGAGATCATAAAATGTGGAAGCGAGATTTTTTTTTATTATTATTTATTTATTTTTTTATTTTTATTTCTTTTGACAGAGACACAAACATGTCTGATGGATATGATTCAGTGGGAGCTGGAGAGCAGCTTAATGGAGTGGAGGAGATGAAAGGAGAGAAGAGATCTACTGTTATTTAGTGCAGTCTGGTGTTCAGAAATGGATATCTGGTAGTAAGATGGAGTCAGGATCTCATCAACATCATCATCATCACCATATACTGTAAAGTACAGTTATGACTTCATCACCTCCAGGGTCGAGGGTTCGATTCCTCTCACTGGTCAATGTGTGTAGTGTCTCCTCCCATAGTACATAGATGCAGAGTAGACTGTATGTGCAGTGTGACTGTGTGTGAGTGAGTAAGTGTGTGTGAGCTTGTGTGCCCTATGATGGATTGGCACCCTGTCCAGGTGCCAATTAAATACACCTAATGATTTTATGATTCACCAAAATTTGTTACATCACTAAGCAAGTAACATTTATCAACTGACATTCCGTTAGTGGTTTAAAGAGTCCATAATTTTTTATTTATTTATTCTTTTTTTTCGACACTCAATTTCAGAGTGTGTGTCCCTCAAGAGAACAGCAGAGCTGAGCAGCAACCTAGGGGAGGGAAAGGAAAATCTTTTTGGCTTGTTTAAACCCCAGCCAATACAAACATGAAACGAGGACAAAAAAACAAGGAATTACATGTACAGTGGTAAGTTGTTATACAAATGCCTCTCCTTAAGAATCTTCACCTTAAGAATTAAAATTTTGTCTCTGCATACAATTTATTATTATTTGGTTTACCATTTTGTGCAAGAATTAGTGAAGACAGTGTCATGGATACCAAAAATGTTATCAAGGACGGTAGCAAGACGGAAAGGGAGTCACTTACAGTTTAGTTTTTAAAACAGCCAGTGACGAGAGGAATCATAAATTAAAGTTAAGTGAGGTTTAATGTCTATTTATTTAATTCTTTACCTTATTCACATGTATTTTCTAAATGTTTTGACAGTTTTTATTTGCAAAAATATGATTATTGTGTTTCTAAATTGGTTATATTTTTGTGTGGCTAGAACGGATTTTCTGCATTTACATTATTTCCTATGGGACAATGCGTTTCGCTATACGGATTCCACCTTAAGAAGTCGCGTCCAGAACAGATAAAATTCGCATAACAAAGTATCACTGTATTTTGTTTCCTTTTGTTTTTACACACACACACACGTGTAAATGTCTTAAAATTACTAAACAGTAAATTTTCCAAATTGCATCCACTTCACGAGCAACAACTAACTAGCGAATTCCAAACAGATCTTAAGAAGGCTGAGTCTTTTCATTAAACTAAATTTCTGTATGATTCTCTTAATGGTAGAAAGTGAGATTTTAAGATTCCCAGCTGTTTGTATCTGATTGAAAATTGGACAAAGCAGACATCTCTTTGGAATCATCACTTCTAGACATGAGTCTCAATCAATTGAAGAAAAAAAAGTAGCTGTGAGCACAGTTCATAATTTTGGTGCACACATTTAACTATGTGCATAAAACTATGGGGGTCTGTATAAGTCTTGTTTACTTTGAAAAAATAAATCATGCAAAACTGTAAAAGTAGAATTAAAGCTGTTTTCTCTCTCGCTCTCTCTTTGGCCCCATTTCTTTTATTTGATACATTTCTTTTAGTTGCTCTCTTCTCTACCCTGTGCTCTAGTTTTTATGCTCTTCCCTCGTTTATCTTCTCTCTCTCTCTCTCTCTCTCTCTCTCTCTCTCTCTCTCACACACACACACACACACACACACACACACACACACTCCTGGTCTATCTGAGCCCACAGACGGTCTGAGTGTTTGTTTGGGTTGTTCCAGCTCCTCTATTTGGCCTCCAGTAGGGAGGACAGGAAACTGGCGTGTAATTACTGAGAGAGGGTTATTTAAAGCAGACGTACATGCTTAAAAGGCATTTAATGATGGATGTAACTGTGCCTGAGGCGCTGGGATCACACACTCAGCCCGACCTGATAAGATGCTTTAAAAAATATTTAAAAATGCATTCCAGTCTCTCGACCTAATCTTTCACTTCATTTATTCAGCTTTTTGATGTATTTCGCTCTCTATCTTTCTCCCGTCTATCTGACTATGGTCAGCTCTCGGGGTGGGCTGTGCCAAATTCTGAGGATTATATTAATCGGAATTTGAAGCTAATCAAGGGATTTGTTGATTGAAATCTTAAAAAAAAAAAAAAAAAAAGTTGGACATGGAACAATTCAGCAATTAAAATCCCAACTGATTAAAGAATTGGATTATTTCTAATTAACACTATTGCGCTTCCGTTCTGAGTCAAACTAAACATTGTGTTTCCTTTGTTCTCTGGAGTGTATAGTGTATTTATACAGAGCCGTGCAAAAGTTTTGGCACCCATGGTTAATGTTACTGTAAATAGATAAACAAGCGGAAAATCAATTGCACAAAGTTAAAAGCAACATTTTTCTTTAATATTTTATGCCATATAGCTTTTTTCTTTCCATATTTCACTATTTTTAAATATCAGATGGTAGGTTTCTCGAATGCCATGCAGAAGGGCCTGGGTTCAATTCCCACCCAATGCCCAAACCCCAGCCACTGGATGAATGGGATAAAATGTGGGGTTGCATCAGAAAGGGCATTCAGAGTTAAAACCTCTTGCCAAGTTGTTTGTGGACCGGATGATCCGCTGTAGCGACCCCTTGATGGGAGCAGCCTAAAAGACTAACAACACTAATTTTTTATATAAATTGGGCTTTCTGTGCTCTCTGCTTGAACAGTACTTAGTAACATTACTTGTGGCAAGTATCACAGCTTGTAAACACTTCTTGTAGCCAATTTTGCCCATTCTTACTAACAAAAATCTTCCTGTTTGATGACATCCTTGTACTCACCGTTCTTTTGAGATCTGTTCACACATTTCTGATGATACTAAGGTCAGGGGCTCATACGAGCCATGCCAAACCTTCGCTCAAACTCCATTGGGGATTTGAGGTGTGTTTGAGATCAGTGTCCTTGTGGAAAAGGCGGCATCTTTCCATCTTAAGCATTTTACAAACATTTGCTTCTACTGTAATATTTTTTTTCTATTAATGAAATGTTTCTCTTGTCACTGGCTGCAACATACTGTATGTATAAAACATGATCCATGCAGTACACTCCTAAAGGGACATTGCCGGTTTTTCTTTCCAAGTCTGTCTTAAATATGACAAAAAATTCCAGTTAACCAGGAAGTTAAGGCTCTAGGGTGTTAATTTGAAGAATTTCAAGCTCTGCCCCATACTACCCAGACACTGCATAAAGCCCAAATAAAATGGAAGGGGTTGTGCCATGAATGGCATCCGGCATAAAAACCTCTGCCAAACAATGTGTGGATCAGATGCTCCGCTGTGCGACCCCTTGACGAGAGCAGCTGAACGAACGTTTCTTCCAGTTAGTCATACAGCCAGCTCGAGTGAAACCAAAACCTGTTTAAATTGTAATAAATACACTGTACTGTTTAAAGATACCTACACAGTTTATCTCAGTGGGGCTGCAGACACGTCATATGAGTCTCAGCTGAACTTTAGAATGCATTTCTGCATGGAATGCATTTCTGAAAGGATTGTGAAATGAGTGAAAAACTTCACGGTCAATGCACTAAGCAGAAAACTTTATAACAGCCAACACCTATTGCGATGTATATGCATTATATGCGTTTATATAAGTTAGACTTGAAAAAGAATCTTAACTATCATTTTAATAATCTTTAAATGTTCTCTTCATGAAATTCATGCACTCTTTTTCTCCAAACATGGCCAAAAGTTCCTAGTTTAAATTCCCCAGTCTACAGGATTTGTTTCCAACATGCATCAGGCTTGTTAAAATGTTCTTTTGCAAACATATGATGCTAGACTTGGTGGTGAGGGAACAATAAAGATTTTCTTCTGATAAATCTTCCATGCAGGTCACATGTTTGCAGGGGAACAACGCACCAGAGTCTGTTAAATCTTCCTGAAGGTCTTTAGCAGTCAAAAAGGAATTTTAGTTTCCTTTCTAGTAACCCTACAACCAGTTGTCATTGAATGATTTTTGATGGTCTTCTAGACCTCAACTATCTGCTATTATCTTATACAGTAGGTTTATTCTAATTTTTTTGTGGGCACCAGTTAGCTTGGTTTTCAGGATGGAAACCAAGATCAGATGGCTACTGATTGTTTAGATGCGGTTTAAGCTTATAAAGCTTTGAGTTTTGCATCACCTGGCTTTTTCTACTGATGATTGTTCACAAGTCAATTAAGGTCTGAGAGACTAAATCTGTTGGGACACCCAAACTTAAACATAATGCTTTGTTCTTTTATTTCAGTCTTGAATTATATATGTACAGGTATATAGCATACAGTGGTGTGAAAAACTATTTGCCCCCTTCCTGATTTCTTATTCTTTTGCATGTTTGTCACACTTAAATGTTTCTGCTCATCAAAAACCGTTAACTATTAGTCAAAGATAACATAATTGAACACAAAATGCAGTTTTTAAATGAAGGTTTACGTTATATAGGGAGAAAAAAAAATCCAAATCTACATGGCCCTGTGTGAAAAAGTGATTACCCCCCTTGTTAAAAAATAACATAACTGTGGTTTATCACACCTGAGTTCAATTTCTGTAGTCACCCCCAATCCTGATTACTGCCACACCTGTTTCAATCAAGAAATCACTTAAATAGGAGCTACCTGACACAGAGAAGTAGACCAAAAGCACCTCAAAAGCTAGACATCATGCCAAGATCCAAAGAAATTCAGGAACAAATGAGAACAAAAGTAATTGAGATCTATCAGTCTGGTAAAGGTTATAAAGCCATTTCTAAAGCTTTGGGACTCCAGCGAACCACAGTGAGAGCCATTATCCACAAATGGCAAAAACATGGAACAGTGGTGAACCTTCCCAGGAGTGGCCGGCCGACCAAAATTACCCCAAGAGCGCAGAGACAACTCATCCGAGAGGCCACAAAAGACCCCAGGACAACATCTAAAGAACTGCAGGCCTCACTTGCCTCAATTAAGGTCAGTGTTCACGACTCCACCATAAGAAAGAGACTGGGCAAAAACGGCCTGCATGGCAGATTTCCAAGGCGCAAACCACTTTTAAGCAAAAAGAACATTAAGGCTCGTCTCAATTTTGCTAAAAAACATCTCAATGATTGCCAAGACTTTTGGGAAAATACCTTGTGGACCGACGAGACAAAAGTTGAACTTTTTGGAAGGTGCGTGTCCCGTTACATCTGGTGTAAAAGTAACACAGCATTTCAGAAAAAGAACATCATACCAACAGTAAAATATGGTGGTGGTAGTGTGATGGTCTGGGGTTGTTTTGCTGCTTCAGGACCTGGAAGGCTTGCTGTGATAGATGGAACCATGAATTCTACTGTCTACCAAAAAATCCTGAAGGAGAATGTCCGGCCATCTGTTCGTCAACTCAAGCTGAAGCGATGTTGGGTGCTGCAGCAGGACAATGACCCAAAACACACCAGCAAATCCACCTCTGAATGGCTGAAGAAAAACAAAATGAAGACTTTGGAGTGGCCTAGGCCAAGTCCTGACCTGAATCCTATTGAGATGTTGTGGCATGACCTTAAAAAGGCGGTTCATGCTAGAAAACCCGCAAATAAAACTGAATTACAACAATTCTGCAAAGATGAGTGGGCCAAGATTCCTCCAGAGCGCTGTAAAAGACTCGTTGCAAGTTATTGCAAACGCTTGATTGCAGTTATTGCTGCTAAGGGTGGCCCAACCAGTTATTAGGTTCAGGGGGCAATTACTTTTTCACACAGGGCCATGTAGGTTTGGATTTTTTTTTCTCCCTAAATAATGAAACCCCTCATTTAAAAACTGCATTTTGTGTTTACTTGTGTTATCTTTGACTAATATTTAAATTTGTTTGATGATCAGAAACATTTTGTGTGACAAACATGCAAAAGAATAAGAAATCAGGAGGGGGGCAAATAGTTTTTCACACCACTGTAGCTGTATATAGTATATCTATAGATCGATCAATAGATTTGTATTTTTTTAAGTAAAACTAGGATAAAACTAGTCATTTTAAAACCTGGTAAATAAAATTCAATTATGAGAATAATATATATTAACAACAATGAAACAATGTATATCATCTTTTTTTTAATGTAATGTTATGTTGTCAGTTTTGTTATTTGTTACGCAACATTTGTGCAAAATTAATCAAGGAAATGTTTATTTGCTCTGTAATCAGCATTAAAGCTTTATCTTTCTTTTTCCACCTCATCTCTTCTGTATAAGTTATTTTTTCTTATTCTAAAGCATGGAGTCTGCGTGGCATGTTGTACGGGTTTGATTAATTAGTTGTTGTGTTATTGGGACTAGGCCAGGCTGTATGGGGATGGCAGGTGCAGCTGTTTACACACTCAGCCGATGAAGACTTTTTCTCCTGGGTGAAGAGCTGAAGATCTGCTCCAGTAACGAGCTGCAACTCGCTTCCTCCGTCTGCCGGAGGAGAGCACTCTTTCATCAAAGAGGCAGGAATCTCTTTAGGGAAAGAGAGCTATGGAGGAACAGAGTGTAACCATCAGATAACTTAATATTAAGTGAAGTTACACTAATTAGAGGTTATCGTTACAAGAAGAAGGACTTTTTTTCTTTCTTTTTTTTCCTTTTTGGATGAATTGAGACCTAGAGGCGTTGTAATCCTGTCTAGAAGATCAGACACTTTACACTACTGTGTTCAGATGGAAAGAATGTGTCAATCAAATGTTTTAGTAATTTAATTTATATTCATTTTATTAATATTAATGTAATATTTATTTTTACTTGTTTATGTCTGAAATCTAAAATAAAAAAAAAGAAGAAGAAAGAAACATAAATTTCGTTCCACTTTTCGTTTTTTCCGGATTAGATTCCCACCGTGGCTTGGCGTACCTGACTCTTCCATCCTGACACCAGAGCTCACCTGTGTACTCAGCTTTGAATTATGGGACAATTACCCAGCAGGCTTAGCCCATTTCCCCTCTGTCATTATAGCAAGGAGCGGTAATAAAGCCGCTGGTTCTCTACATTCTCTCCGACATCCTCCTACCCCGCTACCGCCCCCACCGACCCCCACCCACAGAATCACAGGTGGGAAACAGCTTGCCTCTATAGTGGTTTCAGCCCCTATTGCCTCCATGGGAGGGTTAATGGCATGGGGGTGGACTATTCTTTTTGGATGGGACGTGGTTAAAAATGGGAGAACATCCTAACAACGAACCATAGTCAAGGATGGTTAAAGAGCTTGGTTGCACAGTTTTTTTTTTTTTCCTATTTAGTGCAGAAGTTGTTGACCTTCAGGCTTAGCTTGGCGACCGTTCTGTGATGTTTTAATGTGGATAGAATTATCAGGTGCTCTTTGTCGTAAACAGTGCTTGGTTTCCCAGACAAATCATGATGATCATCCAGACAATCACTGACCTAACCTGCTTGTGGAGAGGGGAGGGGAGAGAGGGAGGGAGGGCTTGAGGAATGGAGGAAGGGTTTTATACTGAGCAAATGAGAACTAGACGTTCTGGAGAAGATGAACAGTAGTAATGTGCTTGTGGATTGGAGGGTGGAGTAATAAGAAAAAGAGACATTAGACAGGGGTTCTGTGGTCTATCCAATCTTATCCAATCTTAGTTAGGGTTGTGAGTTCAAAATGAACCATTCAGATATTTTATCAACGCGATTTCTTCAAGTCTTTCCAGCCTTTTGAAGAGAAATGAACAGAACAGAAGTAGTAAGTGGGTTCCTGTATTGGGAACCATGTCAGGAACATAATACCCTGGAGAGTACTGAACCTCCAAAGGTAAAGGATGTCACACCTCTCAATAAGTAAACATTTGGTGGTAAGCAATTTTTGGCTAATTTTTGACTGTTGAAGAAAAGACTGGTGTAGAGCTTAAAGATTAGGAATGGGTGTGTGAATGAGGTGGTGAAGGAAGGAAAAGAAAGGGATTAGGTAGATGAAAGTCAGGAACTCTTCAGAAATGTTGGAAAGGGGAGGAGAATCCCTTTAATAATAATAATAATAATAAAACCTTGCTCCGTGGCAAGACTAGAAACAGAAACTGGATCCACTGAATGGCTTTACATGGCATTTCAAAAACATGTTGATCTTTCAAGCTCCTCAGAGGTCCAGGAAAGTCTACATCTACTGTGGTCACATGCTAAGAAATGGAAATTCTTAGTCCAAAGCACTTGCACCGGAGACTCCTTCCATAATTGTCGAACAAACAATAGATCAGCAAGCCTTGGGTAAGCTGCTGCATTTAAAACAAGTGCATTATTATAAACCTTTGATTTGCAACTACACCATCGTTACTTATCACCTTCCAACCAATCAGAATCAAGAATTCAAAATCCAGTACACTAGAGCTACAAGCTACTGTAGTGTAGTATCTATTATGCAAAGTCTTGTTTACTTAGCATGTTCCTTCATCAGTAGCTGTTACTCCCTTGAGTGCTCATTTTGTCACATCCAGTGCCATACGCAATGATATTCATATATTTCCATAAGGAGCACATTGGTAATGTTTCTTATTGCTGCCTGGGGCGGTTCCTGCCTATTTCCGTGTGCTCGGGAATGGCTGCAATGCGAGCAAGCTTCTCATTAGCTTCCTGACTGGCCGTGGTTTGGGATTTCCCTCTCATAAACAGTAATTGAGGAAATCCATAGAACATTCCCATTACCTCCAGACCTCACACTAGAGACTGGGCTCTCTCTCTGTCTCGTTTGCTGGTTGTTATTGCGTTGCCATGGAGATTGCATGGAAACCGACATGCCCTGGGGCACTTTAGGTGGCAGTGCTATCTGCTCTAATGGGAACCAGTGAGAGAGGTTGGAAATATGTTTGGTAGATTATATCATATGTCAGACTTGATTTACAGCATATTTTTATATCAAACACCGAACCGTTTAAAGTGTAGTAAAATAAGTTAAAGCAGAAAATTTGTAAGAATTATATATTTTTTTAAAGCAGGCAATATGTGAGAAGGATCTTTTTTGTTCTTTATCTCTGTGATTTTCCTCCGTACCGCTCCCTGATTGGAATAAATCAATCCTGGAATTGTATTAGTGTTTTCACACCAAGCTATGTCCATACAGGTATCCCTGACTATGATGAATCTGCAGAGCATTTCCTTCACTTCCTCCAATCCCGTTCACACAAATTGGACTGTTGATTGGGTGAGGTCATGCTCTAGTTTATTACATGAAATAAAACCTGATCAATCAACATTTGAGTTCCACAAAGGGCCAAACCTTCAGAGACTTCCATGACCAAGCCTTCTGACAGCAGGTGCTTTGACGAAATTATTTTTTATCTTTACAGGGATATCTTGTGATTGCACAATTAGGGTGCCTTTAAAAATAATCTTTTCTGTTTCATGAAATTAATAAACCAAGGAATAATTTTTTGAGGATGCGGGGTCACTAACTTCATACAGTAACTGAAGGTCCAAGTTTTTTCACAATCTCACACAGAGTAATGTTACTGAGAAACAGCTAAAACTGGAGACTCCTTACCTACTGTAACGGCATAAAGTGTAACATTTTTACATTTAA
The DNA here is from genome assembly GCA_030522415.1 of Channallabes apus. Lineage (NCBI taxonomy): Eukaryota > Metazoa > Chordata > Actinopteri > Siluriformes > Clariidae > Channallabes > Channallabes apus. Next base: position 25,275,575 of record CM060111.1, on the reverse strand, counting down.
AATCACGTTTCAGTTGAATAACATAATTCTTTGAGACTGAGGATATATAAAGAATCGATCATGCAAGTCACTGTGTGTTACTATAGCAACTAGGGAAGCAGTGATACTACTAATACTGTTTCTGTAATACGTTATTACTCCCAATCCAGAACTAATATGACTTTGTTTGGTATCAGCTTACTTCAGTTATAAAGAATATATATGATATAGAACATAATATAACAAGAACAGACTTTTTTTTTTATGAAGTAAACATTAATTCATTCTCTATATCGCTTATCCTGTACAGAGTCAGAGGAAGTCTGGAGACTATCCCAGGAGATGCCTGGCACTGGATAGGGTGCCAATCCATCGCATGGACACACAAGCACACACACACACACACACATACACATACACAGTCTCGTGCACTCATTCATACGCTACAGGCAATTTGGGAATGCCAATTAGCCTACTGTGCATGTCTTTGAGTACCCAAAGGGAATCCACAAGCACGGGGAGAACATGTGAACTCCACACACACACACACAGACCTGAGGCAGGAATTAAGCACTCAACCCTGGAAATGTAAGGCTACAGTGCTAACCACTATGCCACCGTGCCACCTAAAGGACACATAATCAGTATTAAATATACTTCAGTTATGTTCCTTCTTGGTTGATTAATGATAAAAATTATATATTTAAATTTATATATATTATGTCGGTATTGATGAGTACCTAGAAAAACAATACCTTGTAGTCAATCTAAAAAAAGGAAATAATTAGCATGTATGCATTCCTACTAGTTTAATTTATTAAAACAAGCAGATTAACATACAGTAACCATGAGATTTGCAGCTATCAGAACTTGAATTAATTAACAAATCAGAATGGAGAACTCAACAACTCTGTTGTATATTTTCTCACATGACAAGCCAGGGATATTTGTTGGTTGTGCGTTTGTGTTACAAAATATCTCTTAATACCCGATTGGTGACAGCGTAGAGCCATTAATAAAACCCTGATCCATGCTAAGCTGACAGGAATGCTGACGGAGGTGTCCTGGGAAAAGATCATGCCTGGAATAAAGATCCAGATCCGCAGGTAGCCGCCGCGGTCCACCATCCCCAGGTGTCATTACTGATGCTGGAGCTGCTGAAGGGGGTGTTACTCCTACCTCTGACACCACATTAATCACCCCACGCCCCGCCAGCAGACTAATCACCATAACGTGGGCGCCCCTAGCTACAGAGGAGACGTGAACGTGTGAAGGATGTCCGGCAAACTGCTTCCTGTTTGCCTCCACCGCATGAGCATGACTGATGGAGCGCTCAGAACCTCGCTGACCCACCACACGATTACATATCTCTGCACTCCCTCGCCACAACGAATTAAACCCCTAATTTAGCCCACAGGTTTTTTTTTTTTATTATTATTATTTCAATCTCGCTGTAACAGTCTTTCTCTGTCGATAACGGGAGGTATCCAGGAACAAAGGATGTTGTGCTGCAGGAAATTAAGAGGAATATAGGATTACCCAATCCTATATTCCTCTTAATTTCCTGTTTACTTGTTTACTTGGGTAAACACGTTTTAGGGTGTTTGGATCGTTTATGTGGTTATGAGATTAAAAGGATAAAACAGGGAGCTACATCTATAAAGCCCTTGGGATGGTATGGTGGTTATATTTTATAAGCTGGATGGGGCCATGAAGTATTTAGAATTAATATTTAAGGACAAATGACCCTCCAGTATATCTACATCTACTTTTGAAAAAGAATTTTATGTAAAATTGAATTAAAATAGAATCTTCTTTCTTTTTTTTTCCGTTTATTAAGCACTGATTCTAATTGTACTTTTAAGAATGTTGGGTTATTGAATAAAAAAACAAATCAATAAAAATGAAAAAAAAAAAAAAAACCCTTACATCTTAAAAAATTAAGGAAACAACAAAACTTGTATTGAAGTATTTTTTCTATAGATATTTTTTCGCCTTTCATTAATTTATTCAATTGATTTCTATTGTCACTAACTCTACTTATAATAATAACAATAATAATAATAATAATAATAATATGTAATGAATATGCTATATATGCTGTTATTTTGTGTGTTTGTTTTATTTTGTTAGAGATAATTATGAGTTAACTTTAATTAATGAACTAACTTCAAGCCAATTTAGGCCTTAAACAGAATTTTCATTTTTCAATTTTCTGCCTGTTTGATGTCATTAAACATCTTAACGGAACATAAATAAATTAACTATGGGTGTGAAAACTTTTTTATGCGCTTGATTTACTACCTGTAATATTTACATCATATTGAAGGTTTAACCCCAGTAATGAACATAGGATTGTATTTTTAGGTAAAACAGGCACAGATTTATAAATGTATTTATTTATTTTCAGTTTATAAACCAAGCTTTTTTTTTCTTCAATAAATTTGATAACAAATCGAACCTAACAGTGAACATGGATTTCCCAACGCTTCAGACCAAACCTGCTTCCATTTCAGCGGCTCCAACCTCAAGGTGTCTTTTGATTGGCAGCCGCCTCCCTGCTAATTACAAACAACTGCATTAGTGGCAGAGAGACTGATTTGCATGCGTAAACACTAGAGTTGCTATTATCAGCCGTAATAACAGTACGCGCTAATCAGAGGTTAGAGTGTCACTCAGAACACACCGAGGAAAGAAAGATGTCATTTCTGCTAATGTACTGCTGCATTTTGATTCTCTGAAGCTCACAGGCTGTCTAATGCTGAAGCAACAGGAGCTTGTGGTGTCTTAACACATGACATTTTCAGAATACCTTCTCAAAAAATTAGCGTATTGTGATAAAGTTCATTGTTTTCTGTAATGTACTGATAAACATTAGACTTTCATATACAGTATTTTAGATTCATTACACACAACTGAAGTAGTTCAAGCCTTTTATTGTTTTAATATTGATGATTGTGGCTTACAGCTCATGAAAACCCAAAACCCAAAATCTCAAAAAATTAGCATATTTCATCCGACCAATAAAAGAAACGTGTTTTTAATACAAAAAAAGTCAACCTTCAAATAATTATGTTCAGTTATGCACTCAATACTTGGTCGGGAATCCTTTTGCAGGTACTTGTGTCTTGTGTCTCTCAACTTTCTCTTCACAATATTCCACAGATTCTCTATGGGGTTCAGGTCAGGAGAGTTGGCAGGCCAATTGAGCACAGTAATACCATGGTCAGTAAACCATTTACCAGTGGTTTTGGCACTGTGAGCAGGTGCCAGGTCGTGCTGAAAAATTAAATCTTCATCTCCATAAAGCTTTTCAGCAGATGGAAGCATGAAGTGCTCCAAAATCTCCTGATAGCTAGCTGCATTGACCCTGCCCTTGATAAAACACAGTGGACCAACACCAGCAGCTGACATGGCACCCCAGACCATCACTGACTGTGGGTACTTGACACTGGACTTCAGGCATTTTGGCATTTCCCTCTCCCCAGTCTTCCTCCAGACTCTGGCACCTTGATTTCCGAATGACATGCAAAATTTGCAACCTGTAGCCCATTTCCTGCACACGCCTGTACACGGTGGCTCTGGATGTTTCTACTCCAGACTCAGTCCACTGCTTCCGCAGGTCCCCCAAGGTCTGGAATCGGTCCTTCTCCACAATCTTCCTCAGGGCCCGGTCACCTCTTCTCGTTGTGCAGCGTTTTCTGCCACACTTTTTCCTTCCCACAGACTTCCCACTGAGGTGCCTTGATACAGCACTCTGGGAACAGCCTATTCGTTCAGAAATGTCTTTCTGTGTCTTACCCTCTTGCTTGAGGGTGTCAATGATGGCCTTCTGGACAGCAGTCAGGTCGGCAGTCTTACCCATGATTGCGGTTTTGAGTAATGAACCAGGCTGGGAGTTTTTAAAAGCCTCAGGAATCTTTTGCAGGTGTTTAGAGTTAATTAGTTGATTCAGATGATTAGGTTAATAACTCGTTTAGAGAACCTTTTCATGATATGCTAATTTTTTGAGATAGGGGTTTTGGGTTTTCATGAGCTGTATGCCACAATCATCAATATTAAAACAATAAAAGGCTTGAACTACTTCAGTTTGTGTGTTATGAATCTAAAATATATGAAAGTCTAATGTTTATCAGTACATTACAGAAAATAATGAACTTTATCACAATATGCTAATTTTTTGAGAAGGACCTGTATGTAACGGGTGCTTTAATGACTGATGATAAAAAATCAAATGAGTGCGTAAACATCACCCGGAAAGTTTCAGGCTCTGGCCAGTGTTTGTCTCAGTCCCAGTTTCATAATGTTTAATTTAGAACCATGTGGTGCCTTTGGTGTAAAAGGTTCCTTTTACAAACTTGTTCCATGTTAAAGATAAAACTATAACCTCTCCAAAAAAAACAATGAACATTTTGTGGAACTTTGCATTCTTTAAAAAAAAAAAAAGCACAAAGATGTAACTGTTGTGTTATTTGGGTTATCCAGTCTCATCCTCTATACTGGCGTATCCTGTATACAGGGTCACGGGGAGCCTGGAGCCTATCGCAGTAGACTTGGAATTGGTTGCCAATCCATCGCAGTCTCACACTCTATTGGAAATCTGAGAATGCCAGTTAGCCCAATCTGCATGTCTTTGAACTGTTGGAGGAAACCCTTTATCAGGGATGATAGCGTTCCGGCACCATGCTGGATTTCCAGCGTACTGTGGCTGCGGGGGGGAAATCAATCAGATTGATTTCCAATAGATATTGATCTGCCATTTCGCAGATATTGATCTGCCATTTCTCTAGATCTGAGATGCGCAGGTGATAGAGAAGAAACAGCCAATCAGCAGTAGTGTGTAGATGTCTGTGGTTGGCTGGTTTTGTGGCTGTTTTTTTTTTTTAACACTCGACAAAGTTGAGCGAGTGCGCACAGAAAATAAATGTTGCACGCGCATGCAGGCAGAGTCGCGCGTGTGCAGAGAACATGTTGAGCGAGCAGGGGAGAAACTGCACGCGCAGAATCGCTCAGAATTGTGGCAGGAATTAATTTGAGCTTGACCTGTCATTTAATATCGCCCACCCACTCTTCACTTTATGTAAGAAATTAGCGGAGGATAATCAATTAGTTAATCAATTCCTGTGTACTGTACTTTGGAGTACTATTATTGCCACGTTTGGGTCGCCGCCATTTTTTTTAAACGCTCCATATAACTCCGCCCACCGCTCGTGAAGTCACGGGTTCTTGCAACTAGACCAGCAGAGTTTAGGGGCCGGTTTGGTGCTTATTTTAGGGCACCAATTTTTTTCTGTGGAAAAGCGCGGCACTGGTTCCAAAATTGGGAACCGGTGTTACGCGCTAAAATGCCCGCCTGCCATGGATTGCCCCCCCCTTACATAATCGCTATCAAAGATTATTGGTTTATTATTATCAAATATGATATTACAATTATAATAAACCCTAGGCACGTGACAGCCGTCAAGACCATTAATACAAATTCTTGTATAATCTTTATTTTGTGGCACATTTATTTTTCAGGGCTTTGAACATGAATATGCAAAAAATGCGAAATAAACATTTATATATAAAAAAAATAAATATTGTTTATGATGAAAAATTAGATGAAACTATGTTTATTATAAAATAAAGAATATAAAAGTATACATGTTGTATAGTATATGAAAAAAATATTAATATTAAAATTTTTTCATGTACAACATATTTATTTTATTGTATTGTCTCATGTAATTTTAATTTGTAAACCATTAACTTATGAATTTATGTTCTAATATAACCTTTGATAGCGATTATGTAGGTGATGCAATCCATGGCAGGGGGGCATTTTAGCGCATAACACCGGCACGAAACTGGCACGGGAACCAGAGCAGTGGAAAAGGGGTATTACTGACCTGTCTTGGTATGGCTGTAGCATCTGTAGCATTTACTTCCAGTGATTGTACTAAGATGGGCTAATAATGTCAATCTATGCACTGAACATATTGAGAAGAAAATGCTGTATTTTCTTGAATAATACTGGGGGCTTAATGCAAATATGAAAATATCTAAAAAGAGCCACTTGACAATAATGATGATCAGGGTTACACATAGGCTGTTTATAAATTTGGGCCCAGGGGCCAATACGTTATGTGTTAAAAGTTCGTCGCATACATACAGTACAGTAGTACCCCCCTACCCTACTCACCTCAGGGGCAAGGAAAAAAAGTTCAGACTCAGGAATTTGATACATGGGAAGAACATGCAAACTTCATGCACACAAACCCCGAGATGGGAATTGAACCGGGACCCTGGAGGTGCCGGATCACCATCTGAAACACTGTTCTTTTCTTTGGTTGGTTCCTCCAAATACAGTTTGAGGAACTCTTTCCTATGAGCGCACACTTGCATAAGAAAAAAAGTATCTAGAATCCTAAAGGCTTCTTTTATTTTTAATTTTCCTCAAGGATCAAAATTCCCATCAGAATTCTATTAAAACTATTAACCACCAGAAGAACCCTAGAGGAACCCCTTTTTTAAATAGTGTGCACTTTGTTAAAATGTACTGTAGAATGTAGAAATTCTTTGGTTTGACTTCATGGAAGAACATCTAAATGTCCCACAGCCTTAGAGATGGTTACCTCTTAATAAGGTCTTTTGTAAGGCAGAGCTCTTGAGAAAACATGTTATAAGTGTGTAGGCTAGAGGTGGGGTTTGAATTTGTAGTCTTTTTTTATTTATACATATGTCTCAGGAGATCAGGTTGACATTTCAAGTGTTCGAGTATATGTTCTTACAAAAAAAAAAAAGGTTCCATCTGAGGCTTATAAAGATTATTTAGTTAGTTTCCTTTTTTAAGAATTATTATTTTAAAGAAGCATTTTATGTAGAATCCCATGTTTTCTGGAATGTTAGTTGGGGATCAATAATTAAGCCAAAATACTGTAGATAAAGAAACAACAGTTTGCCTACCTACAGTACCACTGGCAGTTAAGTTTTTCACAAAGCCAAAACTTTTTTGCATAGTGATTTTTATATCAAAACAAAAAGACCTCCTCTAAAAATCTCTGGAACAACAACCCTTACACGTTATATACTGTAACCTTACAAAAGAGGATTAACCATCCAAAAACAAATGTAAGAACATTTGAGGCTTACTGTGGTTTAGTAACAATGTGGTTAGCACTGAGGCCTCACACCTTCAAGGTTGGGGTTTGATTCCTTCTTCGTGTCTGTGGATGTGGCGTTTCCATTCTTAGTGGGTTTCCTCCAAGTACTCTGGTTTCCTTCCACAGTCCAAAGACATGCAGATTAGGCTAATTAATTAAACAGGAATTGTTTTTCACGGAACTGAAGAGTTCTTTCGTTTGTTCATTTAAAAGAACATTTTAATGTGGTATTTATGATACTTTTGATTTTAAGCTTATACGCCCCCTCGGAGAGAAATAATTAACCATCTAAAAAAAAAAAACTATATGAGTGTAGACTTATAATGTCTAATAATGTCTAATCTAGACAACAGATTCCTAAAACACTCAACAGAGCTTTTCCTTCACAGATTGGATAACTTTAATAAGGTATAACGCTTGAGGATTCAATTCTTTAAAAGTGTCCACAAACTACAGTACAGTAGTTCCATCCAGAACACAAAAGGTCAAGCATAACATCTTTCAAGTCCTAGCCCTAAAGAGTTCCGTATAGTTTAACCCTTGAGGAATGCTTTCGGGCTGGGGTTATCACTGGTGCCAGTTTTTGCATGGATGTTTTACAAAATTAGGTTCTAAATTCTTTTGAAGCCATTAAGCTGTTTACAAAGCATTCCACACTATGGGGAAGCTGTGCAGGTACCGTATGGGTCTGATATGGCCTGCATCCAGGTACAACATACTGTAAGGCTTAGATAGAAAAAAGCAATGAGAAATTTCAAAAAGTAAGAAAGAACGAACTTAACACTAGTATTCCTCTTCAAAAAAAGTTCCAGCTCAGAATGTTGATTAAGGAACTGCATTAATGAGCACATTAAGTAAAATCGAACATAAATGCCAGATGTTGCTTGCACAAACAAAAGCATTTGTCAGGAAGACAACCACGAATCAAGTCCATCCAGCCAGGACCATTTGAGCCTTGTATTGCTGAGGGTCTCCCGGCTGAACCCTGGCTCCCCGAGCAGATGGTCAGCAGACAACCCCTCGGCTCGGAGGCTGAGAGATGATCGGGTTTGATGTGGTTATGCGCACGTAATTGCTGAAATGAGCTGACAGTCACCAGGGTGTGATTTGTTTAGGTGGGACTAAAGAATGGCGAGGGGGGGGGGGGGTGCACTCTTGTGGGGGTGGGTGGTATACGTGAGGGGGGTGGGTGGGGGGTCTTGGGTGGAAAGGTGGCAAAAGCAGGAATAATTGAGCATGTGGGTGTGTGTTTTGCTTTACTGTGGTTCAACTGATGTGTATGTTTGCCCTTGTGGTGGGTGTGATTTAATTCACTCGTATCAAAACTAATTTCAGGGAAATGTTTTGAGAAGACCGTTTTTCTTTTCTTTCCTCTCTCCTTTCATTTTTTTGGCCACATGGTAGCTATTTGCACTCTCCAACCTATTATTTCAGGATGAAGTGCACATATATGTCTGTCTGTCTGTCATTCTGTATGGCAGAACTCTTTGTCTAACGTATTAATACAAACAAATCACATTTTGTAAAATAAGGTTGAGTAGAAGTTGTACTTCTTTCTTTTGTCGTCAGACAAATACACTCCCTGTTCGGTAATCCGAGAGTGAATCACAGATGAGAAATCGAAAAGGTAGATCGGATAAAGATTAAGTTTAGTCTTAAAACGACGAGCGCGTTATAATCCACTTTTACCACTTCAGCGCTGTTATTTCAGCAAAAGTGAAAATGTTATCTAATGTCAAAGTTTCAAACGCACCCATAGTTTGACACATGCGCAGTACACTGTAAAAAAATTGTGGTTTATAATGTGGCACAAAACTTTTCATAACTTCCCTTCTATTTAACAATTTGATTTAATTTATGGTGCAGGTTCAAATTTAGGCAAGTTTTGCATGATGCTGTGACAAAATCTGGCTGCACAGACATACGGACATACAGACTGGCAGACAGACAGACAGATAGTCAGAAAATTTCCTGAGATTGGTCCTCCAATGTATGAAATGTTTTTCTCACCAACATGCAGACAAAATGGTGTTAGGGCTAGGTGTTTCGACTAACTTTTGGCTAATTATTATTTTATAAGGGGTGGAAAAAGTCAGTAGAAATCTAGCTATTGTTAAACTAGCTGTGTGTGTGAGGGGGAAAACACTAGACAAGCTACAGTAGCTAATGTTACTTGTAGATGCCAGTTCTTATAACCAGAGGTGGAAAGAGTAATAAAATCTCAAACTAGCTGTTTTTAACTGAAGGAACACCTTTGCATAATAAAGCTGTTGTCTTTGTTGTGCTTGAAAATCAAAGTGGTCACTTAAATATGGTGTTACGTCCCAGTCTAGGGCCATAGAGCAAAACAATGGTTCAGGGTTCTATTTTAAACTGTATGGAAATGGTGGTATATGGCAGAAAGATCCAATCATTATCTGATGAAATAATGAGGTTTGTATATACAAAACAATACACACGCACAACAGGAGGAGGAGGATCAGATTCAGGATGGACCCAGGCCAAAATAATAAACAAAATGGTATTTATATTTAGTAGCTAGATTAACTGCAAAAAAAAAAAAAAAAACACAAACAAAAATACAGGTACCTTCCCGGACTCCCTAAACCAAAATCAATGAAATTACAAATATATATAAAGATCAACCAAACCAAAGGGACAAAGCAATAATCAAAGTCAATTGCAAAAAGTCAAACCAGAATACACAATCAAATTCTAAAACGCCAAAATCACAACCTCTTTCATCTTTCCCGCGTCTCTCTCCGGTTTATATATAGTCGCGCTAGATGATGACGTCACTCTCAAGGCGGAAGCGACCGTGTGGAAGGTCAGGAAGGTGCCGATGTCAGAAAACCTGGAGTGGAATCTGGAGCGGCGCGCGACCAGGACATGATACACACACGCGGCGCAACGGAGCATTTATAAAGCATAATATTTTATTATTTTATCATTTTCATTCATTTATTTTTTACTCAGTAGCGAATATGATTTAAAATGTAGCGAATTACAATACTTCAAACTAAACGTACTTAAGTAAATTACAGTAATACGAGTTAATGTAATTCGTTACTTTCCACCTGTGCTTATAACTTTGCTAGATGCCAATTAGCATTAAAGAAAATCTGAAAATCAAGATTTATATTAATGTATTCATGCTCATAGGTTGCTGTTGCTATAGTAACAGCTCATTTACAAATAGTTGTGAGGCAGAAGTGCCAGATACACAGATTTTAAACGTTGTGCAAACAATGATATGGTGATTTCTCTTTCCTGCAAGTTTGATTTATGGAAGGAATCTCTAGTTTCAGAGCTTTGTAACAGTAAGAGGAGATGTTGCTGTTTATAAAACACTGATGGAAGGAGTCTCCGGTTTCAGAGTTTCATAACAATAACAGTGGAGTCTGTACTTTGTAGTTTCTCTGCATTTCTGGTTGTTTTCTTGTACCAGCATGACCCTGAGTGCTTTATTCGTTACTCAGTAACTGCAGGGAAGCTAAGAGGAGAGGAATGTTGTTACAAGAGTGAGGTATTTAAGTTGGCCTTAGGCTGCTGCCAGTTTAAAGAGTTAACACTCGACTTCATAGTAAATCTGATGCTTATTCAGCATGCGCAGGTGCAAGTCACGCCGTCGTCCTCACCACGTTTGGTTAAACACAGTGTCTGGTTTATAGCAGGTGTCCCTCCTGAGGCCAGTCTCCCGTATATTAGACACTTCAACGCCTCCCTCTCACTCCTTTCATGACCCCTTATCACCCATCTTTTTTTTTCTTTTCTTTTCTTCTTTTTTTTTAGAGGGAAAAAAGGTGTACTTGCTCGAGACGTGTCTCTGAATCCCCATTCGTGTTCTCGATTCTCATTTTGAAGTGTCTCCCTTAGCCTTGGGTAAACATATACCTCCTTTTTTTAATTAAAATAAATCTGCTTCCCGTCGATATTTCACAGTCATCAGAGACACGGCTCTGGCAGGAGATACAGAGATACGGTGGCGGGATTTAGAGTGGAGGAATAAAGCAAGAGTGCAGAGATGATGGGGTGATAGTAGTGCTGGGTTCGAGCTGGGGGTGATGGAGGGGTGGGGGGGGGGGTGAGATGATGTTGTTTGTGCTCTACGGTCTTTTTCTTGCGTAGTGAGGAAATTGTGTTGTTTATGGATACGTGGGATTTGTTGCTTTGACACTTTTCCTTAGACAATGCTGTTTATCTAAAACCAGTTCGGTACACACGAGACTTAAATCCTGTTTAAACTTCATTTTCTCTACAGATCAACTCTGTAAAATAAAACACAGCCACGTTTAGAGCTCGATTTTCCTCTGAGGATGAGTGTATAGGACTGGGACGGATAGATGGATGACTGAGTGAGAAAGAAAGCAAGCATAAAAGGAATGAAGAAGGAATGTCGAAAGGTAGAAATTAGAAACAAAGAAAAAAAAGGAATGGACGAAGTGCGTAGACAGACGGAGGGAGGAAAGAAGGAGTGAGTAGGGAAGAATGAAAGAATAGAAAGGAAGGAGTGATAGAAGAAGGTTGGAACAGATGGATAGGTCAGTGGACAGAATGAAGAAAGGGAGGGAGGAAGGAAACAAGAAAGAAAAGAAAGCATGATTAAGCAAAGGTTTGGGCAGATGGACAGACAGACCTGAGGGAGGGACGAAGGAAGGAAGCAGAGAAGAAGATAGGAAGGGATGATAAAAGGAGGTGTGAGTAATTAAAGAAGGAAGGGAAAGGAGGAAAGGAGAAAGATTGGAATTAATTGGAGGGGTGAAGAGGAAGGAAAGATTAGGAAGGAAGAAGTTATAAAGGAGGGATGGAACGGAGGAGTAAGAAGGAAGGAGTGAGTGGGAAAGAATCAGTGAAGGAGTTATGAAAGAAGGAATGATGGTAGAATGGGCAGGTGGATGAAAAAAAGAGAGGGAAGAAGAAGGATGGAGTGAGTAGGAGGGAAAGAAAAAAGAAGCAAAGAAGAAAGGAAGGAAGGAAATAAGGGAGAGAAGAAAGGTATAAAATGCATGGAAAAGAATGAAAACAAAAGAAATGGACCGAAAACGGAGGAAGTGGAGAAGAAAGGGATACAAGAAAAGTGTATAGACAGTTGGAAAATGGATGGACAGATAAAAGGAGGAATGAAAAAAGGAAGGAAAGGAAGTATTGAGGAAAGATGGAATGAAGCGATGATGAGTTATGATAGTGACTCTAGTTCAGAAGTTCTTTTATTAGTTTCCATCGATCGTCTACTTAATTGATCTGAAAAGGTTACTTAGAAACTCTACTGTAATAAAAGTCATGCATATACAGTATATCGAGTACTGTATGATCTGTTGTTTTGACTTGCTGTGAAATTGCGCAGGTAAATATCAGACATGGACAGAATTAAAATGTCACTGTGCTCATATTAACTGGAAAAAGGAGGGGGGGGTTGGTGGAGGTGGAGGCAGAGATTTTTGTTGTTTGTTTTAAGCGGGCAGACGGCAAAATCGAGTCCCCGCTCTGAAATTTACCGCTCTCCATCCTGCCCCCACGGCTCACTACTGCTGCAGACAACAAAGGAATAAATCATTTAATAAATGTGCATTCCTCAGACATACATCTGAATATCAAGACAAATCGTGTTATTTTTTTTTTCCGGGTGTCTGCAGATACCACCGAGCTGGAAGTACTGCAGCGGCAATTCTTCAGGTTCAGCAAGAAGCCAAACAAACAAAGAAACAAAGGAAGGAAGGAAGGAAGGAAGGAAGGAAGGAAAAATTGAGGGTGAAAGAATAAGAAATAATTAGTGGAGATAGGAAGGAAGTGGAGAAGGAAGGAAAGAAAGAACTGGGGCAGAGATTTAAAAAAAAGAAAGTCATGAAGGGTGATGGAAAAAGTGACAAAAGGAAAGGAGGAAGGGGAAATAATTAGTGAGGAAAGGAATGAAAGATAAAGGAAGTAAGAATGGAAGATAAGAAGGAAGGAAGTGGTAAAGGGCAAAGAAAGGAATGAAAGAAGAAAGGAAGGAGGGGAATAAAGAAGGAGCGAGTGAAGAAAAGAAAAAGGAATGAAGGAAGGAAGAAGAAAGGGGTAAAAGAAGGATGAAAGGAGAAAACAAGATGTGTGGAGAAGTGACGGAAGGAATGAAGGAAGGAAAGGACGGAAGTAGAAAAAAAGAAATAAGTAGTAAGGACAGAAGGGGTGAAAGGTGAAGGATGGAAGGAAGGATGCAAAGAGAAGGAAAAGAAGGATGGATGGAGAAAAAAGAAAGGAAGGAAGGAATGAGAAATAAGTCGTGAGTAATGTAGGAGTGATGGATTAAGAAGGTAGGAGGGATTGAGAAAAAAAGGAATAAGTAGGAAGGAAGGAAGGAAGGAGTATGAGGAAAAATAAATAAGGTATAAAGGAAGGAAGGAAGGAAGGAAGGAAGGAAGGAGTATGAGGGTAAAGAAGGAAGGAAGGATATAGTATATAGAAATAAGTAGTGAGTAAAGAAGGAGTGATGGACTAGGAAGGAAGGAGGGATGGAGCGTGGGTGAAGGATGATTGGATTGAGGATCAGTGGAAATAAGGAAGGAGTGGAAAAGAAGGAATGAGTGAGGAGCAAAAGAAGGATGGAAGGAGAAATAAGTATTGAGGAAAGAATGGCTCAGGGCTGATGGAAGGAAGGTGGGTGAATATAGGAAAGAATGAAAGGTGAAAGAAGGAAGGAGTGAGGGAGGAATGAAAGAAGGAAGTAATGTCAGCTCCCATTCTTCTATACACTTCTGTACACTATATTATAGATCTGCATTCCAGATGTATTCCTGCTTCTCTTACTGAGCTCCAATATTTCTTCCACTCTTCTGGGAAGGCTTCCCACTAGACTTTGAAATGTTTCTGTGGGAGCTTTAGTGAGGATCAGGTGTTGGTGTCGGGATGTCGAAGAGACTCCGGAGGGTCCAGTTCATCCTGACTGTGATGGTTCAGTGTGATTGAGTTCAGTCAGTGCTCTGTACCGGACACTCCAGATCATCCAGACCAGCCTTCAAACATCATGTCATGTGCTTTTAGGACAGAACGACATATGAGAGGCTGATGGTCGGGGGTGCACATAGTTTTGGCCATAACGTGTTTATCCAAAATAGATAGTTAGTGTGTTAAACCTGAGCACATTTGGGTAGAGATAACAGCGATACATTAAGGTTTGTGAGAGCTGTAGATATTTAGTCCTGTGCTTTGAACTGCTGTTTTCAGTGCATGTTTTCATCTTTGATGTTGAGACATCACTTGAACGAGGGATATTCCAGCAAAGAGTGGTGTAGAGAGGAAGTCATGCCCGACACGTTGCTCAGCGATGTCTGTACAGGCTCAGCCATGACTTCTGAGCAAGCACGACTTATTTGATGATTCTTCAGCTTCTCTTTAATCAGCTTCTCAGCCTTTGATTCACTCGTGTTTCAGCGTAGGTTCACAAGCCTGGCTCAGAGCAGCATGCTTTAATTTACAAAGCTTGTTGCCTTTGCGTATGTGTGTGTGTGTGTGTGTGTGTGTGTTGCATGAAATCAGCAGATGTTATGTAAAATGTAAAACATTTATGATGAGAGGCAAAAATGGAATTGAAAGCATTTTAGCTTTGCGCTTTCATCTGTGCAAAAACATTATTTGTTTATTGAATCTTATGGAGCTTATTTCTTTACAAAAAGAGTTTCTCGTTTGCACCGTTATGAACTTGCGGTTCATAAAGCACAAGACATCCGGAAGTGCTTTATTCCACTTACACCACAGCAACTTACTAACTACTACTTTTTTAATTTGTAATTAAATAACTGCATATTGTACAGTTTATCCATTTAATGTTCTGAAACCCCCTCGGAACAAGTCTGTTCCTGTTCTCTTACTTTATAGCTCGCTATAAACAGTCGTTCCTGATCCAGCCTGTCATCTTTTCTCTACCCTTTGAAGTTAATAAGCTGAAACAAAGAGTTTGTCATGTTCCTGAGGAACTGGGAAACACAAAGCACCCGAATAGGTATGGACTTGATACATGGTGCTGACACTCGACCCTCCTTCCATAAACCCTAAGGGAATGTTTCCCTATGGAAAACTTACAGTATATTTATTACCATATTAATGATTATTATAAAGAGTAAATTTCTTAATTAAAAAAAAGGCAACTTGTTTTGAATGATATAGCAGCTATAAATGTGCATAGTAATAATAATAATAATAATAATAATAATAATAATAATAATAACAATTTATTAACATATTTTTATAATAAATGCCTGCTTATATCCATCATGCAAAAATTAGTTTTCTTCATTAATTTTCTACCTTCATGTAAAAAGTGTAGATTTCATAGCATTATCTTTTCTATTGCTGCTGCACATAATCACTGCATAGTATTGTTACGTAATATTTATTACAGTATATACACACTACCAGTCAAAATTTTGGACACTCCATGGTCTCCTTTCTTGATTAATTTTTTACTGATTGTAAAACCTTACTGAAGGTGTTTTTTTTTAAATACTCAATAACCTCATTTTTACAGTTAGTATCTATCTATCTATCTATCTATCTATCTATCTATCTATCTATCTATCTATCTATCTATCTAAGCTCTAAATTATCCTACATATATTACAGACTTAAACACAGGTATTTTTCTCTCTCAAGCTCCTTGATGATCCTTGATCATTGAGCATGTCAACTCCTGCTTGTGTAACTTCTCAGGTGAACCATTGGGAGGCGCTAAAGTCTCATTACAGGCAGTGGAGAAGCACAGTCTCTCTCTCTCTCTCTCTCTCTCTCTGCTCTTCCCATCCATCAGTTTTACATCAGCCCCTCAGTTTTACACTATGACTTCTTGTCAGTCACGATATAAAGAATGCAACCTTGAGCATCCCGGTTTCCTCCGTCACTCAGGAGGCAGTGAGGATAAATCTGTTTTGTTTATGGTTCCTAGCCCACCCCACCACCACCACAATGAACAGCAGAAACTACACCTGTACTGTACTCTACTGTACCGCCTTTTGTCTCAGAGATTTGCTCTGTAAGTCAGGAAATGAGTCGCGTAATGCGCAGCGCTTCTCCAGCTCCATGGGTTGGGTTGTTTTGCGCAGGAACACCGCGGGCCATTTCAGCGAACATGACTAATGATGGAGTCACTTCTTAGCAGCTTTTCACAATTTAATGAAGGGAAATTGCTAAATGCATAAGGCCTGGATGGGAGTGCTGGGCTGAGAAGGTACTGGAACACTGGAGACAGTGGGGGAAACATTTTGTGCATTTCCCCCTCTTCTTTGTGCATGTAAGAAAAATGTGCATTAAAAAAACACACAGAATATACTTGGTGCATAAAAATACATAAAATAGGTAATTAAGCATCGACGAGTCTATACAATGTAAAATGAGAAAACAAGAGCTGCACAAAGTGGCAAAATATGAATGGGAAGATAGATAGATAGATAGATAGATAGATAGATAGATAGATAGATAGATAGATAGATAGATAGATAGATAGAGTAGATAGTGAAGTGCCTTTAGATAGATAGATAGATAGATAGATAGATAGATAGATAGATAGATAGATAGATACAGTAGATAGTGAAGTACCTTTAGATAGATAGATAGATAGATAGATAGATAGATAGATAGATAGATAGATAGATAATGAAGTATCTTTAGATAGATAGATAGATAGATAGATAGATAGATAGATAGATAGATAGATAGATAGATAGATAGATAGATAGATAGATAGATAGAGAGATAATGAAGTATCTTTAGATAGATAGATAGATAGATAGATAGATAGATAGAGAGATAATGAAGTATCTTTAGATAGATAGATAGATAGATAGATAGATAGATAGATAGATAGATAGATAGATAGATAGATAGATAGATACATACGTAATTAGATAGATAGATAATGAAGTATCTTTACATAGATAGATAGATACTGTAGATAGATATAAAGTGTAGTACCTTTAGATAGATAGATACTGTATATACCAGTATATAGCTACAGTACAGTACATAGTTATAACCATAATGACTTAAACTGCGTTGTTTACTTATTTATCTCTTTATTTATTCGCTGTGAGTGGGACTTGGTGCAGAACCCACACACACTTGATGGAGCAGTTTTGCGCCTCACAGCTGGATCAGGTCCCAGAGCTCCGCGTCCTCAGGTGCGTAAACTTGATGCGCCACAGAAACCGCAGCGCCTAGACACCGGGACCCCCCCCCCACCCCCCTCTCTCTCTGTGTTCCTTCATCTCCCAGTGCTCCATCCTCCACCAGTCCTCCTCACCACACTCCTCCTCCTCCTCCTCCTCCTCCTTCTCTCGGCTCCAGCTTGCACGCCAGTTGAGTGCTGAAGTGCGCTCAGAGAGCAGTGTGTGTACTCCCTCCCTCACACACACACACACACACACATCTCACACTCACATTACAGTACAGTACACCACTGCTGCTGGACTTTGGCTTGGACTCCTCTGGCATAAGGACGAGATGTTTCCGGTTTCGCGATGTTTCTGAATGTCACTGCACATTTTGGAGTTTGGGGGATTTTTTTATTTTTAATACAGTTTGTTTTCGGCTGATTTGCGCAAACCTGGAAAAGGACAGCATCACTTCTTCTAGATCTTACGCACACCACTGTACCTAGTAGTTCACACACACACACACACACACACACACACACACACAAATACACACAGTCCTCTCGGGTCATTCAAACGGATCTCAAAACAAGTAATACTTATATACATATATATTTAAAAACATTTTTATATCCTGGGATTTTGGAGCATCATTGCGCGCGGACTTCATGGAAATCTCTTGCGCGAGTTGTGTGCTTGTGCGCGCGTAACGCTGCGGTTCAAAGCACACACACACACATACTGTACTGTACTGTGTACACAGAGCGCGTGAGAGAGGGACACTCGCCACAGAGTTTTGCGCGCCCCCGGATCACTGGCTCTCCGCGCGCGGGTAAAGGGAGCATGATCCCGGTGCACGCGCGTCCGTCTCCACCCGCTGAACTCATTCCCTGAAAGAAGGACAGAAATGTGTGTCTGAACACACACACTCATATATAAAATACACAGAGAGAGAGAGAGAGAGAGAGACACGCGCGCACCCAGACAGAGAGAGAGAATTACAATCGTGTGCACTTGGATGTGGACTATGCCAGAATGGCTCCTCTAGCGTGGCTCTTCCTCTGCGGATTATTTCACTCTCATGCTCGGGGTAAGTTCACATGCACTCTTTCCAACCTGAACCTCGAAGTGAACCCATTAGATGAGTGTGTGTGTGTGTGTGTGTGTGTGTGTTGGGGTTGCATTGAAACACACCCCTGGTTGAGTTGCTGGTGCTGTTTGCGCATTTCTGTGGAAAGTTTGTAATTCCTGTTTATGTTATAAAAAATCTCTCTAAATCTTTGTTTACAGCTGTTTTTTTTTCCTTCTTCTTCTTCAAAAGAAAAAAAGGTGCCTCATGTACCCTCATAAGCAGAGTGTATTCATAGTTATTTCTCTTAAGTTACTGAGTGAATGAATGAATGAATGATTGAATGAAAAGTCCATCAGTGGAAAACTAAAAGTGCTTCATTTTTTTTTGTCTGAGAGTGTTTTAGGTTTCATATCCTTAAGATTGGCGGCGTGGTGGTTAGCACTGTCGCCTCGCACCTCCAGGGTCTGGGTTCGATTCCCACCTCAGGGGGTCTGTGTGCATGGAGTTTGCATGTTCTCCCCGTGCTTGGTGGGTTTCCTCCGGGTACTCAGGTTTCCTCCCACAGTCCAAAGACATGCAGGTTAAGATAATTGGCGTTCCCGTAGTGTGTGAATGAGTGTGTGTGTGTGCGTCCTGTGATGGATTGGCACCCTGTCCAGGGTGTACACCGCGCCTCATGCGCTAAGTCTCCTGGGATAGGCTCCAGACCCCCTGCGATCCTGTACACAGGATAATAAGCGTATAGACGATGAGTGAATGAGTGATCCTTAAGATGAATTATGAGATTGATGGAAATCACAGAACACGTGCTGTTCCAAATCCACACAAACAAAAAGAAAAAACAGATCTAAAATAATAAAAGTTTGACCTAGGTGATATACGGTAATGTTTTTTTTTTTTTTTCTAACATGTGCCAAAATGACCATGCTGGTGTGTGCGTATGCGTGTGAGATATCCAAATCTTACTGTACTGACAGAAAAAGAAGGGTGTTGCTCTCAGATGGAGACAATGAACTCCTACCCAACGTGTTGAGCGCATCCTGAATCACCTCCTGCTCTCTGGTTTCATCCGTTACATACTGTACTGTATATTCAGTTTGTTTAATTCCAAGATACCGTGTTATGTGATGAGAAATCCGACACTGAGTAGTCAGGGGAAAGCAAAATCTCAACAGGAATACAGTTGAAACAATATATTCGAGTCCAAAGTAAATAAATCAAAGGTGACACTGGTGTTTTTTTCAGACCCGATCTCAAACCTGAGCAGTGAATCCATATGGGGGAAAAATATATTATTATGATAGGACAAGATGTTTAAGGTTAATTGTGTGATCATCAGACACATCTGCGTCATCAATGAGAATTGTTGTACACTTACTGTATTTACTTTAAAGCGTGCACAAATGGAGCAAGCTGCCAGTTTAAGACTGGGGATTTATTTATTTTTATTATTCCCTTGACTTGTATATATTGTATGTGCTCATACAGCAGCGCATTAATCAGCCATAAGATTTAATGATGGACGTGAATCTTTCTCCTCTGGCTCGAGACTTTAAATCATCCCCTCATATTTATGCTCTCATTTACTTCTTGTAGTTCACGCTTCATTTATTTTTCATTTCCACGTGTTAAGTCGTGCACACAGGACAGCCTTGTCACCGCACAGCCTATGAATCTGCCCCGGTTAAATCCTGATCCCTCCAGGATTTCCAGGTTTCCTCCATGCTCATGGGTGGCTTGGTGGCTCTAAAATAGGCATGAGTGTGTGTGTGTGTGTGTGTGTGTGTGTATGCGTGTGTGTGTGTGTGTGTGTGTGTGTGTGTGTGAGACAGACTGGTGTCCCACCCAGGCTGTAGTCCAGACGCACACCACTGCTCCCGGGATAAGATCCGGATCCAGTGCATCACTGACACGAATACCTAAGACGAATGAAAGAAAGTGCTTTTATTTTTATTATTATTTTTTTCACATTTTATTAGTCTTTCAGAATGGACACACCTTCTCTCTGTCTCTGTAATTCCTCCCATCCACTGGTTGCTACGGTAGGTCCTCTAAAGGCATGAGCGAATCACCTAACCGAATCATTGCCCCATCTCTCTCTCTCAGTCGCCCCTTGTGCCAGGGCATTTTGAGGGCTAATCTCCGGGCACTCTGAGACAGAGAATGAGGGAAAGAGAGAGAGAGGGAGGGAGGAGAGCAGACTCTTCTGAGAGCTCCTCTCCAGGAAACAAAAAGACCATGGAGACGCATTGAGAGCAGTGTGGCGTTCGGAACAAAGCCTCTCCGGGTCTGAATGGTCGCGGCCCGTCACCGCGTTCAGGACCAGGAGTGATTAATGCCGCTGGATGGAGGAGTGGAAAATCGGTGGGGGTGGGAGATGAGGAGAGAGGAAGAATTAGAGATTCAGGGTGAAAAGCTGGTGTCAGGGGGGAGAAAGTGCCAAAAAAAAGGAAGGAAGGAAGAAAGGAGGAAAGGAAGGGCTTAGAAAGGGAAACTTGTGTGAAACGGGATTGTGCCGAGATAAGGAGCGAGAGATATAATGATGTGATGATTGCCGATAACGAATTGTGAGATATCGTCCGTATCTTCACTAGAGTTCTTTGAGCTTTGAACAACACCCTGAACTTTTATTTCATGATAATTTTTTTTAGAATCATGAACAAGACTTTACAAGTGCAGAAACAAAAAAGTTATTAAATAAATAATTAGCGCATAATCCTAATGTAATCATAATCTCATTATATTATATTAGCATTAAACCTTTTATGTATAATATTGCCATTATTAGTTTTGGATTATATACAGTATGTGATACATTTTCATTCATTCATTCATTCATTCATCTTCTATACCGCTTAATCCTGTGTTCAGGGTCGCGGGGGACCTGGAGCCTATCCCAGGAGACTTCGGGCACTAGGCGGGGTACACCCTGGACAGGGTGCCAATCCATCGCAGGGCACACACACATACACACACTCACACACCCAATCACACACTACGGGCAATTTGGGAACGCCAATTAGCCTAACCTGCATATCTTTGGACTGTGAGAGGAAACCGGAGTACCCGGAGGAAACCCACCAAGCACGGGGAGAACATGCAAACTCCATGCACACAGAGACGGGAATCGAGCCTGGCCGGGGAATCGAACCCAGACCCTGGAGGTGCAAGGCGACAGTGCTAACCACTACACCACCGCGCCGCCTATGTGATACATTTGTCCATATAAAAAAAATCAAAAGATTACTTAATTTCTTTCTAGTAATTAATTTATTTCTAAGCCATTTATTCTAATTTTTAATCGAGCCCTATTGGTATTGCTCTTATAGCTCTACACAGTGGTATGATTTCATCCTGTGGTGTTTACGCCTCTCATTTTGACCGGGTATCCATCTTTCCGGCTGTAAGTTGACGCTTGTTCTCCGTCTCGCCCGGAGATGACGAGCTGAAGGACGCCGGGAGACTTGTACTGTATATGTGAGATGATCTCAGAGAGACACGCCGCTCTGCTGGTGCTCGAGGCTTCAGTTCAGCTCATTCATGAGAAACCCGAACCCACCCTGCTGCGTTTTTGTAGAGGAGAGAGACGTGTGTGTGTGTGTGTGTGTGTGTGTGTGTGTGTGTGTGTAGGAGAGAGAGAGAAGAATAAACAGCACACCAGTAGCAGGGAAGGGAAGATGAGCATCATGGCTCAGGCGTTAATACCGAAGGGCTGTTGTGTTCTGGATTCTGATTGGTCTCAAGGTGTTGATTAATTTTCTATAACAGCAGCGCTGAAAGTAGTGCTACGGAATTGGTCGTACTGTCAGATGTGACTTAATGGAAGAAATTAGAAGCATGATTGTTTGTGTCTCTGGTTGAGTCGCTGGTATGATCACCTGCCAAAGCTGGCACAAATCAAACAAGAAAACAACTATTGACGCAGTATTTGATACACTATTTGTGTTTAAATGTTTAAGAAGCATTATACTGTATGGTTGCTTGTAGTTTCTCATGTGAATGCTGGACAGGCAAGGCCCACATGAGCCGAACTACAAGCTCTAGTAGATTAAACTTTTCTTTCAGCTGCTTCCATCAAGGGGTCGCCACAGCGGCCCATGCAATCTGCACACATGTGTTTATGCTTGATGCCCTTTCTTATGCAACCCTCCCATTTTTCTAAGTGGGCTTGGGACCGGCACTGCATGCCGGGTAGTATGGGGTGTGTCAAACCCTGACCCTCAGATCCCCAAATCAACAACATAGCGCCTTAGCTGCCTGAGCCACCACTCCCTTACAAGTGGTAGTATATTTAAATAAATAAATAAATAAAAAACAACGACATGAGTGTCCTTGTTCAACGATTTCATGTTTATGAGTTGCATCAAAGATCAAGGTCAATGAACAGCACACACACACACACAAACACACATGCCAAGCATTTGACATTAGCGATTGAATGAACGAGCTTAGCGTAATTGAGAGTGAGCCAGAATTAAAGTGTGGGTTAGCGCTGAGGTCACGGCGTAAGAGCCACATCAAGCCTCACTCCAGCCGGATTGTTCCGAGTTTGAATGTTGGCCAGGTTGTTGATCGTGGCTCGTTTTCACAGAGGACAGGCTTGTGATAATGACGAGCACTCTTCTGAATCCTTTAGGCAGACACACTGGAGTCGAACTATGGATGTTGTGTGTGTGTGTGTGTGTGTGTGTGTGTCAGGACTGTTTAGTCATCTGATTAAAAGGCTCTCCAAAAGGGCATGAAAGAACTCGAAGTGGTTGAACTCAAGAACACAGTGTGAGAGAAGAAGAGAGGAAGAGAGGGGACAGTAGATAATGATGGTTAAAGTGTAAGGTCAGTGTGTGCTCGTCTCTGACTCTTATCTCTCGGCTCTTGTTGTCCGTCGGGTCAACAGGGAGTGAAGAGGGAGCGAAGTTCCTAGCAGGGCCGCGTCGTTCCGTCTCATTAAACCAACTCGCTTGCTTGTTTTTTTTTTCCAGAGGCTAACGGCACCATCGCAAGCAATCTTCATTTGGCATAAAGACAAAAAACTCTCATAATGGATACCCGCTAATACCACACTGTAAAAATGCTTTACAAGAATGCACGCGTGGTTAATGCGGTTTTATCACGGTTTATTTCAGGAGATGACGGAGTTGCTCCGATGGTGCGCGCTCAATGGCGGTCGACGCAGCTGTGGATTTGAGTGACATTTAAAGCTTAGCTATTGTTGGTTAAATTTATGGCCAAGCTCAGCAATGCCCCCAGGTGCAGTCCTTTCTGCACCGGACGAAAATGTCAAACGCAGCTCCCAGAGCCGTGATAGGCTTATTCAGAGAGAAAAGCCAAGACAAGCAAGGCGAGAGAGCGAGCGAGCGAGCCATTTTCAACCGCGTTAGTTTTGCTTGGCTGGCACTCAGTCAAGCAAACCAGTGACATTTCCTACACAGAGACGCTAATGCCTCATTACAGAAGCCCAGGCACTGAGTGAGGAAAGACGAACTGGACCTGTAGCTAAGCAGTTATTATTGGTCATTATTTATAACTAATGCATGGTCTATGAAAAGTTTGCACTATTCGTAGCCATCTCATTAAGCCGCCGTGTTTGGATCCTGACACTTGCTATCAGTATACACTGCTCTAATAAGGTTTTTCCAGTGGATATTTTCGTTCGGTGTAATATTATTTAAACTAATTCCTTATTCGAGCACCTTTGCTACTGCGAGTTTCACTGATGGTAAAAATATTAGTTTTAGTGTTCGTCCATGTCTGTGTGTGGTTCTTTTTGGTTCTCTGGCAACCTCCAACATCCCGAAAACATGCCACTGTGCCTAAGGGCAATACAAATCTTTGATTCTGTATTGCCCTTAGGTGCATGTGTGAATGTTCATGGTATGAAGCTCTGCCATGGACAGGGTGTATTCCTAGTGCTCAGAGTTTGAGAGTTCTGCCATGAGGATAATGTATTATTAAAGATTTTTTTTGGTTTGCTCAAAATTTAAAATTGCTTGTTATTAAGATTAAATTACGACGTAATGTTTTTCGCATAACCTAGTTACAGTAGGTAGCCAAGGTCAGAGCGCAGGGTCAGCCATAATACAGCATCCTGTGGAGCAGATTGGGTTAGAGGCCTTGCTCAAAGACTCGACAGTGACAACTTGGTAGTGCTGGGTCTCGAACCCCCAACCTTGCGATCAGAAACCCAGTAATCTACAGCCTCAACCATTTGACCCACCACTGCCCCATTATGATTAGCTATTTTCTAGTATTCTTAATGATTAAACACCATTTTTGCAGTAATGCAGAAGTTTTGGATGTTGTTGAAAGTTGTCAGATGTTGAAATGCAATACAATTAAAAAAAAAAAAAGTAAGATTTTTTTTTTTCATAGATTCCCTTCCAGGTGTGGTTTGAAGTCTAATGTAAAAGTGGTTCGAATCAACTGCAGAAAATGAGTCAAATAATTTTGCTCTGATTCAGATGCTGCAAACACATACGAGGGTCGTTCAAGTCAAAGTGAGACTTTTGATTGCGCAGAATAACTGAACACTTTATTATTTCTCTATATATTCCCCTGCTACACTTATGCACTTGTCCCAGTGTTTTATTAGTGCTTGGACACCATCAAGGTAGAAAGTTTTCCCAGTACACCGGAGCCATGAACAGACTGCCTATTTCATGTTTGAAACACTGGACTTCTTTAAAAAACGGTTGGACCTTTTGTGGCGGCTAAGCCTCGTCACTCTAAATGTCAATCAGTTGTATGCCTTCATTCATCAGAAATTTCACCACAAGTCCCGGTTTGACTTGAACTCCCCTCGTATGTACTGTATATTCGCATTTCGGCTGGTGTGTATCGCAAAGAACCCACTTCTCACTTAGCTGTATATATGTGCTGAACAGGCGTCCTATAGAGTAGAAACGTATGTTTAAAATGATTGTTTAGGTTTCTTAATTAGAAAGCACAGCCGTCTCTCTTTCATCTATGTGAGTGTGTGTGTGTGAAAGATCTGTAGCTGCTGTTTGCTGTGTTTGGATACGTGCATAGGGGAGGAATGTGAGGCCACCGAAGCCTCCACCTGAGAGAGAGAGTACGTATAAAAGGACACGGTGCCCTGCCCCCACCGACGACGTTAATACCACAGTGTTCAGTCCCTTAGTGACTACACACACCTGTACAAACACCTGGGTTGGAAGAGTTGAGGAGTGAACTGTGGGTATGCACGCAAAATAGACACACACACACATTACACGCAAACAAGCATGTTAAGATTTGTTTGATTTGAATAGGCTTTTGACGTGCATATTTACTTTCAATGATTAGCTTTTCAATACCTGTTACACAGTAGCTTCTCTGGGAAAGTGAGTTTTTTTTCTTTTCAGTTTTGAAGTAGGTGATGTCATTCAGTCATGTCGAGAAATTTTTTTACATCAGACACTTACTTTACTGGTTTCCCTTTTCACGTGACAACGAATCAGCAAACTGCATTTGGACAATGAGGATGAAACCTTGATAGGACCCAAACCTCAGATATTGTAAGGAGGTTAGATTATCAGAAGGATGTTACAGGGTTAAGATTAAAGGGTCTGTGTGGAAGAGTCAGAGAAAACTAGCATTCTACTTTCAAAAGGGAAATTCCTGAAACAATTCCTGAAACAGTTTAAGTGTGGACAAAGTACATGTTCATTAACCACTCCACAAGACAAGTACTGTAGCACATGACCTTTGACTGAAGGGTAAAAAAAAAAAAAAAGTCCCCTTAGATCTAAACTTCTCTTTAGTTAATTGGTTCACGAAGTGACATCAAATCAACATAGCTGTTGACAGCATGAACTGTTAACTAAACTTTTCCATTTGACATGCTGTGGCGTGACCTTAGATACGCTCGAACGGAAACACTCCAATATGGCTGAAGTAAAACAGTTCTGCAAAGAAGAGCGGCCCAAAATTTGTCTACAGCTATGCGAAAGACTCATTGTCAGTTATCGCAAGCACTTCATGGCAAGTCTGGCACAACCGGTTATTAGATTTAGGGGGCAAATACTTTTTCACATAGGGCAAGGTAGGTTTGGGCTGCTTTTTTTCCCCTTAATAAATTAAATCATCATTTTAAAAACTGCGTTTTTTTATAATTACTCAGTTAGCAAATACTTTTTCACAGCACCGTAACATTTGACTTTCTGTCGTCTCATAGCGAGTAAAAGAGATTACTTGAGTCTGACTAGCACATTTATTTTCTTTTTCATGTGTAGTTATGAGGTGATTGTGTGTTGTGCTAGCATGAGGTGGCTATTTTGTGCTAGCATGAGGTGGCTGTTTTGTGCCAGCATGAGGTGATTGTTTTGTGCTAGCATGAGGTGATTGTGTGTTGTGCTAGTATGAGGTGATTGGGCTAGCATGAATCAACTGTGTGTTGCGCTAACATGAGGTGATTGTGTACGAGGTGGTATTAAAATGTTGAGATTAGCTCTGTTTACAAGAAAATACTTTTATTTTATCTATTGACTTCATACTGTAATAGTTCCCTTGCACAGCAACACAGTGCTTTCTGCCACTTCTGAAAAATCTTTCATCATTTTTGGGAGTTGTGCTCATTTAAGGTTTTCCTGATGCACACAGGACGATGTATTTTGGCACACTGACTTATGAAAGACGGTGCCCTCCGTGACTGTGTGTGCAGCCATTGACTGGCGTGTTCTATAGTCTTGAAACTTTTTGATTCCGCCTCGTATTGTGCTACAGTAACATGCGGTGACTGTGGGTTGTTTCTATGTTAAAGTCATTTCTGTCTTGTCCCTTTTCATCATATAAGTCATTTGGATTTGTCGTTTTACCACATCACAACTAATTTGCATAGAACTGAGGAGAGGAAAAAACGAATCAAATGCTGGATGTCATGTTATTGCTTGCTGTGCGCACAGAAAATGTAAATCGCTTGCCAGTGTGTCTGCAGGATAAGTTTTACTGTAGTTGCAGAAGTCTATATCTAAGATATTATTATTTTTCCTCAGGTTGTTGAAGCCGTCTTGTCCTCCAGGCAACTATAAATAAAAAATGAGTAGCCTGAACATGAAATCTCACCCCTGCTGCTTACAAATTTGTTTCAGTTTTCAAAACCTGGTCCTTAGTCTTGCATCAGAGACACACATGCTGTCCTCGGCTGGCCCGAGCCAGACTCTCTGCCTAAAGTAAAGATACAAAAGAAACCAGTGGGAGATAAACGTGAAGGCAAATTTCTCCAGGCTTAGATAGTGTTGGTGAGATAGCGGCCCGGCCTTATCTCGCTCTTCACGTGGCATGCTACCAGCTCGAGTTCACGAAGGCAGTGAATTACACACGCCTCGCTCGGCTCCCCGCCTCAGTTCGCCCTCTGGTTGGTTCTGTCTGAGCGGCCTTGAGATACGGAGGATCTGTGTCAAGGCTGAGTGACTCACCATAACACAAACAGGATAGAGTGCACACAGCAGAGTTATCATCGGGTTCATTTAGTGTGTGTAAACAAAGCTGTCTGTGATGTTTTTTTGTTCTTTCTGTTTTGCATCATTTAGGTCAAGCTAGAAGCACTAAAAACGTACGGAAATAGCAGGAATGTTGTCGAATACGTTGTCTGAAGTCCTCGAACTGAGATCATTCAAGAGCTGAGAATGCACATTGTTGCAGTTAATGACCTGAACTGAAAGGAGGTGTTTAGCACTGTATTCATTTATTAATTGTAAGCACTTTATTTTATGTTGAGTCTGTTCCGTACTAGGGACAAGGCGGGAATACAGTCTTGATGGTGTGCCAGACCATCACGTATCACCGAGCACACACACTTTCACACACTTATAAGCCCCAGCAGGCAATTTTAGCATCGCCAGTCCGCCTGCTGATACATCTCAGAACTTCAGAAAGAAACCTGAGCATTGCTACATTAAAACAATAACTGGTTTAGTTTTAAAAGCTTAGTTTTGTTTCTTTCCTCAATACTAGAATAAATCCTAAATGTCACATGTGATTTCTTTATATTTACTAACCATTTACGCTCACAGCCAGTGCACTTTAAGTCCTAGCAAGCAAGTAATCCTGCTAATATGTTTTAAGTCCAGTGCTAACTCCAGGTGATTTAGGATAACTGCCTCTGTTTAACAACGGAACCCGATTCACGGTTTATTTCTTTGAAATCGCATTGCAAACAACAATTTTATGTCCTTCAAACCCTGATAATAGCACATCCTCCAAGCGTAACGCCGTACGCTTTCACCTTTGACACGATTGATGATTTCGAGCTGTAAAAGTAGTCTGGGGTTTAAACTAGTTTATAGCGTGAGTTAAAGCTCGAAGAATTGATTGCATTCTCATTTCCATTCCATTAGTGCATTAAGAGTTGGGGCATGATGATAACCTACGTCAATATCACACATTTCAGTATTGATTGCTTGCATCGAATGAGAGTGCATGCATGCTAGTATCAAGAACGCATGCATTAGCTTAGACGATTTAGCAGCTGTAACGGGGTTAACTAGCGTGGTACAGAATGGAGCCAGTAGTAATGTTAAAGTAGATGAAGGTTGAGAGTGGGATATCTCATAACATCTTCTGACTCCTTATCTTCTGGACAGTCAGTCACACCACTTTAGCTCATGTTTTGCTTTAGCAAATAAAGTTGGAAATCATGTGTTTGGTTTTCCCAAGCCAAAGTCCATGGATAGTTTGGAGCTTGTTACATCCATATGGATAGGATCTGCCATGATTTAGATGCAAGGGAATGTTTGGTTGAGGAATTGATAATCAGATTGACTATAAGACAATAACGGTGAAAAAAAAATCAAGCTTCATTACTAGAGTTTAAATATAGACTTTTGATTCAATTTGATTATTATTTCCTTTTTATTGTGATTTTCAAACTGATTTGATTCAGTAGCAGTAAAATTTATTGTCTAATTTGTATAAAGCAGCAGTAACAGGATATAATGAATTTTAAAGTACTAAAAAAACTTAGTTTAAATGTCAGATTCTATACAAAGATTTTTCCTTTCTAGTTTTCTGCTCCACACTCCGGTCTAGTTGGTGATTGCACCAAACGCTCATGCATTTTAAAAGAAGAAGTGGGAAAAGCGATAATCTTGCAAAATAGAAGTATTTGCAAATGATGGACTAAGAGTTCTTATGTTGTTGTTGTGTTGCAAAATGAAACCTATAGCGAAATACTTAAGTAATTAAAAAATGCCTGAATTGATTCTGAATAAAAAAAAACTCAACAAAAAGATGAACCGATACAACCAACAAAAGATTTAATCTAGTCGTGTAGTAAACCACATGACTATTATCTATTCATCACATGATTGCTGATATTATTACACATTTCTTCATCCTCAGTATATAAAAACTAATGTTTATTTATGAAAATTAAGCTTTGTCTAATTAAATATGCTTAATTAATAAAGCAAAAGATAGACTCTTTGGACAAATTCAAATATTTTGATTCTGAGCACTCTCTCAGTAGAAGTGGTTTCTTGGGTACAATCATCTCTTTTTTTATACATATATTTAATCAAGAAAACACCAGCTGCAAAATCAAAAGTAAATCCATCGATTAGCAGTTTCTCTGTAATGTGAACATTTCCGCAAGAATATAGTATGAACAAATGTCTATACTAAAAACTAGACTGAATATGGAAGAAACATTATCTTGAGGGCAAACTGAAGGGAATTGTACATGCATGACATGTACATGCAGTCGCCACTTTAATAGGAACACCTGTACACATGTTGGTTTATGCAATTATCCACTCTGTCAATCATGTAATAACTCCAGCTCACGCTGTGAAAAGGAGCTGGGGAGTTTTTTCCTTTTTATTCTTGTAGCCTGAAATTTGTTCTTTGCTGAGACGATGTGTTGTTCTGAAGGTTCGGTGTGTTTTGAGATGCTCGGAATGATGTGTGAATACACTGCTTGTCGCTTACTTGTCAAATGCCTGTTGTTAAGCGCACTATACGCAATGAGTAGCACGAGTTGAAGCGCTGATGCTCTCTTTGTGCTTGAAGGAATGGTAACCGTAATGGAGCTGTAAAATCATTTATACAGGATAAAATAGTGGAAATTAAGCCACGGTTGGAATTTTTGGTTTTCCTATTGGTAGGATCTGTGCTTAGTGTGTTTGTTTGTAGTAAACAGCAGTAAAACTATGTCTTCATCGTCTTCTTCCTTGTTGTTTAACGGTTGGTTGGAATCCAGTAAGTTGCATTATCGCCAACTGTAGGTCTCATTCGTCTTCATCTCTTAACGCCGATTGTCCACTTCAGCCTTCCTTAAAAAAAGGAAAAAAAGTCAAATGCTTCCTTCTCTGATCTTGTCTTGTCTTGTTCTGTGTCTTGAACTCTTTGTCTGCTGTTATCCAGCACTTCTACGTACACACTCTATCGTCTCTACATGTTCCCTCTTAGTACAGCTCTGTGCAGTTAGTTGGAGTCCTGTAAGTTGCCTCACAGCCACCTATAAATCTCACTCACCTCAACTTAACTGTCACTTTAAAGCCGAGTTTCCAGTTCATTCTTTTTTCAATAAAAAATACTTAATGCCTACTTCCTGGCATTCAATCAATGACTCTCCATTCTAATAGGACTAATAAGTTCTCAGTGAAGCCACGAGCCTACCTGTGGCAACACCCCCTATTTTGAATTAGACGTCGTACAGTATAAAGTAGAAATCCCATTGGTCCACTGTGCATTATTCTCCTTACTGTACATAGAGGCAGAGTCTTGGGCGATTGATTAAAACTGTGCCCCAAGCATTTGAGGTAGTTTGATCCGACCCAGAATCCAGGGATCAACGTGGTCCTGTCTGCTTTGAGGTGAACCGTGTGGCCAACACATTGACATGAGCGATCAGTTCGCAAACCTTACTCTCATCACAACCCCTTCAATTATCTGTTTATCTCTCATCAACACAGCCTAACATGCCCAGCTTAATCTCTCCTTGTTTTTTTTATATATTTTTTTTACTTCTATAACCCCAGTCAACCTCCGTCCCCCCCTCCACCCCTCCACCCCTCCTCTCATTTCCAGCGCAATAAAGGCCGTATTTATTTTTCTCTCTATTCAATTTGCCTGGCTCCAGGGCCATGTGGGTGAAGACTAAAGAGATTACAATACAGGAGGAGGAATCAATCGTTGCTTTTCATTTCACTCAACCAAGCCCAGCCCGGCGGGACTGTTTAGAGCGGGCCCATCACATGTAGAGAAAGCTTCAGCTGAATCGGTTAAGAGGGGCCCGAGCACACCTGCTATTGTGGAATAATCAGAGCTTCGGGCATGTCTGCACACAAGGCACATACACTTAGACACACACCATACCCTTATAGAAAGCCATATTCACTCATAGTGGGGCTAAAATTCCTAATTATTAAATAATTAAATATGCTTCAAATATTTAATACATCTTGGGTCATTTCAAGGGTTTGTAGTTTGTATACTGCAGGTTGAGGGTAGTCGCTTGGTGATATTTTTAGATGTGATGCATGATTTCAGTAAGAGATAACCACGTTGAGGTCTTGCTGTTATAGGAAAGTAATCAATGTATGTGTGAGTTAACCATATCCCGAAGGGATTTAAGTTTTATTTTTCTTAGATAAATATTCCTTCGTTATCCAATTATAATAACATTAAATGTTGGCATATTGGAGTTTACACGTTCCCCCCGTTCATGGTGGGTTTCCCCCAACACACCCCAATGACATTCCAATTAGGCTAATTGGCATTCCTGGATTGCTTGTAGTGTATAAATGAGTGTGTGAGACCGTGTGTGTCCTTGGATGGATTGGCACCCCGGCCAGGTTGTACCCTGCCTTGAAGAAATGTGTGAGAAAACTAAAAAAAATCTGCTTTTTCTCAGTGTTTGTATAGGCTGGGTTTTTTTTTTTTACCAAACCAAATAGATTTCACCCTAATGTGACCTCATATAAGAAAAGAGGCCGTCCCTCGGTTAGTCGAAAAGGCGTGACTTAGGAATTCCTTGTTGTGTTGTGAGGTATGAAAAATGGATTATCTGGGAGGTATTTCAGCTGAAGCATTAACACACACTTTTGGCGAGATCTGTGACCTGATTAATTTGTTAAAGAATTAGCAAGTTTTAGGACCTTTAAAACATTTTACGCCTCTCGATTCCTTGGTCATGTTAATGGATAATGTAAACTCTTCACTCTGACGTGGTAGAACACGTAGAATCAGCTTTACCTCTGACTGACACTGACACTGGAGACTCCTTACATACTATAAATGTTCAATAAACATCTCTTCACTGCTTCAATGCTTATCTGTTAATGTTCAGCTGCTACTAGAGATAGGACAACGTGTATTAGTGATAGACAGGAGCACCACTGCCTAAGCTGCTGTTATAGGAAGTAAATCAACATCATCTGACCCGTCAGAGCTGAGAACAGCCGCATAGTCCATAACTGACATCTGTTATTATAAATTTAGTCTTTTGAAGCCGTCAAAGCATCTAAACCCTCTATCTGTGGGTATGTATTATAGAAGACAATGTACCGAGTGTGAAGTGAGGCTGGATGATGTGGCTGGAGCTGGACAGTGGGTGGAAGGAGGGAGGGAGGGAAGGGTGTGAGCAGTGGAGTGTGCACTTCGGAGTGCATCGGTCCGTTGGAAATCACTTGATCTGCCCCACACGGTTCGATGTGCCTGCCAGCCGCTCTGACAGCAGCCCAGCGGGAACCGCGCTCAGATTCCTCACGCTCACCCACCCTCGCGACACAGCAGAAAGACAGCAAGAGCAGAACTGACTCGCTCGGCATACTTTACACTCCTCGTTCACTTTGAGAGGACAGGAGATGGAAATTATTGAACACACACACACACACGCGCACACACTCCTAATAAACGATGATGTGAGACGAAATCAAGAATTGATAGAACATCAGACTGTAAAGCGCTAATATACTGTTCTACAGCTCATGTTCTTGATTCTGATTGGTCAGAAGCTGTTGATTAGTTTACTTTACCAGCAGCACACAAGAATCACAAGCACACACGAAAGTGCATTTAAGTGGGTCTTGTACACATCACGTATAAAGTGAGAACAATTATATTTAACTAACTAAAATGACATGGTGAGGTTTTCTTTGATGAGACCTTGTTTAACATTTAAGGAAGGAGTCTCCAGTGTCGATTTTACATCATAATATATGCAAGACATTTATCCAATTGTTTTATTCCTCTTACATTTTCCCAGTATCATGACAAATGTGTTTGTGTTTTTTCTCAAGAAAGAAAAAAAAATACAGGCTAATTGTAGCTTTATGCATTAAGTAAGAACGGAATTTATAGTTATATTCTGTTCTTACTTAACATACCATTATTGCTGCGCATGTTTTCCCACGAGATGCCACAATTTGGAACGCGGCGTGCCGCGACTTGCCGTAAGCAATATTTGGGAATTTAAATAAATGTGTTGTGCTTCACTGAATATCCACCAGATGGCGCATGGAAGATCTTTATCCAAAAGCCAGACCAAGTATGACGGAGAATTGTTTATAATTAGTTAGTATTAGTTTCCAATACTGAAGCAAACATGAATTTTACTTTGTTTTACAACAGATATTTCATAATGAACGTGTGTATATGTGCTTCATATTATTTTCATAATGATAAAATGAGATGCCCAACTTCGTGCTTTAAAAGTTTCTTATATAGTTTTTGTAATGTCTTAACAGGTACAAAATAATGAAAGACATGGCCATGCCGTGGTTTAAATGGTATTGAAATTAATTTAATTTCCTGATAGTAGGTTATCTGATAGTGTTAACTATGCGAATGTCCTGATTCGTGAATATGCCAACATGTCTTATTTAAAACATAAAAATGTGTCGCCATAATGAATGAACATGAACACGTTTATGAGCTCCGTCACTTGCTGTCAATGGGCGCCTAAGAGAGAGAACACATTTTCGGCTTCAGTAGACACACAATACTTCAGACTGAAACACGACTGCCCCCTACAGGTAATGAAGGGCATTTTCACAGCTTGCCGCGCGCAGCCGCGGAATCCCTTTTCTCGAAACGTGCATTTTTAATGGCCAGATCTGTATTAAAGCCACAATTAGCCTGCATGTGTATAACACACACACACACACACACACACACTTGTCATAATCCTGGGAAAATTTAAAGAGTAAACTTCACTCTTTTTTAATTTATAAATAAAAATGACCATTACAAAGCACTAGAACTAGAGACTCCTTACTGAAATCTGTACCGTATATGTGATCACAGGATAATAGGAGTTAGAGGAGGAGCTATGCAAATTGCCTGGAATGATAATTTAAGAAATCATTTAAGAAAAAGCAATGCCTTCGATAATGCGGATTGTCATTACTTTATAAATCCCTTCCATTATAAACCTGTGATTTGCCTTTGACTGCTGTTTAATTTTTCTGTGGGAAAATAATATATAAATACACATTAGTGGTTTAATAGGGCAGGTTTAAAAATATTAATTACATAATATAAAATGTCTATAAAAATCTGACATTTACACCAATATATATAAATTAATGCTGTGAGATTGTTTAATGTGCCTGGACTTGTGATTGTGCAGAATAACAGAACACAGATCTGAGTTTAAAAACTCCCTTTATTTCTCTATATACTGTATAATCTCCTGATACACTAATGCACTTATCCCAATGTTTCATTAGTGCTTGGACACCATCAAGGTAGAAAGAATTCTCTGTATGGTCATGATCGCACTGCCTGCTTCATGACCGGCCTCCCAGGAACTCCTTTATTGGCTCAAACTTGTGGAAATATTTTGGAGTGAGGTCAGGACTGGCAATAACGTGCAAGTGGTGCAGGTGAATGATTATACTGTATGTACATTTCACAGACAGATGTGTCGCTTCTGCAAGTCGGCGACAAGTTATCTCTTGATTTTCAAAGTGTAGGCGTTCCACTCGCTCCGAGCCACATCACCCGGGATCGTCATTCACGGACGTACGGCTTTCTTTAAAATGTTCCTTGCTAGGAGTCTCATCACCGTTCTGTGCTTTGCTGTCTTCTGTAAATGTCAATCTCAATCACCAGAAATGTCAACACAAGTCCCGATTTGTCTTGAACGCCCTTTGTAAATAAGCATGGATGTATATTGTATTATTTATTTTTTTAAAACACGTCCTGAAACATCTTTTTCTCTTAGCATTTTTTCCACAATGTAAAATCAAGGCAGACGAGCTCATCTCTTTCCCTGTTATTTCCACACGTAAATGGCATCACTTATTCTCTCATTAATATGCAGCTAAAACACAAGCGGCCCTGTGATTTACCCAGCGTCTGCATTTATAAAAAAGACAGGTTGTTAACAGAGCATGGCTAATTTCTGAAACGTATTTTGGTTTCGCGTTACACCTTGCCACTCTGATTGGAATCCCTTTGGACCCTGTTTGGATAGTTGCCAGGAGTTACCTCTGATTGGCTTCACACACACACACACACACACACACACACACACACACACACACACACACACACACACACACACACATCTGCTTGGCAGAATAAGTGATTTGTCTTCGGGGAGCTCTTTTGCCCTGCTGGTGGGATGAGAAGCTGTGCCTGGTATTGATTTGGTTGGTGGGCTGAGGGATGTCTCTAGGGAGCTAATAAAAATAATTACAAAAAGATCATCAAAGCTCAGCAACCCCGTACCCTGCACATGAATAAATATGTGATAAAATGAATCAGAGGGGAGCCGAGGCTGCTTGTGTGGTCAACAGAGACGCGTTTTTGACGGTACTGTAGGCATTACACACTTGTATTGCATGACTTCTTATTTTGGCTTAAGTGACCAGTCAGCCAAAACATTATTGACTGACCGACTGGAGGGGGGAAAAAAACTCTACTTAATTGTAATTTTCATGTTCCTATGTAGGGAGTCCTCTGGTTTTGTAACTTTTTTGTAAGGTGATTAAAATGGTTGAAGGTACAAAAACTGGCTATTTTTAGTGTAAGACTTGAAAGAAATATTGCATATTAGGGCTGTAAGGCTCGAGTCAAGTCAAGATTTGTCCCAGATTTATTGGCATTTGTACGTGGACTTGTCTCAGGGTGCTGTCACACTAGGGACTCCGAGTATGTTTAACCGAAAATCTGGAACGTTTGCATAATGTGAACAGACCAAACTGGGAACAGACAGATTACGTAAAAGGGAACCCATACCTGAACACGGAAGTGGAACACTGTTTAGAATCTCATCCCTCGAGCTGCAGGGCCATAGAAGGGTCGCTCTTGATATTTTCTTAGAAATATCAATAACTTACTGGTTAGCACTGTCACCTTGCGCCTCCAGGTTCCAGGTTCGATTCCTGCTTCAGGGTCTATATGTATGGAGGTTGTATGTATGTTCTTCCCGTGCTTGGTGTAGTTTCCTTAAACAGTCCGAAGACATGCAGGTTAGGCTAATTGGCGTCCCCAAATTGCCTGTAGTGTATAAACGAGAGTGTGTATATGGGTGTGTCCTGCGATGGATTGGATACCCTGCCTCGTGCCATAGGTTTCCTGTGATGGACTCCAAGCACCCCGCGACCCTGTATACAGGATAAAGTGGTGTAGATGATGAGTGACTGGGCCAGTGGGTGGAAGGTCGACTTCAAAAGTCTGACAAGAAGTAAATCCATTTTCAAGAAAACCAACTAGTCAGTGGTACTGTATGAATGAAAGGCAAATACTTGAAGAAGAAGCTATGAAAAAGATTGCATGTTGATGAAGTCACTCTGACTCTTATTTGACTTGGCTTGGACAGATATATAAAATACAAAGGTACAACAGTTTTTGGCTTGAGGCTACCCTTTAAACAATAAGTAAACCCCTTTAGTGCAGGCAGTGAGGCTTGATGGTATGACGTGAACTAGCTTCTGATTAGCCTTCTAAGGATTTGTTCCTTTGTTCGGAGCAATAATGCTACAGAGCATCTCTGGCCAGGAGTTTTAAGAGCGTGATTGCTCTGTCAAATGAGAGAATGACCTTGTCAAGTCAAGTGGCTTTTATTGTCGTTCCTCTATACAACTCATATATGCTGGATACTCAGCATAATAAATGCGCGAGACAATATAGGCACACGACATGTGCATGCTAACTAGAAAGGACCTGAAGATCAGACTTATTAGATTTAAAAAAACAATGCAAACTGTTGTCTCCACTCTAGATTATTAAGTTTTTTAACCAGCGTGGTCTTTTTAAGGATACAAATTTTGATGATCTTATCAGGAATTCAACCATGCTTACTGTAAATAAGTACTAGTAATTTTTTTCTTTGTTTGGCATTCATCAAAAAACATAATATGCAAATATTTAAACATACTATTAGCATGCATTAACACCTTGTATGATCTTGTTAAGCTCATTAATTCAGTGAGATTTTTTACTTAACCCAGACCAGAGTGTGTGTTTCTATAGCAAGCTCCAGACTGAAATATCACCCATGTATTGGTGGATTTTATATTCACTTATTTTTAATTAACACTTTATTTGACAGGGTGTTGGATGTGGCGTAAAGTTAGCTCGAGTGGCGCTCCAGTCTAAACGGCGGCTAATGATATAAAGAGTATTAGGAATAATCCAACAGTCTATACATGAGGTTGCTGTACATTGTAAATACTACCTTGTAAATAATAATTGGTCAAAACCTCCAGTGACCCCATCCATCTATTCCTATGGGATTGTTCTGTTTGGGTGGAGCAGCATCTTGTCATACTAGATGAGGAAGCATCTTGATTAGTCCAGTAGGGTGTCGCTTTCCTTCCTTTGTGTTTATTAGGAAAATGTACCATCAAGTGCGCACACACTCCGGTTTCCTTCTATAATGCTTTGAGTGACGTAAAAATAAAGTAAAATACCCAGTACTGCCTGGCTTTTCCCACCTCACATGAGTGTACAATCCTAGATAATGGGTTTTGTAAAAGTACAAAGTCATTGAGCAATTGCAATCTTCACAAACCTCCCAGCTTAGCAAGGTGTAAAAGTCACCTTAACGAGAGCAACCCGAGGCTGTTGATTAGTCAGAGCTACCGCCTTGGCTAACAACCACATGGTGTGTGTGCGTCTTTGAACAAGAGACAATCTGTATAAATGAACACCTTAATGATTATATGGAGGGAAAAGAGCAAACAAAAGCAAAGCACTATTCATCCTCCCACACCTCCCACTATATATTCTCTGCATTCCCCCCCCCCCCCCTATTCATCATTCTTTTTAAATGCATATGGTACATCCTGATGTACAGCGGATAAAATTAGCCTCCCCCCTCCGCATGCTACAGAGCCAGGAGAACCATTGGAAAGACAGCATTGTCCTTGACCAGCACGTAAACAATGCCTCATATTACACCCTCAACCCCCCCGAGGACTCTGTGCATCCATAGAAACCATGTCCTTCTCTTAGGTCTTCTTGAGAGATACTGGAAGGGAAGGAAAAATATGGGATGAATATGGGATGATTATCATAGGGATCTTTAGGGTCGGCCGTCCTTGACTACATGTCCAAAAGAGGATCATTGTTCCTGCTCTTTAGGTACAGTATAGGAAGAGTGGATGTTTTGATTCCCCTATCATTATGCGAGTGATCATAGACCATCTCATAGGTTAATCTTCCCCTCAAAGCAAGTCAAGGTTCTGCAGGAGGCTGTTGAAAAGAAGACGAAGCAAGTGATTTACCTGATCTTCTTTGAAGTATTTGTTAGATGGGAAGTTCGAATCATTTTAGTTACTCGGTTCTTTGAATCTCGTTCATCAAAATGAACAAATCTTTTTTTGAGTCATTTCGTTCATTTCGTTCTTTTGATCAGAGATAAATTAAAATGTTGCGTTTTCAATAAAATGACGTCTACATACACAAATTTTGGCGATAGTTCATGTTATGAAAATATTACAATGTAACTAAGGACATTTTATAATAAACAGAATGAACAGCTCACCTCTTATACCTTCTCTGAGTCGTTCGTTCTTTTGAATCTATTGCACCGCATAGTGTCTATGGGAGTCACGTGTCAAAAGAACGAACGACTCGAGACTTGAAAACGTATTGCTGAGAATCGTTCAATACTGTTTCCTGTATATAACATACAGAGGTTTTGCGATGCTTTGCGCATGCGCGCCCAATAGAAAATGAACGAATCACTCTCCAAGATGACTCGTTCATCTGAGTCATGTTAAAGATTCGTTCAAAAAGAACGAATCGTTCATGAACGACCTACCACTAGTGCTCATCAGTGTCCATCCCGGAATAAGTCAAACTGGGACTTTTGATTGCGCCGAAGAACAGAACACAGTTCTGAGTAATAACTGTCTTTATTTCTCTATATGATCTCCTGCTACACTAATGCACCAATGCATCCCAGTGTTTCACTAGTGCTTGGATACCATCAAGGTAGAAAATTTTCTTAGTCTGCCAGAGCCATGATCAGACTGCCTATTTCACGTTCAAAACTCTGGCCTCCCAGGAACTCCATTAAAGGCCCAAACGTGTGGAAATGGCATGGAGTAAGATCAGGACTTTACAGGGGATGTGGCAATAAGTCCCAGCCGAGTTCCTGTAACGTGCAAGTGGTGTTTGTGAATGATTGTGTGCACCCTTTATTTAAAGAGTTTTCACCACTGTTTTGGGGAAGTCCCGGATTGACTTGACCATGCCTCATACATTAGCGACTCTATAAGGAACCTATTTTTCAGGCTCGTCTGTTACAGGATTATCTAATCACAGGCTCATTGGGACATAAACTATGTTGAGAAATAGTGGCACGATTTACTTTACTTTTTTTTTAATTATTCCACTATCTCTGGTTCAATCGCCAACATGACGAAACACGAAAAGCTGACCATATAAACATTTATTGTTTAAGAATCAAATACAAAGCAGATATCTCATCTGTTTAGAATTGGCATTTGCTAGAAGTAGTGGCATGAAGACCCACTGTCATAACATGAAGCAGTGATGCAAGAAAAAATAACATAATTAGTCCTTTAGCTTTT
Organism: Channallabes apus; assembly: GCA_030522415.1. NCBI lineage: Eukaryota > Metazoa > Chordata > Actinopteri > Siluriformes > Clariidae > Channallabes > Channallabes apus. The sequence goes on along the minus strand of CM060111.1, from coordinate 25,235,269 downwards.
GCAAACTCATCATATTTATAGTCAAATAAGCATGATATGGTAAAAAGTTAGTATCTAGCTAGCAGTAGAATTGACTGATCAGTTATCAGGGAGATTCTGAGCTTGTTAAATTTCTGTCTTAACATACAGGAGATAATCCTTTTTTCCTTTCTAAAGTGATTCCGTTTTATCTCCTACATGCAGAAGTGCACAATGTCCTGTTCGTCCTGTCTTGTGATATACAGTGTGTAGTGTGTGAAATACCCGCAGCACTGTAGCAGGGGTCTAAAGGGGAGTAATGACACTTTGATTGGAGCGGGCATGGACCAGAGTGAAGTGCACTCGTCTGAGCTGCAGAGAGCCCTTGATTGTACAACAACCCATGATCACATTAGGAGAGGGCACCGGTGAGAGGGTTTACAAAAAGTAGAAAGAGACCAGGGGATGGAAAAAGTGCTTGTGCAGAATGAAGCAGATTGATCCCACCAGTTGCATGCTGAGGAAAATCTACAGCACAGTGGCTACTCAGTTTGATATGCTACTGTACATCCCTGTGCATCAGAGGAGATCCTGGGATTGAAGATATAGAGCTTGTGCACCTACATTACATTGTCACATGGTTGTTGTTGCTTCGACCATCCTGGCTGTCATACTCACACCTCTGCAGTCGTCAGCCTGCCTAGTCCTTGTGCTGAGTTAGAAAACTTCTCTACCAATGCAATATAATTTATCTAGACAGCTGTCTTAAACAACGTTATGTGTCAAAGATTTTAATTAAATGCCTGCATGAATGTGGCAGAGTTGCGCCTCCCGTCCCTTATCAAACCGCAGGGCTATAATATAAAGTGAATGTAATTTAAGTCTGTGCTCCTCCTATGACTAGCGATGGACAGCTGCATGTTAAACGTGCATTTAGATTCAGATTTAAAGATCTGACTCTGAGACATTGAATTAATTATCTGACTCCACAGAACAACCCTCTGGCTTTCAAGCTGTTATGATGTACTAAATAGCCAACTGTTGATTTAATTTAATCACGTTTAGCCTTATTTGAGTAAATAGTTCGGGCTTTTCTTCTGCTTTCATGTTGATGTTCTGCAACAATGTATGACTGCGCAGACAGACCAGAGTGTCTCATACATCTGCATAAACGTACTCTGCTGGACTTTTCATCAGCCGTTGTGTAGGAAGTTGAGCACAGACAGCGCAGTGACGTAGTGTACTGTATTTAGCACTGTGGCCTGAAAGTCTCTATGGTTAGGGGTATGAATTCCACCTGGAATCTCCGTGCTTGGAGTTTGCATGCGATGTTCTTCCGGCGAGTGTGTGGTGTGTGTGCATGTGATGAATTGATACCCTGTCCAGGGTGTTACCCCGCATTGTGCCCAAAGTTTCCTGGGACAGGCTCAAGGCTTCCTGCGACCATGTATAGGATAAGCGGTATAGAAAATAAATGAAGGAATATTAAGCCCTGATCTCTATCCTCCAGGCACGCTTGACAGGCAACTGGTCAGCATCATCAATTAATAATGCCACATGCACAAGCGCTCTCACAGTCTTTTATACATGTAGGCCAGTGATGTCAGTGCAATCACAAAAATCAAACTCTCTGTTTTTCTGCTTGTTTACAGATCGTTCATTACTACAACCCTTGATTGCCTAATGTGCGTGGATAATTTTAGATCGAACCGATTTCATGTGTCATGTTCAAAGGTGGCGGCTTAAAGAGATAAAGCAACAGCATATGTTTGCATGGCATGCCAATAAAATACACAAATCTGTTTCACAGATCTACATGGTGAGAAGAACGGCACATTTGGCACAGCCACGTTGATCCCTCACGCATTTGACTTTACTCCCTTTTTTTCCCGACTAAGGCATCTGCTGAGTACATTTTTTTCCTCCTGCTGTAGAGAAGCAGTGGGCAGATGGTGGCTCAAGGTTTAAGTGATTAGAGGATGTAGATCGGAATACAAATTGGATTAAACGAAATTAAACCGAACGAAATTGAATTGCGTGGCCAGTGCTGATGTCTTTGCCTCAACTATATAAAACCTCTGCCAGGAAGTCGGCACTGTATACTATAAGTGAAGCAGATGCTTCAATCAGGTAGCATTGTGTTTGTGTTTGTGATTGTTAAAGAAGTTTAATAAAAGTCAGGGCTTTATTCTTGATTTGCTCATTTTGATTTTCATCAGTGATCAATCTTATTCCTTCACTGGTAAAATAAAAGATCAGAGTACGTACTTATCTGAAGAAATCTCGATGGCATTTTTTATAAAGAGCTGTATCGTGGAGGCCAAAGAGCGATCCATGTTTTGTTATCTGATAGGAGCAAATCTGATTAATCTATTACAGAGCTTAATCCGGTTTAATCAGGCCATTCTGAATGAGCTTGTGAGGTTGATCAAGACCTGAAGGTCATGATGTAGCATGTGCTGACTTGCGAGTTGGACACGCAGCTATATACAGTAGTAGTCCGTTGTGCCAAGTAAAAACATTGAAGAGAACAGAATACATTACGTTTACATACACCTTTTTAAAGAAGCTCTAGCTTTTAGAGGATTAGATAATGATTCATTAGTCACTGTCACAGTTGTTGGGTCTCATAGTGGCCTGTTTCCTGTCAGTTGCCCCACTTAGATAACAGACAGGAGCTCTGATCATTAATCAATGAGGGAAATGGCAGGGATTAGCCAAAATGAGTTGGAGTATGGAGAAGTCACCTCCTCCAAACCAGGGGTCAATACAACACAACAGCGGACAATTGACCTTACGGCGTCTTTAGAATAGGAAGACACCCGTCACATTCGCTCTGTCTTCCTCTCTTTGACTCGAACTACCTTTGTCATAAACAAGAAAGAAAAAAAGTACACATTTTCACCCATGTATCTATCTTGTCCTGTTTGTTGTTATCAGATTCACACAGTTAGCTAGCATTATTATCTGCCTGCTAAACAAAAAAGCCTCCTATTTGTACTTTGCTTCCTCTACAAATCTCAACCTTCAGTTCTGAACGTCAGCACAGCACCTGGCTCCCTGAGGAAGGTACTCGCCCCTGTTTCTTTTGCTCAGCTTGCCCCAAGCGTTCTTTTGAACTATATATCCTTTATTATGAATAGCATGAGCTATATATATATCCTTTAGAACACACCTACTGTATCATGAGCCATATATATCCTTCACAACTAGCATGAACTATATCTCGTTTACCACTACTAGCACTGACTCTGATGTTCCGCATACCACAGCTAGCATAGTTAATATAAAACAGCTAGGATGAATTACGCTGTATATATTTCACAACACAGCTAGCATTCTTTATAACAGGTTATGTAAACTGTTACACTACTTCCTTAATCAGCTGGAATAAACTATATTTCATTTAGCATAGCTAGTATGAATTAAATGACTTTTATAACAACTAGCATCAACCATATAACCTTTAAACACTGCTAGCTAAAGATGCTTCTTTGCATGGCTGAACTCATATATAACACAGTAGCATTAACCTTATTAACATAGCTAGCATGAATCCTTTGTAACACAATTGGCATGAACTATAGATCCTGCTGAACATAGCTACTGTACAGTAGCATGAACCAGAGACAACAGTTAGCATGATCTATATTTTATTCAAAAAAGCTAGTATAAACTATTTAACTTTTGCACCAGCTAGCATGAGCCTTAACACGGCTACAGTAGCATGAATTATAGAGCCTACTTAACATAGCTAGCATGAAACCATTTATAAGATAGCTAGCATAAACTAAAGTTAGCACAAACTAAATTCTTCCTAATACAGCTACAATCCTTTATAACAGCACACCATGAACTGTGCTGTATGTTTGTTGTTAAGCAGCTAGCACAAACTATATACTCTCCAGATTAAACAGCTAACATGTATCAATATATAACAGCATATATGTCTTATATGTCCTTTTATAACATGCATTTATGCTGGCTGTTAAATTATTGAAGTTTAAACCAACTTTTAAACAGAGCTAGCATGAACTATAGACGTTTCCTTACATGGATAGCATCATTCATATCACATTTAGAATGAACAATAGATTCTGCTTAGCATACTGTAGCTCACCTAAACTGTAGACTCTTTTCCAACACAGCTAGGATGAAGTATATATCCTTATATAAATTGTTCTTGAAGTATCTTGCATGACTTGTATAGTGTAATAATAATGTATAGTGTTTGTGACTCTTAGCACAAACTATATATGTAGTGGTAATAACATATAGCATGAATATTAGCATAACTATTTTAGAGGAGAATATTCTGTCGCATTTTATCTTGAGCTAAACTCTTTCACACACATAACTGCAGTGTAAACAATGACCCTCTCCTTTATATTTTAACTCCTTCTCAGAGTTAAACTATTCAGATTTTTTAGAAAGCCTGGGAAAAGGGGCATTATAGCATCAACTGTGACAACCAGACACATCATACTGAAGCGTGCAAAGCTAGCATTACCCCATCAGGCTAAGCCCCTGTCTTTGGCTGGGATTTTTCTCGGGGATCAGGGCCTGCTTTTGTCTCCAGCTCGTCCAAACTTCAGTAATGTAAATGCAGGGTGGCCCTTGCCTCCTTATCTCTGGGATTAAGACCTGCGCCGCACGCTCTCCCACACGCTATTATCATAAGGACCAGACTCGTAGCGCAGCCTGCCAGTATCAAGCATACACCAAGCAGAGCAGGAGAAGGCTCAGGGGATTAGCATTTTAACACAGTGTGGGGCTAACCTCTCGGAAGCCCTCTGTCATATGGGTCAGGTCCCAAATGGCCTCCTAGGACACCCGGAATTAGGGTTCTGGGTAAAAGAGGTTGGGATTGTGGATAATTTGGGAAGAAAGGTGGGATGGACAAGGCAAAGACAGGCGGTTGGGATTGAGGAACTGGGATTTATAGATTTGAGTAAAACTAGGAGGTGTTTTATTAAATCGCAATTAAACTTTAACTTTAATTTATTAACCTGGCAAGCTAGCCAAGCTATTATTTTAGGTATTAAAAAACAGTATAGGATTATTATTTTTTGTATTTTTATTCATTCATTCATTTATTTATTTATTTTTGCTCAGTTCAGGAAAATTGCATTCTGTGTGGAAAATTTTTATTAAAGAAATGCTTGATTCTGGCTAGCTTTTTTCATTACTTAATATCAGTTTAAAGAGATAAATTATGAAAACATTATGGTAATATAATTTAACAACAAAGCATTCCTTTTAAAAATAACTTTTAATTATTTTTTTATTTGCTTTGATTTATATTTTTACGTGTTTTTTATTTTCATTCTAGCTTAAAAAGCTGTTATTATTATTATTATTATTGTTGTTGTTGTTGTTTTTGTGTTGTATATTTGTTTAACTGTGCATGGTTTATACAGTAGCTTAGAGTATTAGTAAACCAGTCTGTTAAACATCTGTTGTTTGTAAAATACTGTAAACTGTAAATGTTCAGTTAGATCCTCCATGTTTATGTATTGCTTTTACACGAGCCATAAAGAGCAGCATGGACATGGGAAGGGATTTTCAGGCTGCGTTTCCATCAGGACTGTAAATATTGATCTTTACTGAAAACACTGTACTCCATATTAAGGGTTTTGATATAAACCACTTTATTGTCGTTAGATAAAACGATAGGCCGGGACGTAAGACTGCCAAGTTGTGAACAGAACAGGATTAAAGTCTGTGCCAGACAAAGATTAGCACTGCTCTAGAAATAAATTACACTTAATATGGCTTTAATCGCGAAGCTTAACACAGAAAGCATTATACTTTGGAAAATATAAAATGTCCTGTTACATAACATTACATATAAAGTCTGTTTAATGCTCAAATCTGATTGGTCAGCTCGGTTCTGGCTCATTATCGTTTCTATGGTAACAAGGTAAATTAACCATCAAGTGTTCTGTTTATTTAAAATCCTTTAATGTCAATACTATAAAGTTAAAAAACCTCAACCTCAGGAGTTTAACACATGAACTCTGTCTTGTCCTGTCTCGTCTCTGTTTTCAGGATCTCGTCTGCGGCAGGAGGATTCGCCGCCCCGCATCGTGGAGCATCCTTCCGACCTGATCGTGTCCAAAGGCGAACCTGCTACCCTCAACTGCAAAGCCGAGGGGCGGCCCACGCCTACGGTGGAGTGGTACAAGGACGGCGAGAGGGTCGAGACAGACAAAGATGATTCTCGCTCCCACCGCATGCTCCTGCCCACCGGGTCACTCTTCTTCCTGAAAATAGTCCATGGCCGTCGGAGCAAACCGGACGAAGGAGCGTACGTCTGCGTGGCCCGCAACTACCTCGGGGAAGCCGTGAGTCGTAACGCCTCCCTGGAAGTAGCATGTAAGTCCTGGATTTTCATATGCACTCACATTGGTTTCTTCATAACGTCATCGAAAAAGATATCATGGCTGATTTTGGTCATTTCTGACCCCAAAAGTCGAGTGACTGGGTGTGGGGTTGTATGTGTGTGTGTGTGTGTGTGTGTGTGTGTGTGTAGGTGTGTGTGTGTGTGTGTGTGTGTGTGTCTGTCTGGAGCCAGAAGGGAGGCTCCAACCATGGAACATTATTTCCTTTGTTGTTTAACGTAGATTGCAGTTGGCCAATAATTGTGTGATTACATGGACGTACAATTTTGGTCTGCGCCTAATACAGGAAATAACATATAATTAGAGTCTTAGAATAGACAGCCATCAGAACAAGTTATAAAAATGAATGTAAAGGGTTAGAAAAGCCACGCACAAGAGCTCGTTCCAGCTTTATGGACGTAGATGATCTGGTCTTACAATTGATAGATTTTAGTAAAATGAAGAAAGAAAATTAAAATAATAATTGCAACCTTACTTCTTTTCCATACTTCTTCTGTTCCTCATGTTATTTTGAAACATGCAGCATTTACAGTACATTTCAGTTTTTTTTCCAGAGCCACATTTCTTCCTTTCGGTTTGCCATCTCGAGCTTCATGGAAATAAAAGGCGAGGCCAGGGAAAGACAGATGAGAGCTCAGAAGAGAGTGGTCTAGTGGTTTACATGAAGGCTGTCTGCCAGGAAGTCCAGAGGGAGGAATATTGGCAGACCGGAGCTGATCTGGGGACAGGGAAGAACTTTGAAGCGTTGGTCTTCATCTTTTGTGTGGAACATTCAGTAGCATGAGGAGAACTTACAATCGTTTATATAGTTTATTACAGCTTCTCATAGGCTAGAGTTAGAGGAGGAGTTTTATCAGGTATGCCTCCACCCACTGGATTTTTGAGGTTCCCCATCTCGTTTAAGTCTTCCTATGTGGTTTCTGAGTTTCTGGCTTTGACACACAATGACATGGTGCGATATCTAGAAGTTAAGGATGGATAAAGTTATGGTTCACTTTTATTGATGCAAAGTTGCATCTGTGCCTCTGGTCGAACATGGAGGATGAAGTACGTGTGGTCCTGTAACACTTCCTTTCTCTCCAACGCTTCATTCATTTCATATGGTTTGTCATGGTTTGCCAATTCAAAACAAGCCACACCCCAGCTCATGATGATGATGATGTAACCCTCATACCCCACGTAAAGAATCGTTTTAACGATAAAGTTTTCCGATGAGGTTTTTATTTCTTTTCGTAGATTTTTAAGCAACGTGTTTAGAGAGCGACTCCATTTCCGTATTCATCAGCAGTAATTGAAGATGCTCAGCGGTGCTGCAGGGGAAAGGAAATAGGAAAAGGAAGAGGGTGTACACTCGCGCGCACGTGTGTTGTAGGACGTGTATGTATGCGTGAAGCTGGCAGGGGGTGTGTGTTGCTGCGGCAAGCTGCCTCTGATCTTCTCCCAGCTCTTCCGTGACCATGGCAGCAGCCCCCAGGTGCTAACTGTGTGACAGCCGCTTGATCTATCGATCGCTTTAAGAGGGCTCTCCTCGCCCAAATGAAAATTCATGAAAAATTGATGAAGTCTCACGATTATTCTTTTATTTTCCAGCTCCGCTCCTGTCTTCTTCTCCCTCTCTACATCTCTCTACCTTTCTCTCTCTCTCTCTCTCTCTCTCTTACTGTAGTGGTGGTGAAGAGATTTCAAATGGAGTGTTGAACACTTTATAACGACGGGGTTAAAAGGTTAAAGATCAGGAGTGTCGGAAGGATAAAGAGATACAGGAAGTACAGCAGGATGATACAGAAAATCAGCACTGTCGGGAAAGAAACAAATATAATTGAAAACATTCTCATTTTAAGACACTATGGTGACCACGGCTTAAAAAACAGACTTTTATCTTGTTTCTTTAGTCTTGTCCTTTCTTCATTAGTGTAAACACTTGGGATAGGAATCAGCGGGGACCTCCCAATACGATATTATTTGATTTATTATCACATCATTATTGATTTGATTTCTTGGACAGTGGTGGATCAGCGTGTTAAGGCTCTAAGTTACCGAGTAGAAAGTTGGCGGTCCGAGTCCCAAACTTAACGAATAATTGTGAACGATTTAGAGTGCACCCCCTGTAGGATGATTGAGGAACTGCAACATTATTCCATGTCAAACATATATAAATGTACAGTAAACATTTATTTTGGAGTCAGTGAAGCGATAAATGAATTCCCACACAAAAGAATCACGATACGTAACTGAATTGATGTTTTCCCCCCACCTCCAGTAAAGTGCGTCGCCCAGCACCGGGAGCCCCAGCTCTGGCGCTCTTACAGGACCCCCGTGAGTTCTCTGAATAGTCATGTGGTAACAGATTGAGGGCAGGAGTCCTGCGTGGACCGCTGAAGCAGCCCGGGTCAGCGGGAGCCCGATGTGGGCCACGGAGCAGCCAGAGGAGAAGAGAAGAGCCTTTGAATGGAGCTCGCTGCATTATTAATATCAAAGCAGATTGGAAGGAGGTGCAGCGGGATTAGCTAGACGAGCGTGTCGCTTTAAGTACAGACCTGGAGCGGCGTGGGAAAGAGCGTGTGGAATATGTCGATTTGGAAATATAGATTATTATTTATTGTTGATTTTTTTGTTGTTGTTTGAGTTTTATAAATCTGATTTAAGGAGGATGAGGAATGATAAATAAATATGATAAAATGAATAAATGACCGCTGGTAAAATATTCTTGAATCTAGCCAAGTCATTAACGATTTAAACAGACAAAATATATAAAACTGTTAAGCTTATTCCTAGTCAGATGTTACTAAAGTTGTAAAATTGTTCTACTGGGAGACAATGTTGCTTCTTTCAATTAATAAATACCCGAAAAATTAGCAAAGCCAAAAATATTTGGTTTCTTATAATCATATTTTTAAAAAACGTATAGATGAATTTAACTATATTCAAGATATTTTTTTACTTGCTATACAGCAGTTTAAGGGTCAGCACTGTTGCCTCGCACCTCCCGGGTGTTGTTTGATTCCCACATCAGGGTCTGCAAGCTTGGAGTTTGCATGTTCCCCCATGCTCTTGGTGCTCACTTGTGTTTGCAGAAACACCACCTTTTTAAAAAAGAAATTGAAAAGAAATTGAAAAAAGAAAAAAATTATTGTTTTAACTTGACTAATAAGAAAATATTTTAATCATCGTTCAAACCTTCAGCCGTTAAAATTAAAAACGATGGCTCGGACATGTAACAGGAAATCTGATGGAATAAAATATAAGTGGAGCAAGAATCTAAAGTGTTGCTTTTCATATATAAAATCAAACATAATGCTGTAGTATAATAAGAATATAACACAGGCCTCCGAGTGGCGCAGTTCGAACCCCGGGTGACGCTGTTACCTCTCACAGCCGGAGGCCTAGAGAGAGAGCTGATTGGCCGAGCTCTCTCAGGGGGGAGGGATGAGAGGTACTTGCGCTCCCACATTAATCATGGCTCTACAGCCAATCAGGAGCTTCTGTGAGCTCGCGCACGCGGAAGGAGCGGCTAGCACTTTCCTCCGAGTGTGTTATTCCGCCCCTAACGGTGCGTGAGCAAGCAGTTCGAAAAGATGCAATCGGCTGGCGTCACGCGGTTCGGAGGAAACACGTGATAGTCTTCGGCCCTCCCGGCTGAATGGTAGTGGTAGCCTTAATGTGGCGCCCCCTAGTGACGGGGAGGAATTGGCCACGACTAAATTAGGGAAAAAAATCAGGGAAAAAAATATATATAACACTTCGAGGTTTGCTGTAATAGAAAAATAATCTTATAAATTATTATCTGTCATAGTTCCATCAACTATCTCATCTTCGACGACCAAATTCCCCTTTCAGAATCGATTTTTTCCCCCTACGTCTAATATTCTTACTTCCCACCCAAACGTCTTACCTCCTCCTGAGCTTTTTTTCCTGTTGGACTTATCTCTCCTGACTGACTTCCCCTAATTCATTTTCTCTCCCAGATTGTCTCTTCGTCTCGTCCCTAATCTCTGCGTTCGGATCGTGACTCTGTGCTCGGGCCGCGCTCTCTCTCTCTCTCCCTCTCACTCTTTCTCTCCCGCTCCGTATCCTCCCTATCTAGTGTGGAAGCGAGTGTCAGGAGCACTCTCTCCTTCCCTTTTCAACCTAAACTGGGTCAACGAGCAGGTTCATAAATC